>OU744731.1:12834101-13473140 GCA_916613615.1 Steromphala cineraria | reverse complement strand
AAAAAAATGAGAAACCTCAGAGAAAAATATCAGACACAAATGGATAATTGCACTATAACCCTTCATTCAACTTTAACTCAATCATCCAAAATGCAATTCAACAGTTGCAAGTCTATTGCAGATATGCTGTTGACCCTTTCATGGGAATTGAACTCCAAACTCTTTGCTTCTAACATCATCACTGTGCCAACCCTCTTCCTGTTATATATATATATATATATATATAGGCACCAACTGACTGCTGTAATGGATGGCCAACTTTAATTAATTCAAGAGTGTCTATGTTAACCACAATGTACTCAAGCGCTCTAGCTTGACTAAAGAGGTGTTTAATGAGGGGAAACAGATGAATTCTCTCAAAACTGACTTCTTTATTTGTTTCTCTTTGTTCCCTTGTTTTTTCTTTAGGATCTCTGTTTGCTGCCATAGATATGGTGTGTTCCAATTGCAAGCTTAATGCAACCTGACAGCTATTCTTTAGATTGTTTCACTGGCTTTCAACCAACAATTAGTTGGCTTCTGGATCAATCTTATTAATGACAACAAATTTATCAAAATTTCAAATAAGTTTTACCAATTTCAATTCAATATCATCTAAATTAAAAGTAGCAGTCCTTAAATGATGGTACCACGGTTTGGTACAATATGATAGTCCATTTACCAACTTCAAATGAGTGATGTGTTCAGAATAAAATGGCCATCAGAAATTTTTGCTTGATTATTTGATGATATTTCTATATTTCACATTTGTCTTAAAACAGCTTTGAAGCATTTAATTTTGTTACCATTTACAGATGTTCATGTCAAAATAAAGTTAAACAAACTTGTTGTTGTTCATAAAAACGATAAAACTGATAGAATCTTTATAGATAGATTTATCATTGACAACTTTGAAACGAATATTTTTATCATTTAGATTTGCATAAAACCTTAAATAAAGATAATGACATCAAATAAAAAAGCTTTTAAAAAATATGCATTAATACAGATGCAGAATTAATTGTTACCCTATTATAGTTATATCTTTTGTTGATACAAACAAGCATATAAATGTGATTTCTATAAAAATTTCAAAACGGCACCCTAGCTGTACTAGGTATTTATTATTTCTATTTTGATACATTCAAAATAAGTTTCTCTTTATGTTAGGACTCTATTGAAAAAAAACATCACCATTAATACCTTTTTATTGTTATTCTATTTCCCAATGTTGTTACTATATCAGAGATAAACTATTACAACAATTTTATCATGCATTTTACTAATTCATGTAATGGCTACAAGTCTTTAAGGTTTATATTTTTGCATCAGAACATCTAAATTAATACTTTTTCCAAGTTTTATTATTTATCTGATAGATCCTGTAGAATGACAAACAAAGATATGATATCACATTAATATAAGATATGATTGCTACTCAACGTCAACAATTGTCTTGAATTGTTAAGATTACATGCAAACTAGTAACGTTAGAACAACCTCTAAATATGCCTTTCATCCACTTTATCTAGCCATGGTGATAAAACTCTGTACATTTACAGCATCGCTAGTTATCGTAGGGTTTCCTCAATATCTGTTTCGGGAAAAAGCCTTTCAAGAAATCTTAACAACTGAGAACATGAAAACATAAAACCATAGAACTGTCTGCTTGTGATAATGAATTCTGCCACACTAGGAGCTTTTATCAATTGACATAGATTTGAGGAAATATGATAAAACTGTGGCTTTTTTAAATTCTATTTGAAAAACTAAGTCTTGAATCTTGAAATTAATACTGTATTTAGAACTCGAAAAGCCTACAATTACATAGAATTATGTATAGGTTACATTTGAATATATACATATACATTAATTTTGTATGTTGCTTAGTACAAATAATGGAATGAATGTAAGGCATTTATCATTATTATTAGTAGGGCCAAGAGAGAAATTCAGACTTCATGAATTTCCAAAAACCTCAAATGTGAACGTTGAAAGATGGATTTTTCAGATTACTATACATAATAGAACATTTATAAATTCATTATGACAAAAATCAACAACTGAAATGAGAAATTAAGTCATACTCTTGAATACGAATAAACAAATTTAAATTGATCTCTTATCAGTTAAATCTCTTGAATGTAAAAACAAAAACAGTTTAAATTAAGTCCATCAATCAAAAAAATACTTTAAAGTCCCTTAATTCAAATTCAAGAAAAAATACGATTTAATTCTAGTCATGAGATACCGATCACAAAAATAGAAAACGGCCCATCCATAACCAGGGAAGTGTCATGACTTGCAATAACACGTAGAAACACTATGTGAACTTGAAAATCAATTTGTCTCAAGAAAAACAAAGTTGACTATTGTCAATGAATACACATTAGGTACTTAGTTATTTAATCCTTCTTCAACTGAAGGGTTGAACATTAAGCTTTTAAGCATACAATCACTCCATAAAGCTTTATCAGTAGCGAAGACGTTTTTTAGCCTACTAAATTATGCATACAAGCGTGAAATGGAAAAGTACTTTGGTGACCTGGTGTTAAAATAATCAGCCTATTTACAGTTGAAATGCAAATTATAATCGCAACGATTTGTTTACACTTGAACACATACAGATTTACTTATGAACAAGCATAAACTATTCTTGTAACAAGATAGAATATGCACAGCTAGTTTACAATGGCTAACAAGCATTTTTATCTCAGATATTTATTTATAAAGTTTCTTAATGCAATTGAAAATAACAATTTAACAGTGAATTGCTATAGCAAATTAAAAATAAAATAATTTTTGGAACAGAAAAAGTTAACTGCCTTTGTTGGTTTAATAAAATGCCAGTTGCAAAAAGTTTTATCGATTTCTATAACTATATATATACACTAGATCTGCTTATGCTGTTTATTCTTGATTAGTCTCTCATTAACCAAATTCTCACTCACGTAATCAAGAAACTAAGAATCTTGTAACCTAACTGGCAGAGAAAATGGTTTAACACTTAGTAATTATACAGGTAAAGTTTGATATCATATCTAACAATCTTTTGCCTGAGATAGGTAGCAAGTATTGTCAACAAAATAAAAAAATTAAATCAAACATAATGCTTGTGTAAAAGTTTAAAAAGGTCAGTTTATGATATCTCCAAAACAGTTAACAGTGTGATGAAACTAATGTTCCTTCAAAATGTTACAAAACCTCGAAGGAGGTCAACATACAAATTCTGTAAATACTCAAAGCATTAGTGAGCATCTTTATTGAAAAAGGAAATCCCATTAAATGCTTGAATGAAATGCCTAAGTGAATCAATACTTGATTCAATGTGAAAATCTATAAAAATTCTTGAGAAAGTCAACAGAAAGAACCCTTGAGTTTTAAAAAGATGTCATTTCCTTTCCAAAAACCAGGAACTTGTTCAACTTGACGAACCTTTCAGATTGTATTATTTTTAATTAAACCCATTTTTTCTCTCTCCCTGAACTAATGATGGTTGCCATATTTATTGAGCAGTGGACTTTGAGTATTACCCTCACCTTGGAACAGTAGAAGAACACGGGTTTCCTTGCCGCCAAGTATTTGCTTAAAACTCAACACAGTGAATGAATGGACGGTTCCTTCAGGATGGCATCATCAAAGAGTAAACAGATTGGTTCATGAGGCTCTGCTACAAGCCTTCTCAATCTAACTCTTTCAATCCCTCTGCAAAGATCATCAACTTCCCAAACACATTTCATTTATCATCTGAACCTACGGTGCGGAAAGCCACGGCACTGACACATAATACTGATCTGGTTCCACACGTCTATTGTCACTGACTTCACGGTCTGATACAGAATATTGACAGTGATAACAGACTAAACTTGAGAGGTTCCGTCTATTGGTTTTGCAGTTTAATGCTCTAGTAATCTCATTTGTGTGAAGCTTAAAGCTTTGGCGACCATGTTAGTTTTCCAGCTTAATGTTAAAGTGACCTTGTTGGTTTTCTAGATTCATGCTTTGGCAACTTCATTGGTTTGAAGCTTTATACTTTGGTAATATCAAATAGGAATATAAATCTCTGTCCATGACGCTTATGCCCAATACTGATACCAATGATAAACAAAATCGCCAGCTTAAGGAGACACAGGTTAATTATATTTTAACTCTCCAAGGATGAAGACGAGTGTCAAGTGTCCATATAGTGTAGAATAATGTTGATATGTGAATCAAATTTAAGCTTTGAAAATGTCTGAACATAATCTGAGAAGTTGTAAAAGATTGTACAAATGTATAATATGAAAGAATTTTTTACTTTTAAAACAAAATATTTGAATTTCTAAACATGAAAAAAATACATATGAAGAAGTATGCAGTCATCTATATCAGTTAGATTAATAACTCCAAACTTCTGACAATTACTCCAGATAAAACCACATAGGTCAATCTTGATTTTGAGCTGTTGCATGATTCCAACTCTGGATAAATGATGTAGATGAACAGACAAACAAGCCTCCCAAGCTCAATTCAAGGTAAAAGTCTTATTTTTGTGTCAAATGTGTTTTGTTCCATATTTTCTACCTTTTTAATCGTTTATATTATTTTAACCTCAGAATGTTCTAAAAATGAATACAGCATCTTTGACTTAAATACCCACTTAGTCCATTAGATTTTATTTTTTTTACAGATATTCAATTCCATTGAATCTACATCATCAAGAAAAGAAAAGAAAACATTGTATATAATAAGTGAAACATGGTTGTGAAAACCAGCCAATATCCAAATCATAACTGAAACTATTGCACATATCTGTCAAAAGGTAATTATGCTTGATATGATAAGCCCCCCTTACTCTTATAAGTTATACCAAATGATTAGATATTGAATATAAATATACTTTCAGTTTTCATTTGAATCATTTGATCCTAAGCAAGACCTGCACACTTTTGAATTATGTGACACTGAAAATAAAAAATCCCTTAGCGAAAAAATGACATATTAGCATATAATAGCATTAGATAATTATTTGCATTTTGTTCCTAAAAAGTTTCATAATCATCTTATTGAGCTGGAATTCTGAATGAATTGTACTTTTGCCCTACACGCTTTAGGAGTTCTTACAAATGTTTAATTAGTGCAATTGGATTGTCAGATAAGCTGGTTAACATATGGCATTCACATATGTGGAGTTCAACTACAGATAAACCAAGTACATTGCATTGTTACTGAAATCATAAATGTAAGTGTCTTAAAGGGGCAGTAGCATGTTTTTAGGGGGAATATAAGGTGATAAGGAAAATAAAAATAAATGGTTCCAATTGAAAGACAATTTATCTAAACTAAATGAAGCATAAATGAAATATATTGTTTGATGTTCAAGGTCAAAAAGTATCTTAGTAGACAATATCAGTTATGAGTAACATTTAGCAAATAAAAGGTCAAAAATCTGTCATCAATTACTTCTGCAAAAGAATTAAGGACGGAGCCAACATTATCCAAAATATAAATATAGATGTCTCTCCATTGACCAAGAACAAATATGGAACCTACCGTTAAGTCCAGTGTTAACTTAATTTGAACTTCAATTATGCATGATGGTAGATCCTTTCTTGAAGAGAGGCTTAATTCAGGTCTTCGTTACAACACTAAAATGTAGATCATTCCTTCATGAGAAGCTTAGCTCAATATAGTTCTTGGTCGCAACGTTGAACTATAGATCCTTTTGTAAAGCATTGCTTAATAAAGTTGTTGGGTTAGAACACTGAAATGTTGTCAAGTCTAAGCTTCAGTTGTCATCCCATCAAAGGATCTAGCCTCTTTGGCTGATTGGTGTTTGACTTAATTGAAAATCAATGAAGCAAGTATCTTTGTTCTCAGATACATGGAACCACGGATGGAACTCGATCCACGGCTCTCTCGCAGACAAATATTTGTTATGCACCAATTGCTTTGATTCTAAAGAACCCTCTTCCTACTATTTACTATAGGAATGGTGAGAGTATAGTAATTTTGATGACAATAGTGACAGTAGGGCGATTATAAGCTTAACAATAGAAATATTGCATTCCTGGCCGATGATTGAGAATGATGGGTCGATTTAGTAGTTGACATTGCCAACAGATCCTATTTCCAATTTCGGAGTAATTGTTATATCTGTGTTTTATCATGTTCTTCTTGAAGTGAAATATATGGCTCTATTGCCGAAGATGTAATTATTTATTATCTTATTACAAATGACAAATGATTTTGACAAATCTATGAAAGATTGTTTCATTGATTAACATTTGAAAAATCAAGTTAAATTTTAAATATTTCAATTGATTATCTTTACAATATCTGTTGATGCAAATGTTGAATATTGATGAAGAGAAAATTAAGTGACAGGATTTCAAACACAATTAATAAAGGGGATTTGTTTATTTATATGTCTCATCCTGTATACTTACAAAGAAATCAGACAAATTTTGAAATAATATAAATCTTTTCAAAGGACAAGGAAATGAAATTACATAAATTCCCAATATATCAAATTCAATAGATATGATTAGAAAGTTTTAAATATATATTAAACATAAATATTATGTTGAAAACACACCCCTCAACACATAAAAACCTCTTCACTCAACCACACTGATTGTGTTGAGAAATCCTGACTCTCACTTATTGCTCTCCCATATGTTACATATAACCATATACAAAATATACCATTTACAATATATACCATACCATAAATACCATATATATACCGTAAATTCAATTTACAATATATACCATATATAACATATACCATAAATACCATATACCATATACAATATACCATAAATACCATATATATACCGTAAATTCCATTTACAATATATACCATATATAACATATACCATATACCATATACAATATACCATAAATACCATATAGCATATAGCTTATAGCATATAGCATATAGCATATAGCATATAGCATATAGCAAATAGCAAATAACAAATAGCAAATAGCATGTACCATATACCATATGCCACATACCATATACCACATATTTGATTGAAACAGAAAATCAATGCTAAAAGAAACATGTTGAAATGCATTTTGTATGCATTTATTTGTAGTTGAAAATGAAACTTTGACTTTATGGAAACAGCTTAATTGGCAGCTCAAGAGACAATGCATATACCTAAAAAAGATGATTTCATGAAATATAATATATGAAATATTATAAACTGCGAGTCAAAATGGCAAGCTTTAACTTAAATTCCCTGAAAGATCAAGTTTATATAAACCTTTCATTCAATTTCAGTATCAGTTTGTTATGACAAATATTGATGCAGATGTTTTACAATGAGTTTGCATCATGCATGATGTAATGAAATCATTATGTTTGTGTACATAAGTTCATATTGACAGATATTATCTCCTTCCTAATCAATTTCAAGGATACTTGTAACAGTTGGTTAAGAATCAATGATTGTTAAATTTTTCAAAAAATATGACTTGTTCAATAACCGTAAAGTCAATTCAATTTTTTATGTGAAAATTGACAAACAGTAAAAGTAAATTAAGTATTAAATTTAGAATTTCAATGCAGAAATTTTCCACCTAATTCCAATAAATTCGAATATTTCATAATTTACTTTAAAGAATATATCTGTTCCTATTGGCAATAACACAATCTAATTTTGTTAAACATTGAGTTATGCATCACATTACCAAACTCTATTTAAAGTCAACAAAATATCAAATCATCACTTAATTTTCAATAAAACAGAATCTATTTGATAGACTCATGACCTACAGTGTACAATGCCTTCTCTAAACAAAAACGAAAATTAAAGAATTAAATAAGTAAATTGTTTTATGAACTGACTTCACAATCGTCAAATACATTCCAACCTCTAGAAGATAAGAAATTTATGGATTTTCAACTTCTTTAATGTAAAAAAGAAACAACATTTGGTTATGGATCCTTATACTGGTTTATAACTTTGGAAATCATGCTTCAAAAAGGTATTTATAAGTACCGTCCACTACTTTTCCTCGATAAAGAGGTTGATAGTCTATAAATTCATCCTCATTTTCTTGATATTTCCAACTTTTAAAATGCCTTTCAAACAATTCCAAACTCTATTACAGAGTATGTTATTAATTACCTGCTACTGTTTACAATTTTGCCTGCCTACCACCAAAGAAACTAGATTTAATAGGTGAAAATTATTACACATCAATGAATCAAGATCACATCAATGAATCATAACTTTCCTCAGCTTCAAAGTCAGTTAATATCTCATGTCATAATATGGAGAAGTAAGAACTGTTTCTTTCATGCAGTAAAGAAGAAATCCATATTAAAGATATCCTCTCAAATTGCCAATATATGACAAAACCGTTCAAACACCAAGAAGTTTCAAGAAGAAACAACAGAATAAACAAATTTCATATGGTCTACAAAACAATAAAAAAAACATATATACAGTTACGTTGACATACGTTCATTTGAATACCTTACCAATTTCAATCAAGAAGTATTACATCATTGAATCTGTCTTCACTTGAAAAGCAAGTCAATAATTCCAAATATTCAAAAAAACATTCATCAAATGTCCATTATCTACCATAAGTTATAGAAACATTGGTATAGAAGCATCAAAGCATTCAGTTAAAGAAGAAACCTATTTCTTCAATATCATCCGTAATGAATATCCATGCCTTATAAATGTAACCATGAAAATGAAAGGTGAGCGAGCACAAACTTTTGAATCATGTAATAAGTGTATACTATCTGAAATTAGTCACCATAAAAGTTTGTTACACACTGGAATCTATATATGAAACCTTTGCAAGAACCCTTTTCAATGGTTAAAACAAAATTAAAAGTCAATGACACTTTGATCAAAGAGAAACATATTGAAAATATGCATCATATTCTATCCTTAACTCAGTGACCAAACAAGTCCAACACACAATGGTTGCAATATTTGATATCAGTGCTAGCACTTGAATTTATAACCATAATGAATTTTACCAATAAGTAAATTGTGACAGTAAATTTCGCATCATATTCAATATACACATTGTATTCATCCACAAACAAATCTACATGACAGGTAGCTAATTTGAAATCACTGCTTTATCTACTTTTACCTTAATTATAAAATGTTACCGAAGGAAGAAGAGGGGAAAGTTGAAAATATTTTCAATATATATCAATAAATTACCTTACCTCAGTCACAAAACAAGTCAATATCACAGCTTATCACTCTTACGGTACTTTCACTGATTAATATATTACCATATATACCACCAAGTTCATATCAAACATTGGATAGCTTATCACTCAGCCAGAACTTTCAATACTTAACAATTGTTACCAAAATGTTAACTGATTGATATATTACCTCAGTCACAGAACAAGTTCATATCACAACAGCATTGGATAGCTTTTACCTCTGACAGAACTTGAGACACTTAGAAATGTGTCTGAAGAAATCAGAAGGTAAAAGTCAATACACTTTGGTCAAGGAATAACATTTTAAACAATGTTTATCTTTCCCAAATCACAAAACATGTCAATATCGTCGAAAAGCTTTAATATCTCCGCAAGAACTTTCCATACCTAACATATATTCTATCAAAGAAAGTAAAAGGTGAAAGTCAATCACAATTTGATCAAGGAGCAACATCAATAGTTTACCTTACCTCAGTCACAAAACAAGTCCATATCCTCAACTGGTAGCATGGACTATCTGCTAGACCGTGCCAGTAGCCAATAGCTTGATGGAGTCTAAAGATGTAATTGAGTGACTCAAGTAGTAAGACAGTGCCTGATAGACGTCACTCGCTGTATAACAGCGCCATCTGCCTGTCCCAGCTGTTCACTGACACGCCTCTTATTGCATCCAGTAAACAATGATTGGTCCGAGATTAAAATCAATTCCGATTGCAAAGTGTCACACTGGTGGCCGTGCTTCCAGGAAGGTCAAAGAAACAAGCAGTGAATTGCTGTAATCAGCTATTTTCATTCATACAAAACAAATTACCTGCAAAATTTTGTTAGTCCATTGGTTTAGTTGTGGTTTCTAGGCAGTGCTTCCGGCGCCGCGAGCCACTTCCTGAAATAACGGTCAGATTGTTCCAAAGTTGGAGCTGGCATGATAGTCAATCACGGACAAGGAATTAGCGAGCTGGGCTAACCTGAATCTGAGCTGGACCACAACTGTACGTTAACTCGGAGGCCACTGATCCATCTTGTCCTGTCAATAGTTCTTTCTACTCTTGTTAATGACCAGACTAACTTGATCACCGAGAGGACACTGATCATAGAACCCTCTAATAAAGAGGACATCAAACTAGGAGAAACTTCTTGGAGAAATTCTTGTTTTGATCATGTAGAGTCTATTTACTTCAGTTTCGAACATTCTCTCTAAAGCAACTCTTTTCTGATTTATTTTCAAAATATTATACTTAAGTAAAACTGTTCCTTTTCTCAATCAATGCTGGACCCTTTGTAAAATTATGAAATTACATTGTTTTTTTATGTATTTCCAGAACCATGATTCACAACTGAACACATTAAAAGCAAATTTTTCTTTCATATTGAAGAACCCAAGGACTTAACACAGAGTTCTTCTAGCTAGCTAAGAAATTTTAAAATGAATTGATATTTTGAAACTTCATAGATAGTCTGACAGTTAAATAGAGCATAGAGATGATTCACAAATATATGAAATCGTATGATAAAGTTGTACGATAATGGGTAAAGCCTAGGTAAATTGTACAGTTAGCGGAAGATTATCAAAATTTTGTTACATAGTTTGTCAAAACTTCATGCATGATATAACAGTCTTCACATTAACAACTCTCCCCATACATCAACAAGAACAGCAAGATTTTCTTGCCCTTCTAAGACTTTATAGAGCAATCAGAAAATATTTCACAATTACAATACTTATCATTGAATTATTATGACATACCAATTAAAATGATGGTTTGATAGTCAATAATTGATATAATTCTTTATTGCAACATGTTGGAATCTGACATTAAAATTTTCATAAATGTTTCAAGTTACAAAATCATGAAATACCTTTTTTTTTAAAGAAATCTGAGAATCTTAATAAAGCATGAAAATCTACATTAACAAAACATATATATATATACATAAAAAGAAGTAATTTTCAGGGTTATTTGTTTCATTTTCAAAACACGAAAAAAGACCAATTTCTATATAAAACACAAGATAATTTGATTTGGGATTATAGAACTTAGAATAATCTATATTTGGTATACTATATGTCAAAGAGATAAAAAACATACAAAATGACTATTTTTTAAGTCATTTGTCTCCATAGGGGAAGTAATTAGGAACAGAGCCCGCTTTCAATGCTCTTTCTGCTTGCTCATGGCATATGGATCCTGCCAGCTTTTTCTTTTTTCTTAGAAGCATGGAAGCAGAGCTAGAGTACAGTCTGACATAGCTATGAGATATGTCAACCCAGTCTGAAGACCAATTGTGATTCTTAACAAGGCAGATTTTGAACATAAGGATGGTTTTCATTACAGTTAATACTATCATCAACATTGCCATGATAATCATGATATCACTTTCATCATACCTATTGATGATTACCATGTTATACATTACCTTAATCAACACAATCATCACAATGATCATTCAATCTAATCATACCCAATACATTCATTAAAATCATCATCATCATCATCATCATCATCATCGTTTTCGTCATCGTTGTCATCATCATCATTATCATAGTCATCATTATCATAGTCATCATTATCACAGTCATCGTCAACGTCGTCATCATCATCATCATCCTCATCCCAAGTTAATCATATACCCATTACATCCATTAACACCTATAATCGTCATCAAAAATAATTCTCTAGATCTGAACTTCTAAATTTCTTATCTATTATTTTTTCTAAAATTATCGAAAAAGAAATTTGTTGTGTAAGTTTCATAATTGAACCCTTTGTCATTCATCAGCAATGCTCTCCTGGTGTTCATGTTTTATGCTGTCTAGAAAATGTTCATAACCTAAAAAGAATTTTTTTTTGTCTTTTAAGATTACATATCGATATGTTCTTAAACCAGGTTACTTGGTACTCTTGTCCATTATTCATTGTTTCTTTCAATATTCTATATGTCAATGCTCTTATATCCATTAATCCTTCTTTCTTCAATATTCTATATGTCACTTTCCACAAATTACATGTTCTTTATCATTCCTCACATGGTTTTCATAGCGATGCCATGTAATTCCTGTCATCATCTTCATTAGCATCTACACATTTTATCATTATTCCTGGACGTCTGTAAAACATTTACTACATAGAGTTACTCAGTGCTTTTAGCAATGAATTACAAATGTATTTGAAATGTGTCTTGACAGTATATTCCTAATCTGCAATTTTGTTGGATACATATAAGTATTTAGAGATTACAAATATGTTATGGATGACATATTAAAAGTCTAGCTTATAAGTATATATATACTATGGTAAATATTGGTGTATATGTAATCAGTTATATAATGGCAAGTTTATTCTGTGACTTTTCAGACACTCAGAGTTATTGAAATGGAAATAAGTAATCTTAGTTTAAGAAAACAATTCAGCCTGCTGACAAAGATACAAGAATCTGTACCGAAATGTCACACTCCCAGAATAAAGAAGATGTAATCCCTAGAAATTTGTACTTATAGTTGTTCCAACTTCTAAATGCCACTCGAAGGAGTTATGTAAGTTTTCTCAAATAGCATTTTCATAAAGAGGGATTAATTTTGAATACTTCCAAGAATATACTTATCACTAATCTTTAATTCTGTCTACTGCAGAGGGTAATCATTTGCTTTCATTAGAACATTAATAAACATCACATCGCTTTTTGCTTTCTTTATACAGGGACTATATCTTTTCAGGTCACTAATTACATGTTATCAACTATTCAATAAAATTAACAAGAAATCATCCAATTCTTCGTTGCATTACATTTGGAAATTAAAGTTACTTGATGCAACCTCAGCTGAGATTCAAGCTTATGTGTATGTATACAAACACTAGTTATAAGATCAGAGTTTGAGAAAAGACAGCAAAAAAGCTTATTCCATGCTTTGTAAATATAGTAGTAGGACATTGATGTGTTAATATTTGTGCTGTCTATATGTCTTCTAACCAAAGTTATCTAAGAACTTTTTTTTCATCTGAGAACAGTTTTTGATATAAAAACATAATTAAGATCATATTATTCCCCTGCAAATCATTATCATTTTTGTCTATATGTTAATGTTCCTTGAAATACATGCCATTTTTAAAAAATCACTTGATGTAATATAGTTAGCAAGATGCTGATTGAGATCAATTTGATACAATGTAATTGGCATTTCTTATAATGACAAAGGTACCAAATATGACAACAAGAATTATGCCTAGTGAACAGTGGCCAATTAATTTCAGAGTTTGATAAACACCTATTTTATCTCATTCCATATCTTAATATATTCAAAATTGGTTGAGAGGTGTTTTCTTTAATCTATATCATCATCAGCTTAATCACATTACAGTTTCATCATAAGGTGGTGAGGTAGTGAGGTGATATTGGTTTGAAATGCTGTTTGAAGAGTATTTCTTTATATATATATAATAATGAAGGTGAATGAGTATATTTTCTTAAACCATCCTTTGATATACCGAACAATTGGCACTGCAAGTTTATTTTCTTTATTGTTTGTTTAAATGCCACTGTTAAGAGTACATATTTCATATATGTCATACTGAAGGTGAATGAGTACATTTTCTTAAATAATCCTTTGATATACAGAACAATTGCCACTACAAGTTTACTTTCTTTATTGTTTGTTAAAATGCCACTTTTAAGAATATATTTCATATAAATACTAATGAAGGTGAATGAGTACATTTTGAAATACACAACAATTATATATTGGCACTACAACTTAACTTTCTTTATTGTTTGTTTAAAATGTTACACCCATATATTTCCATGACGCAATACATCTGTGATCTGTTCATTATAATACTCTTCACCTTGGTACAGGTATCTCCTATAATCAAGATTATTTTCTTCTAGATGTTTTGCAAGCGATAAGTAATATGGTACTAATTGTTTTACACATTTTGGTATACTAATATCAGTACCTGTCATTGATGATCATTAGAACATTCACTAGATGATAAGATATCTTCTATTATCCTATGCCTTGTCAACACAACAACATTTCATGTCATACATCTACATTATCTACATCTGTACTATCTACATTATCTGTACTATCTACATTAGCTCTATCATTTTTTGTAGATGAACTTTTTGTCGTTTGTCTCATCAAGGGAATTCTTATCCCTGTGACTAACATGTTTGAGGGCTTCATACTTTGTGTAGCTAAACTGTTTGTTGCTTTTCATGAACACATTTAGTCATTTGGCTTATTATAAGAAGTATCACATTCATCTGAAGATACAGTGCATGTCTTTTTGGATGCAATGTTCTAGTAAATATTATTGTACTTTCTTGTAAGTTTGCACAAATCAATCAATTTTTGTTTTTACTAAACAGATTTTGTCATTTGGCTAATTATAGAAGTATCACATCTATCCTAGGTACTTTGCATGTCATTTTGAATGCTTTGTTCTAGTAGGTATAATAGTACCGTTTTTGTTACATTTTTAGTTAGCGCAAATCAATCTCTTTTCAATTTAGGATAGACATCTATAGCTATTTTGCAAATACTTCAACAATCTGTTGTTTGTTATTGGTGTAACGAGCTTTTCATTAAAACTGTACATAAAATTGATAGTTTGAGAAATTATAATTGAAAATGAAACTAATTAATCTTGCCCATTCTCTTCACATGAATTTAATCATTTGCAATAAAGAGACGGTCTGCGGGTTGTGGGAATAACACATGCTAATTGTTATCAATTGAGTGAGAAACATCAACTGTTGCTAAAAAGCTTATTACATCTCATTACAGAAATATTATCTGACATCAAATTGATGAGTCTTTCTTAATAGGCATCTTCGTAACACTGTTTACACTCTCTATACATACACTGTTTCATTTACAATTGTTCTATGACACTTTTCTCATTACAGAAATTCTTAGCAATATAATTAACACCCTCCTTTCATTATGATGCTTTGTACTTTATGAGTTATATTATTTTCCTTTATACAGTTATACAGTACCCAAATGTTTAGTTAATATGTTGGTAGCATATCTATTGTCTATCATACCATCCCTACACGTGCTCCTTTGTTCATTATTGAGTGTGAGTTGTTGAAAGCCATTAGTGGCAATGTTCAGTATGGAAATTTGTAATAGTATCAACATCTTCATTTAAAGTGACAGATCAACTGGGAGAGGAAGGTTTAACTCTTTCTCTAAAATATTCCAAAATGGGGTGTTACCCTATCAATAGTTGAAACACCCTTTTCAATTTCTGAACCCCCTTTTCAATAGGTAAAATTCTCATTTAAATAGCTGAACCTCTTGCTTCAACAGGTGAATTCCACATTTAACTAGTTGAATATGCCCTCCTCTTCACTAGGTAAAACGTTAATTTTCATAGCTGAACCTCTTATTTCAATAAGTTAAGTGAATCCCATATTTCACTGGGTGAACATGGCCTTCGTTTCAATAGGTAAAACTCTAATTTTCATAGCTGAACCTCTTATTTCAACAAGTGAATCTAATATTCTAGTAGGTGAACTTGGCCTCCTTCTCAATAGGAAGACTCCTTTTCAAATAGCTGAATCCCCCTTTTCAATAGCTTAACCCCCTATGCATAATATCTGATTAATATCTGCAAAAGTACAATACGTCTTTGGTCATAGCTAGAGACAGGAACGATTCGATTAAATAAGTTTTTATTTATAAAAATATTTAAATCATGAATGGTTTGGTCAACAAGCTCCTAGGTGCTAGTAAGTGATTGAGTTTTAGCTATGCTAGAGCAATATTACAGCCAATAGGAGCACCTTTTATTAAGAAGCAATTTGCAATCACTGATTGTCCCAAAAGCATATTCACTCTGCCACCAGTACCTCGGTGCAGACAATGATGTTGTAGTTACTGTGATTCCCAAACGAAGCAATGTAACATTTGTTGGCATGTAGAACAACATGGAAGTTTGAAACATTCCAGAAGTTGTCTGATTCTTTTTGGTGTTTATCTGAATAATCTGATCTCCTTTCTATTTCCTTAGAGTTCCTAATTAGCATCAGATGTTTTGTCACCTTTTTGAGGTTTTCATTATTAGGTAACTTAGTGCCATGGATGTTCTTACACTATTGAGATAAACTGTTAGTAGAATATGTGTTATCAACTCAATCTACTTCTTCTTTCTTGACTTGCAAACTTTGTGTCAGAATTGGTTTAGTGTTGAAAGGTAGGAATTTGGCTATCATGCATGCAATCAAACTGAGCATGATACTGTCACCTCTGCGAGTCGATGTCAGTACGGGATAGATGTCATGTAATGAAGTGATACAGATACTGAAATAAAATTTATCAAATACATTTGATTTGTAAATGCCCTAATTTCATATGAGTTGAAATATTCAGGTGACATTTCGGAAGATGCAAAGCAACAATTGGTTAGGGCTTCAACGGATTCTCGAGTACTCAAGCCTGAGTCGGGTCGAGCTTGACTCGAGTCCATTTTCTTAGACTCTTGGACTGGAAAAGAGTAGATCAATGTTACCTATTTAAATTATTCAAGACAGTTTGTCTGTGACGTGTGTAGTAAGATTATCAACATGACTATCTTATAACATTGTTGTCAAAGAATTCTTTATATGATCATATATAATTCAGCATATGTGTGGATAATATTTTGGCTGAACAAAAGTTACATGATATATCTTGGGTTAATATAATAATTTTGGGTATTCGGAACCGAGTCAAGTCTGACCTATTCAATACTCAAGTACAATATTTTGGACTTTTGCAGGCCCTACCATAGGTTTTATCACTTTATGTCAACATTTGTCGGAAATATATTTAATTTGAACTTCAACAGTAGACCAAGAATACTTACAACATTCACATTAATAAAGCGCTTACTTTGACAAAAGAGTATATGTAACTACAAAGATAATATTGACTAATTTCTAAGGCCTTATTTGATTATTTTTCTTTACAATTTTATCTGCTTTTACCTTCTCTGCTGAGTAGGCAACTCTGCATACTTGAACAAGGAATTCTTGATTAAAGAAATAAACTGGACTAACAACTAAAACCTTAAAAGATATATATCCAATAAAATGAAATAAGCTGGTTTAACAACTAAGACCATGTTCTAATATGTATCGTTAAAATTTTATCTACCTTTTCTTTCCTCCTGAGTATCCGCCTATGCATGTAGGTCAAACCCATGTGGTTTAATTGGTCTTAATGACCATGTACGTTGCCCATGCATTTAGCTGTCATCGATGATCAGTCTTCAGGTAATGGAGTGTACAAGCCTCTGACTGCCAGACAGGTTAATCTCAATCAATAACACAACAACAAGCCCATAGGCTTAAT
Source organism: Steromphala cineraria (assembly GCA_916613615.1). Taxonomy (NCBI): domain Eukaryota; kingdom Metazoa; phylum Mollusca; class Gastropoda; order Trochida; family Trochidae; genus Steromphala; species Steromphala cineraria. The sequence goes on along the minus strand of OU744731.1, from coordinate 13,455,621 downwards.
GCTTTACAGACAATTTTCATGGATTTAACTTCTTCATTCTTTGGTGTTGAAATTCTGCCAACTACAAATGTTATGTAAAAGTGATAGTTTTTTATGTCATTCCTTGATTAAAAAATGATATGTCATGAATATATGCCAATGGTATACGTAGGGCATTGTTCAAAATCAAAGGTCAAATGCCATTTCTCCTACACAATATTGCTTGATTGCTTAACACAGATATCCTCTGTTTATAGACATTATCATATATATATAAACATTGATCAACTTTCTAAATTTGGTTTATCATCTTGTGATACCAGAAAGTATTTATTTTCATGCCTGGTTTTAAAATTCTTTGCTTTCAGTTTTGAAATAAATCTTAACTCCTGCTATGAAGCAAAAATATCTTTTTGGGAGAAAGCCAGCACCATCAAAATGGTTATACTATTGTAATGAAACCTACAAAATTTGTCTGAACCAGAAATATTCACAAAGGATATCACTAAATACCAGACAAAAGTAGTAATGCATATATTCAATTTTCTCAAAAAAATCCATTCATTCATTGATACACAGATAACATGTTAACAACAAAATTCCAAAATCTCTAACTTATCATATTAGTACAGGGAACAGTACCAAAGCAAATTTCCCTTTTGGGATTTGAACCTAGGATCTCATGATTTTGACATTCACCGAAACCACAATGGAGGATTCAGTGTGACCTCAGAAGACGATGACACGTGTCACTTTTCTTTGAATGTCTGGGATTAGCAGGAAGAGCCTCCCTTCAGAATCTACTACAAATCTGGAAATGTCAACAGTCATTGGAGTGAAATATATCGTTACTTCAATCAAATTTAATGAGTATATTTGACGAGAGCCAGATACTGGCCTTCCGATTCCAATCTAAAACTTCCTGAGGGCAAAACTTACAGGATTAACAACTTGTTTAGAAAGTTTAGGTTATTTGAGATTTGCAATTGGTAAGTTCAGTAATTCCAAATCCTAGGTAAAAGTTGTTTGGGAACTGGTATCACAAGTATAGGTAAAAGGTTTGCCATTGATAGACGGTAAATTCAGTAATTCCATGACCTAGTATAGGTAAAAGTAGTTTAAAACGGGAATAACTTGTATAGGTATATGGTTTTACCATTGATAGATCGGTAAATTCAGTAATTCCATGACCTATAGTATAGGTAAAAGTAGTTTAAAACGGGAATAACTTGTATAGGTATATGGTTTAAGCATTGATAGACGGTAAATTCAGTAATTCCATGACCTATAGTATAGGTAAAAGTAGTTTAAAACGGGAATAACTTGTATAGGTATATGGTTTAAGCATTGATAGATTGGTAAATTCAGTAATTCCATGACCTAGTATAGGTAAAAGTTGTTTAAAAACGGGTATCACCGATAATGGTAAAAGGTTTAAGCATTGATAGATTGGTAAATTCAGTAATTCCATGACCTATAGGTAAAAGTTGTTGAGAACCAGTATCACTCGTGTAGGTAAAAGGTTTAAAGTAATTCTAAAATCTACAAAAGTTATAGTCAATAAAATTTTACCAATAAGATGATTATCTGTAAACTCTATCCAGCAGTAACTGAAGATAACCTTTTGACAAAATGTCCAAGACAGGTCAAATGATGCCAGCTGAGCCCCAAGAAAAAGTTAAACAGATACATGTATCAGTTATCAATTGGGTTACTAAAAGCATATCCATTAAGATGATAATAAAAAAACTCAGGGAACCACAGCTCTTCAATTTCAAATCTTCAATTAAACAAATTATCAGAAAGGTTCCGAGCAGTCATTTGAGGAGATACATGTACCTACCATTGGGTGCTGTTCCTCTGACCATAATAAGATGTAAGATCAATCTTAGTTGCTCTTAAAAGATTTTTTGTGAAACAGCCACCTAGCCCTAATATTAATTCCAACCAATATCATTAGATAGTATCTGAAGTGGGCTAAGTTTGGTTAGTGGAACAACCTAGCCCTAAGATTAATTATATATGACTATGAATATTTATATAGCGCACATATCCATACATTCGTGGTTGCTCAAGGCGCTTACATTGTTTCCCCTGGTCAATGGCATTCTTTCACCGTTCGATCATTTTTCCAATTCAACTCCCTGGGGAGTATTCAACCGGCATCCATATATGGCGCTCAGGTTAGGGACCATTCTATGCCTCACAGGGTAACCAATGGGTGAACTGAGAAACATAAGTCACAGCAGTTTGTCCAACACTGCTGAACGCTGATAACCGACAGCTCGGCGTATGCACATGTTCATGTATCCACCATTCAGCCACTGACATGAATTTGTGGGATCTTTTAAGTGCGCAGTTTTTGTTGCACTACACACTAGGGCTCCAGGGTGACACATATAGAGTTCTAAAAGAGGTGAACTCTAGGTTTTCACACCTTGGCCTGGATGGGATTCGAACCTCGGACCTCAGCAATGTGAGACCAGCGCTCTTGCCGACTGAGCTATCCCGTACCCCAATTCTAACCAATATCATAAGGTAGTATTCAAACTGATCTCATGGGCTAAGTTTAGTTTGTGGATCAACAACCAAGCCTTAGAATAATTTAAGCCAAAATTAATGGATAGTATTCAAAGGGATATCATGACTTAGTTTACTTGTTGGACCAGTAAACTAGCCCTGAGATTAATAGTAGACAACATTAAAAGACAGAATCATAAGTGACCTCAAGACCAAGTTCGAAAAGTGGACCGGCAACATGACCTAGAAGAAGCAGACGTCAAAAGCCACCTGCCCTCATTACACTTAACTGACTCTTTACACCTTCCTGTGCAAGCAGCACTTAACCTTGTTCTCATACTTGACAAAGTAAATTATCATCCATGCCTTTCTGAGTCTGTCTTGATCTCCCCCCTAAAGAATAGATAAAACTGATATTATGCCTTCTTTACACTGTCTGTCATCATTTCACCTTGTCATTATCCCAGCTGTGTTTAAATAAAGGGGTATCTTAACCTCATATTATACTTGACAACAAAGGTCTGAGGAAGCCGCTCTCATGGATGGCAAAGCATCACAATAAATAGCCTAATGTGTCACCAGAGTTGTGTTATCCCTTGGATGGCTTACCCCTTTGACAATAACCATCTTGAAGAATATGTCTTGATTTAACTAACATGTTGGAATGAAAATGATAAGGTTGACTGTACCAATCAATATTTAATTGGACTTCTTTAGACTTCTATAGACCCTTGTGAAGTACAGGTTAAACATTCACAGAACCGTATCGTTGTATTGACCAAGTCAAACATATATCACACATTTCCCCCCGAGTTATTTTCTGTTGCATTATAATACCAATAGGTCAATCAGTTATAACCATTACCCTTGGTTGTTTTTCACAAAATTATAATTAATTTAGTTCCATTTATGTGTTTTGTTACTCTTGAAACTTCTGAAATATCTCTTAGGACATGTTGCACCATTCCATATGGAACACTGCATCAAAGCCAACAGAGGAATAAACGAGAAATACAGAATATGTTTGATCTGAACAAATTATCCCAATGAGAGTCATAAACAGACAACAACTTAAATCAAGTGTAAATCTCAATAGAGGATATTTTACAGATTTTACAAAGAATCAAAGCATGTATCAAACAAATTAGTGAATAGAAAATGTAAAAAAGTACCATACATCTTGATCTGGCATTATTAGATTTCAACAAACATCAACATTTGCAAACATTTTGCAGAAAAAGTGAAACACGCTGCAACTAGTAATTTGAAATCATTGGATAATGACCCTAAAAACTTCAAAATATCAGTACTAAACAGAATAACTAAGGTAAGCTGATTTTATTTAAAAGATTATATTCTTTTTAAGATTGGGCATAAGGGCATCCTTTCACAAAGAACCTAACTGACATTCATTATTCCATTACACTTTAAGGCTACTTTTTGGATTCATGACAACCCGTTATGTATAAACATCAAGTTATCAGGTATGATGAAAAAATGAGAATGCTTTGAAAATAAATAAGTGTTGATTTTCAAAAGTAAAAAAAATAACTCAGAAAATTTTTCTGACTGCTGATGGAAGATCTTTTCTTTCAATTGAACAACTAATGGAAAGCTTATCAAAATTTACATATTATCTACTCATCATAAAATCTTAAGCAACAAGAATATTTTCAACAAAGAATGGGTATATTATTAATCTAGGTAGACATGCATACATCAAGAAAAAAGGAGAGAAATATTTCAGAAAAATAAATAAAAACACAACCATCCTAAAAACACGCAAATTTGACAATTGCTTGTGTTACAAAATGTAAATGTTGCTTTATATATCTGACAAAAGTGCCCAACAAGACAACCACGACATTACCAGTAACGGATAATACAAATTCTGTGAAAATAAAAGCAAAAGAAATTGATGTTGGGATTCTTTCCTTTGAAATTGACATTTGACTGGTAAGTCATGGCCGTTGTTTCTTCATGCCATACATCAAAGAAATTCTAACTGTGAGATGGTTCTTGTGAATCTGCTAATTATTTCTCTCCAACACATCTACAATAAATATTAATCCAGTTCATTTGATGAACTCATTTTCAAAATGTGCACAAAGCATATCAATGATGAGCAGCAATAAAAATTATTACCTCCAATAAAATAACAGAAAGGAACATACAAATTACAAAATAAAATTATTAGCTCTGATGAAAAATCAAAAGATGTTCAAAACAGAAAATAAAAGCAAAAAGAAATTGACATGCTTCCTTTTGAGCCTGACATTTGACTGACGCGATGGTGTTGGTTTCTTCATACTGACGGATCAAAGACATTCAGTCTCCCACAAGCGAGGTGATCCTTGGGAATCTACTCATTATTACCCAGAACTTGGTTTCGATTTCTGTCTGTGCGTCTTTGATGCCTCAACTGGCTTCCAGCAGACAGGGCTTAGTTTCATTTTGTTTGTAATTGCTTTAAAATTAAACTTTTATCCTCAAAAACCATAGCTTCGACCTAGGAATTGGCCAGTTTGCTAACTTCCATAAGAAGATCCTTACATAAAGGTTGATAAATACATTGAGGCTGGAAAGTACATTGAACAAAGATTCAGGGCTCAATGTTCTAGGAAAAGGTGAATCACACTAAAGAGTCAAATAAAGATTCGAAAAAGATCAAAATACTGATCTCCTATTGCCTTGTACCAAACAGAGGTGAAATATCTCAAAGTTCTGATATAAAAGCTAGATTTCTTCTATGTGTCAACTTTAAACCAAGAAGTGAAACTACAAGAAAGGGCGGCGCTAGTCGTCCTGTCTAAAGGTGGTATATGATCGGGCTAACAGCATGTGCATCCATGCACTTAAGGATGCCGGAACGGGACCAACCGAAGTTGGGAATACTAGGAGGAGGGGAGAACCGTTCACAACACACGGAGCTATCCGCGAAGAGTACCAGAATGGTGTTGTTACATGTTTCGGAGTCGTTCGATGAAGGAGTCAAACGACTCCGAAACATGTTACAACACCATTCTGGTACTCTTCGCGGATAGCTCCGTGTGTTGTGAACGGTTCTCCCCTCCTCCTAAACCAAGAAGTGTTGGAACAGCGAGTGAAGTTGAAAATGAATAATCATGTTAAATTCATGTATATTTGATAACAGGAAAGTCCTCCTGAATTTCATTTTAACAAAAAATACCCAGATAGGACTGTCCCTTTAAGTTTGTTAAAACTGCTAAGATAGACCTAATGTCATATAATAGAATTGGCTTTAAGTTAAAATGATTGTCGTGATTCATGAAGATTTATAGGTCTATTCTATCATATCAAAAAGGCATAAAAATTAAAGTTAAAAGTTATTATTTTAGCTTTGACAATTAATAACTATTCACTTCTAAATGAACTCTTCAAAAATGGAAAGGAATTTAAATGATCTTTTCCAAGTATACAATTTAGTTAGAATAGGTACATAAACTTTTATCTTACTCCATCATTAGCAATATTCCTATATTCAAAGTGCTCATATATTCATGATTTATGCTTAACATAGACACATGAAAATGATTAGTTTTCATTAACAGATGATTTCAGTTCAAGTCTCATGATTTTCTAGCTTTCATATATTTTTGACCGGAAATGTATTTAGATATTTACAGATAAAGAAATGAAGGAACTTTATTATTCGTGTTTCAATTAATTTTATATGTATGGTTGATTTATAGCAGTTATTAATACACAATTTCTGAAACGTTCATGATTCTAAGGATATGAATCCTAAGATTTATGAGATTAAAAACCGCATTTATTTGGCACTTAAACATTTTATTGTACCTTTCTCAACAAAAAGCCAATTTCATTTTGGAAAAGAAGAGATATATGTGAATTTGATTACTTTCCAACATAGTTCCTAAACCTTTTTAATGCCTTCAATTTCATCAAACATTAACTTCTGCATAAAGACTGCCAATTCATCACTGCAACATGGTTGTATACATTTATGTTTATAATATCAGATTTTAGCATGATTGAACAAAATTCTTATTACTAGATTCATTACAACTGTTAGATAGTAATTCCAATAGAGGATTATAAATGTTTTTCTATCTCTAGATGACATTCAACTTTTTTTTATATCAAGAATCAAAATCAAGTAAATATACCATAACATATATAAATTCACATATCCATCTAACATTATTTTTAGAGGAGATTTTTAAGAGAAAGATCAAGTGCTTATCCTAGGCGATATTATTTGGCAGTTGTCTTATCAATCTATGATAAATGCCTATCCTAAATGACAATTGCCAAAGGAGATATTGTGCGTCCTTTTGATTTGTGCACATGGCACCATGCAGGCATCCACAGAGCAGTGCCTGTTAATACATTGTTCTGTCGTTACAATGCAAGCGTGTCAAGCAAGACAGCAATAACTCCTATCTTTTAACATTTTTTAGTATGACATGACCGGGAATCTAACCCCTCGTCTTCTGGGTGACAAGCAGACACTTCTCTACCAACTGAGATATGTCCCTGGAAGCTATTTGACATCAAAAGTAAAATGATCACACTAGATGTGTTGCATTTATAGATAGAGCAATTTTCCAATGTCCTTGACAACATGAAATAATTCACAAAATAAAAATGTCATTTCAGAATCATCAAGTAGTTTTGATATATTTGGTATATAACATATAGATGATACAAGATTTTCCCAATGTTCTGCAATGAAAAATAATGATTCATTTTTGGGTATAATATAAAGAACCATTCATCAACAGACAGCAAGCTCAGCTAGAGTGTCCAAACTGTATCCATTTAAACACAAGCTTTTAAGGGTCAAAAAGCCATATTTTAAAAATTGTATCTTAGAATTTTTTCCCCAAAAATATTTGTTTATGTCAATTCTTCAGAAAATCAAACATCGCATAACTCCATCTACTTATCTGTAGTCCTAGATGAGATTACAAGTATCAAACTGAAACTGCTGAAGGTTGTTTTAGTGTGAACACCTTTCGATCATTTGAGATAGGGAATTGGATGAAGATTCTTGTTTGTTAACGGACTGCCACTTTTGATTAAAAAACAAAGTCTTGTAGAGAATATTATATAGGTTTCCATGACATACTATGTTTACAACAAGAGTGGCTGAATATTAGTATTTCCCGAGCAAAAGCAAGGGATATATTGATATTAATTATGGCACCAGTTTGTAAACATAGTATGTCATGGGCACGAATATTATATTCTGATTATTACCGTAGTCTGAAATGAAAGAAAATAGTGAAAAACCTACTTTTCAGTAAAGGTAGACTAGCCGCAGCTGCATGGTCAGTAAGATTGTGACGACATAGATGAACCATGACGTCCAAGCATTGTTTATCATGTGACGTCACAATTAAAAGTGATATTTTGCCCAAGGGCAGCATATGAAAAGTATGAATCTTGATATGACTGCCCTCATAGGTAATAACAACTTTTATTTTCATTGTCTGAGATCCCTTTGTTAACCTAAAAGAAATATAGTACTGTCATTTTTGCAAATCAAAGAAATATTTGAAGGAAAGTTATTGCTAATGGATAAAAGTTATAACTATTGAAATGCATCTCAAAATATGGACAACAGACTGCATGATTAAATATGGAAAAAGCTATTTGAAACTTGTTACAAATCTAATAATTCTCATAATTAAAAGTATTTCACACAAAAAGGTTACCTCAGCATAACAAGTTCAATTTGTCTTCCAAATTGTAATGCCACTATTTGCAAAACCATGTTTGTAGGAGGTTTTCAAAATATTTTTCTTCAAATATCAAATCAGCAAAGATTCTAAAGTACATAGTTTTCAGAGACCCAAAGTCTGGGCAATCTCATCAATTTTCTTTTTTATTCTGAGTTATCTTCAATGATTGTTCATAATTTGACATAATAATAAATAACAGATAAAATAGCTAATTTTTGAGATTGGGTTAATAACTCAAAACACAAAATAAATGAATTCATACATTTCTCTAACATGTGATAAACAAATATATATCAATATGCTTGATAAACATTTTAACCTCGAAACTACATTTCTTTATAAGAACTTCCTGTTAGATCTTAACATGTAACAATAGTACTTTAACAGTATTTAAAACACAAATTATTTATTATTAATTATTTATTTGATTTCAGTGAAATTGACATTATTAACAACTGGTTAAAAGATAGACTAAAATTTAGATAGCTCAGATATATTTCAGAGAGAGGGGATTGTGATGAGGGGAAATACACTCCTTTGGACTTTATCTTATCAATCAAGGGAAATCTTTTACGGTTAAATCATTCAACAACTATAACTATCATTATGTTACACCTAGAATAAACAAGATGTGTTTGTGAAACACGAATGCCCCCAGATGCATATGTCAAGTATCAAAGACCTAGCTCCGACCAATCAAAAGTTATGACCAAGGTTAAAGTTTTTGTGGACAAACGGACAGACGGACAGACAGACGGACAGACGGACAGGTGAAAAACAATATACAAAGACTAAAAAAATATATAAAAAGACAAATTATTATTTCAATCTGTTCACAAGATCAACAATCATATCCCACTGAAGAACAATCTTAATATCAACTGACAAAAAAAAGCGTCTTTTACAGCAACTTTATACATCTGCTTAGCAACAGAGGTTTGAGTTACTGAGAAACGCGATGACACTTGTTGTGATTTACGGTGTAATTGTCTCATTGTAAATGACAGATGCTGATTAACCTGACATGAAGTACCTGGTAACCCTGTATCAGTGAGAGTCAGGACACATGTCTCTGTTACCTGCGACAGGTAACAACTTGTCATTAGATAAACATTGTCGATGACTTTGATACTGACATTGTTTCAATTTCAACTGAGAAAGGTATTTTACATCAATGACTATATATCTCTTTTCAATTTCATCTGAGAAGTAAATTTGGTAATCTTTTTTAAGATATGATATGTAAAATCTAATATCACAATATTTTGAAACGCCTTTGATAAATTTTTGTATATAATTTTATTTCTTTTTAGGTAACCTTTGATAATTGATAACTTAACTGAGAAATAAGCATTATATATCATCAATGACTACCCCTCTTTTCAATTTTATCTCAGAAGTAAATTTTGGTAATCTATTTATAAATATGATATGCAAAATCTAATATCCCAATATTTTGAAACACCTTTGATAATTGATAACTTGTCAATTTCAACTGGGAAAATGAGCATTTTACGTCATCAATGACTATATCCCTCTTTTCAATTTCATCTGAGAAGTAAAGTTTGGTAATCTTTTTTTAAAATATGATATGTAAAATCTAATATTCTAATATTTTGAAACTAATTTGATAATTGATAACTTGTCAAATTCAAATTAGAACTTTAAACAAATATCTCTAAAAATTACTGTAAATATCATTTTTAAACTTAATTCAACATGTTTATGTATATACATTGTCACAAAATCAATAATAAACAGCTCTGGAGTAGTTAATGTGTCAATTTCTCCTATTATATGACAATTCATATTTTCAGATGTATTTTATTCTTTAAACTTCAAACCTGTTCATTTGGGTTCTGTTAAACATCACAATCCATAATCCCTGATTACTTAACATCAATGTCAATTTCACAAGTGAAATGATAAAGAGCCTTTTCAAACATTTAGAGTCAACAAGATTTTTTTCAAACATTTTACAGTTTTCATACAATCACTGAAAATCAACTTTGACTAAACTCCATAAAGAAATAACTTCAAAAGATAAAAAATAAATTGAAATGCCTGCATCTTGTCAATTTCAGCTTTGAAGTATCGTAATTGTCATGTCAACATGTCAAAATATTCAAAATGTGACAATAAAATAGTGAATATTTTTAAAGAAAACATTTTTTTCATAAGGAGCAACAGCTTGACATTTCGCCAATCCTCTTTGAGTTTTAAAGTAAACTCTTACAAATGCCAATTTCAACATGAAAAAACAGCAAAATGGTGTGTTTTCAACAAACACATGTCTATCAAACAATTTTTTATTCATGTCTGGTATTTGTACAAGATCACACCAAACATGCCTGAGTTGATAGTTCTCAAACTCGCAAGGGCATCATCTCGGTGATAGGATGCAAATTAAAATCCTAATTCTAAAGGCCAATTTTAAGCTTTGCAAGAGAAAGGCTTGACTTGACTTGATTTATTTAACCTTGACATAAAATTAAAATTTATCTGTTGCTTTTTAAAAAAATTCTGAATAAGAATAATGATCTTAGACATTTATTTGTTGAAAAATTGATTTGTAACAGCACAAATTTAAAAGGTTACACCAATTTCAATGTTAAAGCACTAAACATGTAATCATATATAGCTAGAGAAACACAAAATCAAATCATACCTGTATAAAACATATCAAATTGTCATAAAACTGCCAGACATCTTAACGCCATAAAATAACATTTTCTCCAAATTTAACCAATCCACAATTTAACAAACTGTTACAAGAGTATTGAAACATATTGATGAATGAAATACGTTAAGGCAAAGTATTCGTTTGAGGTTTGAGGTTATTATTTCAATCTCTGAAGTAAAAGCAGTTCAGACAACTAATACCAAGAATGGTCATTATGAAAACCTCAAAATGTCCTGATATTCATGATTGTAAACCGACAATTTAAGGACAATCATACCAAATTAAAATATTTGATATTGAATATAAACTCAATATTTGAATGTAAATTGATCAGATTTACATCAACAGTTAAAGGGGCAGTAGCACGTTTTTAGGGGGAATATAAGGTGATGTCAGGAAAATGAAAATAAATGGTTTCAATTGAAAGACAATATATCTAAACTCAATAAAGCAGTAATAAATCAAAATTATTATGAAAAGTTAAGTCATGCGATTCCTTTTATTACCCAAAATGAATTAAAGGTGTTCACACAAAAATGGCTGCCAATGTATTTTATGTGAATCTTCATACTTTGTCCTCTCACTATGGATTATTGGCTTGTGTAATGAGATTTTTGACGCTGTCAAAGTAATACATTTAGCATTAAGGTCCAATTATCAGTGAAAAATTGAAAATATAAAATTGTCAAAAAACGTGCTACTGCCCCTTTAAAGAGAGTTAACTAGAACTAAACCAATAGAGCTAAATGCAAACAAACCAACGTACCATAATACTAAGGACATTTATAAATGGATGACAACTTCAATAAATTTTGTCCTTATTTGACTTTCAACTTCTAAAATGCCTCTCAAATGTCTGTGTACAGAATTATAATACACTGGACCACAGAACCATCTATGTAGTGGGTGTACTTACAGCGTTATATGTTTCTTCAGCAGGAGCGACAGCTGAACAATCCCTTGCTTTGCTAACCAGAGTACTGAAGCATTGGTAGGCGAAACAAGCTTGTAACACACTCAACGTCTATAGACTCTGATCCCTCATCCAATCAGGTGTTGGCTCTCTTCTGTAAATTCAGAATACCTTGATAATCATTTATCTCAAATGGAAGGATCACAATGAGAAAAAATCATTGGTTGCATGGTTATTGGAATAACAGAACATCCTTAAAGAGAAGAATTCAATTTCCTGAAGTTTTGGAAACATTGAATTTCAATAAGGGATAAATTTGTATTTTCATAAGTTTCATTTACCTAACAAGATAATATCAATTCATTTTATGTTTAAAATAGATTATTTTAACAATCTCATCAATTCAGGATGTGTTTGAAATATTCTTTTATCCATACAAGCAAGCAGGGCTTGTGGTTTGCAAAATTGACCAGTGCTCTTTAACATTTGACAATCCCTACAATGCAAAGACAGTTTACATCTCTAAAATCATACAAGCAGCTTGCTGACCTCTTCTCCAACAAGCTAAATCTGAGAATAAACAGCAATTGACAGACGGACAGGCACTAGTTCAAACACTGAAATGTTTCAAAAGATTAACAAAATAATTGTTTTTACACTTTTGGGTTTTTTGATAACATAAAATCATCAATAATTTATCTCTTCTACAGTCAAGACTTGTGTTGAAAGGTATAAACATTTCTTTATGATGAAAGAATGATCTTTTTTTTTTTAAATCTTTTTTATTCCATGAAACAATGATCTTTGTTGAAATTAAGAAATACACCTCGATCTGCATGGTAAATGATTGCTGGCCTGTCAAAATGTTTACATTTATGTTAGATAAATGCATTTCAGAATGATTGATAAAAAAAACATGCTCACAGTCACAGGTTGTTTACAATTAATATAATAAAATAAAATTCATCAATGTTCTAATTGAGTTCCAGTAATACATTTCCAAAAATGAGATGGATTTGCAGAACCGTATCAATTTGGGATAAACTTTTTGAAAGGTCATGAAAATACATGAAAACAAATTAATAAACATGTTTCCTCATTGCAACATTCCTCATTAAGTTTGTTCTGGGGTTTATATATATAAACTTAAAACATAGTTTTATCCTTTGGTTAGGTTATCTGACAATAAATGAAAAAAGAGTTTTGTCTTTTCATTGCTTTTTTCAAAGACATCAACAAATAGCATCGAGTTTAAACATGCAGTTTGTGATGAATATCATTTTTAACCTTTGATAAATGTCATGTGATAGAAAATATACATCAAAATCATCGATGTGTCAGTTAAACACAAATATTTCTAAAAGTGATGGATTTCAACAACAATTAACATTTAGAAGGGTCAAGGTATAACAATTCAGTTGAAATATTGATTTATATATCAGGAGAGCGCTTCTAAAACAAATACATCAAGGTTCATGTCAATTTAATTGTTTTACAGCAGTGTGATTGATTTCAATTATGATTAATATCAAAGAGTTTAGGGTCTTCATATCTTGGAAGAAATATTGTTTTATTCATCAGTAAATTTACTTGGCTTTTACAAGATGTAAGTTGGTAGATGTAAGTTGAAAATTATATATTATTGCCTGTATTATAAATCAAAGGACTTGATCTTCACAAAAATGATAAATTTAGTTTAGAAAGGGTAATGAAAAATAACAGTTGCATAAATGTTCGCTTAAAAACAGAAAAAGTATTTCACTTTCAGTTATTTACCAAAAAGAATGCAAACCATCTTGTCAGTATTGAATTACAACTTCCAATATATATAGTAAAGTTATCTTTTACAAAACAGGTGAACAAACAGTATGAAAAATATCAATAGATACAACTCAGAGTTATCAATATAAGATTTCTGTGTAATAAAAAGTAAACAGAGAAGTTCTTTTATGAACCTCAAACACATTTTGCAAAACTGTGTATTTTACTAATGGCTTTACAGAACTGTGATAATACATTTTGGGCACATATTGACTTCATTCAGTTAATCTTGTGAACATAACATAACAAAAGTGTTAATGTTGATAACAAAACCAAAATGTTTTAACAACCTTTACATAAGAATGTATTTGCTCACAGAAAATCAATGTTATATGAAGGAATGAATGGCTCTCCATTTATAATCTAACACTCTTTATAAAACAATGAAAGTAACACTAAAATGGGCTATATTTTCTAGTTTGGTAAAAGGGCTCTTGTTTGGATGTTAACAATATGCAACTAAAATTTCTCTTTTCATAAATCAATTTCACACTCAGAATAGCACGAATCACGGACAAATATGATTATCAAACAAATTATTATCATTGAAAACATCCATCATTCTCATCAGAATTCTCATTCAGACTTAATTCAATTCTACTCAGTAATTATATACTCAAATACTTCACAGTTTAAATATGTTACTTTCATCAAGACATGTGCTGTTGCTCCAGTATTCCATTGAATGTGAATCAATTTCTATCATTCAAAACACTCTTCCACTAAGAAAAATTGGAGTTGAAACCTTCATCCCCATTTCATGGGTCTATGGTTTTACTATGAAACTGCCAGGCCAGAGAGATCTGTTCACTTAAATAAGGTGTCTATAGACACCAGTGTTTGTTCACAACATTGTATAAATTGAAAATCTAAATATGTGACACAAACTCTGTAATGCTTAGATGCATTTGAAATCAATGAGATTACTTTGTCTGTCGATCAAATGATGGATTTGAAAGCTTTCTCTTATCCACTGTCTGATGGTGACCTCATCAGAGAGGATACGTCTAATTTTTTTTCATTCTGGAGAAAATATATACCTCAATAATGTTGAAAATGAAGATAAACTTTATCAAAATTAAAATGTTTTGAATCAACTAATATAGTTATCGTAAAATACTCAAAATCTCTGGTCTAGCTTTCACACAGAACTATCAAACCACCATAACGTTAACACTTTTTTAAATTGCACCCATATCAACATGAGCATAGAAGAATCTGAAAAATTTCGAGGGTGATTACAGTCTATCAAGCATAAAAGGTGCAAACGCGAATAAGGGAAAGTATATTTTGATGTATATTTAATCAATGCCATATCTCTTCAGAAATACATGCTTCTTAACCAAAGAATTTGCCTTAAGTTTATACTGTATAGAATCTCCACAGGGACAAATAGCTGTTTTTCAAATCTGTTTTTCCTAACTGTGATTAATTGAGTGTACGAAAAAGACAGACAAGAACTTTTTATGAAACAAATGTAATAAATGATTGGTAGTGAAGTTTACCAAAAAATATATAGATTGGGTTATCATTAGGGAACATTTGAAAAAAATGCAAAATTGAATTAAAAATGATGGAATCCCATTGAGCCACTGCATGAAGGTATAGAAATCTCATTTTTCACTCCCCCATGAAATGTCCCTTTAAAAAACTGGTTAATTATTTCCAAAAATGTTTAACCAAGAAATAAATATAAGACAAAGGTCATAGCACATACTTTTCAGACACGCATGGAACTATCCCTCAACAACAGAGGTAAAGCCATCATAGAATTTCCAGACACATGAAACAATCCATCAAACATCGATGTGAATCAATCATAGTAATCCCCAAAACATGGAAAATATCTCAAAGACAGACATAAATTAAGCCCTCAGACTATTTTCCAGAAACATGGAAAATATAGATCAAAGACAGAAGTAAAGCAATCGTAGCCCTTTTGAGAAAAATGAAAAATATATCTCAAAGACAGACATACCATATCAAAGCACTTTCCAGAAACATGGAAAATATCACATAGACAGATGTAAAGCCACCATTGTACTTTCCAGAAACATGGAACATAACTCGACAGCCAATTTAAAGCCACCATTGTACTTTCCAGAAACATGGAACAGTACTCAACAGCCAATTTAAAGCCACCATTGTACTTTCCAGAAACATGGAACAATATCTCACATAATGCAGATGTAAAGCTATTATAGCACTTTCCAGAAACATGAAACATAACTCAACAGCCAATTTAAAGACATCATTGTACTTTCCAGAAACATGGAACGTACAGTACTCAACAGCCAATTTAAAGACAAAATTGTTCTTTCCAGAAACATGGAACAGTACTCAACAGCCAATTTAAAGCCACCATTGTACTTTCCAGAAACATGAAACATAACTCGACAGCCAATTTAAAGACATCATTGTACTTTCCAGAAACATGGAACATAACTCAACAGCCAATTTAAAGCCACCATTGTACTTTCCAGAAACATGGAACAATATCTCACATAATGCAGATGTAAAGCTATTATAGCACTTTCCAGAAACATGGAACATAACTCAACAGCCAATTTAAAGCCACCATTGTACTTTCCAGAAACATGGAACAAAACTCAACAGCCTATTTAAAGACAAAATTGTACTTTCCAGAAACATGGAACATAACTCAACAGCCAATTTAAAGCCATCATTGTACTTTCCAGAAACATGGAACATAACTCAACAGCCAATTTAAAGCCATCATTGTACTTTCCAGAAACATGGAACATAACTCAACAGCCAATTTAAAGCCACCATTGTACTTTCCAGAAACATTGAACAATATCTCACATAATGCAAATGTAAAGCCATTATAGCACTTTCAAGGAACATGAAACATAACTCAACAGCCAATTTAAAGACATCATTGTACTTTCCAGAAACATGGAACATAACTCAACAGCCAATTTAAAGCCACCATTGTACTTTCCAGAAACATGGAACAATATCTCACATAATGCTGATGTAAAGCTATTATAGCACTTTCCAGAAACATGGAACATAACTCAACAGCCACTTTAAAGCCATCATTGTTCTTTCCAGAAACATGGAACATAACTCAACAGCCAATTTAAAGCCACCATTGTACTTTCCAGAAACATGGAACAAAATCTCAAATACAGATGTAAAGCCATTATAGCACTTTCAAGGAACATTGATCATACCTCAACAGCCAATTTGAAGCCTTCATTGTTCTTTCCAGAAACATGGAACATACATCAACAGCCAATTTAAAGTGACCATTGTACTTTCAAGGAACATGGAACATACCTCAAAGTCAGATGTGAAAACCTTTCTTGAAACATCAAACAGTTTCTCAATGACAGGAATGCAAGAAGCTAGCTACCTTTGCAGTCATTTCAAGAGAAATGAACATAAACGATAAAAACATGTTTGATATCACCTAAGGAGATTTAAGAGTACACAAACTTTGAGTTTTGAAAATAAACTCTACAATAATTGAAATCTCCTTCTGCTTTGAGTTGTCTGGTGTAAAACATGAAACATAGAGATATAGAGTTATAAACATGACACCTATAGATTAAACACTCTCCTCTTGATCCACAGCAAATGTCTGATATAATGTGACATATCTTTCCTATTTGGGGTGCCCCAGTTTTACAGCCAGTCTGAGTAGGATTCTGTCTGTCACACTCAATTTAAATGTCAGTCATAAAGTTCAGCAACCAGTTTCATTTGACTTTGTGAATTGAGTGCATTTGAAGATGTTTCTTTGAAGAAGATAAAGATGTACATTTGGAATGATAAAACCTTTCATATATTTATGATTTACTTATTACACTTTTTTTAGGATACTGAAGACAGCTCTTTACATACTAATGTTTTTGTTTAACTAATGTAAATCATTCAAAGATAAACTCCATCTTTAACATAACAAGTTGATGACTTTTTGTTTTCGTATGAAACATATGTCAACCTGAGAGCCTGGCAAAAAGGTGAAATTGTGTTCCTTAATTCACTAAAGAAAATGTAAGATCAATAATAAAAGGATGCATTCAAAGCGAAATAAATGATTTAATCAAAGGTTGAATTCACTAACCACTGTTGTATTCTCTTCAAGGGAGATCCATGCTTGCTGGTATCTTCTTTCATATGGATTAAATTTTATCATAGAATCTCCTGCTCAATTAACCTAATGTGGTTCCTGAATTACATAGTTCAAAACTTCAGAGACACAGAATGGAATCAAACCTAAGACTTCTTAACCGAGGGTTAACAAACCAAGCGCTATCCTGTTCTTAAAGGAAGTTGTTCATGTAAGGTCATGGCAACCAGACAGACACCAATAACATGAACTTCTTTAGATATCATAACATCTTCAACTTGAGGAAAAAGCGCCCCCAATAATCATTACCGAGAACATTATATCCTTGCAATGGTTAATTATATGCTTCTGTAATCTCCTTTCCCCTATCACTTTGTGTTTTATCATTGGCTATCACATGTTTGGAAGAGTCGACAGAGTAAATATTTGTCCTCTACTATAAGATTATCAGAAAAACTTGAAATACCCTAATCAAACCCTTAGTTTGTAGATAACACATGCTCTATAAGCATCCATTACAGAGTGGCAGTTTAGATAACCAAACATTTAATGTTTTTGGTGCAAGTATTTCATTTCTGAACTTTCATTGAGATATGGTATTACATTATGCACATAAATAATGTTGAATTTGACTATTCTGTTAACATAAAAACAAGAATTTGGCATGATTAAACAGCATCTTATTTTAGGAATCCTAATACAATAAGAAGCAATTTGGTTTTAGAATGAATGACATTTAAAACATTTTAAATTTACTCCTATCTTTAAGTGTGCCAATGAATATAAATGACATTTAGAACCGAAGTCCAAGGACTTACAAGCATTAAAAAAGTTACTCATCTCCAAAGCTAAAAGCATTTAAGCACATTTTAAGAAAAATTAGGAATCATTTAAAAACAAATTTAAATGGTTTCAATTGCATGACGATCTTTTTAATTGAACAAGGATCTCTTATATGAATATAAACATGTTTGGATCTGCTACACAAATACATTTTTTAACTAAAATTATTAATTGTGTTGACATTAAAATTGTAAAATTTGTAAAACATTGTTCTATGACTATGGATAATCAAATGTTTCACCCTATTAAGTTTAGTTTGCATACCCTAATTAACAAATGGGGGAAAATTCACAATCTTTGCAAAAATATGTTCTTCAGGTAGTTCCTTAAAAGCTTACTCATCATACTAAATTGCTACGGTTCGTGATGAAATTAATCGAGAAAAGAAATACATTACTCGGTAGAAAAATCTTTCATTGATAGTTTGAAATGTGTTTTAATCAACAATATAATACGTAATTTGATGTCTAAAGTACAGTACCCTGTGCAAAAGTGCTAAAGCATTTAACAAAAACCAGCTTTTGGTGATGTTATCATTATGTGTAGGATTTACACTGTGTCTCAGTTACCTCCATTGCGTCTGATGGGTATCAACAAGATCCCGATTCAGAGAATAAGAAATGAAAATCTAGTCGTGTGCGACAAAGACAGCTATGCAACGCAATTCTGACCTGGTAACACTTGATTTGCCTTCATGTTGACATACCCGGGCTGCCGTTTCAGTCATTTTGGTAAATTGCCTTCTTTTTAATGAATTTTGGTCTGATTTTAATCTTGCAAAGAATACAATGAAAACAATAAAAAAAATAATTTAATTTTGCAATCCACTACAGTTTGATATTGATCTTTCAGTTTGGCATGTTTGTCAACTTCTAGAATGTGATACCTTGAAAAGGTCAAAGGTGCATGTTCCTCCTAGGACTTCTATATAGTTCAATTGGTAAAGTGTCATCTGGAGGTTCCCATTACAGGTTGTCTCATAATCAGTCTTGTAATGTGCAACTGCCAAAAATGGGTTCTAGTGTCCTATAGACTATCACTGTCGTCAACCTGTGTCCTTACATGCTTGGCTGGCTTGACTCTCACATCTGCGGGCTTAATTACATCACCAGAAGTTTGCTAACCTTTGGCCTCAACAACCCCTGCTCAATATGTTTTTATGAAAAACCAAATTTTTTAGGGGACACGAATATTGGTCAGTTACTGGAATGACCAAAACTATTGAAACAAACCTTATATTGATGATTTTATGCATTTCAAATGATATTGTTGGAAAATTGGGTCAAAAATGATTGCATAAAGCTTTATAGTTAATGGAAGGAGTATTACAGTCATGTTTCAAGGGCATAATACATTACATAAAACATAATTCATTCAGGGTAAAATTAATTGAATTCAGCACATCACATCTGATGTTTCATTTTTTATAATATCATATGCCATATATTATTAAAGAAACTGCATTGTGTTATTGAGTATTCCAAAAATATGTGAAAAAGGTTTAAAATTTTAATATAAAATTATTTTAAAAGATATAATAGTATATATGTTCAAATCTTTTAAACTGTAACATCTGTTTGATTAACAAGGCTTTTATATGCGGTCAATCCTGTCCTGTTTCAAATCATCATAGGGTGTTGTTCAAATTTGAAAAATATCTAAAACATTTTTGCACAGAGAAACCTTTTGAATATTCAAAATATTGTTGCACTTGAAAATACAGTTAATATGCATGTATTTAAAGAGGGAAGCAAGATGCCTTGTGGAATTTCAGAGAGATGCAAGCTATCAACACAATTTAATTGTTTATTATCATTGTAGTGACATGTGCAAACATGATTATAGTTATTGACTTTTCCAATCAGAAGATCTTTATTATGCATGTTTAAAGATACATTCACATTCTGATAAAAATGTGACTTTTGATGGTTTTGATATTTACGAATTTCAAATTATAATCATGCTTTAAAAAATTTGACTAATAATGATAAACAAGACAGATGCTGGCACCATAAAATGGTGAAAGCAGTATAATACAGATAATGAACAACATGCTGTTGTTTGATTGCAGATATTTGATCAAAAAAAAAAGCTAATATTTTTGAACAACAATGTTCACAATGAAAAGAAAGACCAAAAGCAGAATTTTGACATTGTCCAGAAACCTGATAAACTAACAGAGTTCCTGACATAAACTAACAAAACATTAATCGGCATGTTGGCATGTGATCAGCACCACAAGGACGAAAAGTCACACGCACAATATTAATTGGTATGAATACGTCACTGCCCACAATGTGAAACATTGATAATAATTCAGCACAAAAAAAAAAAAAAAAAATTCAGCACAATTTTGCATTTACATTTCATAATGCAATAAGAAAAGGATATTAACAAACAATGCAATGAATGATATTGATGGCTGTGTAGGATTCCTGATTGCTAACTTAATTGTTCTCCATTTCATGTTATTCAAATATTTGAACAAAAAGACATCAATCAACTTGTCAATGCATGGTGGACAATAGCGCCACAAAACGGTAAAATCAGAAATGGAATACAAATAGTTTTGTATATTCTAGTCTAATGCATGAAATATAATGGATTGCATCCAGGAACATAATCCACAACTTTCAACAATGAAATAAAACAAATAGCAAATAGCAAATAACACATCAACCAGTTTACACTGTCGGGTTGGATGAAGCACACAAATGGTGATGATCACATTGAATAAAACTACAAAAATAATGCTCTTCCTGTTCTACACTTACATATTAGATGATATGGCAACAACATTTTAGAAAAGCATTGCTATACCCACTTAGATTTCTTCTCTATTTGTTACATAACCTTACATAAAAGATAATGGACAACAGAGCCATATTATGGTAGAGTGACCTGCTGCAGAAACATCATTTTGTCAGAAATTATACATGTCTGAGTTTGTGTAGAAGAGTTACAGCTATAGTACTTCACATTGTGAATGATAAGACCACAAAATGGTTCTCAAACAAGATTGCAAAAAAACTCTGTTGCAACTATATGTTGTACTGCACCCGTCATGATCTTTGTACGATAGTTCCATAATGTGTACAATGGTTCAAGAAAACTTTGAAAACAAACACCCTTTAATTTTATATACACAAGGTGCAGGATATTTAGATATACAATGTACTAAAGAATCATTTTATAAGGTTGACTAAAGCGCCATAACATGGCTAACAACAGTTTACAAAAAAAAAAAATTCTATTTCTAATACTTTCTCACATAATGCAGAAATGTGCAGCAAAGAATCTTGCTACATGGTGTACAAAACCACAACAAAATGGTTAAAACACAACAAATCCTTTTAGACTCTTACAACAAGGAACAAAGTATCATACAGTGGTAAATGGTTTATTCACAACAAGACTAAAGCCAATGAATCCTACATCTCTGTCAGTTTTCACCTTATTAATAACAACCCAACACTTGGTAAACAACCACAATGGACAATTAACCCTCTTTTATTTCTTTTAAATCTCTTACATTATGCAAGTTAGTGCATCCCACAGTGCATCGAAGAATTCTTTTACAAAAAGCTCAAAGACAACAAAATTCTCATTTTTCTCATGAGATAGTAAGATTGAGGTTATTTTAATGCTCTAAAGAATCCTATATATGAAAGAAGAAAGAGCCACCTACAGAGTCTCAAAGAGTCCAATTACATGTTGAAGGAATGCATAGGATAACAAAATGGTAAAAAAACGGTGGACAACAAGTCCTCCCTTTTTTGTTTTTTCACTCTTAAAAGCTGTATACATTCCATGCTTCAAAGAATCATTTGACCAGGTGGACAATAGCGCCAAACACTGGTCACGGACAACAATGCACTAAAAAATGCCTTTATATCACATAAAAGCCTAACATAATGCAGGAAATTGCAGCCTTTGCTTACTGGAATTGTTCTTCATGGTGTCACAAAATGGTACCCTAACCACATCGCACAAGAATTCCTCCTCTGATTAATTTCCATTCTTACAACAGGAAAGAAAGTACATTGTACCACCTTTAGTGAACCAAACGGTTCTGCCATCATCGTGGACAATAGAGCTGCAAATGATTAAATTCACAATAGCACTAAAACAAAAACATCCTCCAACTCTGTTTGTTCTTCAAGATAAAATGTAAATTTACTGTTTTTGTTTGTGCAGTCAAATATCACCTCCATCCTATCATATTTTTTAACTTTCAACTTTTAATATTTCTTGCTTTAATCATAAATTATACAATCACAATATTAAAAGTATAAATTCTTTTACATAACATTATCCCTCTACTTCAAACTCTTGCAATAATACTTATCTTTCTTTCGGCCTGAGCGTGCTTTCCAGCACAATTCCAATTCCGTCACTATTCCGGAAACTACTTCCGGTTTTTCCAAATACTCTTGCATTAATATCTTTCTTTAATCCACACAAAATTAATATTCTTTTTATTATCCTTAATTATCTTTTCTTTACTATTACTCATATAATTTGATCTACGTAATATTTTATATTTTTATTACTCAAAAAAATAAAAAATTTCTTTCTTAATCTTTTTAATTCCCAGCATGCATTTTGCGCATGCGTTTTGACTTGTCCATTGTTCTTCCTTTGTCTTCCTTTGTCTTGCTTCCGCCCACTTCGCTCATTGTCTTGTAATCAAGAATATATTCTACCTACGATCCTCTTCAAGTCATCCATCATCCTTGTTATGAGTCAAGGTAACAATGACTGACAATCACAGAAACTCGTCAACGGGCCGCACCACTCGCAGAGGCACTCAGAAATCTACCACAACACCTTCAGTGCCATCGCCAACATCTCACCAGAGTCCGTATTTGACCGCTGCTGCCTTGAGAGAAAAGCTATCGGCGATTGGCGTAGCTGTCCCTTCCAGCTGGTCAAGAAAACAATTAGCCCAGCTATATGACGAGAATGCTGCTAGGCGACGACGTACAAGTGCTACAGTCACGTCTCCGACGGTGTCTTCAAATTCACCGATAGACGAGCGGCCAAATTCACCGGAAGTTGCTAACAGTCAGACAGCCCAGTCTTCAGTCGTCAATAGACAGGAGTTCAACGAGCTAAAGGACCTCGTCGCTTCCGTCAACGCTTCCCTACACAGACTGACACAATCTTCACTGCCACCAATCTCGCCTTCACCATCTACTAGCTACGAAGAGTCGGACAATCCCACCAGCCAGGTTGCCTTCAACCCACCAACACCTGTGTCTTCTAATAGCCTACCATACATCGACACCATTCCAACCTCTCTGACAAAACGAATTAAAAAAGGTGAATATATCAATTTGGCCAGTTTGTTGCAGGACCACGAATTAGGTGACCCTGACCTTACACCCTCCAAACTCAAACGGCACTTGTCTCTGCAGGAATTCTTAGAAGCATTTGACATTTACAAAACTCAGTTATGTGAAAGCAACACTGCCCTGAAGCTAGAACTCGACAAACATCAACGTGTCTGCCTGGATCTCGCCAAATTATATCCTGGACCGGCGTTTTATAATTATCACGTCATGTTCGCAAAACGTGTGGCGGCTTACATGGAGAAAGGACAAATCATTTCCTGGGGAGAAAAGGACCTACGTATTTGGTCTATCGTGACATCAGGTCTTAAAGCTAAAGTGTGCAGTACGTGTAACAGCCTCACACACTCATCAGATTTCTGCCCCCAGGCTTCAGACACCCCGCCCCAACCTACGAACGCCAGAGGAGATTTCCCTCGCAAGACCAATCAGGATACTCATGGCAGGCTTCGCATTCGACACGAAGGGAAAGAAATCTGCAACAACTTTAATGACAGGGGTTGCACTCGTTACTCTTGCACTTTCTCACACATCTGCATCCGGTGCTTCGGGAATCATAACAGGGGTAACTGTCAAAAAACTAGGAAAGAGCAGTGACTGGAGAGCTCGCACGTCCCAAGCTACCCACTATCCCCTATAAACATTCAAACCTTCAAATTCGAGCTGCTACAGTACCCAGATCATAGTGTTAGCCATTCCATTATCAAAGGGCTCGAGCAAGGTTTTCATCCCAAACTTCAAACTTTCCCACCCACCAGTCTGGAATGTAAAAATAACCTGAGTGCAGTTAAAGAACCCGAAGTTGTGGAAGAGCTGATTCATAAGGAAGTAACCCGGAACTACGTGATTGGACCTTTTTCATCTCCTCCTTTCCCCACTTATCGAGTTTCACCCCTGGGTGTAGCCACAGGAAAGTACAATAAGAAGAAACGACTGATTCTGGACTTATCGGCTCCTCACAACGACGTCGGCGACAGCATCAACAACCTTATTAACAAAGATGACTGTTCCTTAAACTACGTCACTATCGACAATGCCATCTCAAAACTGATCGAGCTCGGACAAGGCGCACAAATGTGCAAAGTGGACATTACAGACGCCTTTAAGCAAGTACCGCTCCACCCAGATTCTTGGCCGTTCTTCGGTTTTAGATGGAACAAAGAATACTACTTCTATACACGTTTAGCATTTGGTTGCCGCTCAAGTCCAGTAATTTTTGACTCTATTTCTAGTGCTATCTGCTGGATATTGACAAACAATCATGACATTAGCTGCATCCTGCATCTGTTGGATGATTTCCTTACAGTAGACCCCCCCACGTACAATGCAGATAAGACTATGCGTACCCTACTCCATGTGTTTTCCTCACTCAATATTCCACTAGCTCATCACAAAACGGCAGGTCCAACCACAGAGATTGAATACCTCGGTATCATCCTTAATTCGGACAACATGACTGCTCGCTTGCCACAGGAAAAAGTGTTACGGATTGCCGATATCCTGTCTTCTTTTTCTCAGAGAAGGACTTGCACTAAACGCGAGCTTCTATCTCTTCTAGGACACCTCAACTATGCATGTAGAGTGATCATTCCTGGACGTTCCTTCGTTTCCTACCTCATTGCTCTCTCTAAGGGGGTCTCCAAACTGCATCACCACGTGACTCTCAATTCTAGCTGTAGGAAAGAACTTTCTATGTGGGTCAAGTTTATCAGGGAGTGGAATGGAGTTTCCTTGTTTCATGAAAATGCCATTACCCATGCCTCAGACATTAACCTCTGGACAGATGCTTCTTCAACTATTGGTTTTGGGGCATACTATGATGGTGCTTGGTTCGCGGGCAAGTGGCCCAAGCTATTCTCCACAGATGTGCCTAAAACTTTGTCCACTGCACTCCTTGAATTGTACCCTATCGTGTTATCAGTGTTGGTCTGGGGTCACAAGTGGGAATCTAAACGTGTGCGCTTTAATTGTGACAATCAAGCAACAGTGTGTATTATAAACAAAGGTAGATCTAAGTGTCCAAAGATTATGTGTCTTATGAGAACACTCGCATGGCATGCCGCTAAGTGTAACATGATTGTGTCTGCTATGCATGTGCCTGGAAAGCATAACAGTATTGCTGATGCGCTCTCTCGTTCACAGATGTCCCGGTTCAGAGCACTGGCCACGGAGGCAGACCCGGAGGCGACACCCCACCCAACCCTCTCGGAAGTGATGTGGACCTGACTAACCCTCTACACGACATGTGGGACGCTTCTATTGGACAGAAGACAAGGACAGCTTACCTGACGGGATTGAGGTGTTACCAGTCCTTCCTCGTCACACGACAGCTTCTACAGCCATCGCAGCAGTCCATCCTCCACACTCCTCTTGACGAACAGCACCTCCAGGCTTTCCTCGCTTATTGTCTACAGACGCTCAAGCTGGCCTGTACTACCGTCAGGACCTACTTAGCTGGTATCAGATTTTGGGCCTTGCAAGCTGGAATCACGTGCCCACTAACTACTCCACATTCCTTGCAATATGCTCGTTTACAAACCCTGATGCGGGGCTACAAAAAGCTCCAATCTGTGTCAACTAATGTACGGCTTCCAATAACATTTCCTGTACTGTCTAAAGTTATTTCTGTGCTCAGATCCGGCATCTTCGGACCATATATGGATTTGTTGATGGAAACAATGTGCTGTGTGGCTTTCTTCGGCTTTCTCCGCTGCGGAGAGTTTACATGTTATGGCAAGTTCGAAGCCGACCAGAATGTGTGTGTAGGTGATGTGCAGTTGGATCATACCCAACAAACCTTTACCTTGCGACTGAAAGCTTCAAAAACTGATCCCTACAGGAAAGGTGTTGATATCAGCATCTTTGCAACACAACTGCCCGTATGTCCCTATGTGAGTATGTCAACATTTGTGAGCACAAGACGTGCTCAAGGTGCTAGAGATTGTGACGCCCTGTTCGTAGACCAAGCAAGTAGACCAATGACTAGGGTGATGTTCCTAGATCACCTGCACACAACCCTCCGAAGGGCAGGCCTCGATGCAGATCTCTATTCTGGACATTCGTTTCGTATCGGAGCCGCAACATCTGCAGCGGAAGCCAGAATAGAGGATCACCTTATCAAAACCTTGGGACGTTGGTCTTCTGACTGTTATAATAGGTATATTCACACTCCGCGTTCTGCACTCCAGCAAGCCCAACGCTCTATGTGCAAGTAACCTATACGACACCTTTTGCACATGCAGGCTAGCCTTGTAACATTGCACAGACATTATTCAACAGATACTCAGGAATGTGAACTTAAATGCGTGTCTATGCATGCATGATCCCAGTGATTTCCAACAGGGACTCTAATATCCACATGTTGGTACACTTATGTTTATAGTGATATGTGACATTTTCTTTATTATGTGTTGTGATAGCCCATCAACAGTATGTTCTCATACATATGTACAAACTTATCAAGACATTCCCCGGATGTTTCCATGCTCATAATCATGTGCACAGGATACAGGCACCTGGTATCTGTGTAACCTCGAACTTGTGGCTCGGCTACCCTTGTAATTCACATGGACTCTAATATCTCATGTTTTCTAGTATTTATCTCCATCGTCAATGTAATTATCTAGTCATTTTCATGCATATTATTCATTATATTCCTTCTGCTTATATTTCCCTTATTTTTCTTGGGGGCTTTCGGTTGCTCATAAACATTCCAACCTCATTTGGGTTTTTCGCCCCCAATTCATACTAAATAACCCTTTTACCCCCCACCTTCTTCATTCTCTCTATACCTCATAACTAACAAGCCCGGGTTATCAACTCCAGGACACCATGTCCGGGTTATGACTCCAGGGTACTTTCCTCTTACACCCGGGTCTTAGCTCCAGGACGCAATGTCCGGGTTATGACTCCAGGGAACTTTCTCCTCTCACTCGGGTTACTTAGCTCCAGGACGCAATGTTCGGGTTAACGTGACTCCAGGGTACTAACCGCCTCTTCTTTCTACCTCTTCCCTACCATTTGAGCAACCTTGACAGCCCTCAAGAAATTCCAAATGTACATAATTATTAAATGTAATTATTAAATGTATATATATTCAACTTTTCTTGTGTGTTTATTTGAGTGCACAAAATGTAAATTTACTGTTTTTGTTTGTGCAGTCAAATATCACCTCCATCCTATCATATTTTTTAACTTTCAACTTTTAATATTTCTTGCTTTAATCATAAATTATACAATCACAATATTAAAAGTATAAATTCTTTTACATAACATTATCCCTCTACTTCAAACTCTTGCAATAATACTTATCTTTCTTTCGGCCTGAGCGTGCTTTCCAGCACAATTCCAATTCCGTCACTATTCCGGAAACTACTTCCGGTTTTTCCAAATACTCTTGCATTAATATCTTTCTTTAATCCACACAAAATTAATATTCTTTTTATTATCCTTAATTATCTTTTCTTTACTATTACTCATATAATTTGATCTACGTAATATTTTATATTTTTATTACTCAAAAAAATAAAAAATTTCTTTCTTAATCTTTTTAATTCCCAGCATGCATTTTGCGCATGCGTTTTGACTTGTCCATTGTTCTTCCTTTGTCTTCCTTTGTCTTGCTTCCGCCCACTTCGCTCATTGTCTTGTAACCACCTCCGTCCCCGCCTCGCTCCATGGATGTCTTGGTTGCTCAAAAAATTAACTCCTTCTAATCAAAACAAACAATCAGGGTTTTTCGCCCCCAATTCATACTAAATAACCCTTTTACCCCCCACCTTCTTCATTCTCTCTATACCTCATAACTAACAAGCCCGGGTTATCAACTCCAGGACACCATGTCCGGGTTATGACTCCAGGGTACTTTCCTCTTACACCCGGGTCTTAGCTCCAGGACGCAATGTCCGGGTTATGACTCCAGGGAACTTTCTCCTCTCACTCGGGTTACTTAGCTCCAGGACGCAATGTTCGGGTTAACGTGACTCCAGGGTACTAACCGCCTCTTCTTTCTACCTCTTCCCTACCATTTGAGCAACCTTGACAGCCCTCAAGAAATTCCAAATGTACATAATTATTAAATGTAATTATTAAATGTATATATATTCAACTTTTCTTGTGTGTTTATTTGAGTGCACAAATGACAGCACCACACAAAAGTGCATGAACAACAAATCCTCCTCTGTTTATCATAAACTCTTACAAGAAGGAGGAAAATGCCAGCAGAATCCTTCATCATGATGGACAATAGCATTTCAAATTGGTTTTATTCATGACAATATTAAAACCAAAGAATCCGTCATCTCTGTTTGTTCCACTTAAATAAAATATGGACAATAATGCCACAAAATGACACTCTTACAAGAAGGCAGAAAGTGCCACCTGTGATGCATGGTTGACAATAGGGTTACAAAATGGTCAATTCACGACAATACTAAAACCAAAGAATCCTTCATCTCTGTTTGTTCTCCTGTTATCAAAGTTAACATGAGAGATGTTTGCCAGTTGGCTCTGTTGACACAGCTGATCAATCAGCAAGATCTGAGTGTTCATTTCATGTGACATGTCTCCTAATGGATTATAGCTACTGATATCTACGCTCACTTAGTGGCCGGCCAAATTTGTCAACCTTTCATCAGAATCATTTTACACTTGAACAAATATCACTTGGGGTCAATGAATTGACAAAGCTAATGAAATTGACGGGTGAAACCCTACTACGGAAATACTTGACAGTTTAGCAGGAACCATAATATTTTCTTTGCCATTATGTATGAAGTCACGTTGAGATTATTCTTATTTTATCAAACTCTGTTGATTGCTGGATCAATCATTTTAGGTACAATAAAGTGACCTGTTAGAATGAAGATTTACACTACATTCTACTTAATATTAAAGTACTAAGAACAACTTTTTGCAAAATATGCATGGATAAGTATGTATTACATCAAATCAGAAAAACATGAAAAATTTAAAAAATATTTATTTCTAGTAATCTCAGAAGTGAATCAGTTGTATAAAGAATACACAGTATGATAGGTTGTGTAAAATATTCATACAGATCTACAAGCACTCTCATATAAAGTTTCATGGCAGGGACAAAGTTTACCAATGCGAGTCCTTTCCATATATTGGGAAATTATCAATTTTCAAGGTGAAAAAAACGCCATCATTTCTGATCTTTACTGACAGACCAAATGGGTGTGATGATGCAGATTTATTCTTAATTTTTCTAACAAATTTACACCATAAATATAAAAAACATCAAATTTAAATTTCAAATCACTTTATCACTGGGAAAAATATATTTGATGGCCTACATGAACAGAAGATGCCTTTTAAAAAGTACGCCTTTAAAGGTTTTTTTCGGCTACAAGAATAATGTTTAATTTTTGTTCCCTTGTCAGCATAGACTTTATGTGGGGGTTTGAAACTATAACAACAGTGTGAACCAGAAACTAATTACTTTTTTTCTTTGCCTACGATATACTGTACATTCAAAGGATACATACAGAACTTTCAAAAATAGTTTGGTGAAAACATTTTATTACCTATTAGTTTGTTTTTTACTAATGTTAGTTCTTAATGCATTAAAACAAAAATTTCAGTGGAATATCACAAAGTTAAAAAGAGTTTTGAAATAAACTCATAAGGGAGGTTATTCTGGACCACTAAAATGCTTTGATTACTTGTTATTACAATAAATATAAGTGATATTAGAATAAACAAAGTACAGAAGACTGAATTATACTCAAAAGTATTTCTGTTGGTTTGTGAAGACAATAAGTAGTAGCATGGGATATGGGCAGCAGAATAAATATTGATAAGCTTGATGATAATCAAGAACATATTTGCGCACTTAAGTTTCTAAAAAGAGAGTTAATCCATACAAAGAATATAAAAATGTCTAAAGATCAAATAAATCCATACACCTTGGTGTTACAGCAAAGTCTTGGATACATTTAAAACATTAAATGCACACTGAAATCTTGATAATGTGAACAAAGTGATTTTTATTGTCACTCCTAAAAGCATATGAGTGTCCTTCATTGACAAATTTGTGTTCATCAAATATTTTTCCTCACAGAAATATGTATCAATAGGAAAAGATGAAAGACGAAACAAATTGATTGATTCAATGTCTCTTAATGTGTATCGATCAGATTGGAGGAGTCATGAAAATAGTAGTGTTTTGAAACTTTAACATGCTTTTATGTACATGGTAAGGTCAACAATATTCTGTCATTGGATAGGAAAACCTTTCTTTTGATATTAAAGGAACAATCTACTGCTCTCAGTGATGAAAGAATATGTCAATAAGGATGGTTATAGTTTAAAGAGCAAGTAAAGTCATGCAGCTATAATGTTCTTGGGCTTGACATGAAAGAAAATTTTAACATGCTTCAAATGAATTATGAGAAAATTATGTAATAATAAAGTAAACGATAATTTAAGGATATACCCACAAACTTTGTTTACACATGAGATACCAAGACTTTACTCCTTATTTTGATGATAATACAATGTAAAGTTCAGCCATGTGATTCGATTTTCTTACTTGTAATGACTTAAGGTGTTCACACAACAATGCATATCCATCAATGGACGTGGTGTGAATCTTAATAATTTGTTCTCTGACTATGGATGATTGGTGTGTGTAATGAGATTTTTGACACTATCAAAATAATACATTTAGCATCACTGTACAATTATCAGTTAAAAATTGAAAATATGAAATCTAAAAAAATAAGTGCTATTGCCCCTTTAAAATAACAAAAAATTCAAATACTTTTACTGGCACAGCATCACTAAGATAATTTATAAAGTAATCTCAACATTTCCACACAAAAATCATTCTTCCAAATTGGTGAGCCTTCTGTATCTTTTAGTAATGCTAACACTCCATACATTTTCAAGTTACAAAATTGTTTAAAATGTACCGTCATTGATTGGACAAATAAGTGACCTTTTCATAAATTCCACTTTGAAAAATATTTATATTACTTCATGCAGAGACCCAATAAACCATCAACCACTACATGTTTATGGAAAAAGTTTTCAAACTAAGACCTTTTAAAACTTTAAAACTTTTTCTGCAATTACGGCTTACTAAAGTTTAATTGATTTGCAGGTTATTTAGAAATTGTGCATCTATGGAAAATGGAGTAGTTTAATAGTCTTCTAGGTTGTTTACAAAATTGCACATGCGAGTCACATGACAGAAATTCAATATTTCATATTTCAATCAAGCATGCTCCCAGAAGCTCTGGTCTTTATATCTTCTGATTGAAATGAAGCCTGATGAGCGATGGTATAGTACGGACCATATCAAGATGGTTCCGCTAATGAAGTAATTTCACAGTACCAAGAAGATCCCTGTCCTCATTGATGATAGACCATTGTAGAAAATCCCTGAGCCAAATAACTTGTCATCTCCTGATCATTCCACAAGTTAGATAAGGGCATCCACGGCAGGTTGTTATATTCATCTCATCTACAACCTTCTGAAATGGACTGGCAAGGTTCAAAGACCCATATATTTGTACAAGATTTTTTTTTCATATCAGCTTTGAATTTCGGGAAAATCATGGTCTTAAGACATCTGTCATTGCACCATTGAATTCATCATATTAATCTCATATTTTCTCATACAAGAGAAGATGTTTTTTCATAGGATTTAAAGGGGCAGTAGCACGTTTTTTGATAATTTTACATTCTACAATTTTCACTGATAATTGTACGAGAATGCTAAATGTATTATTTTGACAGTGTCAAAAATGTCATAACACAAACCAATTATCCATAGTCAGAGGACAAAGTTTGAAGATTTACCTTAAATCCATTGGCAGCCATTTTTGTGTGAACACCTTTAATTCATTTTGTGCTAGAAAAAGGAATCGCAAAGCCAAACTTTACATTATATATTTGAATTATTACTGCTCCATTTAGTTTAAATGCAATGTCTTTCAATGGGAACCGTTATTTTTCATTTTCCTTACATCACCTTATATTCCCCATAAAAACGTGCTACTGCCCCTTTAAATCTAAGCTTAAGCTAACCATGACTTATAGAAATCTGTGATTGGCAAGCACCATAGAATTTATTTTCTAATACAAGACAAGACAAGATTCTTTTCCCAACTTCTTTGAGAGGCATTTAGAAGTTGGTTGATTAAAAAAAAAATGATTATGGATAGTCAACTTCTTTATTGCATGAAATGTGATGTTCCGGTAGATATACTAACACCGTTATCATCATATGATTGAAAACAATGTTAGTATCTACACTGAAACATCGCATTTCATCCAATAAAGAAGTTGACTATCCTTAATAACTTGTTCTTCCTCTTTTTCCTAGCATTTAAATCTAAGGCAAACTATTGAATGACTATTGAAATCTGTCATCGTCATGCACCATAGAATCTATCAGAGTAATTTCAAATTTTCTAATACAAAAGAAGGTACAAATCCTTTTCTTAACATCTAAATCAAAGGCTATAACCACGAATTCTGACTTTGGCATGTACCATAGAACTTATTAAAGTAATTTCATATCTTCAAAAACAAGAGATGATTTTTTTACATAGGATTTGAATCTAAGGCTAACAGTGACTTAAAGAAATATGTCATTTGCATGTGCCTTTGTAATAGAAATTCATTATTTTCTAATAGAAGAGAAGATTTCTTAACAGTTTTGAATCTAGGGAAACTTAATTTATTATGAACGATTTCTTTATCATACAGTGTAGTGACCCCATCATATCTTATTAAAGACAAAGTTCCTTATGATAGCAGTTTCAGCAGATCCTGATTTCAGCAAAATCACAATGACATTTAAGAATTATATTTTGAATTAAACTTATCTATTGTAGGCATGCAACATCAAGTAATTTCATATTTTCTCATACAGGAGAAGATTCCTTTACTCACAGTAGCCTTGAATCTCAGGCAAACCATGATTTAAAAGAAGTCTGTAAGTCGCATGCACAGAAAATTTATTACAGTGATTTAGATGAAACCATATTTCATGCCAAATGTAAAGTTACAAAGTCCTGGTGTCAAACATGTCATTTTCCTAACCAAAGAACATATTAGGTGCCTTGTTTATTATGCTGCAAATCCACTGAACACAACAAACCACTTTACTGATCCAAATCCTTGACAGACAACAGAATATTAGTCAAATTTCCTCGTCAATCTTAAAAATCTATTTCATTTCAAACGCATGCCAATTTCCTTGTAGCAAAAATTGGGATTATGAAAATAATTAAATCGTTGAGTATATGCATGTGGACAAAAATAATTTCATTGTCAACACACAAAGTAAGGTATTGCGACACCATGCAAGCAATTTTACTTAAAGAAATTCAATATTTGCCACAATCAAGTCATTCACTGCTGTTTTCTTTAACAATAGGCTTTTTTATATCAATTTCCTTTGACAAGGTCACACACCATGTAAAGTCAGTCATGCATAAAGTGACATATTGCATGCTGATAATTAATTTACCTCTGCAGAGAAAACACATTTTGATTCTTTTATTGTATTCATTTTTCTTTCCTTGACACAAATTGCTTCACAATTTCATTACTGTCAGGTTCCCTTGTTTTGTCAGAATACAAATAGTCAATTTTTGAAATTATTTTTGAAAAGAATATTTTACAATGTATTTGATTGACAGATTGACATTTTCATTTGTATTCATAAGATTTTATTAATTCTTGGAACATTGATGAATGTAAAAATAGTTTCAATGGGTGTTTGAAAAAATATTGCTGTTCCTTAAAAAATATACATGCCTGGCTTTGAGAGTATGCATAACGATTCATATATGCAGAAAAACTGCCAGTTTTAAGTAAACTAAAATCTCTATGGCAAATGAAACACTTTAATAATAAATTGGGCAATAGATCTCATTTGAAAAAAGAATACATTTTAAAGTACACGTTAAATAGCTTTAGAATCTGTCAAAGAAGTAACATCTACATTAAAAAGTATGATTTTATAAAAAAAAATAATGCTGTTATGTTATAACAAGGATGTTGACAAAATGGGTCTATGTTTATTTTCACTCACGATCCTGTTTCCCACTCCCACTCATACTCCCACTTTCTCTATATTTTACTCTATTTCTGCAATCTTCTCATTCCTATGTTTAATACCTGTACTTCTGTCATTTTAATTTTGGAAAATGCTGTTTATGTTAATGAAAATAATATTGATCAATGTCCACCTTATATAACCAACAAAAATTTAGCTGAATTTTTTTTATTTTAAATGAAAAACGAAAAGAACATTCATTTGATTTGTGAGATTAACATCGTTTTGATGTTAAGGAATGTTGTTTATTTTAATAAAAATAATATTGATCAATGGCCAGCATATATAACCAACTTATAAAATGTAGTGGAATATATTTTTAAAACATAAATTTCGCATCTGATTTGTGAGGTTAACATCAGGTTTCCTGAAGAAATCGGTAAAAGCACCAACGGTTCTTAATAGCAGATTTCCAATCTTATCTAAATACTTAACACAGAGTGTACATCCTACACATTGAACCCATTTGACCCGAAGGACCAAAAGTTTATATAAGTCTTGAAATCCTTTCTGCACTAAGAGTCCCTATGGTCATTCCGGTGAGTACAAATCATGTATATTACGCCCAATCTTGGAGACAAACTGTTATTTCAATAATTACATGGCTATTCTCCTTGATGTATAAGAGCCGTGGAGGGAACAACATACGAGAAAATAACCTTGGATGTGAACCCCTGTTGCTAGAAATATAAACGACAGGTAGTTAGAGGGGGACGGAAGGTGGTAACGTGATTGGTAAGACCCTAAAGTGTGATGAATTGGTTTTGTAAATCTTCCGTGCAGCACCTATGAGGCCATTGGACGCCCATGTGATGTCAATGTTGACATTTAGAATAATGGTTCCCTGTTTCTTGCCTCACTGCTTTACAATGGTTTCCTTATATTACTTCAACTTCTAATGACGACCTACATAGGACCTCTGCGGCAGTTCCTGTTATTGCTACAAATATTGAAGTGATGAAGTGCTCCATTGGTGCCAAATTGTAGAAGTGACTTACAGGAACTGTGTGACATGTTGGGCATGGGTGTGATTACCAATATCACTTTTTTAAACATTTCCTACTTCATGTTTGATAAGATCACATTTTGATACTGATATTCTCCAATGATGAAGTATCGACTTATTCATGAAAGTCCTGAATGCAAATATTTACAGTTAAAGTTAAAAGCAACCAACATTTTCAAAATCCTGATACTGAAGTCCTTAAACAGAAATCCATATGATGTTTAGTAATGAATATTAGGGTATTAGGGCTCAATTTCCTTGATTTTTAAATACTTCCTAAGAACTCTGGAATACATGGAACATTGCACATTTTGCTTGCCACATTCTCTATTGTAATTTAATATAAGAATTAGCAGTTTGATGAAAGGAATTTGATTCAGTGAATGCAAGTCATCAAGGATGAGTGCTTCAATATCTTTTACGCCCTAACAAGAACCCATGTTATTTTATTGATTTTCTCATATAATACCATACATCTACACATATATGCAATATCAATAACCATAAGCAACTGCATGGATATCAATTTGCTAATGCTCCTGGATCTGTATAAGCATGTGATTTCAAAATGTCAAAGTTTCTCATTAATAATATTAGCTGAGAAAAGACATATACAAGAAAGTTCAGCATGGAATAATCTCAATCATAATGGGATTAGTACTAGCATATGCTATTTTTTCTATCATTTTATTTGGCTTAAGTGGAAGTTAAGTATACGCTATGGACATGTGCTAAATTTTAAACCAATTGGATGAATGGTTTTTCTTCAATGGGTCGGTGAAATTCTGATTGAAAATGCGCATGACTATAGTACCAAAAAAAAAAAAAATCGTAAAAAATAAAAAAATAAACAAAATCACTTATGAATTGGCACTGCACCCCTCCTAGGATGTTAGAAGATATATGCAAATTTGAATTGAATCAGATGAATTTCTGCAATTGGTCAGACAAATTCTGATATTGGAAAAAAACTAAGTACAAAACATTGAAATTTGTAAAAAATTAAAACATTGACCAAATAGTTTGTAATTTGGCACTGTACCCCTTCAAGTAGGGTAAAAGACATGTACAAAATTTGAAAACAATCCAATGAAGAGTTTTTTCAGTAACAAATAGGTCGAAAAATTTCCACGGAGGGATGGAAGGCTTGACGGAAGGACGGACAGAATCCTTGGTATTACTTTAAACCCTTGACTGTTGGTCGGGGGTATAATAATAACAGAAAGAGAAATTGGTTTCTTGCCATATCAAAATCAAATCAATCAAGATTAAAACCAGGAATATATATTTTGAAATACTGCAACATTCAAATATAACCAAACTTAATCATAATGTCAGTAAGGTATTTAATATTTACTTGATAATTACACTATTTATCTACTTATTTCTTAATTGCTATTCCCAGACATCCCTAGATTGATTAGTTTCTGTTTAACAATAAATGATCTCATGATTGTAACATTCACACAATCCATTTACACAAGTTGAACTCTGATCGTTTCTTTCAAGTTTCACAGCAAGATATTATAGAAGATTATAGGGTTATTGCGACTTAAGTTACAAATGACTCTGTAACATTTCGAAGCCCTGATGATGACCTTAACTTTGTCTGATATGATATGCCAATAGTTGACTGGCAGATTTACTATCTTCAACAGTTGAATGTCATGGTAAATGTTCCTTGTGTCCTGATGCAAAGGTTTATGTCTCTCAGGCAACGCTTAATTGCTGATTATCAATTATCATCAATTAAGGAACGTTACCTGTTGCCACTTTCTGATAAGACAGTTATAATCAGAAAGGTGTTCCTCGTTAGTCAATATACCCTGTCTAGGGGTGTATATTTCATTTTTATATTACAACATTTATGCTATTAATTATTCATAACTTGTATTGTGTCACGCCAGATCTGTTTTCATAATTTTTGAAAAATTACATAAATAATCTTGTAATCAACAATGTTTCAGCTATTTAACACATTGATGTTTCAACCAAAAGATTGTAGATAGATCAGTTAATGTTAATGTTAATCAGTTAACAGGATAAATACAAGTGCAGAGGTGATGAGACGAAAGGCAAATTTGAAGAGTCTTGGAATATAATTGGAGAAATAAACAGACAACATCATCTCTCATAACCCTAAATTTGTGGCTCGGATTTATGTTTTACTGTAGTGCATATATTTTATATTGTACGAGGTGAGACTTTAATAAACTCTCTGTCTGTCTGTTTGCAATCAAAAGCTATTTTTATCATTGGGATATGAAGTTCAGTGGATTATCAAGAGTCTTTTATTGTCAAAAGGCTCTCACAAAATGAGTATTTGATATTAAGTTCAAATAGTTTTGGTATAGAAGCTAGACAAACAAGGGATCAAAACCCGACAAGACATCTTAAGGGAATTTGTCTAATAAAATTATAACATGCTTATTGAGTTTATGTGCATAAAAGAGTATTTTGCAAATTGCCCAAGGGTATACAATTACTTTTAATAAATTGAAATTAATTTGTTTCATAAAGAAATGACATGAAAGATTAATTATTGATAAAACATTCTGAAATTTGATAATTTCATCATCATCCCTCAAGATTTTGATAGACAATTAGGTTTAATATAGAACTTTGAAATACACGTTTTGTAAAATCAAAATTATATGACAAAAAGCTAAAAAAATAATTGTTTGTTACAAACCTTTATGAAGTTAATTTTTCTAAATGGAGATAAGAATTTCTTGTATTTAAACTTAAATAAAAGTACCGAGGGTACAGAAGCTCACCTTAAAATGAATGATGTGGTAAAATGGTTTAATTATACATGTAACCATCTTTTATATAATTGATTATGGCTGCCATCATGATTTTTTTATCGTTTAAAATACTAGTCTTCTTTTGGAAACGACTAGAGCTTGAACAAACATTAATACACGAATGATATAATCATGATAAGTTAACAAGCAGTAGGTTTTTGTATAACTTTTTTGTATATCTATGGCTGAATTGGTGACCATCTTGTACTTTTTAATCTTCAAAATGCTACTTTTATGTGGGCATCCGTATTAATTTCATTATGATATCTTGATTGGTTTAGGTGTATCCATTTAAATGTCATTCATTACTTACAGGATGGTGGGCACTTACATTTGTTTTGTAGTGAATCATTAATATGATTTCAAGATTATTTCACTGATGGTTATGCTGCATGGGATATTGAGAATCCCAAAAGTACAGATTTTTCAAGGAAAATGAATGACTGATTGAGAGGAAAGTCATAAACACAGCAATGCATAAGACACGTTTATTTTGTTCACATAATATTTACATGTCAAGTGACCATGAGATGTCTTTCATTAAAGTATCAATTTATTTAACACTCATACAGTACTATAATGGTAAACATTTTTGCATTGTCAAATCAACAGAGAGATATGACAAATCAAATTTCCTTACTTTTCTTACTAAACCCTTTTCGATTTTCATCTGCATATTTATTCCACATCAACTTATCATGTAGATTGCTAAACACAAAGATTATTTTAGACAAGTTTTGTGTAAGTTGTTATTCTTAGAAAGAACATATCACTGTCATGAGAATACAAGTCCATAACTTTTATTGCATACACATGGGCCATGGCCATATAGCATAATGCTCTACCATATCAATTGGGTCAGGTTGATTATGCAACAGACTAGCAGCTGACACTGTGATGCTAGCAGCCTGCCTTGGGATGTGTATTAGACCACATAGTGGAATATCTGAACTCTGGTTGACCCCTTATGTGTGGTATTTAAAGGAATATAAGGGAGATACCATTGTTTAAAATTTAACATGTTTAATGTGATTTGGTTTTTGCAGCTAGTTGCCATAAAGATTTTAAACAAATTAATCAATTATGTTTGTCTTTCATTTTAATTTTTTTTAGAAACACTTAAAAATATAGAACAACTTGCACGACAATCTTAAATATTCCATATTTAAGATAATATTATGATTAGTAAGTTCAAATTAGAGAATTTATATGGTGCCAGTGATCACTTGATGAAAGCTTAAAATTTAATAATAATGATGTGTCATCTGCAGATGAAAAGTCAATATGGCTGCTATTGCGGCCATCTTGGATTCTCAAAACTGAAACGTCTACCTTTCTGTGCGGAATCACTATAGGTATAACATACTACAATATAAAAATGATATCTAGATTGGTTTAGGAGAAATAGTCTTTGTCATGAAATCTAATTGAAAATTCAATATGGCTGCCATGGCGGCCATATTGGATTCTCAAAACCTTAACGTCTACCTTTCTGTGCGGAATCACCATAGGTATAACATACTACAATTTCAGAATGATATCTGTATTCGTTTAGAAGGAGTTGTCTTTTTCTTGAAATCTAATTGAAAATTCAATATGGCTGTCATGGCGGCCATCTTGGATTCTCAAAACTGAAACGTCTACCTTTCTGTGAGGAATCACCATGGGTATAACATACTACAATTTCAGAATGATATCTGTATTCGTTTAGAAGGAGTAGTCTTTTTCATGAAATCTAATTGAAAATTCAATATGGCTGTCATGGCGGCCATCTTGGATTCTCAAAACTGAAACGTCTACCTTTCTGTGGGGAATCACCATGGGTATAACATACTACAATTTCAGAATGATATCTGTATTCGTTTAGAAGGAGTAGTCTTTTTCATGAAATCTAATTGAAAATTCAATATGGCTGTCATGGCGGCCATCTTGGATTCTCAAAACTGAAACGTCTACCTTTCTGTGGGGAATCACCATGGGTATAACATACTACAATTTCAGAATGATATCTGAATTTGTTTGGGAGGAGTAGTCTTTTTCGTGAAAGTTTACGGACGGACAGACAGACGGACAACGGACGAAGCGCCATGACATAAGCTCACATTTTCTTTGTAAAGGTGAGCTTAAAATGGAGAAAAAAAGTCTTAATTAATGGTTCATTTAAATTCAAGTGTATAAACATGAATCCATATTTTAAAAAAACTATGTGATAAAAATAACAAATCTGTTTAGACTTTCTATACAACAATTTTAACATATTTTTTAAGAGAAAGTTACCATATATTAGAACAAGTAATAGCTTATGAACAAAACCAATTTGTTTTCTGAGCAAATGACCAAAGGCAATTAAATGAAGTGATGTGTGAAATTGAGTCAATAGGCTCATTATCTGTCATTATTGATTCAATAGAGGCTTCAATAGAGAATGTTACATTCTATTATAAAGAAGATATTGACAGTCAGGTCAGACCAGTTATTAGTGCTTAAGTTAAACAATGCTTTTGTGATGTTTGTAAATTGTCCTTCAAGGGGCAGTAGCATGTTTTTTTAAAATTTCATATTTTCAATTTTTCCCTGGTAATTGTACGCAAATGCTAAATGTATTGTTTTGACAGACGCAAACCAATCATTTAGTTAGGGAACAAAAAAGGGTTGGTTTGAAAAGAATCTCTACTTTCTTTAAAACATGCTACCGTATCCTCGCGGGTATAAGACCAGGGGGCCCGGCAAACAAATATCTTGAAAATAGGGGGGTGGGCTTAATACCGGGAGGGACCCCAACCAAGAAGATCATTGATGCGAGTTGCATTGAAAATTGACATCGATACGTTTGACTATGTTGGTCAGGTCTTCTTAAATATCAATTGACACTTTTTCCAGACGTATATTATTAAAAAGAATCATAAAGAAATTGCAAATACTAACTTACATTGTTTGTTGTTTGTTTTAATCAGATTACATAACATCATTCTCACGAAAAAGGAACGTGAATAATCAGTCGACAGCTTTTGCTGCATGTGTGTACGAGTCGAGAGATATTTGTTAAAAGCATTTTCATTGGCCAAGAAAAGTAGGTCAACCAATCAGCAAGTCGATTTGAAAACGATGTATGAAACTGAAACGTGGTTGTAATAAGTTCATGACAACATATTGTCGATACAATATTAAATGTCTAAATATTCCAATATTTGTTAAATATTTTGCCATATATTACATTTTCCAAAACAACATGCAGTTAATTGAAATATTTACGTAAATAAATTTTGAAGAAAAACTTGCACAAATTATGATTATGAGCACGAAAGAATATTGATAGTGTTACTTGTCGTCAAGTAATTACGATTGAGATTCCAAGCACAGTAAAACAACGTGCTTTCGCGAAAGTATATTTTACAAAGATTTCTTTGAACTTCGACGATTAAATTTGATAAATAAGTTTGGATATATGTCATATAAAACATTTAGAACGGATAACAAGCCTTATAAAGCCATAGTTCTTGATAATATTTTGGGAATCAAATTTTTCAATTCCCGATTGCTGATGCAAGTGAAGCCACATACATCGTGATTTCTGCTGAAATTTAACAGTACGTGAATGATGCATGGATATTTAAAACCAAAATACTATTTTATTTTTATTAACTTACATTGTATATAGTCATTAAAAACAACAACAGGACAATGTATTTTTATTTTACAAAAAATGACATCGATATAAACTTGTGCATTTTGCTTCCGGTGTAAACATCGCTAACTCGATCGCCTGACATCGATCGTGTCACACTTCCAAGAATTGGGGGTGGGCTTTAACCCGAGAATGACCCCAACCAGCTCAGCCCTGGAAAAATGGGGGGTGGTCTTTAGCTCGAGGGTGGGCTTATACCCGCGAGGATACGATACTACTTTAAATATATAAAAAAATTCATAGACAATGAAGAGAAATACATCCTGGCACTCCAATTATGGGTGTTGTACTGGATTAAACTCAGGGTGAGGTTGACCCCTTACTTCTAACTTGAAGCAGATTAATAGTAATGTTGATCTCACCTGTTCCCTGCTGTTGATTAAACCAACTTTCCATCATCAATCTCTTGTTCTAAGAATGTTTAAGTAATTACTTAACATTAATGTTTATCAACTGTAACACTTTGACCTTTATAACCTTTATAAATGAGATGAATTAATTGGTCAGTATATATTTATATTAAACAAGAAATTGAAGAAATCAGAAACTGAAAAATTCATCAAATTTAGAAAAAAGAATTTTGCATTTTGATTAGGATTATTTGCATCATCTCATTTGAAAATTTACATCTCATGCTTAGATAAAAATCATACAAATTAGTTTTGTGATGAATACAAGAAAAAACATGGATAATTTGCAATTTGAAACATTAAAATAGTTCCTTATATTGATATCTTTCTGTTAATGATATTCCACTCTTTTTTTGCATAATCATTCTTTTCTGTTTAACACAGTATTAATCAGTATTTTTCCTATTCACGAATTATTTAAACAGAGTAATAATTATGTCTTTTTAAATAAAAAATCTTGATTAATTCTTGACAGAAGATATAAATTTTACATTTGATTGTATTAAAAGAAGCCTAACAGAGTATTTGTTATATGAAATTTATAAAAATATGTGATAAAATTTTGAAAAATTTTAAGCTATACATTTGTTTTCAAAATAATTAATAGAAACCTCAAAAATTCTATTCGTTTGTAAGTCCTTAATTTCTCGATAGTTTGATACAAA
This sequence comes from Steromphala cineraria, assembly GCA_916613615.1. Lineage (NCBI taxonomy): Eukaryota > Metazoa > Mollusca > Gastropoda > Trochida > Trochidae > Steromphala > Steromphala cineraria. The sequence continues at coordinate 13,412,003 of OU744731.1, read as the reverse complement.
TAACTAAAAATAACATATCATTATGGAACCATAAGTGTGCATGAAGATTAAAGGTGTCTTGAAGTGAAAACATATTTTGAAACAAAAGTTTTAGCTGAACAAAGAATTTCAAACTTGTTTTGAAAACAGTTTCATTGGAAATAAAAGTAGAATAAACTTGTGACAAGAACACACTTTCAGAATCTATACTTAAAACCATTCTCAATCGAACAAAAAGTAGAAGTGACTTCCTTCTCTAAGACTTGCAATGAGAAGATCCTTCGAGAAGTTATACAAGACTAATTATCTTTCTTTCATCTTCAATCTCTTCAAGTGCCAGCTCTCAAGTCTGTAATACAAGTTCAATGAAATACTTACCATTACCTACCACCTTAGTTTCCTATTTGGGTTGGGGTGTAAAACACTTACTCAAGTTTACCTGCGCATTCGAGAATTGTGTCTAACTTTAATTGGAAAGGAAATTCTTAACAACTTATTTTTTTTATTTCGAAAAAGCTATAAGGATTATTCAAAACGTTCTTATCCCTACTTCAGAAAATGTGTGTTTCCTGTGTCATCATTTTTAACATAAAATCTGTCATGTTAGCTGACTTGATCTATTCATATTGGGTAAAACTTGGCCTGTAAGGTTTTGACCAATTTGCACAAAAGATTTTTTAGTTTCATTATCATCAACCAGGATTTTGAGAATGGTGTAAACAAGAATAATGGAATAATACAAAACCCACAACAATAACAATTAGAACTGAGTTTGATGGCTGAATATTAAACATTTAGGACATTTATGAAGTGCAGACATGGAGATCATGCATGCAAGCTAAAAGAGCTCCTTATAGAACTATACAGATCTAAAATGGCATGACGAATATAGTGTTTAAAGGTCAACTGAAATAAAAACAAGGCACCAAATTGTACTGTTTGGTCAATTGTACTGCTTGGGGAAACAGCAAATTTCGCATTAAGTTTCTATACTGATGTGGGGCAGTGAATTACCTTATGTATTGGAAAGTGAGAGGCAGTATCTTGTAACTTTATGCAGAAGTAAATTGTAAGCCAATATAGAGTTTTGAGTACTTGAGTCATCTGTTAACTTCTAGGGCTAAGAAATACAACCCTTGGTGTTTTAGACGTGGTGGAGTCTATTCATCAATAGATTGCTACAGTATAGTCAAGGCATGCCATGGTGAGTAAGATGACAAGAGTTTTAGTAACAAAGGTGGTTAGATGTTCCTTGGTACAGCTGATGTTCCTGATGATGCAGAAGGTTCTTCAGACATTTCAGTGAAGCAGGTCATTCATCTACTTCAACTGATGCTGACCAACTGATAGCAGTCCATTGATCTATGTACATGTGCTATCACCTGATACAAATCCAACTGGACTAGATCTTTGGACAAAGAGGCAAAGACAACACTTCAAAGCCACAAATGGCAGATTTTAGCATGTTTCTACATATGAATTTGTGTGGCCAGGAACTTTTCTTGAAGCTGTAGAATACCAGCTCAGAGGTTTCTCTTCTTGTTTTGTCTAGATAGCATCGATCTGTTAGTTGGGATAGTTCTGATCCATAGATCGCTAATCAAACTTTCAACCTCTTTCTAACAAATGATGATCACACTCTGGTCAACTAAAACAGACATTTTTATCTTGTTTGCAGTAAAATCTCAACATTTTAGTGTCTTGAGAGCAACTAATGGTACGTGTTTCAATCTTGTCCCAGATTGTATGACATACGTTCTAATGAATAGATAAAAGTTTCATCCTTGCTCACTAATTTTAAATCATATATTTTACAAAGAAAAAATATAGAGAGAGAACTTTCTGACTACATTCATGGCACTGAGTCTACTGATCTGTAAAAACCTTTGTGTCCTCAGGATGTGCATTTACTGAAAGTTGACAAGAGAACTTATTATCTATTTTAATAACAAAAGAAATATCCCCCTTCAAGAATTGGTCTTTGATATCCTTATGATATGCATTTTCTATTTCCAATTATTTTTTCAGTTATTCTTTGAACACAATTTGATTTTCAAAATTTCTTTTGTATAATTTTCTCCAACAATCTTATAGCAATATAAATGTAGTAAATCTCATAGAAGCTCATGCTACAATTTTCAAGAAAATCTTCTTATTTCCTTCTTATTTTTATCTTGTTATTATACACTATTTCTTTTGGATAATTTTGAATTCTCAATAAAGAATTATTTATGTATTCCCTTGAATCATGCAGATGTCGAGATTCTCACAGTTATTACTTCAAGCACTGTGATCGAATCATTTATAGCTTTTTTATGGATATGCTGGAAAAAGATCTGTCTTTTCTTTTGTAATGATCCCTCAAGACATCTTATTTCCGTCTTTTTTTAAGTAATGTATTGTAGACACATTAATTGATGATAATCGACCATTTTGGGTGCAATAAAACATGTAGACCATAAGAATTCTCTCACATTCCTTTTCAGGCTCGAGAAGAATAAAGAAAAGGCAAATAATGAGACTGTAGACATGGACCGCTTGACAGTCATGCTTGTCTTGATTTACATTACTATATAGCATTGTGTGATCCATTAAATCATTCTTAACCAGTTGTGATTCCAATCAAGTGGCCACTCAAAATGGTATAGCACTAATCAACCACCAGCTAGATTAATTATTATAAGACTGATAATTTTATCAACTTTCAGGAGATGCAATATGAAGTGTCCAAAACAAAGAACAATTATTGCTTTAAGGACACACTGCAGAGGAATATGCATTTAATAGAATGTGAAAATATTCTAACAAAATGAAAGCAAAAGTCTGTGAGAAGAATTATCAAAAGCCAAATTGTCCAAGTCACAATGCAATCATCAAATGATTGATCACAGCAGAAAATTAAGACGAAGCAATCACGCATGTACCGTAGGCGCCTCTTAAAAAAGGTTTCAAGTCCTTGAAGAAGATTGAAAAGTGAAGATTTTCCTGATTACAACTTCCTCATTGTAAAAAGTTTATGAAGGTGTAGGTATATACTGAGAAATGTCCATTTTTTAACTTTTAAACAAGTTCCAATTGTTATCGAGAAAACCTTGTTGTTCTAAAAAGGTAGTCAAAATCAATAAATTAATCATTCTATCTACCTAACATTATCAATGCCAATAGGTGCCAAGGAGAAGTATGTCATTTTTACATAATAAAGTATTTTATCCTTCATCTCCTTCATCATGAGAAAATTAACACCATGTATCTCACCTAAAAATATTAATTTTAAAGACACAAAAGATATTGATCGTCATATATGATTATCAATAGTTATGGAATTAATTCAATGAGATTGAATTTGACAAGGGTCTCTCATTGGTAAAAAATCAAATATTTTTAAATAAATAGTGGCAAACCACAAATAATATGTTGTCATAGGGAATTCATAATACAAATAATTGGGAAATGTCCTTCCAAAATGTATTAATAACTTTCATGAAAGCATTCTTTAATTAACATTTGCTAATTTGTAGTCATAGAGATTTCTTTGTACCAAGAACACTATTTTGGACATTAACTTATTGCCTTGGAAATATTCATAATTTTCTTTGAGTATGTTTAACTTGGCAATTAATAGCCAATATGATAGCCATAGGATTGATATCGAATATTGGTGGTGTAATTAATTTGGACAAACTTCATCTATTAATTGAGTTATTAGAAAAGATGATATTGTAAAGAAGCAGCAAACAAATTAACCATCACACACAGCCACAAGCGACAAAATAAATAAATTCAAAAAAGCCAAAGCAACAATTCCTACAACAAAGAAAGCAAATATAAACTTTTAAGCGACTAAACAAACATTTTCATAAAGTTCATCAAGTGGCATCTTAAAATGATCAGACAATCAAAGCGATACCATGAATAATGCAGATGAATATATGGATGACAACTACTTTGTCCATGAACAAATAAGTTGTCATTTATAATAATGCAGAGGAATATATGGATTACAACTTCTTTGCTCATGAATAAAGAAGTTGTAATCCATATATTCCTCTACATTATTGTCATTCCAACTTCAAAAATGCCTCTAAAAGAAGATACCTTCAATAGTTACATCAATTAAAATAAGTAGAACTCAGATATTATATTTCCTGAAAGCTTGAGGGCATTGTACTAGACCTTATGATACCAAAGAGAACAAACGAGAGGAGATGAACACTATTATCAACAGGAGATCAGGGTTCAATTTAACATCACAAGTCAATATATTTGAAGTTGATAGAAAAAGTATAATAAAGGAACCTTGAGGCAAATTAGATTTCAAAAGGTTTCACCACAAGGGGTTCTGCTTTCTCAATATCTTTTCAAAAGACTTTGTTGTTTTTCTTGTTCTTTTACAAATTATAGAGATAGGGAAGCCAGTAAAGTCATGTTGAAGCCTTATGGTTTAATTGAAAGTTTGTACCTTTTGGAATATTTACTTTTTGATGCAGCGCAGGTGTTTCATTTGATGTGATTCCAATAAATTCCTTTCAATCATCATTGAAATGCATGCATACCTAACATCAGACATAATCAAGACACTGTTTTCTTAAAGAAATACGAAGTTAATAATATCAGCATATATAAATTCTAATTCTCTCCACATCATAGAATTGTTTTCAAAAATGTGGAGAACATCTTCTTTGTTCTAGAGAATTTGCTTGAAAATTGGTCTAACCCAAACAATAAATCAGGATATATCTTTTATTATCAAATGTTTCGAAGACTTTAATATGATTTTTCATTACCACAATAAATAACATTCTGTACAAAAAAATGAGTTAAAAATTCAATTGAAACAATATTCTTTAATATTTCCTGACTTGTCAAACAAAGCTGAGCAGAAAATTCCATAAACTCAGAAACATCAGGTTTTCGTCTCTTACATCAAACCATCGATACTAATCTCATGTCACTTAGGCAACAGATCATAACGTCCATAAGTCGTCTAATCATCGGGCATGAAATTGCTCTCCGGATTTAGAGTACTTCCCCTCTGTTTGGTATTCTGTTACACTGGGAAGACAAACCAAGGAGTTTTATGTATCTTACATGCTTGGAGGCATTATCAATGGTTACAACTGATAAATCTATATTGACTATGAAATATATGCTTTTCCCTTCGATGACCACAAATTAAAGGGACTGAAGCATATTAACTTAGGTAAATAAAATCATCTCTTGTACAATTTTATCAATTGCAAGACAATGTTTTAAAATCACAGAATGCAGGTCTTAAAAATAGAGCCATTGGCTCTGTAGCTCATCAGGTATCATCATCAATTATGCTGTAGAGTGTGGCAATGTGATTCCCCCTTTGTAGAGGCCACAGGGTCACCAATTATTAAAATTAAGTATATAGGCGACAAGTTTCAGTTTTCTAGGCTTTATACTTCAGGAGAAGAAGATGAAAATAGATTTGAAGGACGTTCCTGTTGCCTTTATTAGGAGCAACAGGGTCACAAATGCTACAATTCATAATCCTCACTAGCCAAGGAGTCTGTACACAAAGTTTCAGCTTTCTAGGTTTCATGGTTCTGGAGAAGAAGATGAAAATAGGTTTTAAGGGTGTGGCCCCTGTGGCCATTATTAGGGGTCACAGGGCCACAAAAGCTACAATTCATAATCCTCACTAGCCAAGGAGTCTGTACACAGGGTTTCAGCTTTCTAGGTCTCATGGTTCTGGAGAAGAAGATGAAAATAGATTTTAAGGGTGTGGCCCCTGTGGTCCTTATTAGGGGTCACAGGGCCACCAAAGATACAATTTATAATCCACACTAGCCAAGGAGTCTGTACACAAAGTTTCAGCTTTCTAGGCCTTATGGTTCTTGAGAAGAAGATGAAAATAGGTTTTTAGGGTGTGGCCCCTGTGGCCCTTATTAGGGGTAACAGGCCCACCAAAGCTACAATTTATAATCCTCACTAGCCAAGGAGTCTGTACACAAAGTTTCAGCTTTCTAGGCCTTATGGTTCTGGAGAAGAAGTCGAAATTCCACAAAGTTCACGGACGGACGGATGCACGGACGGATGGACGGACGGACGGACGGACGCCGGACACCATGCCATGCCATAAGCCCATCGGGCCTTACAGGCCAGATGAGCTAAAAATTGTATCAGTTAATCAGTTCATAATCAATCTAACAATCCATCCAGAATCCTTTATGTTTCATGTGTTTTTCAATTCAGTTCAAAGTTAGTAGGAGCTGAAAATTGATTACTTTATTATTTAGGAAATAAATTGGAAAAATTTGCCCTGAAAATAGTAATGAATAAGAATGTAACACAAAAAACAGTCATGCTAATTCATCATGAAATCATGCTTGAATGTTGAAAGCTTTATTATTGCTTATTTTCTAAATGTGTTTTGATTAACTATGGGAGATTGATGGTTATGTGATGTCAAACATTTATTCACCTCCAATTATTCAAAACATATCTAATCAGGGTTTGCTTGATTGGATAACCATGTCACCTATCAATCATGTTGTAGTTATGCCATCTGTTTCTGTTTGCTGTTTATACAATATAACTTTTTAAATGTTTTACAAGATCTCTTTATTCCATCAAACCGTGATAATCACCTTGACAAATCATGCTGTTCATTATTTCTATAAATTATTTCTGAATCTAACATTTTTTTCATTTTTTAACCATTAGTTTCATGATGAAAAGCATTTTTTTAATTTTCATTTATTGCCATTTCTAAATGATTAATAATCCTGTTGGGGAGCTATTCATAATTACCAAAACTATATTCTTTTTACTTTTATATTAAGCTGAGTTTCAGAAACAACCAGTATACAAAATATGTTTTAGTCCGAACAAGCAAGCAGGGCTAGTGCTTTGATATATCAAACATCCCTCCTAAAAATTTGACATGCCATGCAACAAGTACAGTCAACACCTTATAAAATCTAAATCTAGGGCCTTTTTGATGCTTCAAAACCAAAATTTTCACTGAATAACAGGGTATTTATTAAAGAGAAAATGGATCTTCGTAATAAACTTGTGGCACTGTTTAAGACATGGGACTTCGAAACATACAATATCAACTAATGATACCAGAATGGTAAAATTGTTATCGTAACGGGGGTTGACAAACGAATATTTAAAAATGCAAGTGAGAAGTTGGAAAAATACTTTTGCTAAATTGAAGGCCTTTTCAAGGCTTAACCCAATTTTAAGGTCTTTTTAAGGCAGTGCTTAATTTAAGGCATTTCAAATTCCGGGCCTTTTTCAGGCCTGTGCACAACAAGTGCCATGTGAAGACAGTATCTCTATACCGGTAGTTCACAAGTCAGCCGGTTTTCTGACCCCTGCTAAAAAACCCAAATTCGAAAGTAACGTATACATGCAATTAGCAAGCGGACAGACATATAATAAACAGGTTCACACATAAAACTTAATCAATATCATGACAAACCTACAATAAAACAACCATATTTAGTAAGGACCTTTTAACAATTTTATTTTCCTCAAATAAAAGTAACTTCAAAGTAAAAAAATGTGAGGATGGCAAACATATAATGAATTTCAGCATAGAATATATCACAAACAGAAAGATCAAAACCAGTGAATATTTTAATTAAATTCAAGATAGGTATATATACGAGTATATGTTAAAGATGTACTTAAAACACAATGAATTTAATTATAAAATGTCAAGGAACAACTTCATGCGTAACAAGGTCCCTATACAGGTCAGTTAATTAGATTTAATTAGCTAGATTATTCTCAAAGTAACAGCTGCAAGAGTGACCGTTATTCTTTTGTAAAAACTTATCAGGGCACTGAAAAAAAATTCAATTGATATTATTCTTAATCTCAAAACATTTCTGAGTGATATTAATTCATTTTGTTAGTTCGCAACAACCATATATGCTTTCAAAGGTAAAGCCTTTAAAAACTGAGGCGCAGAAAAAAACTTATCGGTAAAATGGTATCTTTGAAACAGTTATAAGATGAGAATCTATAGAATTTTACATTAAGTAAAAGTATCTGAATACACGATGACGCTTGTGGTAATATATTAGTAATTTTAACCACTTTATTATAATTATTATTTATAATTTTAACCGAAATGTCATTTCCTTATTTTCATTAAACCAGTAACCCATTAAACAGTAACAAATTCTTACTTGAATGGGGGGATGGGGGGTGGTAACAAGTTAACTACACCCATGTATGTTTAAGCTTATTTTACATTGAGGTATGAATTTTCCACATCTAAATATCCTTATGCCAAGGCTGTTTACATGCATGCATGATTTGTTACAGTACTGGTACTTTACTGAATGTGTTTCATGTCATCAGATGAATTTTTTTTGTAGTGAAATGAAAATTCTAAAACATACAGATCTATCAAGTAGGATCATACATCACTGTTCATGACGTCTGCTAGTATGCAATCATTAAGCTACTGACTTTCTTCCTGATCAAATACATGTTCAATATCATGGATATATAACTCCTGTCTAAAGGTATACACATATACAAGTAAACCAATTTATGTTGTACAAATCAGTTAAAAGATTTATATGAAAAGAGATGATCTGCATGAGACAAGGAGGTCTCTGAAAGCAATCATTCTAAAATGCCAAATCTCTCATAAACATAACTGGCAGGAAATGTAAGCGAGAAACATGGAGTTATCTCTCGAGATTTTGAAATCATAATTTGCTGCATGTGCATGATGCCTATAAGTTCAAGAACAATATTCTCTTATTAGTTTGTCCCCCAGAAGTGTACTACATGAAACGAGAGAGGAACTTTCCCTTCCCAAAATGCATCAGGTTACAACCTATCGGGCACTTCCTGTTAACGATTTACAGAAGTTGATCACGGAAATTGGGAAAATATGGCTGGTTCGGACTAAGAAATAACAATATCACATTTCAAGTAACTTGATTATATAAAGGAGAGAATTATGTAAAAGGAAGGTCTGTGGGTATTGCTGATTTGATTAAGGAGTCTGAAAGTGCATTAGATTTAAATTTCAAAACAAAATAGGTTACAATAGCTTGCATGATTAGCACCTACAAGAAAAACAGTGAACTTTAAACACCTGAATGCTTGCAATATTCTCATGATAAATGCTTTTTCACTTCAATTTAATGATGATTTAATCATTATTATAAGCATTGGAATTTGAATCAATTCTTCATGGTTTATGCACATGCATTAATTCCCTAATTTTAATCAATGTTAAAGCAATGTTCCCGCATTAAGTAGCATACTTATTCATATTAACAAACTAATCTTTTCTTAAATTCTTCAATTAAACATCAAATATTTATAACTGACATTCAATGACAACATTGAATTTCTGATTTATCAGTATCAAACCAAGCTGAGTAAGCAGTCAGCAGGATTTAAAATTCTAGATCTGCAACTACAAACACGATTTAAATTTGGCACTGGCCAATAAGATTTTTTTAGAAATAAAGAGTTCTCAGAAAATTCCCAAAAATTTACCAATTGCATGACAATATTTCTTTATAATTGAAAAGAGTTCTATCACAAACATATTTTGATAAAGCCACCCAAATACATATCCCTACCCTTAATGATGTTCACACTAAAATGATTGAATGAAGTTTATGATACTTGACAATTCATATAATAACTTCAGATGATAGGATTGAGCCATAAGATTGGCTTTCTCTGAAGAAAATATAATCATGAGGAAATTTGAACAGAAAAGTTTTTACAGTGCTTTCACGATCGTATACCCTTAAATAATCTGGAACAATCATTTAAAAATATTCTTAAACATCAACGTTAAGGGTTCGTAAGTCATGATCATTCCAACAATTCGTGTTTGAGGTCGATATTCCATCTGCTGAACTATAAACTCATCAGGAGAGTGTTTAAAGTGAAAAAACGATATTTATATCTGTTAATTAGTTTGATGGAAAATGTATGAGACAGTAATGACGACACGTTCTTGTAAATGAAAGATTTATGAGACTATCTCAGCCAGTAGGATAAATTCACAGCTTAGATGTTTTCTGGTAATGATTCTAAATGGCCTCTTAATTACTTTGTTATTTTCTTTCACTATTGCAAAGACGTTTTACAGAAAAGCATTGAATAATTGCCATTTAATTCATAACATGGACTATCGTTGTACAGTTTTACAGGAAAAGCTATTAATATTAGCCATTTAATTCTAGATAATCATTGACTAAACTACCAGTTTTACCAATTTATATGATATGTTTATTTATTCACACATTGAAAAAGGTGGTCATTACACAGTACCTCTTTAAACAGTTTTATAATAACAAAACACTGTTTTTGTTTTAGCTAGATTACCAATTTGTAATGTTTTAAGATGATGATTTATCACAAAATTCAATATAAACAGTTTAAAATTTGGAATAGATTAGCAACTTATTTTCAAAATACTGGCCCCATATCAAATAGTTATAAAACAATTAGTTTGTTACAAACAAACAAAATTATATGGCATAGCAAAATTGAATTTGAAAATATTTTGAATAGATATAGACAATTATCAAAACATCATTAATCAACTATTTTTCTAGACAAACAAGTTTTTAAACAAAGAAGTCTATATGGTATATAGATGAATCTTCCCCTGTTTACACAAACAAGAATTAGTCTGGCATGACTAAAGCAGATGTTATCACTATAAGGTAAATATTTTCTTCACACTCTAATGATCCAAAGAACATTATGAGTCTATTTTTTCTACCTGCTAAATTCTGTTACCTTAAAGCAACAAACGAGAGTTGTTATGAAACAGTTGTAGACACTTTGATGAAATAAAATAACAAAATTATCTATGTGGGTAACATAGCTGATGGAGCAATTTCCTCTGGTTTCACGGGAGGTGACATAAAACAGTTGAAGAAGGAGGCAAGAAATAACAAATTTATCCATGTGTAGCAAGCCGGGGTGGTAGAGCGATATATTGTTTCACTTGATTTCCTTAAAGCTATAAAAGTGTTTATTTTGTCAACAGACAACTACCTGCTACCTATATGGATAGAGAAAGAATGGATGTTTTTCTGAAAATAAAATGCAAGATGATCATCCATTTATGGCCTGTTTTTTAGTTGAGATACAAATTACCAGATATTAAAGAAATATAGAGGATTCAGATAATATAAGGAAAAGTGTGATAAAGTTGAACACCACTAGTTTAACAGGTGTTCTAAACCCTTTGTAAAGGATAGTGTGATAAAGTTGAACAACATTTGTTTAACAGGTGTCCTAACCCCTATGTAAAGGATAGTGTGATAATGTTGAACACCATTTGTTTAACAGGTGTCCTAACCCCTATGTAAAGGATAGTGTGATAATGTTGAACACCATTTGTTTAACAGGTGTCCTAACCCCTATGTAAAGGATAGTGTGATAATGTTGAACACCATTTGTTTAACAGGTGCCCTAACTCCTTTGTAATGGATAGTGTGATAATGTTGAACACCATTTGTTTAACAGTTGTCCTAACTCCTTTGTAATGGATAGTGTGATAATGTTGAACACCATTTGTTTAACAGGTGCCCTAACTCCTTTGTAATGGATAGTGTGATAATGTTGAACACCATTTGTTTAACAGGTGCCCTAACTCCTTTGTAATGGATAGTGTGATAATGTTGAACACCATTTGTTTAACAGGTGCCCTAACCCCTTTGTAAAGGATAGTGTGATAAAGTTGAACACCATTTGTTTAACAGGTGCCCTAACTCCTTTGTAATGGATAGTGTCCTAACCCCTATGTAAAGGATAGTGTGATAAAGTTGAAGACCATTTGTTTAACAGGTGTCCAAACCCCTTTGAAATTGCTGTTCAAATCCATTGCATCTTTATGTAGCATAAAAAAAATATATTTTTTTTAGTTTTCTTAGTACATCTTTTAACATAGAAGTTGTTTCCATTGCTTTATACTATAGCTGTTCTACCATGTATTGCTTGATTCACGATGATATATACAGCTACGTCTATGATTCTAGAAAAGTAAAGCTATCTTCAATTTTAGTCTCTTTAAAGGGGCAGTAACACGTTTTTTGATAATTTTCCATTTTAAATATTTCACTTATAATTGTAAGTAAATGCTAAATGTATCATATTGACAGTGTCAAAAATCTCATTACACAAGCCAATCACCTATAGTCAGAGAACAAAGTATGAGGCTTCACATAAAATCCATTGGCGGCCATTTTTGTGTGAACACCTTTAATTCATTTTTGTAAGAAAAATGAATCGCATGGCTGAACTTTACGTTATATATTTGAATTATTTACTGCTTCATTTAGTTTGAATACATTGTCTTTCAATTGGAACCATTAATTTTCATTTTCCTGACATCACCTTATATTCCCCCTAAAAACGTGCTACTGCCCCTTTAAAGGGGTTGTGAGACTGGAATATTTGTAGACAAAATTCAAAAGATTTTCTCATTTCTGTATCTATTTTCAATAAATGAAAATGTCATTCTACTTGAATGCTTAGATGTTTATACAGCAAAATCACAATGGAATTAAAAATGAAATAAAGATGGTATTTATCTGAGACTAAACCTCTTCCCAACGGGAGACAGCTTTAGTTGTAAAACAAACGAGTCCAGGCAGAACTTTGAACTTCATATCAATAAGACCATAAGAAAGTATCTCTTTTGAAAAGTGATTTAACAGCTTGAAGTTTGATAACAAGAAAATTGGAATTGTTACATAAATCATTTTGTTCATCTCTTGAAAGAGGTTGAAACCTTTCTACTGAAGACATATGGTCATGTGGAGACATACTTCATAGCAATATCTATAAACTCGGCCACTGTATAAAGAACTGGGATGCCAAAAGATGACTCCGTTCACTTTGAAGATGAAAATATGAAATAAATGGTTGGCACTAAATTGTTCATGCAATCTGTTTATTATCAGAACGATAGGAAATGATTCTAAGACTAAGAGAACAAAGCGCCAATGGAAGTGATTTCTGCAAGAATAATACACAACTTGACAGTTATTTGAGAGGTGAAATTATGTTCAAATAAAAATTCTTCTCTGATCTTACCTCAAGGAAAGAAAGATGCCAAACTCCAATGCTCACATTATAAGAGATTGGATCACTGATTACAATCTTACAGTCTTTATGAAATTAACAATCTTCCACTTGAATATGGAAAAATGCAATTGGTTATGGAATGAAGTATTTCTTAATATTTTTAAGATAGACATAATCATTTGTTTGCAACATGTGCATGTTTTTCACAATTAACAGCAGTTGGCTGCTTATTATTTTTAACAATATAAACATGTTATGTCATTTGTAATAGATGTGTTGTTGCAGGAAGTTCATGGAAATATGGTTATCTTACTCTCTCTTAATAAGCTAATTAAATTAATTTCAGGTGTTTCAAAATGGTCACATGAAGTTTGTTATATGCTGAACCTTATTCCATGACTACAGATTAAGAGTTGTAGAGATCTGATACAAATATCCAACTGTGTACTTTCAACATGAATAAACAATCAGTATATAAATTCAAGTTTATAATTTAATTTTGCACTATTCAGAATCTAAAAATTCAAACTAACAATATGAAGAACAGTCTGAAAAGCTGTACTTCAGTGACACTATTTCACCATGATGAATATCCCTCAATATACTGTATATCTCATAACAATCATATGGTAATTAGCTAAGTATATAAATCTAACTTGACATATCAGTATCATCCATTTATACATGTATTGTCATTACCACATTGAGAGTTATTTCATATATTAAAGATGATTTATTCAATGCTTATTGGAGTTAAACTTGAATAACATAGGAATTGTCATCAATCACATATGCTTATCATATTAATTGTTTAGTTTACCAGTATATAAGAAAATTAAGTAAATTCAAAACTCTCCCCTTTGTTCTTATGTTAATTTATCATGATAGCATTGAAAGTATGATTATGTATTCAAAAACTTGAATTTGAAGTGCACAAATTTGATAAATATTTATTAGTTATCAATTGAAGGGGAATAGTGATAATATTAATCATTTCATGAATATAAAGAATACCTTCTTATCCTATCTTTCCTTATTCATGCAGTCATGAAATTCAAAAATTTAAAGCATACTCATATCATTAAGACAGACTTTACTGGTTCAATACATCAGGCAACATGTTTTTAAGTTGATATATGTTTCAAGAACCCTCATTTAATCCTAAACACTGAAGCTGTTTTAGAAAGCCTGATAGCCAATGATTATATTCCTAATACAAGGCTGGTTCACAAAATGCGTAGAGTGAGTGAGTAAGTAGGGTTTTACATGCTGTCAGCAGTATTACAACTTTATATAACACAAAATTCACATGTATCAGAGAGATCAGTAGAGGGAGTGAGAGGGAAAGACACAAATTAAAGAAAGAAAGTAAAGAAAACAAACCGTTAAATATGATAAAAGGCTAGGGAGTATATCAGGACACTTAAGAACAACATTTTATGGAAACTCAGTCTCCTTTTCATAATCTTTTTTAAATTATTTTTATATTTATTGACCATATCATTTCAGAGTTTAAGTGTTAGCCTTGGAAAGCAAGAAAGATAGCAGATTTTGAACAACACAAAGTTTTTTCTTAACTCTATTCTTTAACCTGTTCAGCTTATGCATTATTGGATCACACCAGTTTACTAACATAAATAAAAAGTTTTCATTGTCACAATAACTTCTCATTGAAATTGATTTACTGTTCCTAAAACCTGGGGGGAATAGAAATTGAAATTAGGGGCGATTATTAAAATGTATTCCAACTGGAATAAGTAAATATTTCTAAACCTTTTGGTAATTCAATCCAATATACTGCAAGTATGACCTGTTTACAGATTTATACAAAATATTTTCTACAAAGCATTTTATTAAGAAATAGTGCAATATATTTTGAAAAAGTTATGATGCTACATAACAATTCTTGCACAAGCTTTCCTCAGCAGTTGTAACCATAATCATTATTCTTCTTTGAAATAAGTTGTGTAAATCATAATGGCATCTGAACTAAATTGCAATATTATTAGAGAGTATTCTCAACTCATCTGACACATTATGAATGGATACATATTTCATAAATTCATTTGAATTTCATCACTATATGAGAATTCAAAATTAATACAGTTGAACATGCATACTCTATCTCTTTAGAATGGAAATATCCAGAAAAATAAATTAAAGGACTCTATACCTTAAAGGATTTTACATTTAAGTATCTAATTATTCATTTTATATCGAAAACATAACCTCAATCAATTCATAAATATTAGACAGCTATTATTAAAGTGATCAAGGGTACCATTTAATGAACTTCTTTTTCTAAATATCTTCAAAAGTACATTCAAGAATGCAATTGACACAAAGTGTCTCACATAACATATCATTTAAGAGTTAACTAAATTGTCATAAATCATATGAATATACATTAAAATATGAAAGAATGCTGATCAAACTCGATGTATAAAGAAAGCTAAGTCTCTGTCTCTTTAAAATGAAAAATAATTTTTTTAAGAAATAAAAAATTGATAACAAATTATTTCGAAGTGCTGACATTAAAAGCTTTGCCTAAATCAATATGTCAACGAAACCAAAGAACAATATAATTGACGAGAATAGATACTCACCTCATTTGATGTCCGTAGAATCTTGATTACACCTCTAGTTGTCAAATTATTTCTGTATTTGTGTCTGTGAGATGATTATTTCTGGCTTGAGAATTACTGTTGTCACATTCAACACCGACAGTCAAGTTCAATACAAACAAAGTTGTCTAATGCTGCAGAATGCAGAAGACAGGAGCTTCCTTTAAGGAAATTTGACAAAAGTCACCCACAGAATGGTAGGAATTTGTCTTGTGAATTTGAAAAGATTTTAAATTGCTTTTTGGACAAAGTTTGACACAAAATAAAACTTGCGTGTAGAACCGCCTCTAAGTCGTGTTCACCAATGAGAGAAGATCAGGGGTTCCCACAATATGCTTTTATCACACTTGGAGATCACCTCTCATTATTGAGCAATCAGATCGGGATATGCAGTTCAGCTCCAAGCTGAATACATCACTGCAAGCTGGCAACCACAGAGAGCTGATGCAGGTATTTGGAATCAGGCAGAGTCAATCACAGAATCCTGAACCGTGCACTCTTCTTATAGCTGTTAAAGGGTCTGGAGTGATGGCTGCAGAGAACATCAATACCGACTCTCTTGTGTCAGAGATGCGTTCAGATTCGCCACCCACTAGTGACAGAAAGATCCTCAGCAGTATGCTACTCGTTATGAATGGATTGGACTAGATCTTGCAGTAGAATCAATACTAACTGGAATTACTCTGCTTGGGAGGGGAGGGGAATTATGGGTGTGATTCAGGTAGCAGGGGTCAGATATCTTGGAATGAAACGTGTGAGAGACTACACCCTTTGGGCAGTTAGGGTCAGAGTACAGATGGATAGTTTTAAACATGTCAGAGCTTGAGATAATCATATGAATTGGATGAAAGTTGGAGATATGTTTGAGGAGAGGTTGGAAATGGGACATAGAACTTATTTAAGGATGCTATGTGGACATAGGGGTGAGTTATCTGATGGGGGCGAACTGTGAAGCTTGTCACCTGATGGATCAGTCCATTGAGGATTCATAGCAGTCTCCTGTCAGCGACTCCAAGGAAAATGGTTTCCAATAAACACAAGATTGGCTTTTTGGTCAATAAATATTCCAAATCTGTTGCAGAATGAATTCCGGGGAAGCAGATGTATCTGTCGTATCAGGAAAGTTCAGACACATATCATAAATCTCTTCCGTTCCATTTTCATTTGAAAGAACTGCATAGAATGAAAAAACTTTTCTCCTTTAATTTCTTTATGTCATCACACATCCATACATGACGTAAAACAATTTGCACAAATTATTTTTGAAGTTTTCCTCGTAATCTTGATATCCTCAACACTTGAATTTTCTTAACATCACATCAATATCACTCACACATAACTTCAGGAAGCTGCTTTTGTCAATCTGTGGCATAATATAATATCACTTCAATAAACTCAGGTAATTATTTCGTACACCTGTGAACATTTATCCATCATAAATCTTCTTCTTCATGCACATACTCCATTTTTAACACTTTTCAAAACTCAACTTTTGTAATAAATGGAAGAATCAGCTTGCCAGAAACATTCATCAATTTCAAATATGTTTTAGAATTCTTGATTCTTTTACATCAGAAGAGGAATATCACTATCTTGTTCTTCGGAATAATCCAATTTCTGCTACTTTAATTCTTCTGTTTTATCTGAAACATGAAATGAAAAAAATATATTTAATAATCACAAAATCATTATTTTTATTAAACTGTAAAGTAAGTTGGCACATATATGTAATAAAGAAAATAAATATTTATTCAATACAAGTTAGCAACAGATGAAATCAAAGATGATTATTTGTGAACACTTTTTAGAGAGATCACAATGTGCCTATAATATATGAATCATATTGATATAAATTTCTCACAAGTATGAACTATATTTTTTTAAAATTAAGAGTTGCTATGTTTATAAGACACCCTGGTATTGCTTATATTGATTTACGATTAGTGGATTAGCTAAAATATGCATATATACATTTATGCAGACATAAATGCTTTGAGAAGGGCATAAATTAGTTGAAAATAAAGTTTTTATTGATATTTATTCAAAAATAAACATATATGAAACAATGAATTGTGAGAAGAAAATAGTAATGGATTATTCTAATATATTTCTATTAATTGAACAATCATTCAAACTTCTTTCACACTGTAGGTATGATATAATACCTACATACTGATACTGCAAACATAAATCCTTTCCTTATAATTGGAACATGAATAAAAGATATCAAATCATTTCTAACCAGAAATATAAAAAGAATATAACTACAAATTCCTATCATGGCAGTCTCATATTTTTATCATCTTCTGATAAAGCAATTATGTAGTCCTAAATAAATCAATCAAACCTTTATTAACATAGGAATAAGGTAGCGGCTAAATCTTGAACACTATGATAATGACATTGTCATGCTGAGAAGGGCATGTCATGCTAAAATGCGCTCATGACAGGTTCATTATAAGGAAGACAGAAATGTTCAATATCTGTTCTGAAAATATTCAATAAAGTGACCAGGTTCCTGAGAAATCTACAAAATCATGTTGTCCGTGCACTCTATTCAGAATTGGACATTGGTCAATCTGGAATTGCCTTGTTCTCTGTCCAGACTGACCATAATGACAGAGATTTATCATAATATTTGTCGGAAATTGAATGTATTTTTGGATCAATTGTCTTAACCTAGTGTTGGCGGATGACATCCAAGGTGATGTGATTGTGCTTAATAAGTGCAGTCACTTGTCAACTTGAATATACAAATGATTGAGTTCTAGATGAATCATGCAGTGATCCATGTTAAAATAATGTTGGAGATATTACTTAAAGCCAATTAGACTGTTATGAATGAAAGATCGAGTTCTGTGATTTTCCAGATTCAATCGCAATAAGAACTAGTAATTGTAGAGGAAAATTATCATTGAGCTAATGCATGATAACGGTGTTATTCAATATGAAATGATGAAACAATGTTCGATTCTTTTATCATTACCAATTATCAAGATGTGCTGAGTGCACAAACAAAAAATATTTTTGTATGTAAAGTACACAAAATGTCTCATAAACTACAGTAGAACACGGATATAGCGAACTCGGATATAGCGAACAAACGGATATAGTGAACAAATTTTCGAGTCCCGTCCCTATGAAATATCATTAAAATTATATGCGTATAGCGATCACCGGATATAGCGAACTAAATTCTTTGGTCCCTTGGAGTTCGTTATATCCGAGTTCTACTGTATTTTTAATTTTTCACTCTCACCATTGGGTGATAAACTTAATCCGTTGATGCTAATGTTCTCTTATTATTGATACCTGGGCATCAGACCTTTTGTACTAACAGTATAGTATAGATATTGATGTAAAAAATATTCAACAATTAATGATACACTTCCTGAGATGAATATATGAAAGTTATATAGTACAAAGGGCTAAAGGTTTAAGAACATTTTCTAAAAATCCCTGCATGACCGCAAAACTCAGCCATAGGTGCTCATTATTGTAATGTTGTTTGAATAAAAGATGTTGTTAACAATTCAACCCTGTAACCCTTTAATTACTAATCAGAAAGAATAAAGGTCTTTATGGCAGATAGTAATTAAGCTTCAATTGTTATTTTCTTTTGAATGCTTTGTCCTGTAAGACTAAATGTGAGCCTGGATGTTGTTTAAATGTTTTTAGTGTTATATATATATATATTAAATTCAATAACCATTCAGTTTAAACTTTAAAGTAATATTTTTGTATCACTTCAATGCAAATACATTATCAAGATTTTTTTGTGATTGGCTAAAGTGAGGATTGTTGTGACATGTCACAGGTTTTTTTCTCAAGACAATGCCGCAATTCATTCCAAATTGAAATGACTTATTATTTATCTACATATTTTGTCTAAATATATATTTAAAAGTTCTAAAAATACATTTCATGAAAATTGACATTCTGAACTTAAAGTGCTGAACTAAAAAAACCATACCTATAACTAAATTGTTACAACACCACACAGATAGTGCATATAGTCATGCATGTCGGTCATCAGGACTTAATTGTGTGATTTTTGATACCTAGGGCAAGACAAAGTTGGTAAGTTGATTTGCTGATATTTTGGTCATTGTATATGAATCCACCTTAGCTCCTAAAAATGAACTGATATCCATCAGGCCAAAAGCCTTATATCGCAATACATAAGGGGCCAATGAAATTACTCACATCTAGAAATAGAAATAAATGTGATTGCACAAAAATCATTCAAATTAACAAATGAGAGTGTTATTTGATTCAGAACTACCGGCCGTCATTGATGCTTAGCAGTGTTGTATGCCATTTTCATGTGAAGCGCCGCTGGACAAATGTTTCAGTGCATGAAGTTCTGAATAGTCTACATAATCTCTTTGACTCATTGGTTGGAAAGGTCCAACCTATGGTCTGATGGATATCAGGATATATGTAGGAGCTATGTAGAGACATCAGCACTGAAGAAGCAGGATACATGTCCCAAATATGATTAAAGTATACAAGTGAAAGTTTCCAGGTAAGTAAAATAGGTCCATGAATGGATATGATCATGTGGGGAGATTTTGGAAATCACTGATTAACTGTTTTTCTCCTAATAAGGTTTCCAGCAATACCCTCTAAAAGTGTTTTTCATCAGGTTTGATACATGCAGTCACCATATCTTCCATACACAGTGAATGTATGAAAGCACAACAATATCAATGTCATTTATTGATGCTTTGGACAACCGAACACAAGCCATAGACAAATCTTATTCCTATTCTAACCCACACCCACACATACTTGATGGTGTAATGCCAGTTAGCCTGCCCGTAACCCCAACACTACAGCTTATATACTCACGAAGTATTTAAAAAATCTGATAAAAAAGATATCTTGATGTTTGAAAATGTGTGAACAAAGCAAAAGATGGAGGACCCTCTGAAACATCCATATTTCAGGTAGTTGGGTCAGGATTTGAACATGTAATGTAACTCTAAAACTAATGGTTGGGGTAACACCTGGGCTACATTCAAGTAATGGTTTAAAGTCCAAGGTCATTCTCATAATGTTCTTAAAGTTAATTGAGCTTTCTTTGTGAATTGATTCAAGAAACATAGTCATTCAATTTAAATCAATCTCAAAAACAATGTCTGCCACACCCTAGGTAGGATCAAATATTAATGCTAAACATGTGGAAAGTAAGTAAAAATATGAAAAATCACTCAAACAGTAAGATTCTTTCGGAACTTAATTTTGTCAGATGAAAATGGGACAATTGCTCATGTCATTTGCTCATGGATACAAAAGAAAACTCTGTTCAAAATATAAAATTTCTTATTTCAGTATAACCCAAATGGTAATTATTTCTCTTACAAGCATGAGGACGGCAAAGCTGCATAGTGTCAAACAAAAGTAAAAATCTGCCTTAAATATCTTCTGGTACATACAAAGAAACAATATACTTTACAGTTTTGCTGTTGGCAACACCAAAATCAGTTTATTTTGCAACAAAAGCACATTTTGCACACAATGTTTGCCTATCTTATATATCTATGTGCAAAGAAAACCAATCATTTCACCATCTTGCTGTTGGCAACTTCAAAAGATTGAGTTCAGAAGGAAATCTCTCTGGTGGATGACCTTGAGTCAACATTACAAACACCAAAACCATGACCTCAATTTGAGCTCTGTAATGTACAAATGACCTCAATTGGAACTTTTTTATGTGCAGACGACCTCAAATTTGAACCTTTTTATGTGCAGACGACCTTATATTTGAACTTGTTACTGTACCGATGACATCAGAATGAACTTGATTATGAAAGGATGACAGAGATTTGAACTAGCTTATGTACCAGTGATCTTAACTCTGAACCCATTGACGTACAGTGAACCGTTTATATGAGCACCGTAACATACAAATGACCATAGCTTTTAGGTTCAAATAACCTCCATAGGGACCTCAGGAGTGAACAACAGACCTCTGTTTGAGGTTCTAAACCTTCTTCTCGACAGATCCTTTCTGTCAAAGACGTATGGTTTATTGTTGGAAGCTTTCCCTGAGATCTGAGGATTGGTTCTGTAAGTCACTTCATCAGATTCAAGGAACCTTCCCAGACACATAGACTTCTAGTAATCACCTCTTTCACCTCCTATAATACATTTACTGATGACCAGATGGACTGGATTCTTGTGGAAATAAAAAATGATTTCATCATTGCAAAATCAATGGAGATTGGGCAAGCAAAGCTTTCCATCTTCTGGCAAAGTCATTAGAATGATAATTCCTGACTTCATTTGATGGTAAAAGTATTAAGTGAGCTCCAAACATTACAAAAGAAGGATTCCTTACATTGTGGAGGACCTTATCATGAATGTTCATTCATCAATCCTTTTCCAATCTGACTTTCATTTAAAGAAGAAGTACACTATAGAAGATTTTTTCAGTACAATAAGAAAGACTTGATCTAAAAGCAAATCTAACCAAAAAGATCTTTACATTGAGGAAGAACTTTTTTGTCAATTTCATAGTCATCAATACTGTATCAAATCTGATTTTAAAGGAATATATCGAAGGCAAGAAGTTTCTTCCATTTGAAAAACTTAGCCTGACAAAAGAAGTACTTTGACTTTGTCTATTTTTTAAAGTTTGATTCAGCAAACAATTTTTAAATGTGATTTAATAAAAGTACAATCAATATAAAGGGGAAAACTGTTAAGGTCAATCCAACTTGGCAAATGTGGACTTTCTATACAGTAAAAGAACTGCCAATTTTGTTTTATCAAAAACGATTGCAACAAATGCAAAATTATACTGAGCTTCAATGCTTTAAGCTGCTCTAAAAATAAGAAATGGGTAATAATATAAATTCAAGGGACATATTATTGTGAACATTTTTGTAAAGACAAAAGTTCAAAAATAATTTTTCACATCTATCAGAAAAAGAAAAGGCTTAGCAATAAGATATATACTTTATCAATAGCAAAGAGAAGAAAATTTAGCTTTTTTTATAATATTCAATAACAAAAAGGGGGATTTAACCCATTTCTAATGATAATTATTTAAGTTAGCAAATAACAATTAAATTAAGAAGGGTATTAAGTTGACCGCAACTTAAGAGTACATGCACTTTAAGACTAAAATGCTACCACAGAGAAGCACCCTTCAAAACATTGTATTACAACACAGGAATAAAAATCTTTAGAAATAGGATCAGAATGAATCCTATCAACCAGAATAATACTACATTCATATACTGAATTCACATTAAAAGGAATAAAAGACAATTAATACTTTGGGATAAACATAAGTCAAAACCATTTCCCATTAGAGAAGAATTTAAAGTTTTCATGTACTTTTGTGAAACTATTTGAAAACAAAATGAGGAATTTGAATTGATCAATGATATATGCCAAACACATTAGAAAGCTTCACAGAGCAGAAACTTCCTCATGTTAATAACTATTTTACCCAACCAAGTGAAAGTCTATTTCCATTCACAAGTTTTATGATCGTTGACATGAAAAATCTCAAGATCTATATATATAGATCATATTTCTATTAAAGATTAAAGCTAACTTCTTGTGGACTTGTGTTTCTATCATACTTACCATAAAACAAATTATTATAACATGATAATATTTCACCTGGAAGAGACTCTGATTGCATTTCTCTTCAAAAGATTCTGAAACTAACTTTTGAATTAAGTCATTTTGACCAAGTGCTCTGAGGTCATATTGACCTGCATAATATTTAAGAGAATGAAACCAAAAACTATTATCCTACCTCATGTAAACATTTCGATCCACGTGATTGGTCCACGTGACCCTGGATAAATACTGATATTACTCTCTTGAGCAGGGTGATATACTATTTGTACCCTGCCTTTTAAAAAGTATGAAAAAAGCGTGCAGATTGAGCGTCTTGAAATGTACAATGTATGTTACATCAAACTTATCAAGGCTCCTTTTGAGGTCGTCCCATAACACCAAGCCAGAGGCTAATATATCCCTATAACCCCTCGTCTGAATAGTATAACTTATATTAGCATTATTGTTTATGAGATTCATTACGATAAATTTTAGTATTTTAAGTTTTAGTATGCTTAGTGTCTCAATAGCCAATTTATGGCTGGACGTCAGTTTTTTATGCTGTACATATATAGATCATGCTTTATATACCTTTGAAACTGACTTGTGACATTTAAATAAAATATTTCTGTCTGTCTGTCTGTCTTCATTCCTTTACTGTTGAGTTAAATGATAAAAGATTTAATTGAAATCGGTTATTGAGAGTTTATAGGTAAAAATTTTTTTTTGCCTTAAAAGGACAGAAGAACATAGTTAATTAAAGGGATTGCACTAACCTGGAAATAAATCTTACCAATTGCTAGATTATGTTTTCAAATCAAAGGTAGCAATTACAATATTTGGCCACCATGAATCTTTGCTTGACACTTGAAAATTTCTGCTTTAACTAGGAAAATAATCAGGTTGAGTGATAGATGGTTGACCCTCTACAGTTAATACACAAGGCATAACCTAATGCTTATTTTTTTATTTTAGAAGACATGACATTTTTTCTAAATGTACTGTGGAACCTTTAAAAGCAAAATTCTTTCTACAGAAGGCTGGCGCAAAAAAATAAATATTTCACTTCTTGGAAGTGTCGGCCATAACTGATATAAAATGCTTTGCACTGATTTCTACCTTATTCATACCATATATAAATTAAGTTTGGACGTGTCATGCGTCTCATGTCTTTGATTCAATCCGAACTTCAAAGGAGAGGATTTTCTCATAAGTAGAAAAGAAAATATTTTATGGATATATTTCTATATAGGAGACAAATATCAGGTTTAAGAGTTGAAAAGAGCCTTGCAATTTTCATCTTAAAAGAACAAGATCAAGATCAAAGAATTTCAAGTCTTTGGCCTTATAGCTTTTTCTGAAATATTGATTTATCCAAATCAATAACATTTATCAAAAGAAATAATATGTTGTATTATATTGCTAAAAATTAAGATATGTATATATATATTTGTAGACGAACATGCAGGTACAACAATAGGTGAACCCAAAAAGGATAGCAAAATTATTCATAGACAAATTTGTTATTCATTAATTATATTCATGTATTTGTCCAAAGATCAGCCTAAGGAAAACTTCATAAATGAATTTTTTTCTATCACATGCAATATAGAGGCCAAACTTGGAATTCAATGTTTTTTTATGTTGTTTTTATAAAAAGAGGGTCAAATTGCCAATGTATCAAAATATATATACCACCCACACAAACAACAAGATGCTGATGAAGGAACTATTTTGAGAAAATATTCATTAACCTGATAATTATTGACAATCCTCCTCAGCAAGCAGTCTCTTTCTGAACCATCAATAATAAGAAGCAATTCTTATTCAATACAGGGACCAGCATGGAGTTTGTTTTATGGTTGATGAGAGTCAGGAGTATCTTCCACAGACATCAACCCCTGCTTTACTGCTTCCAATCTGGCGCTGTGTCGACATTGTGACATTGCTTCTTGGTGTCAATACCCCCTGTATGTGCTGTTACGGTAAATGACTCTAGAGTCATCTTGTAATTTAAACCAAGGCACAGTTGATCTGGGTTAACAAAATGATAACATATTTTTAGAATTTTTAGCTTTCAGTCTTGGTGGTGTGTCAACTTTGGTGACATTGTTTCTTGGTGTCAATCCCCCTGTATGTGATGGTATGGTAAATGACTCTAGAGTCATCTTGTAATTTAAACCAAGGCACAATTGATCTTGGTTATCAAAATGATAACATATTTCTAGAAGTTTGACCATTTAAATGCTGTCAGTCTTGATGTGTTCACTCTGCTAACAAGGCTTCTTGGTGTCAATACCCCCTGTTTGTGCTGGTACTGCAAATGATTCTAGAGTCATTTTAATCCAAACCAAGGCACAAAATGGCTAATATTTATCTAACATTACTACTTTGTGTCAATGCTCTGAGGGGTTGGTACCTCAAATGACACAAGAGAGGCAAACTAGGGTCAATGGAGTCTAAAGCTCCACCTGCAGACAAAAACTAGATTAGCGTTTGCGGGATACCGCAAAAGCAGAGCAGCCCCGGAACTTGAGGTTTCGCCTTACCCTGTTCCGCCTTTTACAGGCCTCACCAAATTGGGAATTTTCTCGTGACCTTGACCTTTGACACTCAAGGTCAC
The DNA here is from genome assembly GCA_916613615.1 of Steromphala cineraria. Taxonomy (NCBI): domain Eukaryota; kingdom Metazoa; phylum Mollusca; class Gastropoda; order Trochida; family Trochidae; genus Steromphala; species Steromphala cineraria. Next base: position 13,386,122 of record OU744731.1, on the reverse strand, counting down.
ACAATCAATGAACACATTTCATTGAGTATAACATTATTGTAATGAAATAAAGTGTTTAAAATTAAATTAATCCATTTTCTCCATATATGTTGACCTTGCTGTGACCTTGACCTTCGACAGTTCGTACCCAAAACTTTTTGAAAATGTTGTACTTTTCAAAGAATAATATATACAAAATCTAAACTTCATAGCACAAAAACTTTTCAAGTTATTGTGTTTACAAGGTATTGCAATAACTCATATCTCATGACCTTGACCTTTGACCTTCAAGGTCACACAATAATTGAACACTTTTTATTGAGTATAACAATCATGTATTGATTAAATGTGATCATAGTTCAAATTAAGCATTTTCGCTAAACCATGCTTAAGTCATGACCTTGCTGTGACCTTGACCTTTGACGAATTGTAGCCGAAACCTTTTCAAAATTTTTTACTTTTCCAAAGATGATATATACCAAGTAAGAGCTTCATAGCACAAAAACTTTTCAAGTTATCGCATTTACAAGGAATTTTGCGGTGATTTTATAACTCATGACCTTGACCTTTGAACTTGAAAGTGAACATGTCATAATGATTCCCTGGAAGTATTAACATTAAGACATGTTCATGAGTTCTGAAAAGCTAAATGGGATAAAGTTATACCCAAATTTAGTGCATTTTGTAATAACTCCTATCTCATGACCTTGACCTTTGACCTTCAAGGTCACACGATCATTGAACACTTTTTATTGAGTATAACAATCATGTATTGATTAAAAGTATTCATAGTTAAAATAAAGCATTTTCACTAAAACATGCTTACGTCATGACCTTGCTGTGACCTTGACCTTTGACGGATTGTAGCCAAAACCTTTTCAAAATTTTTTACTTTTCCAAGGATGATATATACCAAGTTAGAGCTTCATAGCACAAAAACTTTTCAAGTTATCGCGTTTACAAGGAATTCTTAGAGTGAATACATATCTCGTGACCTTGACCTTTGACCTTGAAAGTGAACGTGTCAAAATCGTTCCCCCGAGGTATGAGTAATAAGGTATGAATAAGAGTTCTGGAAAGCTTAGTGGAAAAAAGTTATAGCTAGTAGTACGAGTGCGGCGGCGGCGGCGTTGGCGGCAGCGGCGGCGATGGAAACTTCACAAAAACTGATAGCAGCCCCGTCCTTAGACGGGGCTGCTAATGACTCAGGATTATCAAAAGGTGAACCTAATTTCCTAGTGTCTTCATACTGAAACATACTGAAAATACTATTTGATAATAAACATCTGGCCAGCCTTAAACCTCTCCTCAAATGTGTCCACACACAAATTTGCAGACCTTGATGACAAATTGTTTATTGCTTCAAAAGAGTTATCAATTAACTCATTACAAAAGCAAATGGTGCAATCCCAGAATTTTGATCTTAAGAAATAATTCAATCATTCTCAAAACAGCCCTCACAGCCATCAACCCTCGGTTTAGTGCTAAAATATGGCAGTGTATCATCTGAATTCTTATGATGACACAGCTTCTTGGTATCAAAACCCTCTGCATATGACTCTAGAGTCAAGAGAATAATAGTCATTGGGGCCTGACATTACCAAAAAAGTGTACATACATGTAGAAAATAACATTAGATATTACCTCCAGAACTATCTTGATCTTTTAAATGTAATATGATAATACATTGATGTAGTTCAGTTGGTAAAGTATCCGCTCAACACCCAGGAGACAGGAGTTCGAATTCCAGTTGTCTCATACCAAAATGTCAGAGTTTGCTTGACACTCGCTTAAACATTGCTGAAATGTTTGTGCACACTGGTTAACTAGTACCACTAGCACAACATATATTTCCAAAATTACATTTTAACTATGATTATAAAGAATTATTACCATCAACATTGATATTATAGATGAGAAGCAAACATTCTTGGCTATTGGTCTTGAGATGATTGCATGTGAATCTAACCAATGAAATACAGAATTCATCATTCAAAATTTGTCTGCGAAATTGATAACATAATCCTTAGTCCACGCAAACATATAATACTGAAACATTAACTTAATATAAACCTATTAACTAAACTTGACAGAATTAGACAGTAGTTCACAAATAAGGCATCAAGGGAAAACAAATCAATAATCATTACCAACAATAATGAATATATTTGGAGACAATTAACATCAGCTAGTACATGGTAAATGACTAAGCTAGGAATGCTCTTCCCAGATAATGTTACAAGGTGGACCATTAGTCATAAGGTTACCCAAGTCATGACGCTTATCTCTGATAATCCTTTTTAGCAATTCAAATAAGCATTACCAAATAACATGATTACAGTATTGGCTATTGTGGCTAATCAGGCGATCATGTCATAAAAATACAGACAAGAAATTATAGGTATTTGGTCTTAAATAAGGAACTCTGTATGAGAGAGGGAATTCTGTGTTTAACAGACTGAATTCCCCTATAAAAAAAATATTCCTCAAAGTTACTTCTACAGCTTTGACACAGAACTTTCACTGCATTTTCAAACTGCCTCCATATCATCTCTTGAGATAATTGGGGCAAAATTTTACCATCTTCACTAGCAGAAGCATTTTGGTGAAGGTAAAAAAGCATCTGGGAGGATGCCATGAATGGTTGGCCACAAGCTCTAGAGCAATAAAAAAGTTATGGTGAGGTTGTAACAGCTTCGATAGCCCTATAAGGGCATGTCCACAAGTGGCCAAGGGATAACATGGGTGAGTGGAGATACTGTGGAAGGTACACCAATGACCATAAAGTAATAAAACCTCCACAGCAGCATGTGGGTTATGTAATCAGGGATGGGGGTCTCCCTCTGGGATAGATACACAAGTGACATTGGATTAGCAAGCCAAATGGAGATACTGTGGAAGGGACACCAATGACCATAAAGTAATAAAACCTACATGTGGGTTATGTAATTAGGGATGGGAGTCCCTCACTTGGAAAGTTCAACAAGCAAAAATATTGGATGAGCAAGCCTTGTGTTTTTTGGGTTTTTTTGTGGTTTTTGTTAGGGTACATTTCATAAAGAGCCTAGTGTTGATGGTTGGAAAAGTAATCCAAAATATCAGTGCATGAATATGAAGTGAATTATATAAGTAGGTATGGGGGATTTTTTGAAAAAAAATTAAGAGGCCGTTGTTAACTTTATCATATTTCATTCCAACAGTGTCTGGGTATTAAAAAAAAAAAATTAATTCCAATATTTTATAAAAACATTAAATCCGCAGATACAAATAAAAATTACTAAGATACAATAAAGGGTTGACAAACCAGGGTCTGTTTTCACTTAAACCAACAATGAGCAAAGCTTGTTGATGAACAATTCCCATGACTGAATTAATGACTTTGTAGTAAGGGAAACAAAATATACAACACAGCATAAAAAAGATGTAAGCTTAGTGAAGGTAAAAATAAATTTGGTACAGAAATGAAGATGTGTTGAGCTTCAAATTAATTCACTATGTTTTGTTGATTGCTACCATTATACCTAAACACTTCATGGGTCGTTAAGTTTGTTTTTTTAGTTGGGGACATCAATTACCAATTTAAATGTTATTTCAAATCTTAAACTCAGGTTGTGAATTTAAGAGGAAATATCTTGGTGATTATCTGTTATTTCTAAAAACGTGTTAATTGCTTAGTTAATAACACCTGGTCATTTGAAAATGTATATTCATATGACAAATCCACTGTCCATCACTATTACAGCCTTGTTGATTGTCACCCTAATAAGTAATTACTTCAAGGGTAATTAAGTTTGTCGTTTTGCTATGTATTGGAAAGCAGTTACACAATCAGATGTTATTTTAGTTTTAAACTCATGTTGTGATTTCCTGTTAATTGTAAAATCATTAATTGACGCTGACCATCGTGTTGACAAGTTTGTTTCATTAGTATGGGTCTTCACATGTTTTGATACATAAATTGTAAACCAATGTTTGTCTATCTTGTTAACTTCCATTTTAATTTGTTTTACTCAACAGACTAATTTCAAATATTGTAAACCTGGCTGTAAAATTTACTATTGATGGATATGACTATTTGACACTTATCATGTAATTTCATAAGTTATCAATTTAAAGAAAAACTTCTTAAATGCCAATAACAAAGGACATAACTGATTGATGTAAAAAATGTCACTTAAAAAAAAACATTTTTTTAATGTTATCATTGTCAGAATGAACTAATTCAATAACACTTACACAATAACACAATAATACATTTTATCAAAACCCTTTGCCATAACCATTACTCAAGTACTCTTATGAAAGAAAATAATCAAAGATTCCTTACACCATGCATTCAATGCATTGTGCTTCTCATTGATTGGCTAGACATTATCAGCCAATCAGAATCACTGCAATATTTACTAAGCTGTGCACAAGTCACAAGAAGACAAGATGGCCGCCTGCATCAACCATTTACATAATCAACTGGATATGATGGTTAGATCACAGCTCATTAAGAGCTAAAAAAGCATTCTGCAGTCACTGGTACCAAAGTAAGTACTTCTGATTACTGTTTCTAGTTCATGTTGCCTGCTATCTTTTCAAATCATAAATGAGAGCTTAAAATGTTTCTGAAATATTGGCTTCACATGCAGTCAAAATGACAAGTGATTTTAAACCCTGACCCTTTCTTGCTGAATTTCTTGTAATGTATTGTAAATGTTCATTATAATGTACCATTAGGATTTGTTTTTTTGATACTGATTTGATCTGTAATATAGTTTTTATCTTAAATTGGTAACTTTCAGCTAAAGATGGCATTGTTTACACAAGTGTGCACTGGACCACAACTGCCATGGAGGACAACAGAGGCTGGACACAGGCAGTGATTATGTAACAGGTACCTGCACAGCTGGCTAATTCTTGAATAAACATGCATTATATAATCCTTGACTGTAGATTAGACAATTGTAAATGGAACTTCCAAATGCAATTGCATTATTATTTGTAAACATCCAGACAAGTCAATTGTATGTTGTAAATTTGTGGGAGTACTTGATTTCAAATGCTAATGACCTTAGAATCTTATTTGAATTTGAATTCTATAAACATTGTTAATAATTCTCAAAGTTAGATCAAATATATTGTTAAGAGTCCATTTCTGTATGATTCATAAATGTTCAAACTGAAACTCACACTCCTGGTTTATAATTTTGATAATGACTGGATAGTATTTCACAGCCAGACAGTTGAAGACATGGTCTTCCATGAAGTTTTGATTATAAATGCCAATTCAAAGTGTTTGTCCAAATCTGTTCATCCTTTTCATAAACTTCTTGAATTGATAAAAGTAGTAAAACAAATTAAAAAATAATAAAAACCTAAATACCATTATTATTATCAAGTTATTAACTTATTCAAATGTCAACTTATAAGTTAAAATTCTATCTGTTTTATAAAAAACGCATATAAGCAATCAAGGGGTTATCTTTTTATCATTTTTATTTTTATTTTTGCTTATTCTTGTTATTTTGCCTATATATAAATAAATCATTAGTTTCAGTTGTTCTTTCTATATACCTGTTTCATTTCATTGAAGAACTGTAATTTACAAATTGTTTATTTAAGGTGATCACTGAAGCTTACAATACACAGACCTGGCAACATAAGGGAACTCACAAGGGAAGACTAGGCAGTGTCATCACAGTAAGTGCACTGAATTGCTAAATAAACAAACAGATTGGTAAATGACTTCTGACCAATTCATTTCTTCTTATTTACTTACAGATTAGAGACACATTGCATTTGATTATGTAACAACACAGCCAGGATGGTGATCTAGTTCTTCAATCAACATGCTGTATATTCCTTGAATGTAGATTAGTCAATACATTAGAAGATGCAACCCAATTCACAATTAATGAACTTGACAGACCATTATTTTCATTTGTAAACTCTCAGACAGGTTGTCTGTCTGATTTAAATGAATTTAGAGGACTTTCTTTCAAATTCTTATGAGCATTAAATCTAATTTGTAGACATTTGACACAGCATTAAACAAACTCTTGTGATTAATCTTAGTTTGTTTACAATTCTTAAAGATTTTCAACTCTTGCCATTTGTAGAGGCGGATCCCAGTGGGGGTTCAGGGGGTCCAGACTCCCCTTTTGAATATCAGTTATAGATTCAAGTCAATAAAAATTATGTTCTATAACAGTACATAATGTCTACGTCCCTATATAGTTCATGTATCCAATGTAATTGTTACTGTTGGCTGTATCTTAATAAATTGAGGTGCATTTTAAACTCCGAAGTGGAATAATGTAGTTAAGAAAAGTAAAGTAAAACAATGAGGATTTTGATTAACATGTTAACCTATCTTTAAGAATATTTCTGCAATTATATCAACAAAGATATATCAAACTTCTTATAAATCAGATGGAATATGCAAATGAAATGACATCCAATGTTTATATTTGAAATATAAGGAATGTTTGCTTTTTTCAGTAGCAATCAGCATGACTGTACATTCGTTGATAAAATATTATCTTTTAATGTCATAGCCAAAATGCTTATTGTTCAAATGCTATTAAAGTTGACATCAGTTGTATCACATAATTCAATCTTCACAATGTTCACAACTTCAATTTCTAATAACATTTGGTAGCTGATATTATACTTTTTTATATTTTTACTTTCAGTCACTAAGCCTGCCCATGACATCCACTTTCAGAACTGATGTCTCCATGATCTGTCTTGCTGATTTCAAGCTGATGCCCCCTGCCCCAACAGGCTGTCCTCTAAAGCACCACAGGCTGCCACCAACGTACTACAGGATAGTACAAGAAGCTGCCACCCAAACCTCACCAAAGGCTGACCCCCACAGCACCAAAGGCTGACCCCAAAGGCCCCACAGGACCTAAAAAAAAGGCTGCCACACCCACTGCACCCACAAAGCTCTCCAACAAAGCACACTGGACGGCGCAAACTTTCACATTTTATTAAAACATTTAATTGGTTGTTTGATATTTGTCTTTATTTAAAAAATCTATTTAATTTTAGGCATTATTCAGGATGTAATTTTGCAGATTTGGAACCATATTAACAAATTCTGCTACAAAAGTTTCTAGAGGCACTGGTGGCTGTAAACTTTTACGACTTAATTACCCTTACATGGTGCATCCACTTCTTTGCCACAATCACTGGTGGCTGTAAACTTTTACGACTTAATTACCCTTACATGGTACAGCCACTTCTTTGCCACAATCACTGGTGGCTGTAAACTTTTACGACTTAATAACCCTTACATGGTACAGCCACTTCTTTGCCACAATCACTGGTGGCTGTAAACTTTTACGACTTAATTACCCTTACATGGTACAGCCACTTCTTTGCTACAATCACTGGTGGCTGTAAACTTTTACGACTTAATAACCCTTACATGGTACAGCCACTTCTTTGCCACAATCACTGGTGGCTGTAAACTTTTACGACTTAATTACCCTTACATGGTACAGCCACTTCTTTGCCACAAAGTTACTCTTTGATGATTCATCCATCATTTTACGACTTAATCATCCCTGGTGAAGGTGATAATGTAGTTGTGGATGCAGTTGTGGCAATGGTAAAATTTTGCTTGCCACGAAACTGTGGATGCCCTTGCACAAGAGAATTTTTTTTATAGGGGTTGAAACCAAAATACCAAGGAATTTTCTCTATTGATTGTAGATTTTGTGCATTAACATTCTGGTATAGTATGAGTCTCCAGACAAAAGTCGTCTAAACAGCCTTTTTCCATAGTAGCAAATTGACCATTGGATTCATGAGGGATGAAAAGATAAGATTTCTTTAAATATTTATTTTGGTATAACAACTAAGAAGTGGTATTTATTTTTATCATTTGCATTTTTATAACAATGTTCGTGAATAACAATTTTAACAATGAGAATCCTAACTTAATGTCAAGAATCTTTATTATACCCCAAAACATGCAAAGTGAACAATTAACAAGGTCTAAAATTCTAACATTATTGTTGCATCACAAAACCTGTCTCTTTTACTCAAAATTTTAAAAGGTTCATATGATAAACCTCTGTTTTAATGGAATTTAATGATAATGATATGATTCTTTAATGTCCTCTTTACATTCAGTAGTGAATTTGGAAAACTTTGTGGTCCCAGGCACCATATACTATAGCATGAGTTCAGGTTATGTTCAAACCACATGTCAGGAACCGAAGCAACATTTTTTGTATGGCATATGTTCTGAACCAAAACCCAAATTCCAACTGAACTAATTATCTAGTTGTATATATAAATTCTGCTTATTTATTTTCATAACTGATTCATGTATTTAATGTCTGGTGCAGAGTTTACTGATGCCTAGGTATAAAATAACAACACATGTGTGAAAGTGACAATTTTGCTCTAACTATAAGATTAGCCAGCATACAAAATACAACTATCCAGTAATAAACCATACCTGTTCTTGCTGAACTTCACTATTACTCTTAAATAGATCCATTCTCTCCCCACAGAGTAGATCAAGTTGTGTAATGTTGATACAGCCTCCGTTCTATTACGCAGAGTTTGTGGAATAGAACGGAAGGTGCCTGATTGGAGTTAGTTGTGCAATCAGTGACGCTGTTCTAAAATCATCATTTCAAAGGCATTGCAATATGAACCATATCCTTTCCATGTGAGAAGCGTTGTCATTTGCTAATAAAATTCAAATGGGTTTTTGTACAATTTTTCCGCCAGGAGAAACTGCCCGAACCCACTGATTTGGCCTAATAAGAACAGAGGCTATATCATCATGACTGGATCTGCCTCTGTGGGGAGAGAATGAAATAGATCTAAACAGGTGTGTAATTGGAGCCATGGCATGAAACACCTAACACCACCTGTGTTGTGATATCATATCATTCCTTCATATCCTGATAATGTTCAGGAACTGCCTGCAAAGATTTAACACAAGATAACTAACACTGAAGTGTCACGTGCCATATAGTCTATGCATGATGAATTGTATGATCAAACCATATGATCAGATGTCTGTATCACAGACCAGTAACATTTCAACTAAGGATCTAATGGCATCTAGATCACAGTTTGGATATTTCTCAGCCAAAAATCTTGAATTAGAACTCATTGGCATCAAATATCAACTAGTCTGGTACCATTCAGATAAGATTGGTATCAGCTCATATAGAATCAACTCATGGTATCTGAAATCACTGAGTTAACAACACATTGGTATAGATTTCCAACAGTTAATTCACAGTTGGTGGCCAACATAATACGTAGCATAAGATAAACATTGATTTCACTACAGCATATTCAAGTATTTACAGTAAAATTCAAATCACAAAATCAGACATTGGCATATTTTGCTTTACAACACATTGGCAACACCAATTGGTAAGGTTACATTTTGATAAGCAATTGATCATATTTAACCAAAGAAGTACCATAAGCAAGACATCAATTTAAAAGCATCAAATTTGAATTTGACTAAAGATTGACATCATGTCTACATGGAATCTACAAGAATATTTATAGATCTGAAATCAGTTTATGACGCTTGCTGGTAGTCACTTTACAAATCATTAAATCAGAAAAACAAATGCTCAAGAAAAATCCTTAAAATGATTGAAATGATTTTATCACCGAATCAATCAGTACAAGTGGAGTAAGCAAGGATGACAAAGGTCACAGACGTGTGAATGTGCGTACAAACAGATGTTGCTGAATACAATGTTCCTGTTCTGCATCGTATGGGGACAATAACGTAAATAGTCACTCAAATTTATCAATGCTATTGTTGTGTTACACATATATACAGTAGAACTCAGATATAACAAACTCCAAGGGATCAAAGAATTTAGTTCGCTATATCCGGTGTTCGCTATACGCATATAATTTTAATGATATTTTATAGGGACGGGACTTGAAAATTTGTTTGCTATATCTGTGTTCGCTATATCCGTGTTCTACTGTATGTCAATACATACACATATATATCCACTAACCAGATGATCAGTCAATCATCAATCTTTCAGAGCCAAGTTTAATTGTCCACATGGGCCCTTTAACACTCCAAGGAGAATGTGGGTCACTATAGCTAATATCATACAAGATAATGGTCATAATCAAATCATAATCACTTTTTCAACCCTCTGGAGAATCATCTGAATGTCGTCAACCACAAGTTAGTCTCCCACGGCCATCTTGTTTGACAACACCACCAGACAATTTACTAGTTCAGACAATGTTAACTCAGTCATCACTTAGCCCCAGACTTGATAAAATGAGGTGATGATGGGATGATAAGATTAACAATTTTATCAGACAAACTATGGGCTTCCATTTCTTTCAAGCATCCTGTTAAATTGTTAATGTATTAGACTTATTTACTTACCTTAATTCGTCTGAACTACGATTAAAGCATTCCCGTTTCCATTCCGTTGTCTGAGGTAAAGGATACAATTTTGTATATATACACATTAGATTGATGTACTTTCCTATATTTGTATAAATCCACAAGGAAATTTGTCTGAACTGTATTTTAAGCAAAATTTTATTAACATTATGAAAACTTTGAAATTAATATCTTTTCAAGGTGATGGAATGAATATGTATTACTTTACCTTGCAACATGGTTATTTTGGCCCTAATTTCTTGGATGTAATAGAAAATCATTCTTTTGAAAATAGATCAAAATTAAATAAAATGAGGCACAAACATATTTAAGAATTTTATAGCTTAATAGCTTTCCTTTGTGATCATCAAAAATACAGAAATAAGATTTTCAATTAACCATTTTGCATACCCAGTAAGAGCACTAAATCATGTTCATGTAATTCTGTATCAATTTATATTATCGGTTCAGCGCAAAAGTTTTCAAGAGGAGTTACACAGCAAATTGTTGCTCAATAGTAATAATCACAACATGAAACTTAAAAGGTAAAAAGAAATATATTAAAAAAATAATAATTTTCCAAACTCTTTGAACTGTATGACAAAGTATATATTTTGGATAGAAACAGAAAATCTCCATTCGACTATCTTTGACAGTATTTCCTCACACAACAATATGTTTACCAATTCTTAACACAAGATTTGTTTTCTACATTTTCATCATTATCTAGTATCTCATTTGTCAAAATATCATATCCTTTTTATCTTTTACAAAAAGACGGTGATCCCTTTTGATGACAAGGTAATCTTCTCCTCCTTCCAGATTACTTTCTTAAGTCTCACAAAGGTCCAAAAACAAGAATAAGGTCATGTTGATAGTATACATATATAATGTTGACTTAACATCAACTTTGACATACAATAATAGATTTCACTGATGACATATTTTAAGTAATTAAAAAATCTGTATAAAGATACAGATGAGAGTTCTAATGAGCACTGATTTAAAGGAAACTTAAATGCTGGTTGTGCCATGTACCAGTTTGTCTGCTGAGTCAACAAAATGAGAAAAAATCCCTAGACTTAGGTCAATTAATTTGATAATGTCGCAAGAAATATAACTATGATATAAATATAACAATTTGATTTTCCAATTGTAAAACTTATATTTTTCAGTTTATTTTTCAAAAAAGCAAGATATGGAAGAAAGTCAACAAAAATAAAGTTATGAAATTCCTTCATTAATTACATGTTCCCAAACATGTTATACTTAGTCAAATCCCATGTTTCCTATGAGTAAATATATACCCTAGTATCAGAAAAATAGACTCGCAATTTGGTTCTGTAGGCATTTTTTCGCCAGGCAATGAGCAGTTTTAAACTATAGACCCAATACTTTCCACTTCAGTGATCAATTATAAAAACATCATTTAAAGAAAAAACAGATCTTAACTGAAATCTCAGTCATTAACAAAAGTTTCACTTCAACATAACTATCTCCTTCAGTAACTTTAATCAATCCCATTCAAGAAGTTTCCAATATTTCTGAAAAAAACATTGAAAATGTTGTTTTTTTGGTACTGAAATACTGAAGCCAGACGTTTTTCAATCAAAAAGCTAAATAAGTTTTGTAAGATTGATTAATGCAGAGAAGTACATAGTATTTTAGCTGAGAATTTGATTGATTCACGCTGTATGTTGAAAAAGATATTCCACTGAAGTTTTTTTCATTGGTCAAGTAAATGGATGGTGCCAGGATGATGAGAAAGCTGAGGTTTCTGTAGGACTTTGTTTATAACTTTAAGAAGTAAATATAGTATCATAATAACTTTTAGAAGTATAGTATCATAATTTAGGCATATTTTTACATAATGGACAAGCATGACATTATTTTGTGCTTAGAAAAATAATATAATAAAAAATTTTTCTCAGATGGAAAATCGTTTAATCATCACTGAGGTGAGGTGATGTAGGGTTTATCGCCGTATATCACTTCTATCGCGGCTGCTAGTATTATTGCAGGGAGAAAGCCCACATTTAAAACATTGCGGTGAAACCTGCAAGCATCGGCTTGAACTAGCAACCATGGGTGGTACTGCACTGAAATTCAGTGTGGCATTGAACCCAAACCTGACTGCGTGTAGAACAGTTCTCTACTGCAGACAAAGTTGCCGAGCCACTGGCGGATCCGAAGCCGAAAGCGCTAACCACTATCCCGTCCCCTAATCATCACTGAATGAGTGAGAAGGGATTAATGCAGTTAGCAGTATTTCAGTAAATCAGCATGTGCATGATGCCATCAAAAACAGAGAAGACAGATCAGGGAGAAGGGAATAAAAGGATGACGTTACAATTTGAAAGAGGGGCTGAAAGAGGGGCAAAGTGAACAACGCCATGATTGACTCTCAGCATCATAAGGACAGAATGACACTTTAACAGAAATTAGCTGTGGGCATATTTGTTCTTAAAATGTACTTTTAATGATGACAATCAAGTGTTTTCATAACATTCCATAATATGAGTTTAGTCAAGGTATAACATTCAATTTTAATTAAGTTTTATTAATTTATTAATGTCTTATATAAATGCAAGTTTCTATAGCTGCAATACATATGTATAACCTTTATAATGAGTGACCATTCAAGAAGCCTATTGTGTGCATCCTCGCGAGCGCAAGAATGCCTTTGAATATTGATTGTTTTAGTCAAAGATAGTTCAGAAATGTACTAAAAACCAGTAGTATTATTGACACAAAAACGTAATGTTTGTTGACACTATTCATCATGGAAGGTTCACTTTATATAGTTAACATCAACATGTTTCAATCACTTTAATCAATAAATTAGATATTCACCAGCATAAGGTATGGTAAGTTTTTAACATATCTTTCTTGAAGTCTGGCAAATATTAAAGAGACACTAGAGTATATGTGGATAGGATCACATATGTCAAATTTTGGCATAAATGGATATATTTGCAAGTCCAGTGATGAGATATGAACTTCAATCAGCATAAAAGATATTTTGTAGCTTATCAAACTCAAATAAAATTTTAGGAAAGATACTCTGTGTCACCTTAACATTCCTGTAGACTTAGCTCATAAAATGTAACTTGCTGAAAGAGGATCTAGCTAGTCTGTATCAGAGGTACTAGTAGTCTACACACTTTCATGGAGCTTGACAATGGCAACAGGGTTGTATTAGAGAAACAGAAACTCTCACACAATAGTAATGATGTAGTTACAAAGTTAAAATAGAATTTAGCTTAATTTTTTTTTCTAATAGGAGTTGGGTTATGGTATATTTCTAAATTTTGGCCAAAGCTAAATACAACAAAAACAACTAAAGTCAAAATATTAATCAATTTAAGAGTGATGTCATAAATCAGCAGCTTTCATAAACTTATTCTTATACTTGTTGTTCTCAATCTAAGACACTTTGAAACTTTAACATATCATTGAATCACAAAACACAGGTCTAAAAAAATACAAAACTTGCATGAAAAAACGCCCCTCAATAATATGTTGAAAGTAAGTAAACTATTACATTTGTGCTTGCAAAAACTTGTTTTGGATAACAGATGGAATATATTACAACTGTCATACTGCGTTCAAAACTGAATTTGGGACTCATTTTGAAATGTTGCAGAGGGGGGTCTTGAATTTAAAAAAACTGTCGATAGAAATGGGAAAAGTATACTGTATACTAATTGGTAAGATTATGGAAAATCTTTCTGAAGTAAGTTTCAAATGATAGAGTATGTTTAAAACATTCTCTGGTGAGTATAATTATATTGCAATTATTAAATTGAAATTCAAGTATCATAAGCATAGAATAGTTTCTTGCATAGTTTATGATATAACACATCCATCAATTAACAATATGAAAATGATAAGTAATTACAAAAATAAATGTTATATATACAGTTGAACAGGTGGACAAATGTGTACATAAACATAATTTGAAAGGAATGATGCATTCATTTATCACAATATTTCAGAATGCACTGAAATGAAAATTCATTGAATTTGTGAGTGATTGTAAAGCTGATTATTGTATTATTAATGATTTGTAATTCGTCACTGATGATTATTTGGCAGCGATGAATTCAGTTGGAGGATGACCTAATACAAATGAGTTTCGTTTATTATTGTTTTTGGAAAAAATCCTTTCCAAAAAGCATATGTACATATATTTTATATATAAGAAATGATGCATATACCATGAATTTTTTCTCATGATGTATTTATACAATCTCTATGAATCAGGCAACCTTTTGCAAACCCACGACATAAGGCAGCTTAGATGTCACCATATTATGACTGAATAGAATCCTTTACAATACTTTGATTCATCATCAGGAAAGCAAAATAAAAAAAGATAATATATATGTAAATATATATGAAGAAGACCTTTAGGAATTTGGAACTGTTGTTGAATCAGATTAAGAAAATATTTTTCTAATTCCTATCTATCATTTACATGAGTCCAAACATAATCTTTACAACACCCATTTCTCATATAAATATTCAGTCTATGTATATCAGTCTTTATCTGTGCAAACTGACCTTGCTCAAAAAGAAGAACAACTTTGAAAAGGAAACATGTCATCTTAAGACTTAGGATCTTTGAAATATTTAAATCCATAATCCTTTGAATGTCAGCTAGAGATTTCCATAAATCAAAGGATAAACATTTTTCTATATGTTACAATTCTCTTTAATGGCTTTAATCCTTGGGAAAGAAGAACATAGAAATAGGGCATGAAGTGCCAATTATTGGTGGCCTTATCCCATCGTCAAGGGGGGTGATCAGTTTGATGAATAATCTAAATCTCTTTTTGTAATGTCGTAATGCACAACACATATCCATGCATCAAACTAAATCTTACCCATATCCACCTACAGTGCTTATGAAACTGAGGTCAGAAATAAATGTCATTCTATGTAGGTATTCTATGTGTAGACAGAAACAGAGTATGCGGTACCAATTGTTGGTGGCCTTGTCCTCGAAAGTTAGCAAACATTTCGCCAAGGCCAGATAGATCTCTGAATCTTTATGTAATGTTGTAATGCACAATTAACACATATCCATCAAACTCAATCTGCCACATGACCATCTCCAGTGCTTAGGAAACTGTGGTCAGAATTAATGTCTTTCTATGCAGGTATTCCATGTTGGTAGACAGAAACAGAGTATGCAGTACCAATTATTTGCGGCCTTGCCCCATCATTCAGGGGTTTGTCTTTGAAAGTAAGCAAACATTTTCGCCAAGGCCAGATAGGCGTGGTTACATTTTTGAAGATTATATTGCAATCATCAGTCAATTAATGATACATTGAATCTGCTTCTAACTGTGAAAGTTCACAAACTGACACAAACAGAATTGGATCATTTATGTCTTCTTTAGGATTTAGTTGAATCAATGCATTTTAATATTTATTGATGTATGATCATAATAATAATCTTTAAACCATTTCATGTTTTAAACAATTATATTTAAGAGCAGGACAAATCAATAAACAATACAAATTTAACAGAAGTTTGATTTGAATTTTTCTACAATTTATGTCAAAGCTGAATTCATCGACACAAGCCATCTCGTTTCTTGATTTAACTTGTCTCTTTTATATAAGTACAGTATATATGAAATATGTATGATTGTCCTTTTGAAATGATGGCATGAGACAGACATATACAGTTGAATTTGATGTACACATCGTATAAAGAAACATAACTGCCATTGCGCCCCTGTCTACATATCTGAGAAAAGTTCAAGTTAGTTGTAAAGTCTGCAAACTTTTGTCTTCCAAATTGTTGGATTACCTTGCAATCACAAGAATCAGTTGCATAAGAATTCTGCAGCCTTGTTCTGTTTTGTAACAAGAGTGAAGGACTTATGTACTTTGATTTAAGTTTGTATTGTGACATTTTTGTTATCCAAATTTGAAATTTTGACGACCTTTATTGGTTTGATAAGAAAACTGTCGTTCTGAAGTTATACAACAACTATAAAGGTGACAGGGCAAACTAAAAAAAACTTGTTTGTTAGGAAACTTCAGATTTTAATCTGGTATAAATTAACCACTATTTTTAAAACTGATTGACTAAGCCCAAACTGACTAGTTTTTTGTCTGCAAGTGAGTTTTAAAATTATCTAAAGTAGAGGGGGGGGAGTACTGTCAAAACACAGTAATGACACTCGTAGAAAGTTCCACATTTTAATGTAACGTTTCGGGGGTCGTTGGACCCCCTTCATTCATTGGTCATAGGACTAATCAATTCAGAAGGGTCAAGCAGAAATAATAAAAAGATAATAGATAATTATTCAATAAATAGGATTAAATGAAAATCATTATTGATGTTGTCAGAAAAGTAGAGCATAATGCAGGTTTGGTAATAAAGTGTTTATTATTGATATAATTCCTAATCTGATTAAAATTGGGTTAAAAAAATATTAACTCTATTGAGAATCAAACTTGTAATTTTAATAGATATCCTCATAGGTCACATGATCGGCATTAACACAGCTATAACCAATCACAAGCCACTGGCAAAACCCTTTGGTATCAGCTAGGGGCAGGTAACTCCTGTTAACCACATGATCTTCTCTAGCCGTCTTATAAGCAAGACAATGTGATTGGTCCGCTAACGACTGGGTTTCGGCTGCGCTAAACTGAACATATAAGGTACGGGGATGTGGTCAGTTCTAGTGTAGAGGATTTCATATTTCCGTAATCATTAATATTTTGAATCTTTAATTCCACGAATCTATGTCAATTTTAATCAGACTGCTATGATTCCCTCAACACAATGTACATGACATCTCATGCAAATAAACTATTTGAATTTTAACAATTCTCAGTATGTTTCCAATTTTACATTTCCTTCAAAAGTCCCTTTTGATGAGGTGAAAGTGAGGTTTCTTGGTACTACATTTTGCGCATTGTAATTACTTACGGTAGAAAGCTTGATTATTCTTTTTCTAAACTGTCTACCAACATGAATTACCTGCAAAGAATGACATTAATTCTGACCACAGTTTCATAATCACTGTAGGTGGACAAGCATAAGATTGAGCTTGATGGAAATGTGTTGTGCATTACGACTTTACAAAAAGAGATTTAGATTATTCATCAAACTGACATATGATTAATTCCCTTTGATTAAAAGACAAAATCCTTTTTCTGCTCCAGACAGCAACCTTTCCAGTTAGTAAGACAGATCTACATATGGAGAATAAAATAGAAATTTAATAGCAACTATCTGTTATTAATAATGGTCATATCATTCACTTCAACTAATAGGCATAAGACTTAAAATTTGATGACAAGCACATATATTTCCAAAATATGATAATTATATATAAATAAGGCACTTTTCATGTTGGAAAGACAGGCAAGATCAAGCTCTCTCCTCAACCTTCAAAAAACTTTTTCCTTTTTAAGAGTTAAAAGTTAACAAGATAGCATAATGGGTCGACCATCCCAATATATCTTCCAAATGCATAATTCAATATTTCAAATTCTACATACAAATTCTCATGGAATCCATTTGTTCACAATTTCCAAATTTGAGTTCCAATTTGAGTTAAATGCATATTCGCATGCTTTACTTTTAATCAATGTCATGATTTGCAACCTTTTGGTTATATTTTTGGAATCCTTTTTATGATTTCAAAGCAGACCATTTATTGATTAGTGAACCAGCTTCTTGGATAATGGTTAATTTTTCTGAAGAATATTTTTGTAAATGCTATATCTATGTCTCATCTAGCATATTTCTTACATAGGGGCATGGGTGTAAAACTTTTTAAATACAACATAAAAGGAATGAATATTGAAAATAGAAGGAATATTTTTTAGATGTTTTGTCTTCATATTACTGCATGATGAATGAGTATCGTAATAAATTCAGTGACCATGCATGCTTCAACCTAATAATTAATATGGGATATTAAAGAAAACTGAAATGAACCATAAAAACAACTGAACTAGTATCATCTTAATTCTTTTAGAATTGATATTAGGTTATAAATGAGTAATGTTGTATTGAGATAGTGAAATACTCATGTAGTAAAACTCTACAATACCAAGTCATTTTCTAGTTATTTTCAACCAGAATCACAAATTCTCAAAGCATTGCAACATAAAATTTAATTCTGAAGTTTTGCCAAGGAAATCAATGAATTTATCAATGTACTAAGAAGTACTGAAATTTAATGATTACGGATTACAGTCAACCATCTAATCATTGACAAACTTAGGTCACTTGGAGCTAATCTTTCACTTCTGTAACACTAGAATGATGCTTGAGTCAATCACCTACCATGAGAGGGCAAAGTTAATCATCTATTTGCAGGAACCAGTCATGATTTCTGGAATCTGGGGGAGCTTGAGAATGAAAGCTGGAACTGGGATAAAGTTTAAGATTTCATTGATAACTTCTGATAATGCTGCAACACATGGAAATGGTCTACTCCATTCCCGCAACTTAGGAATAACATTTCATTGATGACTTCTGAAAATTCTGCAACTTCGAGAAAATGGTCTCATCCATTTCTGTGACTAAGGAATCATCATTTCTGACAATTGAGAAACCATTCCTCTTGAAAAGGCTTTGACGACATAGAAGTTAAAGGAGAAATTTGGTACCAAATTAGTATTAATGTAATATCAAGTAACCAAACTTGAAATTATCTATTGTTACTTGACTTTTACGGATATAAAGTGAAAATCTGTGCCAAATCTGTAAAGTGGGCTTCAAGTGGACGATTTAACACATTTGATGGACTTCCATATCGGTAGGGATGAAGTTATCAATAGAAGTTGTACTTAGGTTACATCTTTAATCCTTTAATGGCATGATGTCAATTTCATATTGGTATAACCATACATTGCATTCTCACGTTGAGTAGTTCAATCCATAAGTACCTTGAACGCATTATGAGAGATTACCAATAACAAAATATATTCATAATAATATATCAAAAACACTATTTGATATTCAACGAACAATATCTCCTGTTAGATGATAAATGTTTTCGATGATGTAAATTAAAAGCTTCAACAACCTGCCTGCATGATTCTATGTTTTCCATTGCACCTTCTGTATGATACCCCTATAAAAAAAATTCTCTTGTGTAAGACCATCCACAGTTTCATGGCAAGCAAAATTTTACCATTGCCACAACTGCATCCACAAATACATTTTCACCTTCACCAGGGATGATTAAGTCGTAAAATGATGGATGTATCTTGAAAGAGTAATTTTGTGGCAAAGAAGTGGATGCACCATGTAGGTGTAATTAAGCCGTAAAAGTTTACAGCCACCATTGATTGTGGCAAAGAAGTGGATGCACCATGTAAGGGTAATTAAGTCGTAAAAGTTTACAGCCACCAGTGATTGTGGCAAAGAAGTGGATGCACCATGTAGGTGTAATTAAGCCGTAAAAGTTTACAGCCACCAGTGATTGTGGCAAAGAAGTGGATGCACCATGTAAGGGTAATTATCTCGTAAAAGTTTACAGCTACCAGTGATTGTGGCAAAGAAGTTGATGCACCATGTTAGGGTAATTAAGTCGTAAAAGTTTACAGCCACCAGTGCCTCTAGAAACTTTTGTAGCAGAATTTGTTAATATGGTTCCAAATCTGCAAAATTACATCCTGAATTATGCCTAAAATTAAATAGATTTTTTAAATAAAGACAAATATCAAACAACCAATTAAATGTTTTAATAAAATGTGAAAGTTTGCGCCGTCCAGTGTGCTTTGTTGGAGAGCTTTGTGGGTGCAGTGGGTGTGGCAGCCTTTTTTTTAGGTCCTGTGGGGCCTTCGGGGTCAGCCTTTGGTGCTGTGGGGGTCAGCCTTTGGTGAGGTTTGGGTGGCAGCTTCTTGTACTATCCTGTAGTACGTTGGTGGCAGCCTGTGGTGCTTTAGAGGACAGCCTGTTGGGGCATGGGGCATCAGCTTGAAATCAGCAAGACAGATCATGGAGACATCAGTTGTGAAAGTGGATGTCATGGGCAGGCTTAGTGATAGTCCAACATTTAGACTCTGAAATGAATATTTCGTAAAATTTCAAAATTGGAAAGAAAAAAAATATAATGAAAAGGAGCCTCTGAGCTCAGAGTCTTGTTGTAGACTTGCCTAGGCGCTTAAACAATTAGGGGTTTGGATGACAGACTAGCTTAGTGACTGAAAGTAAAAATATAAAAAAGTATAATATCAGCTACCAAATGTTTTTAGAAATTGAAGTTGTGAAAATTGTGAAGATTGAATTATGTGATACAACTGATTTCAACTTTAATAGCATTTGAACAGCCTTTTGGCTATGACATTAAAAGATAATATTTTATCAACGAATGTACAGTCATGCTGATTGCTACTGAAAAAAGCAAAAATTCCTTATATTTCAAATATAAACATTGGATGTCATTTCATTTGCATATTCCATCTGATTTATAAGAAGTTTGATATATCTGTTGATATAATTGCAGAAATATTCTTAAAGATAGGTTAACATGTTAATCAAAATCCTCATTGTTTTACTTTACTTTTCTTAACATTATTCCACTTCGGGGTTAAAAATGCACCTCAATTTATTAAGATACAGCCAACAGTAACAATTACATTGGATACATGAACTATATAGGGACGTAGACATTATGTACTGTTATAGAACATTATTTTTATTGACTTGAATCTATAACTGATTTTCAAAAGGGGGGTCTGGACCCCCTGAACCCCCCACTGGGATCCGCCTCTACAAATGGCAAGAGTTGAAAATCTTTAAGAATTGTAAAAAAACTAAGATTAATCACAAGAGTTTGTTTAATGCTGTGTCAAATGTCTACAAATTAGATTTAATGCTCATAAGAATTTGAAAGAAAGTCCTCTAAATTCATTTAAATCAGACAGACAACCTGTCTGAGAGTTTACAAATGAAAATAATGGTCTGTCAAGTTCATTAATTGTGAATTGGGTTGCATCTTCTAATGTATTGACTAATCTACATTCAAGGTATATACAGCATGTTGATTTAAGAATTAGATCACCATCCTGGCTGTGTTGTTACCTGTTACATAATCAAATGCAATGTGTCTCTAATCTGTAAGTAAATAAGAAGAAATGAATTGGTCAGAAGTCATTTACCAATCTGTTTGTTTATTTAGCAAGTTAGTGCACTTACTGTGATGACACTGCCTAGTCTTCCCTTGTGAGTTCCCTTATGTTGCCAGGTCTGTGTATTGTAAGCTTCAGTGATCACCTTAAATAAACAATTTGTATATTACAGTTCTTCAATGAAATGAAACAGGTATATAAAAAGAACAACTGAAACTAATGATTTATTTATATATAGGCATAATAACAAGAATAAGCAAAAGTAAAAATTAAAATTATAAAAAGATAACCCCTGGATTGCTTAAATGCGTTTTTTATAAAACAGATAGAATTTTAACTTATAAGTTGACATTTGAATAAGTTAATAACTTGATAATAATAATGGTATGTAGGTTTTTATTATTATTTAATTTGTTTTACTACTTTTATCAATTCAAGAAGTTTATGAAAAGGATGAACAGATTTGGACAAACACTTTGAATTGGCATTTATAATCAAAACTTCATGGAAGACCATGTCTTCAACTGTCTGGCTGTGAATTACTATCGAGTCATTATCAAAATTATAAACCAGGAGTGTGAGTTTCAGTTTGAACCATTATGAATCATACAGAAATGGACTCTTAACAATATATTTGATCTAACTTTGAGAATTATTTACAATGTTTATAGAATTCAAATTCAAATAAGATTCTAAGGTCATTAGCATTTGAAATCAAGTACTCCCACAAATTTACAACATGCAATTGACTTGTCTGGGTGTTTACAAATAATAATGCAATTGCATTTGGAAGTTCCATTTACAATTGTCTAATCTACAGTCAAGGATTATATAATGCATGTTTATTC
Source organism: Steromphala cineraria (assembly GCA_916613615.1). Classification (NCBI taxonomy): domain Eukaryota; kingdom Metazoa; phylum Mollusca; class Gastropoda; order Trochida; family Trochidae; genus Steromphala; species Steromphala cineraria. Next base: position 13,363,772 of record OU744731.1, on the reverse strand, counting down.
AAGAATTAGCCAGCTGTGCAGTTACCTCTTACATAATCACTGCCTGTGTCCTGCCTCTGATGTCCTCCATGGCAGTCTTGGTCCAGTGCACACTTGTGTAAACAATGCCATCTTTAGCTGAAAGTTACCAATTTAAGAATAGAAACTATATTACAGATCAAATCAGTATCAAAAAAACAAATCCTAATGGTACATTATAATGAACATTTACAATACATTACAAGAAATTCAGCAAGAAAGGATCAGGGTTTAAAATCACTTGTCATTTTGACTGCATGTGAAGCCAATATTTCAGAAACATTTTAAGCTCTCATTTATGATTTGAAAAGATAACAGGCAACATGAACTAGAAACAGTAATCAGAAGTACTTACTTTGGTACCAGTGACTGCAGAAATGCTTTTTTAGCTCTTAATGAGCTGTGATTTAATCATCATATCCAGTTGGTTATGTTAATGGTTGATGCAGGCGGCCATCTTGTCTTCTTGTGACTTGTGCACAGCTTAGTAAATATTGCAGTGATTCTGATTGGCTGATAATGTCTAGCCAATCAATGAGAAGCACAATGCATTGAATGCATGGTGTAAGGAATCTTTGATTATTTACTTTTATAAGAGTACTTGAGTAATGGTTATGGAAAAGGGTTTTGATAAAATGTATTTTCATAGCTTTGACATTAATAAAGTGTTATTGAATTAGTTCATTCTGACAATGATAACATTAATAAAATGTTTCTTTTTAAGTGACCTTTTTTACATCAATCAGTTATGTCCTTTGTTATTGGCATTTAAGAAGTTTTTCTTTAAATTGATAACTTATGAAATTACATGATAAGTGTCAAATAGTCATATCCATCAATAGTAAATTTTACAGCCAGGTTTACAATATTTGAAATTAGTCTGTTGAGTAAAACGAATTAAAATGGAAATTAACAAGATAGACAAACATTGGTTTACAATTTATGTATCAAAACATGTGAAGACCCATACTAATGAAACAAACTTGTCAACACGATGGTCAGCGTCAATCAATGATTTTACAATTAACAGGAAATCACAACATGAGTTTAAAACTAAAATAACATCTGATTGTGTAACTGCTTTCCAATACATAGCAAATGACAAACTTAATTACCCTTGAAGTAATACTTCTTAGGGTGACAATCAACAAGGCTGTTTATAGTGATGGACAGTGGATTTGTCATATGAATATACATTTTCAAATGACCAGGTGTTATTTACTAAGCAATTAACACGTTTTTAGAAATAACAGATTATCACCAAGATATTTCCTCTTAAATTCACAACCTGAGTTTAAGATTTCAAATAACATTTAAATTGGTAATTGATGTCCCCAACTAAAAAAACAAACTTAACGACCCATGAAGTGTTTAGGTATAATGGTAGCAATCAAAAAAACTGTTCATAAACCATTAATTTGAAGCTCAACACATCTTCATTTCTGTACCAAATTTATTTTTACCTTAACTAAGCTTACATCTTTTTTATGCTTTGTTGTATATATTTTTTGTCCTTACTACAAAGTCATTAATTTAGTCATGGGAATTGTTCATCAACAAGCTTTGCTCATTGTTGGTTTAAGTGAAAACAGACCCTGGTTTGTCAACCCTTTATTGTATCTTAGTAATTTGTATTTGTATCTGCGGATATAATGTTTTTAAAAAAAAATTGGAATTAATTTTTTTTTTAATACCCAGACACTGTTTGAATGAAATATGATAAAGATAAAGATAAACGGCCTCTTAATTTTTTTTCTAAAAATCCCCCATACCTACTTATTCATGCACTGATATTTTGGATTACTTTTCCAACCATCAACACTAGGCTCTTTATGAAATGTACCCTAACAAAAAAAAAAAAAACCCAAACACAAGGCTTGCTAATCCAATATGTTTACTTGTTGAACTTTCCCAGAGAGGAACTCCCATCCCTAATTACATAACCCACATGTAGGTTTTATTACTTTATGGTCATTGGTGTACCTTCCACAGTATCTCCATTTGGCTTGCTAATCCAATGTCACTTGTGTATCTATCCCAGAGGGAGACCCCAATCCCTGATTACATAACCCACATGCTGTTGTGGAGGTTTTATTACTTTATGGTCATTGGTGTACCTTCCACAGTATCTCCACTCACCCTGTTATCCCTTGGCCACTTGTGGACATGCCCTTATAGGGCTATTGAAGCTGTTACAACCCCACCATAACTTTTTTATTGCTCTAGAGCTTGTGGCCAACCATTCATGGCATCCTCCCAGTCGCTTTTTTACCTTCACCAAAATGCTTCTGCTAGTGAAGATGGTAAAATTTTGCCCCAATTATCTCAAGAGATGATATGAAGGCAGTTTGGAAATGCAGTGAAAGTTCTGTGTCAAAGCTGTAGAAGTAACTTTGAGGAATATTTTTTTTATAGGGGTATGGTGGGAGTAATGTCCTAGAGTTCACATAGGCTGATATTGATATTTGCTGACCAGGCTGATATTGATTATTTGACCGGTAGAGCAGGTCCTTTCTTCCTCATTCATAGCTCTGGTAAGAGGAAAAGAGCCTTGACCAAACTTCCCTGAGGAAACTTTGTCCTAGGGTATTTTCTCCTCAGGATATACTTGGATTAGGAAATAATTTACCATATATCCCAAAGTTTCCTCTTGTTAAAACTGTTATTTATTCAATGTATAAGGGAGGAGTACCATCAAACACAAATGTAACACTTCGCTAGAAATTAAAGATTTAATTATATGTTTCGCCACCCGTTAGGGCGGCTTCATAATTAGGAAGAGAGGTACTACTGTCATTTATTTAATCTATGATTTCATATATCAAATGTGTGGGGGAGATTCTGGTGCAACTTAGGGATTTCTTCCCAATTCTTGGTTTTATAAACCTGTTGGGAGATTCTAGCCTAGCTAAAATATTTTGTTTCAACCCTACCTTTATTTTCATGTTCAAGATGGTGATTCTAGCAATATCCTTGATAGGTCTATATATGATAATGTCATATAATCTCATATAGCAAGCATATCTAATATTCTTGTATGTTGGTTTCTTACATGCTAAGCTGTCAAACCTTTCTTTGGTTGACCATAACGTGACATAAATAACCCATCAACAGATTGTGTAGTGCTTGTACGGTTCAATCTCAAAATCATAATCTAGGTAAAGTGAGTTCTCTTGCAAATACAAACATTCCCTTGTTCAGAAACTCCAAGTACAGTATTGATTTCATTGGGCAGGCTTTTTTTAAATTGATAACTTAAAGGGAAAAGGGAAAAATTGTGTATTATTTTAATAGCTTTCTTTTATTCATATCATTTTTTGTAAAGATTTTGAATTGACTCCTTCACTTACTGAATAACTTTTTCCAGGGTTTTAGTTAATATTTATGTACATGAGACCATATATTCTCAATAACGTCCCTTAAATTGGGACTAATCATAAACCTTTGCTCTTATTGTTTGAAGAATGAGTATGATAACACAAATATTGAAAATTTGAAGTCTATGATAAAATTAGTTTTAAAGTAGAGAACATAAAATTTGGTTTAGAGGATTTAGATCTTAATTGAATAAAGAAGTTTTCTTGCAACATTTGTTTCTTAATTAATCATCAAAATTGTCATTTATGGTGCAAATATTCTAAAGATGTTATAACGTATGAACCATATGATTAATGTGAATTAATGTTTGATTTTTTTATTAGAAAATGATAAAATCACATACTACATTTTGTTATTTGTTATTAAATTTCAAGTCAAATTGTATCACAAATTGTAGAGAGTAGATTATATGATTTATCAAATGAAAACAAATCATACACATAGCTTTGATTAAAAATAGGTCACCGACTTCATATTGTAAACAACATGATCAATTTTTGGACAGCAAAATAATATTAATCAATCGTCCTCTGACAAATATGTGACCATCATATCTATACATGCACATAAACCATTGGTTACTTTGACGTCCAATTCATTTCTTCTATCAGTGATTGATGGGCCTTGACTCATGACAACATGTGGTAATCAAATCTTGATAGTTCAGTTACCTCCAAGCAAGAGGAAGAATAAATACAAAGAAAATCAATATTAATGACACATTTTCGAGTGGTAACCATATTTCAACCGATTTTTTCTATCCTTCATTTTGACATCTATTCATTATGAGTATTCATACACATTTCATTTCATATTTGCTAACATGATTTGTTGATCTGCATGATTTGTTGGAATAGTTTAACCCATTTTTGCAATGGTTTTCAATGATTAACGTTTCTTTATACATAATTTTACTGATATGATTGCTAAAATTGTATTTTGAACAATTTAAATCGTATTTTAAACCAATTATGAATTTTCCTTAATGACATCCATTCATTGATGCCATTCCATGTCATTTTGACAAATTTTATTGCACAAATGTGTAAAATTTATGGATTTCAAGTTTTTAAAAATCTTCATTTACATTACTGAAGGAGACAGGAAAATGTCAACTTGTCAAAAACGTGTTGATGGAGTGAAAAAAAATCATTTTGACATTTCCTGATGAAGCAGAGAGAATTATCAAAATTCAAAACTTAAAATGCATTTTCCAGAGCCTTTGAAATAATCCTTGAATAATTATATATCCCTGATTCTTTGCATTTTTCAAAAGGTCATATTTGTTAGTAAAAGAACACATTTTTTCAAGTCTCTGGAAAGGTTGGTTCAAAGAAAACAACTTGTCAAGGCCGAATGTAATGTAATATTACACAAGTTATAAAAAGATTCTTAAAACTTAGAACCTATTGAAGAGTACATCAACATCAAATGAATAAATGAGTATATGTACTTGCATGTATATCTGAAATAAATATATCAGATTATGAAATAAATCTATCAATTTAAGATGCAAAAGAACCTTTAAGTTAGAAATATGCAAGAACTTAGATAAACACACAGATTGCCCCCTGGGGACATCCTGTTTCACTCCATCGAGGTCATGTGCACTGGAAAAAATTGCAAAGTTTCTTTTATTACATTCAGAGTGATCTCATCTTTGTCTTAAAGATTTTAATGCAAATGAATATCTTTCAATATAAATAAATTCAATATTTACAAAATAAATGGATAACAAATTATGTCTGTGAATAATTTTTCAGTGATTTGCCCAGTGTAGTTGAAATGAGTTATATTACTCAGTTTGACAACAGTGTCCTTGCCACATCAGTAAAAGAGCACCTCTTTCATCACCGTACACATTACATAGAGTATGTGACATTTTGATTGCTTAACTTCACTTTTAAAATTAAATCAATATCATTTACTGTTTTTTACATTGTTCAATTGAGACTTATAATTGCCTCAGTTCTATAAAAGAAATTATATTTTTCTCTATTCTTTGGAAAGAATTACATATCTATTCTCTTGTGATAGGTGGGACCCAGACTTGCTCAATGATTAAACAATATTAATCTGAAAATATAAAAACACCCCTATTTATATCTTCTCTACTTTCAGGTAATTGTGTTTCTTAAGGTCTTAATTACATACTATCTTGATAAGCAAAGATCTGCAGGAGCTTCATATATGTACAGTAATGAAAAAAACATTTTCATCACTTATACACTTTCCAAAGTCAAAACTATCAATCACTGTATCATTGCATCTCAACTTTATCCACTAAGCCCAACTGTCACCACAACAATCCCCTTATATGAACTTCAATATTCTTACATTTAAAAGGTAAAAGCAAATATATACTTTTATAACACTAACGTTATGCATGCTTTTATAAAATTAAACCAAAGACAAACACAGGAGATCCAAAGTTTAGTTATAGTCTCTCAAAGGTCGCCCTTCTGATGATGCAAATGACCAAGCTTATTGTTTGACCATTTCTATATTGATGAAGCCTGACAGTATGTCTGACCCAGAGAACCATCAAACACCAGAATTCCTTCTTCTAGACTCTACAGCATTTAGACTCAACAAAGATCTTCCAATAGAGTCAATGGCCAATGTCTTCAAGGTACCAGACCAGACTACCATAACATGGCTATTCCAATACAGTTATTGAACAATGTCGGTAAGAATGTTAAAGCTGTCAAGAAGAGTGTTCAAATACATTTAGCAATTAGGTGTGGAGAGGGTTACTTTTCACAACTAGACATTGAGCTTTTTATTTAACTCTTTATGAAGTCTGTATAATAAGTAAATGTTCATTTACCATTTTTTATATCAATGTATAAGTAAATTACTAGCAAAAAATTTTGGTATAAAAACACATATCCACTTATTTCACAGATTTACTGTTATATATATACCGAGACTGAAAAGTGAATAGTGAACCGCGGACAGGGACACAGTGTGGGAGAGACAATCAGAAATAGAGACATACAGACATTGGGACAGACAGAAACAAACATGCAGTGAGAGGAAGACAGCAACAAAGAACCCAGGAATGAATAACAACTTCTTCATTTTAGGGAAACGTAGAGATCCACAAAACATCAAGACTTCAAGAAAGAAGAGAGAAGATGGTCAATGATTAATAACTGTAAAATCAATTGACATTCCAAAGAACATTCTCAAGAAGAACTCATGGTTCCACGAGATTCTATCTGGACAAGTTCCTGATATTGTAATGGACTATCTGACCAATCGGCCAGCTACATCAATCACTCTAGATGTCTGACCCAGACCAAGAAGCATACAGACACAGATTCAACCAACAAAGTAAACAAATCTTGAATCAGAATGTTAAAGAAATGGTCAATTTCCAAATGGCAACCATTATCTGTTGAAATGTTGATAATCATGAATGGATTGTTGTGGAATGGACTTTATACATCTAAATCCTGAATCAGAATGGTAAAGAAATAAGAAATGGTTGATTTCCAAATCAGCTAAAATGATGATCGATGATCATGGATAGAAGCAATGAAAGTTACTTTACATATCATCTTGGACAGGACTTGTTACTCCATCATTTCTATATCTATTGTAACTATTTGAATACAGAATTGATTTTTATCAAGGTCACATTTCAGTTTTGACCATAATGTCAATAGATATTTATCATCTTGGTCATTTGATTGTGTTGAAAGTGTTTGTTATAAATGTAAGAGTTTGATACATGAATAAGGACCTTAAAGGGGCAGCTAGTATAGCACGTTTTTTTGATAAGTTCATATTTTAAATTTTTCACTGATAATTGTAAGTTAATACTAAATGTATTATTTTGACACTGTCAAAAATCTCATTACACAAGCCAATCATCCATAGTCAGATGACAAAGTATGAATATTCAAATAAAATCCATTGGCGGCCATTTTGTGTGAACACCTTTAATTCATTTTGTGTAAGAAAAAGCAATCGCATAGCTAAACTTTACGTGATATATTTGAATTATTACTGCTTCATTTAGTTTAAATACATTGTCTTTCAATTGGAACCATTAATTTTCATTTTTCTGACATCACCTTATATTCCCCATAAAAACGTGCTACTGCCCCTTTAAAATGGACCTCTTTCAATCCACAAGCAGCCTCAAACCTGCATGTATATCCACTATCATCTTTCGAGAATACAGTAGAACTCGGATATAACGAACTCGAAGGGACCAAAGAATTTAGTTCGCTATATCCGTTGTTCGCTATACGCATATAATTTTAATGATATTATAGAGGGACGGGACTTGAAAATTTGTTCAATACATCCGATTGTTTGCTATATCCGTGTTCTACTGTATATGGCAAAAATGATTGAATGAATTTGATTTGCCTTCAGTGATTTCAAAGTCCTGTATTATATTGATGTATGTTATTCAGGTTAAAATTGAAAAAAGGTATCAAGTATCTTGGAAAATTAATACTTTGGGATCCTTAAAATGAATCACAATTATTATCCTTATACATTATCTTTCAAACGTGTTGTGTTTTAGTACATTTTGTTTGTTACATTAAATGGTATAGTTGATATATTATTAAAGGCTAATTTAATAATGATCCAAATCGACTCGAGAGTCAAATTTATGTCATGCAATTGATCAGAACAGCTTGGATGCCATGCATAACAAAAGTCTTACTGGGAAAAGAAACCTATCGTCTTTAAAGCTATAACTCCCATAAGGATTTCCTTTAAAAACATGAACATCGATCGATCTTCTTTTACAAAAATGTCAGTTATGTCAAAAGTTACTCTTAAGGTAATGTTTGATTAAACAATAAAATATACTTGACAAGAGAATGAATCAATGTCTGGACAATTGGAATGAAGGAAGAATTGATTGGATTGTTTGGAACCTTTTATGTTTGAAACACTATAGCTAAAAGTGTTTACATACTGTGACTACATAAATGATATCGCGATCAAAAAGTTAATTCATAAGTACTGTTTTATCAACCCTAAGATGTTCTGGAGATTGACTTCCATTGACATATGTCCATCATCCTTCATAAATTAATCATTTTGGTCAATGGGTCAATATTGAATAGCCAAAATTGATTGAATAGGAAAAATCTGTATTTTGAATACCTTCATAATGATGAGCTTGTTTACGAGAGACATTGTGATGGTCAAGCATTAACCTTTACAAATACTGGAACTTTGATGGAGGTTATCGACTTTCCCAAAACATTTAATCAAACATAGGTTATCTTGAACATTGACTGGAATTGATTTGTCCACCTTCTCTATACAAATAACTTCTTTGGGTAAAGAGCTTGTTTTTAGGAGACACTATAACATTTAAGCATTAACCTTAAAACTAATGTGGCTTTGATGGCAATAATCTACCTTCCAGAAGCATTTAATCAAACATAGGTCGTCATGAACATTGACCAGAAATGACTTGTCCATCGCTTCCATAGAAATTTTATCATTTCTTGGCCAATCAGTAAGGAGAGAACGCCAGAAATTGATTGGATTGGAAAAAGCTCCATTGTAAACAAGCTCCTGCTGACAAGTAACCATGCTGTCCAGAAACTCTTTTGTTATAAAACTTGATTAAGTGCCATTTTGATTATATCTTCGTCTTTTTTCGATGAGGTCAATGGAGTTGATTAACTGAAATGGGGACACTCTGACAAGATATTATATTTTACTCAAGGACTCTTTTGATAAGAAGTAGGTCTGTTGTATGTCATGGTGATATTGTCTGCGTTTCGTCAGTAAAGTTAATTAAGACTTCTGAAGCAGAATGATGATAAACAATTATCACAGTTGAGGACGTTTTATTCAAAAGCTTTGATCAAAGATCTCTGAAGAGAGAGTTATTTGTAAATTGTCTTTTAAAATATGGAATCAAAAACTTTAATAGGAATTTACGACAGAATTATTTCCAAGGCCATGATCAGAACATGGACATTCAAAAGGAAGTCTGATTGATGAAAATTGAAATATAATTTAAGACAGGAAGATGTATATAGACGATATTTATAAGAAAATAAAGCAAGATTATTCGGCAGTGTGAAGTTGGTTACTTATTCCTTATTCCTTATTCGATATTCAGTTTTTCCAGTTACTTATTCAGAAAAGTCTACCTAGGGTACCAAGGAATACGTGCACCACCTTCTAAGTATACTCAAATTAAAGGTAATTCAATTGCCCATCCAATGAGGTATCATACGTTATATTACATAGAGGCGGTCATACCGTAATCTCCCAAAAACCAACACTAAGTAACCCTTTTATTCAAACAAAAAATTCTGAAGGTACCAAGGAATACGTGCACCACCTTCTAAGTATACCCAAATTAAAGGTAATTCAATTGCCAATCCAATGAGGTATCATACGTTATATTACATAGAGGCGGTCATACCGTAATGTCCCAAAAACCAACACTATGTAACCCTTTTATTCAAACAAAAAATTCTGAAGGTACCAAGGAATACGTGCACCACCTCCTAAGTATACTCAAATTAAAGGTAATTCAATTGCCCATCCAATGAGGTATCATACGTTATATTACATAGAGGCGGTCATACCGTAATGTCCCAAAAACCAACACTATGTAACCATTTTATTCAAACAAAAAATTCTGAAGGTACCAAGGAATACGTGCACCACCTTCTAAGTATACTCAAATTAAAGGTAATTCAATTGCCCATCCAATGAGGTATCATACGTTATATTACATAGAGGCGGTCATACCGTAATCACCCAAAAACCAACACTAAGTAACCCTTTTATTCAAACAAAAAATTCTGAAGGTACCAAGGAATACGTGCACCACCTCCTAAGTATACTCAAATTAAAGGTAATTCAATTGCCCATCCAATGAGGTATCATACGTTATATTACATAGAGGCGGTCATACCGTAATCACCCAAAAACCAACACTATGTAACCATTTTATTCAAACAAAAAATTCTGAAGGTACCAAGGAATACGTGCACCACCTTCTAAGTATACTCAAATTAAAGGTAATTCAATTGCCCATCCAATGAGGTATCATACGTTATATTACATAGAGGCGGTCATACCGTAATGTCCCAAAAACCAACACTATGTAACCATTTTATTCAAACAAAAAATTCTGAAGGTACCAAGGAATACGTGCACCACCTTCTAAGTATACTCAAATTAAAGGTAATTCAATTGCCCATCCAATGAGGTATCATACGTTATATTACATAGAGGCGGTCATACCGTAATCTCCCAAAAACCAACACTAAGTAACCCTTTTATTCAAACAAAAAATTCTGAAGGTACAAAGGAATACGTGCACCACCTTCTAAGTATACTCAAATTAAAGGTAATTCAATTGCCCATCCAATGAGGTATCATACGTTATATTACATAGAGGCGGTCATACCGTAATCACCCAAAAACCAACACTATGTAACCCTTTATTGTAGTTCTTTCAAACAAAAAATTCTGAAGGTACCAAGGAATACGTGCACCACCTTCTAAGTATACTCAAATTAAAGGTAATTCAATTGCCCATCCAATGAGGTATCATACGTTATATTACATAGAGGCGGTCATACCGTAATGTCCCAAAAACCAACACTATGTAACCATTTTATTCAAACAAAAAATTCTGAAGGTACCAAGGAATACGTGCACCACCTTCTAAGTATACTCAAATTAAAGGTAATTCGATTGCCCATCCAATGAGGTATCATACGTTATATTACATAGAGGCGGTCATACCGTAATCTCCCAAAAACCAACACTAAGTAACCCTTTTATTCAAACAAAAAATTCTGAAGGTACCAAGGAATACGTGCACCACCTTCTAAGTATACTCAAATTAAAGGTAATTCAATTGCCCATCCAATGAGGTATCATACGTTATATTACATAGAGGCGGTCATACCGTAATCACCCAAAAACCAACACTATGTAACCCTTTATTGTAGTTCTTTCAAACAAAAAATTCTGAAGGTACCAAGGAATACGTGCACCACCTTCTAAGTATACTCAAATTAAAGGTAATTCAATTGCCCATCCAATGAGGTATGATACGTTATATTACATAGAGGCGGTCATACCGTAATGTCCCAAAAACCAACACTATGTAACCCTTTATTGTAGTTCTTTCAAACAAAAAATTCTGAAGGTACCAAGGAATACGTGCACCACCTTCTAAGTATACTCAAATTAAAGGTAATGCAATTGCCCATCCAATGAGGTATCTTCCGTTATATTAAATAGGGGCGGTCATACAGTAATGTCCCAAAAACCAACACTAAGTAACCCAATAAGGAATATGCTCACCTTTTCTTAGTATATTCAAATTAAAGGTAAATATCATATAACATTCAGTATGCACACCACATTTCAGATTCATGCTTAGTTATTAAGGAACATTTGTAGAGCTTGTTTAGTGAAATTTAAAGATATACAATGTATGCTTTAACCGACGTCATTCTTGGTGGTTTTTTTTATCTGCTTTGGTCAGTTTGTAGATGGTATACCAACTCAAAACAAAGGGCTTTGTAAAACTTTAATTGTATCATGTATGAACATGAGTTGGATTCGAACCCGGGACCTACATTGTATATATTCAAAGTGATTCGGTTATTCCATGCCAGTATTGCTTGTTTATTTGTATGTAACCATATATCTTCAGCAAAATTAAATACTCTATGACTATTTAAGGAATCAAGTTAATACTTTTGAAAGCTAACTCAGATTTGTAATATAAATATATATTTTGTCCTTCAGTCAATACATATTAGACCCGCAAAGAGTGTCAGATCCATGAGTATGCATAGGAAATAATGTTCATATGTAACTTAGTTAGAAAACAGGATTATCGGTGGGAGTGTAAACCAAATAAATACCAAGATCGCCTAGAAATTATGGATATGAACTCTATTCGGGCTACGCCTTTGTGTATATTTGCCATAACCTCTCGTCATCGGCCTGTTTTGTACTAAATAACCTTCTCTGTGTCACAAACTCTACTCTTTTCTCGTTTCAATACCGTACTTTTAATTATAATTCCCAATCTAACCCTCTAAGTAACCCTTGTTTCTCTTACCTCACCTAATGCTATACCGACTTAATGATAACACGCTACAGAGAGGTAATAGAGAATAGACTCGTATAGGCGTAACCCGAGCTAAGTTATTGCCATAACCCGATTCTGTGTTAGCCTACACTCATAAGGAACACTCAGGCAAAGGTGGACATGAGATAACGATGCAAAACGTGGTCACTGCATATAAAACTTTTAAAAGTGTAAACAAAGGTATAACTTCACAATGTATGACTTTAAATTTATTGAAAAAAGAAGAGTTAGAACAACCCAAGGGGTGTAACCAATTGTAAACTTTACTTTCCCTTACCATTTATTTAAACTAGTTTAACATACCCTCACTTAGTATAAAAAACTTTAACCCTTGCCTTGCCATACCCTCTTGGTATTATTTGATTTGATAACCCTCATTTTACCGTATACCTTACTCTGACCCTCTTGTTATCCTATAATCCTATCTATAATTCTCACATTACCGTCTACCTAACTTTAACTCGTGTGGTAACCTATTTCCGTGCATAACCCTTTTTTGTGGCCCACACTTGACTGTTGATAAAAATCCCTCTCTAATCTTATACGTTACCCTCGTTCCTGTAACCCTCGTTAAACCAATAACTTTATTGTGACCCTCACTCTTCCCTATCGTTTTAAGCTTTATTTTTTTTCATAACCTTGCTTTGCAATAACACCTACGTAACAGTTTATTTCCATAACTCTCACTCAGAGTATTTATTTCTGTAACCATCGCTCTTACCCTCTACGTAAGCCTTGCTTCTCAATTTACCTTACTGTAACCCTCATTCTGCCTTATCTGTCTGTGTTTTACTCATTTTCGTAGCCCTAACACTACCGTGTACTTAACTGTTACCCTCACTTTGACCTTACCCTCTTTAACCCTCTTGTCCATATCCCTGGTTTTACAGTATACCTCACTAATCCTACTGTTACCCTCGCTTTTCCTTTACTCCCACGTAACCCTCCTTTTTATAGCCATTGTTATTCTGTAACCCTTGCTTTTCCCAATCCTCCTACGTAACCCTCGTTTCTATAACTCTTTCATTGCGAATACATAACTGCGAGTATTTATTTCTGTAACCATCGCTCTAACCCTCTACGTTAGCCTCGCTTCACCATTTACCTTACTGTAAATTTCATTCTGCCTTATCTGTCTATGTTTTACTCATTTGCGTAGCCCTAATACTACCATATACTTAACTGTTACCCTCCCTTTGACCTAACCCTTTATCCTACCTCATGTAAGAATCTCGATCTCTGATTGGTTCACGTGACCCTGGATAACTACCGATGTCACCCTCTTGAGAAGGAGGATAAATTATTTATACCCCGCCATGAACCAATCACGAAAAATGCGTGCAAATTGAACTAATTTATACCCCGCCATGAAAAAAGCGTGCAGATTGAGCTCCTTGAAAAGTATGTTTCATGGAATACATTGATGTAACCTTTGCTCAAATAATATGTACCTTTATACAAACTAAAGTCAAAGTAATTGAAAGCTATATAAAGGCAAAAAAAAACATACATGTATATTGCCAAAATTACCTTATTAATCTAAGATTTGGTGTTTAAAATGTTTCTCGTGGAAAAAAATGTCAATATTGTGTCGAGGCTTTCTTGATCATTGCATATGAGAATAGGTTCACATTTATTTGAAATATCAGTATCCATTCAATGTTTCCTTGTTTGTCTTGCAAGGAAAGTTTTTTAACATCGAAATTATGCTTCAAGAACTGTGTTCATAAAAAAAAATTCCTCTAATTAAGCAAAGCACTGACACGATTGATGATTTAGTTTTCAAAACAACACTTCCAGTTTGTGACCCTGATCTTTGTCATGTGCCTCAGCAGTTTTTAACCTTTTTAGATATGCGTTGTGTTTGAACATTCGGTAAGATGAATTCGTTATAACATTGCATAGTGGGATTCTTAGGTATTTATTAACCTTTCACGGGAATAATAAATACCTATGCAACCCGCTATGCAATGTTATAACTTATAATATAACCCTCTTGTCTATATCCCTGGCTTTACAGTATACCTCACTAACCCTACTGTGACCCTCGCTTTGCCCTCACACCAACGTAACCCACCTGTTTATAACCATTGCTATTCTGTTTACCTAACTGTAACTCTTGCTTTTCCCAATCATTCTACTTAACCCTCGCTTCTATAACCCTTCCATTGCGAATACATAACTGCGACCCTCGCTTTGCTCTAAACCTCTACGTAACACTCGTTTCCATAACGGTAACTTTTATTGTTTGCCTAAGAAACGCAACCCCTGATTTTATGTAGTGTTGATAGCAGTCTTTAACTTTTTATAACACATAGATTATCAAAGATAACACATTGAAATTTTACATGGTGAAACAAATCTATTTGTAGTATAAAGTCTCAATTTCATTATATTTATTATGCATTGGACGGAAACTAGGGGGCGCTTACTTCAGTATCTATTTTTAGGGCCACGAGCTGTAAATAATATATTGCACCTCCTCGGAGCAGAACGGATCAGACGAGAAATCCTTTCCTGTGGTATTGCTCAGCACTCATCCTGTAGTGCTGTGGTCATCTAATGTCGACAGTGTACGTGCACGGATACGACGTTTAAGATAGTCCCAAAGATTTTCAATGGGGTTGATGTCGGGAGACCAGGAGGGCCATGGCAAGGAGTCGATAATGGAATTCCGTAGAAAATCCACTGTTGCACGAGCTGTGCGAAGGCGGGCACTGTCCCGTTGAAACAGCTCCCTCTATTGGTCAATTATCGAAAGATGGTGTGGCTGTCAAACATCATTGATGTAGCATTTGGCCGTCAAATTGCGGAAATGATGACCAGGTGTGATTGTCCGTTGTAAGACATGGTTCCCCACACCATGACGCTCCCTCCTCCAAATCTGTCGACCTGTCGAACGCAATTTCGGTGCGAAACGTTCATTTCCTCGTCTGGATACACATTTGTTGCCGTCACGTCTGTGAAGTAGGAAACGGGACTCGAAACGTATCCGGTTTGTGGACCATCTGAGACGATGACGTCGATGTTGGTGTCTCAGAACAGGTCCGAAAAATGTTCATAGTAATGAATACATGTATTAGCCTCACGTTAACGGTTCCTGATGGTTTGGGCCGAAAATCTCCTCAAACCAGGCACTTGTGTTGCAGTGACGGTTGGTGTGGCTTGCCGATTACGTAGGTGGATGACCAGGATGAAACGATCCTGATCCGTTGTGGTGATCCTTGGTCTACCACTCCGTGGACGGTCTTCGGTTGCATGGAACTGTCTGTAGCGATTCCAAAGTCGGGAGGTCGTAGTTTTATGGACATTCAGATGGCGGTCAACTGTTCCAAAACTTTCCCTGGCCTGATTCCGACCAATCACAATAATTCGATCTGCAATATTCAATCGGGGCATTTTCGACCTTGATTTTCTGAGTACAGGAATTGAATATATTGCCAAACTACGTTTCCTTTTATATACCTTGGCTTAAATTGTAATTTCCGTGATTTGTAAATGCAGTTAATTTTTAGCATTATACACATGACTGTTTCGCTCATTCTCGGATAAAATGTCAGCGTGCGTTAATAAGACTGTGTTATGGAGCTATTACTAATCAAACAAGAACATATTAAGTATACATGACAAAAAAAATCCAATTCACATTCACCATTTTTGTTGTTGTCAGAAAATGAGAGAGGGGTTGCCTTTCTTTTTTGAGAGAGTTTATTACACCCCTTGGGTGGATATATCTATTTTCAATATGTTTTAACTCCTAACTACCTTCCTCAGGTGTTCACTTGTCACACCCTCATGAAATTATTGCCTTTGGTTTATTTAAAGGAGCATCCGCGTAGGTTGATTTTGAAATGATTAACACAACCAAACAATTTGAAAAAGAATTTAATTTTTTATCAAACAGGAAAGTTAAGATTTAAAAAAATTTAAAGTGGGATTCGAACCGGGCATCTCTGTGTAGTCAAGAGTGATCCACTAGTTTTTAAGCCAAATGAACAACAACAAATTGCCTCGGGTTATTACAATACACTTAGATCGCAGTTGTTGTGCTTAATCTCTCGGTACCTGGTTATTATCTTCTGGGTAAACATTGCTTTGCCCTTATCCTCTACGTAAACCTGGTTCCATTTCCCTTGCTTTACTGTATACCTAGCTGAATCCGTCACTTTGCCCTAACCCTTTACGTAACCCTCGTGTCCATAACCCTCGCATTACAACTTTATAACTACATCACCAATAATTTTGTATAATTAACGTAACAATGGCAGATTGTAAACTGTTTGTTTTGACAAGAATACTTCTTGTGATATGCATATAGCAAAATGAAAAATTGATTTTAAGACACTGGCTAGTTCATTTATTACAAAAAGGAGGGTTATGTGGGAGTGAGGGCAAAGCGAGGGTAACAGTAGGGTTAGTGAGGTATACTGTAAAGCCAGGGATATGGACAAGAGGGTTATATAGGGTAAGGTCAATGTCAGGGTAACAGTTAAGTAAACGATAGTGTATGGGCTACGAAAATGAGTAAAACTTAGACCGATAAGGCAGAATGAGGGTTACAGTAAGGTAAATGGTGAAGTGGGGCTTGCGCAGAGGGTTAGACGGATGGTTACAGAAATAAATACTCGCAGTTATGTATTCGCAATGGAAGGGTTATAGAAACGAGGGTTACGTAGGAGGATTGGGAACCGCAAGGGTTACAGTTAGGTTAACAGAATAACAACGGTTATAAAAAGGAGGGTTACGTGGGAGTAAGGGCAAAGCGAGGGCCACAAAAAAGGGTTAGTGAGGTATACTGTAAAGCCAGGGATATGGAGAAGAGGGTTAAAGAGGGTAAGGTCAAAGTGCGGGTAACAGTTAAGTATATGGTAGTGTTAGGGCTACGAAAATGAGTAAAACATAAACAGATAAGGCAGAATGAGGGTTACAGTAAGGTAAATGGTGAAGCGAGGCAGCTGCGTTTACATTGCACCTGTTTGCCCACAGGGGTAAAATACATGGGTTTTAAGCAAAGGGGGTATTCATCATCATTGTCATCTATCTGACCATGAACAGGTTAATACATTTCTCGATGATACAGAAAAGAAAAATGATGCAAGGTTAAATTGCTGGTTTTATTTTACCAGCATGCAGAAATATCGATTTGTGGGTATAAGAAATAGTATGTATTTACTTTCCGGACGTTAGCTAAAAGCATGTCGTCGTCAAAATCCAGGCAAAGGTCAGTGTTTCGACAAGCCCCTCAGTACTGCATAGTTAGCAATCTTCATCCAATCAACATCAAAGTTGTCATGAGACATAACTCAAAAAAGCTTTTATTTAACATTTCATTGTTTTCCTTTTAGCAAGTCTGCTATTCTGTGTCCCCTCATTTAAATTTTTCTCTCGTTTCTAAAGACTACCGATAATTGATTTTAATTCCAGTTCATGTTTTCCTTTTTTCATAAGTTCAATATTATGTAGCTGTTATTTGGCGTACACAAGAATTTTCTAAATCGAATGCCAAGGATCCAGGACAAAAGCCATCCGAACAAAACCAAATTCAACTGGGACAAAACCCACCCATATCTAAAAAATGACAGGGTCAATATTGAAACAATGGCGTTTGGTAACATACAATATAGCAATTTAAGGCTAAACATAATATTTTAGTAAGATATAAACATAACGATATTTCATCAAGGCTAAAACACAATATTTAATCATACCGGTAATCTAACTATAGATAATTGATCATATGTATGGCACGAATTTCAGGGAAGACCACGTAACATTCAAAGGATTGTTGAAGTTTGATGTAAAACGGAAATGTGCATTGTTTATATCAAAACCTGCAAAACATACTTGATTTGTATAGTCAGTTTGAGTGAAATAGATTAAATAATTAATCATCCTACTCAATGATATTGCAAGCCAAGAAACAAGCACGAACAAAACAGCGCACTGCCTTTTCAATGTACACATATATAATCTTTTATTCCTCCAATCTGAAGAGTACAAGAACATGGGCATAAATACAATGTCAAATAGTTATCTTAGGACATCTTTGAGCTAGTATAACATCATGGCTGGAAATCAAATTGTCACTGGAATACAGCCTTGTACAGATAGTTTACACAGCGTACCCAAAAATGGCAAATATATGAAAATTGTTGGTAAATGAATAATATGACCAAATAATATCCTATGATATCATAATTAAGTATTATCATATTCAGTTTAAAAGCATATAATACAATAATAAGTGGATGACTTTTGCCCTGTTTTTTTCCCAGGTGGTTTTTGTCCAGGTGTGTTTCGTCCGTGTGGGTTTTGTCCTAGGTTGCTTTTGTCATTATTTGACTTTGTCAGGTGGTTTTTGTCCAGGTGGTTTTTGTCCTTGACCCTCAATCAAAGTTCATAGCAAGATTGAAATCTACTTTGTTGTTCTTCCTGCTTGGTTTCTAGTTTTAAAAAAAGGTCTTTTGTCATGTCATCATTTGACATATCAACCTTGTTTAACTCTGCGCCACCTTCACTTCGTACTCATTTCAGT
Organism: Steromphala cineraria; assembly: GCA_916613615.1. Taxonomy (NCBI): domain Eukaryota; kingdom Metazoa; phylum Mollusca; class Gastropoda; order Trochida; family Trochidae; genus Steromphala; species Steromphala cineraria. Next base: position 13,344,714 of record OU744731.1, on the reverse strand, counting down.
TTGAATAATATCAAATTGAGGAAAGTTTGTGCTATCATTGCATAGTTATTATGTTGATTAGAAATATTACAATACATAAAATGATAAAAGATAGATACCCATTGAAAAAAATGTGATTATTTTATATGGATTGCTAATCATTCTCTGGTTTGCTTCCCTCAAAATCCCCAAAAACCGTTTACATGACACGTTTACCCCCAGGGGTATAACTACCCCTGGGGGTAACCAGATTTGCCCTACCTATTTAGCTGGGGCAAATTTTGCCTCAATACCCCCCAAGAGGCAAATATTTAACCCCTGTGTGTACTATATACATGACAAAATTTGCCTCCTGGAGGCAGCTCCAGGGGATATAAGGTATACGGTAAAATGAGGGTTATCAAATCAAATAATACCAAGAGGGGTATGGCAAGGCAAGGGTTAAAGTTTGCATCGTTATCTCATGTCCACCTTTGCCGGAGTGTTCCTCGTGAGTGTAGGCCAACACATAACCTGATTGTCTCGGGTTATGGCAATAACTTAGCTCGGGTGACGCCTATACGAGTCTATTTTCTATTACCTCTCTGTAGCGTGTTATCATTTACTCGGTATAGCATAAGGTGAGGTAAGAGAAACAAGGGTTACTTAGAGGGTTAAGTCGGGAATTAAATTTAAAAGTACGGTATTGAAACGAGAAAAGAGTAGAGTTTATGGCACAGAGGAGGTTATTTAGTACAAAACAGGCCGATGACGAGAGGCTATGGCAAATATACACAAAGGCGTAGCCCGAATAGAGTTCGTATCCATTTTTTTCTAGGCGATCTGGGTATTTATTTGGTTTACACTCAACTGATAATCCTGTTTTCTAACTAAGTTACATATAAACATTATTTCCTATACATACTCATTGCTCTGACATTCTTTGCGGGTCTAATATGTCTTGACTGAAGGACAAAATATATATTTATATTACAAATCTGAGTTAGCTTTCAAAAGTATTGACTTGATTCCTTAAATAGTCATAGAGTATTTAATTTTGCTGTAAATATAAAGTTATATACAAATAAACACGCAATACTGGTATGGCATAACCGAATCATTTTGAATATATAATGTAGAGGTCCCGGGTTCGAATCCAACTCATGTTCATACATGATGCAATTAAAGTTTTACAAAGCCCTTTGTTTTGAGTTGGTATACCATCTACAAACTGACCAAAGCAGATAAAATAAAACACCAAGAATGGCGTCGGTTAAAGCATACATTGTATATCTTTAAATTTCACTAAACAAGCTCTACAAATGTTCCTTATTAACTAAACATGAATCTGAAATGTGGTGTGCATACTAAATGTTATATGATATTTACCTTTAATTTGAATATACTTAGAAAAGGTGAGCATATTCCTTATTGGGTTACTTAGTGTTGGTTTTTGGGAGATAACGGTATGACCGCCTCTATGTAATATAACGTATGATACCTCATTGGATGGGCAATTGAACTACCTTTAATTTGAGTATACTTAGTAGGTGGTGCACGTATTCCTTGGTACCTTCAGAATTTGTTGTTTGAAAGAACTACAATAAAGGGTTACATAGTGTTGGTTTTTGGGACATTACGGTATGACCGCCTCTATGTAATATAACGTATGATACCTCATTGGATGGGCAATTGAATTACCTTTAATTTGAGTATACTTAGAAGGTGGTGCACGTATTTCTTGGTACCTTCAAAAAATTTTGTTTGAATAAAAGGGTTACTTAGTGTTGTTTTTTGGGAGATTACGGTATGACCGCCTCTATGTAATATAACGTATGATACCTAATTGGATGGGCAATTGAATTACCTTTAATTTGAGTATACTTAGAAGGTGGTGCACGTATTCCTTGGTACCTTCAGAATTTGTTGTTTGAAAGAACTACAATAAAGGGTTACATAGTGTTGGTTTTTGGGACATTACGGTATGACCGCCTCTATGTAATATAACGTATGATACCTCATTGGATGGGCAGTTAAATTACCTTTAATTTGAATATACTTAGAAGGTGGTGCACGTATTCCTTGGTACCTTCAGAATTTGTTGTTTGAAAGAACTACAATAAAGGGTTACATAGTGTTGGTTTTTGGGACATTACGGTATGACCGCCTCTATGCAATATAACGTATGATACCTCATTGGCTGGGCAATTGAATTACCTTTAATTTGAGTATACTTAGAAGGTGGTGCACGTATTCCTTGGTACCTTCAGAATTTTTTGTTTGAAAGAACTACAATAAAGGGTTACATAGTGTTGTTTTTTGGGAGATTACGGTATGACCGCCTCTATGTAATATAACGTATGATACCTCATTGGATTGGCAATTGAATTACCTTTAATTTGGGTATACTTAGAAGGTGGTGCACGTATTCCTTGGTACCTTCAGAATTTTTTGTTTGAATAAAAGGGTTACATAGTGTTGGTTTTTGGGAGATTACGGTATGACCGCCTCTATGTAATATAACGTATGATACCTCATTGGATGGGCAATTGAATTACCTTTAATTTGAGTATACTTAGAAGGTGGTGCACGTATTTCTTGGTACCTTCAAAAAATTTTGTTTGAATAAAAGGGTTACTTAGTGTTGTTTTTTGGGAGATTACGGTATGACCGCCTCTATGTAATATAACGTATGATACCTAATTGGATGGGCAATTGAATTACCTTTAATTTGAGTATACTTAGAAGGTGGTGCACGTATTCCTTGGTACCTTCAGAATTTTTTGTTTGAATAAAAGGGTTACTTAGTGTTGGTTTTTGGGACATTACGGTATGACCGCCTCTATGTAATATAACGTTTTATAACTCATTGGATGGGCAATTGAATTACCTTTAATTTGGGTATACTTAGAAGGTGGTGCACGTATTCCTTGGTACCTTCAGAATTTGTTGTTTGAAAGAACTACAATAAAGGGTTACATAGTGTTGGTTTTTGGGACATTACGGTATGACCGCCTCTATGTAATATAACGTATGATACCTCATTGGATGGGCAATTGAATTACCTTTAATTTGAGTATACTTAGAAGGTGGTGCACGTATTTCTTGGTACCTTCAAAAAATTTTGTTTGAATAAAAGGGTTACTTAGTGTTGTTTTTTGGGAGATTACGGTATGACCGCCTCTATGTAATATAACGTATGATACCTCATTGGATGGGCAATTGAATTACCTTTAATTTGAGTATACTTAGAAGGTGGTGCACGTATTCCTTGGTACCTTCAGAATTTGTTGTTTGAAAGAACTACAATAAAGGGTTACATAGTGTTGGTTTTTGGGACATTACGGTATGACCGCCTCTATGTAATATAACGTATGATACCTCATTGGATGGGCAGTTAAATTACCTTTAATTTGAATATACTTAGAAGGTGGTGCACGTATTCCTTGGTACCTTCAGAATTTGTTGTTTGAAAGAACTACAATAAAGGGTTACATAGTGTTGGTTTTTGGGACATTACGGTATGACCGCCTCTATGCAATATAACGTATGATACCTCATTGGCTGGGCATTTGAATTACCTTTAATTTGAGTATACTTAGAAGGTGGTGCACGTATTCCTTGGTACCTTCAGAATTTTTTGTTTGAAAGAACTACAATAAAGGGTTACATAGTGTTGTTTTTTGGGAGATTACGGTATGACCGCCTCTATGTAATATAACGTATGATACCTCATTGGATTGGCAATTGAATTACCTTTAATTTGGGTATACTTAGAAGGTGGTGCACGTATTCCTTGGTACCTTCAGAATTTTTTGTTTGAATAAAAGGGTTACATAGTGTTGGTTTTTGGGAGATTACGGTATGACCGCCTCTATGTAATATAACGTATGATACCTCATTGGATGGGCAATTGAATTACCTTTAATTTGAGTATACTTAGAAGGTGGTGCACGTATTTCTTGGTACCTTCAAAAAATTTTGTTTGAATAAAAGGGTTACTTAGTGTTGTTTTTTGGGAGATTACGGTATGACCGCCTCTATGTAATATAACGTATGATACCTAATTGGATGGGCAATTGAATTACCTTTAATTTGAGTATACTTAGAAGGTGGTGCACGTATTCCTTGGTACCTTCAGAATTTTTTGTTTGAATAAAAGGGTTACTTAGTGTTGGTTTTTGGGACATTACGGTATGACCGCCTCTATGTAATATAACGTTTTATAACTCATTGGATGGGCAATTGAATTACCTTTAATTTGGGTATACTTAGAAGGTGGTGCACGTATTCCTTGGTACCTTCAGAATTTGTTGTTTGAAAGAACTACAATAAAGGGTTACATAGTGTTGGTTTTTGGGACAATACGGTATGACCGCCTCTATGTAATATAACGTATGATACCTCATTGGATTGGCAATTGAATTACCTTTAATTTTGGTATACTTAGAAGGTGGTGCACGTATTCCTTGGTACCTTCAGAATATTTTGTTTGAATAAAAGGGTTACATAGTGTTGGTTTTTGGGAGATTACGGTATGACCGCCTCTATGTAATATAACGTATGATACCTCATTGGATGGGCAATTGAATTACCTTTAATTTGAGTATACTTAGAAGGTGGTGCACGTATTTCTTGGTACCTTCAACATTTTTTGTTTGAATAAAAGGGTAACTTAGTGTTGTTTTTTGGGAGATTACGGTATGACCGCCTCTATGTAATATAACGTATGATACCTAATTGGATGGGCAATTGAATTACCTTTAATTTGGGTATACTTAGAAGGTGGTGCACGTATTCCTTGGTACCTTCAGAATTTGTTGTTTGAAAGAACTACAATAAAGGGTTACATAGTGTTGGTTTTTGGGACATTACGGTATGACCGCCTCTATGTAATATAACGTATGATACCTCATTGGATGGGCAGTTAATTACCTTTAATTTGAATATACTTAGAAGGTGGTGCACGTATTCCTTGGTACCTTCAGAATTTTTTGTTTGAATAAAAGGGTTACTTAGTGTTGGTTTTTGGGAGATTACGGTATGACCGCCTCTATGTAATATAACGTATTATACCTCATTGGATGGGCAATTGAATTACCTTTAATTTGGGTATACTTAGAAGGTGGTGCACTTATTCCTTGGTACCTTCAGAATTTGTTGTTTGAAAGAACTACAATAAAGGGTTACATAGTGTTGGTTTTTGGGACATTTCGGTATGACCGCCTCTATGTAATATAACGTATGATACCTCATTGGGTGGGCAGTTAAATTACCTTTAATTTGAGTATACTTAGAAGGTGGTGCACGTATTCCTTGGTACCTTCAGATTTTTTGTTTGAATAAAAGGGTTACTTAGTGTTGGTTTTTGGGAGATTACGGTATGACCGCCTCTATGCAATATAACGTATGATACCTCATTGGATGGGCAATTGAATTACCTTTAATTTGAGTATACTTAGAAGGTGGTGCACGTATTCCTTGGTACCTTCAGAATTTTTTGTTTGAAAGAACTACAATAAAGGGTTACATAGTGTTGGTTTTTGGGACATTACGGTATGACCGCCTCTATGTAATATAACGTATGATACCTCATTGGATTGGCAATTGAATTACCTTTAATTTGGGTATACTTAGAAGGTGGTGCACGTATTCCTTGGTACCTTCAGAATTTTTTGTTTGAATAAAAGGGTTACATAGTGTTGGTTTTTGGGAGATTACGGTATGACCGCCTCTATGTAATATAACGTATGATACCTCATTGGATGGGCAATTGAATTACCTTTAATTTGAGTATACTTAGAAGGTGGTGCACGTATTTCTTGGTACCTTCAAAAATTTTTGTTTGAATAAAAGGGTTACTTAGTGTTGTTTTTTGGGAGATTACGGTATGACCGCCTCTATGTAATATAACGTATGATACCTAATTGGATGGGCAATTGAATTACCTTTAATTTGAGTATACTTAGAAGGTGGTGCACGTATTCCTTGGTACCTTCAGAATTTGTTGTTTGAAAGAACTACAATAAAGGGTTACATAGTGTTGGTTTTTGGGACATTACGGTATGACCGCCTCTATGTAATATAACGTATGATACTTCATTGGATGGGCAGTTAAATTACCTTTAATTTGAGTATACTTAGAAGGTGGTGCACGTATTCCTTGGTACCTTCAGAATTTTTTGTTTGAATAAAAGGGTTACTTAGTGTTGGTTTTTGGGAGATTACGGTATGACCGCCTCTATGTAATATAACGTATTATACCTCATTGGATGGGCAATTGAATTACCTTTAATTTGGGTATACTTAGAAGGTGGTGCACGTATTCCTTGGTACCTTCAGAATTTTTTGTTTGAATAAAAGGGTTACATAGTGTTGGTTTTTGGGAGATTACGGTATGACCGCCTCTATGTAATATAACGTATGATACCTCATTGGATGGGCAATTGAATTACCTTTAATTTGAGTATACTTAGAAGGTGGTGCACGTATTCCTTGGTACCTTCAAAAAATTTTGTTTGAATAAAAGGGTTACTTAGTGTTGTTTTTTGGGAGATTACGGTATGACCGCCTCTATGTAATATAACGTATGATACCTAATTGGATGGGCAATTGAATTACCTTTAATTTGAGTATACTTAGAAGGTGGTGCACGTATTCCTTGGTACCTTCAGAATTTGTTGTTTGAAAGAACTACAATAAAGGGTTGCATAGTGTTGGTTTTTGGGACATTACGGTATGACCGCCTCTATGTAATATAACGTATGATACCTCATTGGATGGGCAATTGAATTACCTTTAATTTGAGTATACTTAGAAGGTGGTGCACGTATTCCTTGGAACCCTAGGTAGACTTTTCTGAATAAGTAACTGGAAAAACTGAATATCGAATAAGGAATAAGGAATAAGGAATAAGTAACCAACTTCACACTGCCAGATTATTCAATATTCTTCTTTTATCATATAATGGAGGGTGTTATCGATGCAATAAAGCTATCTGATAAACTTGGTATCCGATTGCCTCAAAATCTGATAAAGATGCAAATTAGGTAAAAACAAGAACTATTTTCTCAAAACTCCATGCATGTCATGCGAGTCCTAAAACGGTCACTAACCATTGATAACGTCGTCGGGAGTTTTCAGGTTTTGTGTTTCTATCGAATAAAATATCGTACAAAATCCGTCAGGGTAAACTTATCACGCATTCGTATTTTAGAAATCATAGCTTGGTTTTCCAAGCATTTCAAGTTGTTTTCATCGTTGGTTTAAAAAATATAACGATATGCAGCTAACAATATCGAAAAAAAAAATGTGCTTCTATTTTCGTGAATAACATACGGTAGGCATAGATCGCTTTGACCGTGTCGGTTACCAACTTATCAGCAAAAACAAATCATATTCTAGTGGTAGTACAGATTATCTAGTAGCGGAGTAACAAACGCAACAACCTCACCTTCGCAAATAGTCGGCGTTTGGTCTAAGGATAGTTTAGGATACCGTAACTGAACTGGCGTAACAACAATGACAATGCAGCTTTTCAAAATGCAGTTAGAGTTACCTCCCCTGTTGTAGCGACGTTGACAAGTGGTTCTTACACATTTTGTGTTATAAAAAGATACAATGTTTACTCGTGCACTCGGAATCAGACTGAAAATGTCGATAGATTGTAGAAGACGTTTCTAACACTGTGAAAAAAAATTTCATGAAGGAATATTTCTAGACTGTTCACAACTATACATCGCCGACAATATGACCTTCACCTTGGTTTATTGTGAAAGCAATTACTCCGCGAAATCTAGGTCAAACATATTTTTAGAAGAAATCCTATTTTCGTTTAAATCCGTTTATTTATAAATGACATTATATGATAAAGAAATTATTAACCTCGTGTGTTTCCGTATCATTAATATCATATAAAAGGAATAAAAATATATGTATTATGCTCGCCAAAGGCTCGCATAATACAAATTTTATTCCTATTATATGATATTAATGATACGGAAACACACTCGGTTAATAATCTCTATATATTATCCATAACCTTACAAGACTAAAACTTGAAATTTTCTGGCCAAAAGCTTGCAACTACACCTATAGTCCAATATTATGGAATTGCTTCAAAGAAATAAAGAAATTTGGAAAGGAGTGAAAAGGGGCCAGGTCATCTATAGAGGGTAGCAAGTTCACTCTTGAGAATCATATATTTAACAGTCAGTTTATAAAAAGATTAACTCTACACATCATATACACATATCATATTTGCAACTGATAATTAAATCAAAATCTGCAATAAGGACTTGTTAATTATGATTTAATTTAGACTAAATTGTGCCAATAACAGCCTTGCAGTGAAGAAAATTTGGAACTTTTTGGGAACCTACCACATAAGACTAAAGAGCAAGGTCTATTTCATGTAAGGAATAGCTTGAAGCAAAGGAATTGTTTGAAAAATATAACTTTTGAAACGGGTATAGAGAGAGAGAGGGACGGCCAAATAATCTATTGGGAGTTCTGATCGAGGGTTCAACCTTGAGAATCACTTATATAACAGCAGTGTTTTTAAAAAATATTATTTTAAAAAAGATTCCCCCAAGCTACCACCCCCACAAACTTCATATCAATCAGCAACTGATAGGTAACAGAGAATCCAAGACTATAGATCAATATCTCTAATAAAGCGATGTCATTTATGATTTTGAATCAAATTTGCCAACAACACTCTAGTAGTGAAGAAAACTGAATAGGAACATGTACCACATAAGACTATGAAGCGAGGTATCTAAGCATTTGCCATCAAAACAACACCAAAAGACAATTGCAAGAACTGGAGACACCATGGAAATACATGGCGCTACATAAATATGACTATTACAGAGTTTTGACAGTGAGCAATGTATGTGTAACATGAAGACCATATCAAATTACAGCTGACATAGCCCATTTCTAACATGGCAGATCTATTTACTTACAGTTGATGGATCGCTCTGTTATTCTTTTTTGTTATTGATGCCAATATTTGTTATTGAGTTGCATGGCTTTTATACTGGATACAATTTTTAAAGGTCAGTTTTGAACAAAGAAGCTTTGTTTATATTTGTTTTGATGCCAAAAACTGTGATTGATTTCCAATGGTATGATAACAAATACTTTTTTGTATGACAGTTTTTGATGCTATAAAATCTTCTTTTGATTGAGATATAATTTTCTTTAACAATTACTTTCCAAACTGATACAGGGGAACTTTATATTGCATTTGCAAACAGCACTAGCAATTTTTAAAAGTTTCTTACTGCTTTAAATTCCCCCAAATGGAGACAAGGAGATAATTAATTTGCAGTTTCAAATAATTATCATAGAAATTTGAAATTAACATTTTCCCATCCATGCTTTTAACTCATTATCCAAAAAAATCAGAAATTATGAAATGATCATAAAAGTTAGAAGTATCAGTTTTAAGCTCTCCCAATATTATGATCATTTGAACCAATCAATATTTAAAACATATTAAAATATTTTTTTAGAATAAAAGTTTCAAACCTTCTTTTTAAAGTTCTTTCAATCTGATATAGCAGATTATCAAAATAATCATAACCTCATCATCATCATCATCATCATCATCATCATCATCATCATCATCATCATCATCATCATCATCACCATCATCATTATCATCATCATCATCATGGTATGACAGAACAGTTATATTAGCAACAATGTCCTTTAAGTTCAAATTGTTTTACTAAAACAATTTTGATAGTTACAAACAGCTATCTTAAAAACAGTTCATCCTCATATATGATATATATATTATAATCATTACCGACATCAATTTCATCATCATATGTTAGGACAGAACAAACAGCATTAAGTTATCCAGATACCAAGTCAAAACCTAACATTTGTATGGAAATGATAAGCTATATATATATTAACTAATTCATAACATTTGACTGTTGAATGAAACATGACATACCTTTCTGAAAAGTTAACTTACAGGACCAAAAGCAATTGTTGAAAAAAGGTAACATTTGTGATTGGCTATATACAATCTAAAAATAGGCCTTACAAAATTACTGTAAAGTGCTGAATTCATATGAAATCCATGATGCTATCAACATCAATTCTTGAAATCGTAGCTGTTGGAGAAATAAAGTGTGATGGACAGTCCAACGAAGGATCTCTGATTCCATTACAACCTTTCAATTTTGAGATCAAACTTAAATCGACCCCATTTGTTTAATTGTAACACCAAGTGACACAGCATAGAGATGGGATTTTAAAACAAGTTTCAGAATGAAGAAGAAGCATTGACCTATATCCTGAGGGAACCTTTTAATCCAATAAACCATGGATGAAGCCTTAAGTGTTCCAAATAATGATTCATAATTCTCAAAAACAAACCTCTCTCTCTTGTAAAATTTGTTAAAAAAACATGGATCAAACTTTTTCCTTGCTCTAATGGTAGCAAATGCATGAAGCAGCACCATGAATGAACATTAAACATTTACTGTTATTTTTTTTCCTGCCACAATCAATTTGGCAGGAAATGTTTATTTTGCTGAGAATTTCAAGATATTTGTTGAACATCAATTTTCTATAAAATCTCATATTTTCATCAAAATTGATGCAAATAACGCTGAATCCTATCCTTGATACAACATTTCATCTTTAAGAGGACTTTATATATTGATCCAATATGTCTGTATAAACATCCAAACCATTTTACATTAATTCCTTATCTTAACAGGATATTAAACTAGCTGGGAGATGCATTTGATAAAATCAAATGAATGGATTTATATTTGTATTATTCTATTTTTATACCACAAGCATGCTTTCTTATGATTTCAAGATTCTCTCATCATTTTTGATGACCAGATTTAAGTTATTTTGGAATTATTACCTTTATAACATATATCTATTTCTTGAATCATTAGGCAGATGGAATATTTAGGAAAAACAGACAACGCTAAATGTAAAAAAAAAATATGCAAAACAATTATATTTAAAAATAATAAATACAAATAATAAAATACTAGAATGATAAACATCTAATAAGAAAATACCTTTCAAGCTCAGAAGAAAGCAAGAATACAAGAAACTCTATAATATAAACAAAAAACAAAAAATTGGTCAACAGATCAGAAAATTGCATCAACCAAAATGGTTCCATCCATGTCAACTCATTTCCTGACATTTTCAGAAATGGCCAAGTACCTGCGGTGATTGTCTGCATTTGCTGCCTGAAGCATGCATCTAGCTGAGAAAAACAGTGGTTTACAATCCCATCTACGACCATACCGTACCAGTAATGGCAATAATTGAAGTCAAAGGAGACACAGACAGTAACATTATAAGAAGATATTTTTAACAGAAACATGAATATGCTTAATGTGATAGAATGCAAAAATGATATTATTTTTAACTGGATTCTTCTTAGCTTGAAGAAATATATTTTCTGTAGTTGATTTTTTATTAGATTATCAACAACATTACTTTAAATGAAATCATGTAATTGGCCAAAAAGAATGCTAGATTTTTTCTTTCCGAAGATGCAACTTAATAGAAATCTTAATTCTCACTAACTGTAGTGGCACAAACAGGCGGAGGTTAATTGGTTTGAACCACCAAGCTCTTTTGGACTCTTTCATATGTCAGATAATCTACAAATTTATCATAATTTATAACAACTATCATTGGACTTATATATTTATATCACATAATTTGGAACATGTAATCATTGACTTCCAATGGAAACTGGTAGTAGGTATAAAATTGTAAGAATACAGATTATTAACATCATGTAAGTTTATTTCATGTGTTATCTGTTAAATGATTTACGAAAAAAATATCTTCCTGTATACTATTGTAAACATTTATACAATCAATACAGTCATGCATATGTTTCAATACTGTCCATATCACATACTTGGTAAAATTACTGCTCTGTATATCAAATATGGCTTGCATATGCTCCATTTATCATTATGTATTACTTCAATGTATTATTTATTCACTCTATGTCATGATTTATGTCTTACCAGATGACTTGTAGCATCCAAAGACAAATATGAGTCAGAAAAAGACAATTAAAGACTTACATTTGATATAGAATTTAGTGAGTTATTATAGAGTCATGATGATGATAACAATATTTTGTGCATTTCTAAATATACTTCAAATGAATCATTCTGACTTTTTTAGTCATACCTCTCTGGCAATGGTGTACTAAAATTCCTTCATAAGATCATTTGACACATAACATGATCATACAAAAGTCATTCGATCAATGTTAACCAATTTATGATTTAATTGGGAGGGAAGTTTTCTGTGTTGATGATGCATGATCATGATCATGCATATCTTCAGGCGTCATTCAGAGTCTTAAAGGATCTAGAAAGGAGGAGGAATACCCCTTTAATTTTCCTCTATAGCTTTTGGAAACTGTACACAACGCAGGGGAAATCCAAAAGCGGCAGAAAACCCAAAAGGATTGTTTTTGCCAATAATTATCATCAACAGTACAAACATGGCTCACTTAACCAAATTGAACCAGTGCTATTTCCTTTCTTCTCAGCTATAATTGGATCTTGTTGTTTTCCCATCAGAAAACAGAAGCTTCTTCCAGGAAATTGATAGAAGGAAAGCAATAAAGACAACCTTCTCCAATCATTCCCCATCGATCTGATCAGCCTACACAATCCAGGTAGATTAATTAGATTGTATTGACCACCTGACGTTATACCTGGTGTGTAATGTATACACCTATGCTTCACTGAGCCAACTCTGAAAGGTGTTTGATTCGACATCTTGCATGACATTTGGTTCTGTGAACTTTCTTAATGCAAAGCTGTGTCAAGCATTAATGTGCTTACATAGAATTCTTCCAGTTGGAAAATTTCTTTAGGTCAATTATTAGCTTTCTAATAAAAGGGTTATTTACAATTCCTTATGTTTTACAGCTAGCTTCTCAAAATGAAGGCATTTATTATTGTGCTTATATTTACCAGTAACAAAGTTTCTATATCACCTTTCCAATAAAAATATCTTAAATTTGCTTAAGTTCATAGAGAGAGTCCTATCAGGTTATCGTTTGTAGAAACGAATTTCAAGAGGACGCAGTGATGCATTCAATTCTTTTAAAACATTTAAACAACTAACATAACTAGAATGTGTTTTTACCCGTAAAAAAAGATGTCTCCCCCTTCCTCAAATGCTCCAAACCTCTAAACAATACTATCATAAAGCACCATTAATGTTCTCTGTATAATTCAACTTGAATAAATAACTCCACAATTGTAGCAAACAAAATATTCAAAATTCTAAATGATTTGATGCTGAACCCTTGAAAAAGACTAAGTCCAAATCGTTGCCATGGAAATAAAAAAAAGTTAAATTAAAAATAATTTTAACCTCCAAAAGGCACATCTACATGATACGGATAGAGAGACAGTATACTAAGTTTGGTGATGATCGGTCACATAGTTTTAGAGATCTGCTACGGAAACGAACACTACCCTTGAAAAAGACTAAGTCCAAATTGTTGCAATGGAAATAATTTTTTTTTTTTTAAATATCTATAACCTCCAAAAGTCACATCTACATGATATGGAGAGACAGTATACTAAGTTTGGTGATGATTGGTCACATAGTTTTAGAGATCTGCTCCGGAAACAAACACTGCCCTTGAAAATGACTAAGTCCAAATTGTTGCCATGGAAAAAAATAAATTTTTTTTTTTAAATCTATAACCTCCAAAAGGCACATCTTCATGATATGGAGAGACAGTATACAAAGTTTGGTGATGATCGGTCACATATTTTTAGAGATATGCTCCGGAAACGAAATGGGAACGCCGACATCCAATGCCGACGGGCACTCAGCTAAAACTAATATGTCTCCCGACCCTTCCGGGGAGATATAAATATTACCCTCGACACAAAATTACCCTGATAGAGCTGTCCCTTTAATTTCATTGGAGGTAGCCATGTAACCATAATAAATAAGGATTAAACATGAAGTTTTCAAGAGTCAACTTGTATGCAAAGAATTCATTTCAGATCAAGTTTTTTTCCCTTTGTCATTTCTTTTAAACAGTACTAAAAAGATCATAAACCATATACAGACATTTCATTTTGTTCATGTTCTTGGGCTTCTTCGAGGCTTAACAGTGCCAACCAATAACCATTCATTGGTTATAGTTACCATAAGACTGTTAATCTCTCAACTTCAGAGGAGGGCAGTATATGACAATTACCATATGTTTGTGTAACTGTTATAGCTAGGTTGTGTGTTGGAACAAGCTGATGGAAAGTAATTTCATAACAGCAAGAGACCAAAGTTTCCTTTTGAACAAATAATGAAATCAGCAAAGAGTACCATAAATCTGACTGTTGGAGCCCACATTAAATTTGGATCCATAAATTGCACCAATGGTGTTTGAGAGACAGAAATTACTTTGCTGAAATATCGAAACTCGAAACTGATTTCATTCTCATTGACAATAACTCATTTAGGCTTGACTGACCTCAGGGATTTTAAAACAGCAATACTTTTTTTATAACAACTCCTTTATTGTGAAACTTTTACGGTTTCGAAGACAATTCTTACTCATTCATGAGGTCTACTGTCTGAGACTCTGCTTCTGTTTCTTGCTAAAGACTGATTACTTTAACAGTAACCTTTGCTCCTTTAGTATGTCATTACTGTAAACATACAAACTGCTGGCTTTCCTGACCTGTATTACTGCACCACATTCTAAAATAATCTAAATACCAAAGAGCAGTGTGATGACTCAATTATTTTGATGTATATAATTTATCCAGTTTCAAGGGTTTAAGTATCTTGCTTTGAGTGTTAAATTTGTGAAAACGTCAAACAGTAAAATAGATAAGTCTTGTATTTTCTTACAAGATTACAAACTTCTATTAACTACTGTGCCTCACTCATGTGAGGCACAGTTTGAGGCACAGTTTTAAATACAGTAGAACACGGATATAGCGAACACAGATATAGCGAACACGGATATAGCGAACACTCTGATATAGCGAACAAATTTTCAAGTCCCGTCCCTATATAATATCATTAAAATTATATGCGTATAGCGAACACCGGATATAGCGAACTAAATACTTTGGTCCCTTGGAGTTCCTTATATCCGAGTTCTACTGTAAAACATTTTCACTTAAAACTGAAAGAAGACAGATTCAAATGATTCAGAAAGATACAGCAACGTGCAGTATACTAAGACAAAATATTGTGACTATGTGTCCCAGTCTAAATGGGTACCTCGTAAGGATAGAGAGTGATATTAACACTGCATGTGCGTCAGATGACTGCACGTGTTGTATCCTCCACCGGGAGTTGAGATGGTAAACGAAGTGTCATGAAGACTGATATCCAATGATCGAGGGAAAGCCAAAGCGCCTTTGACCAGTGTTCTCTGAGCTGGATATTGGGGTCGGAAACAGTCGAAAATGCACTAAAAGCAATATGGCGGCCAAACCATGTGACCAACGAATTCGTCCTGATTTCCTTTTTTTCATCATTACACTTCTTTAACAAAAAAATTCAAGTCTCTAAGTGCATTTTGAAAAAAAAATCAATGTTAAATTTTCGCGAGTTCATCGCGAGTTTTCTGAACATGGAGGATAGGGACGTCGTGCTAAAATCAGCAAGATTTCTCAAAGGTACGAGAATGTCAATCCGTACGGATCTACTCGCAAAACTCAAGAAACAGCGGGCTATTCTATACCGAAAATCACGGGACATATTCACTAACGAGAAAGTGCAGACCCGGGTAAGACAAGTGGGTGTAGACCATATCTTGGAGACCAGAGTAGACACGTCATCACCCTGGCAGAAGCGTGTTATGCTTACTGCAGATATGAACCCGCCTTACGAACTATAACACAATGATTCCAGCAGACCCAACCTACTATTCTTAACAAAAGACACTTTCTGATATTATGGCAGACCATTTCGAAATGCTATGTGCGATAGTTTTGTTTTGAACTATGAAACAGTCTATTGTTTAGACAGTATATATACATAAGAGATGACATGTATACAATACCATGTATACAATGTATATACTTTTGTATTATCAAAATAATGTCATGTGTAGCACATGCATTGCTGACAATCTCTACAATAATTTTGTTTCAAAAATGTAAATTTGATATGATTTTGTATGGCAAGGTTTGCTTGCTAGTGCTGAAAAGTAAATATGCTTAATTTAAACTTTCAACAAAATGAAACAAATTGTTGTCATAAGAATCACGATAGTAAACACATTTAGCTTCACAGCTACCCAAGATAACCATTGTTTGGTATGTTTATGTAATAGCACAATCAATATATGACAATTCAAAATTGTACTCGACATAGATATCTTTGTCAAGGTACATAATAAAGGTATGAAGGTATGAATATACTTGGAATTGGATAAACAAATATAACAAAGCATTGCCTATATTGACCAAGTTACAAAAAATAATATTAAGTATATATTGACATGCAGGTTTTCATTCAAAGTAAGAGGCACAATAGTATGACTTTACTGTATAACAACTTCACATACTTTATATATTTAAAGTATATTTGATAGATTAATGCTTCATTACATTACGCATTATTAATTGAATTAGTTTGCTGTTTAAATTGTCATAGATTTCTATCAAGTAGGAAATATACAAACTACAGACAATATACTGATATTCTTACCTTTTTTTCTAATGAAAAATCCTTTGAAAGCGCCAATTATCTTTGGTTATCCAAACAATTTGAAAACATGCTAAAGCAATCATTTAGCATCCATCTTACATTCACTATACGTGGCAATTCATAAAGCGCATGTTAAGCTCGTGCGAAATGTACATGCACGCATTAGCCACTGCTTTTAATGCTAGTGAAGAGATATGAGCTTCTAGAAAGTGTCAATCTAACCATGATTTGTTTTGATTTGAAACGATCAGTCAATGAAACTATTTAATAAGATTGAGGGATATGCGTGGGGAAGATTGTTTACCCCGTATCATGGGGAAAGGATGTATTTTGGTTTTATTCTATTTTCTTTTTGATTGTGTTTATTTCTGTGTTTTTTATTCATGTTTAGTATCTATCATGCTGTCAGACAGAGTGACATTTGGTTATATTTCTAATCAAACTTCTTGTTTTGTCCATACATTTGATGTAATGCTGTATGTCAACGTGGAGTATACATACTATTCAATCCTGCTTTGTATCTATACATATGAAAGGCCTCTTACCAATCTTAGAAAAATAATGCTATGACTCCAAGGTTAAGGATTATTTCTCAAAACTGCCGTGGTTTAAGTAATGTTGTTAAAAGAAGAAAAGTTTTTCAACATTTACGCAGAAAAAATGGTAATATTTATTGTTTGCAGGATGTACACTTTACGCCAGAACAGGAACAGTTAATTAAACAGCAATGGGGCTATAGAGAATGCTATTTTAGTTGCTGGAGAAGTAATGCTCGTGGTACGGCCATTCTATTTAACAATAATTTCGAATTCAAAGTTTTAGATTCATCATTTGATAAAGAAGGGAACCTAGTTGCTATCAAATTAGTGTCAAATGAAACAACCTATACAATTATTAGCATATATGGTCCGAATAAGGATGAACCAGATATTTTTGAACTGATTGTAGATATAATCAAGCAATTTGATAGTGATGAGATTTGTCTGTGTGGCGATTGGAATCTAGTGACCAATCAAAGGCTTGACACATATAATTATAAACATATAAACCACCCTAAATGTAAAGAAAAACTTTCGGAAATTATTGAAATGTTTGATCTTAAGGACCCGTGGCGGGAGATGAATTATGAAAGCAAAAGATATACTTGGCGTCAGCCTACTCCTTTAAAGCAAGCAAGACTAGACTTTTTTCTAATATCCCATAACTTGTTGCCCTCTGTCGATACTTGTGAAATTTATCCTAGCATAAATTCGGACCACTCCATTATCGAGCTTACTTTTAAGTTTTCAACTATTGCTCATGGAAAAGGTTTTTGGAAATTCAATAATTCTCTTTTAACAGATAGAAAATATATAGAACTTGTAAAAGATACGATCAAATCTACTCTTGATTTATACAGAACAGACTGTCAAGATGGTATCAGTACATATTCCATTAACGCCCAATTACTATGGGAAACATTATTATTAATGATAAGAGGAAAAACAATATATTACTCTTCCACTAAAAAGAAAATAAATACCGAAAAGGAAAAGACATTGAAAACAAAACTTGAGTGTATTGAAAAGCAATTAGATGAGACAGATGATATGCATAGTAAAGAAGAAATTCTGAAAGATGTTAATGAGGTGAAAATGAAGTTGGATGAATTATACGATCAAAAGGTAAAGGGAATGATGATAAGATCACGTGCAAAGTGGATTGAGGAGGGTGAAAAACCTACTAAATACTTTCTTAAATTAGAATCGAGAAATTTCTTAAATAAATCCTTTATAGAGTTAGAAAAAAATGATGGTACAATTGTTAACAATGCTGAAGAAATTCTAAGAGAGACAAAAATATTTTACGAGAAACTTTACAAGCAACATGACCTCACTTCTATCAATCTTAATGAATATTTTAAGGGTGTAGAAATTACCAAGTTATCTGATGAGGAAACTGCGACGTTAGAGGGCAATTTAACTAAAGCCGAAATCTCGTTAGCACTCAGAAATATGAAGAATGACAAAAGTCCCGGACCAGACGGTTTTACAACCGAATTTTTTAAATTCTTCTGGAAAGATTTAGGTGATTTTTTGTTGAAATCCTTGAATTTTGGGTATCAGAACAAAACATTATCCGTCACACAAACTCAAGGGTTAATAACTTGCATTCCGAAAGGTAATAAACCGAAGAAATACCTTAAAAACTGGCGACCCATTTCCCTTTTAAATACTTCGTATAAAATAGGGGCATCAGCTATAGCAAATAGAATTAAAAATTTTTTAGCAAATATCATCAGTGAAGATCAAAAAGGATTTATTTCTGGTAGATACATTGGAGAAGTAACACGATTAATCTATGATTTGATGGAATACACAGAAACCTTTCAAATTCCCGGTTTATTACTGTTAATTGATTTTGAAAAAGCCTTTAATTCAGTAGATAGAACATATCTCACCAAGGTTCTACAGTTCTTTAATTTTGGTCCGAATATTATACAATGGATTGAAACTTTGTATAATGGTATAGAATCACGCGTACTTGTAAATGGTTTTGCCTCGGAGCCTTTCAAAATTGAACGCGGCTGTCGCCAAGGAGATCCCATTGCCCCATATCTGTTCATACTTTGTGTAGAAATTCTAGGTATTATGATTAAAAACAATAAAGACATAAAAGGTATCAATATAGGAAACATTGAATACTTATTAGCGCAATTTGCAGACGATACCACTTTGAGCTTAGATGGATCTGAAAAATGTCTATATGCAACGTTAAATACTCTCCAATTTTTCGAACGATTTTCTGGATTAGAAATAAATGTAGAAAAGACAAAGTTGATTTGGATAGGATCCAAAAAAAGATCTAGATACAAACTTTGCAAAGACTGGAATTTTGATTGGACTCAAACGAGATTTTCACTTTTGGGAATCAACTTTGATATTGATCTTGACAATATGGTTAAAATAAATTATGATGACAATTTCTCCTACATTGAAAAACAAATGAATATTTGGTCAGCCAGAAACCTAACTCCTTTAGGCAGAAACACTATCCTTAAATCCCTTTTACTGCCAAAACTAAATCATTTATTTTCTTCAGTGCCAAATCCATCAAACGGTACAATTGAAAAATTCCAGAAGAAATGTTTTCATTTCATATGGAAGGGTAAGCCCGATAAAGTAAAACGAAATGTATTAGTTCTTAAACCTGAACATGGTGGAATAAAAGCTCCAAATATCAAAGAAATCATAGCATCACAAAAATTAAGGTGGATAAGTAGACTACAAAGTGTACAAAAATGGGGTACTATATTTTTATTCAGATTAAAAGAGATAAATGATCTTTGGCTTTCAGATAGCAAGTACATTAAAAATACAGTACTACCATCTGTAACTAACACCTTTTGGAAAGATGTTCTTCTATCATACTCTGATTTTATTCAAAAGTGTAAAACGGAAAATATCTCAGAAAGCGAAATTCTTAGTCAATCCTTGTGGAATAATGATGGAGTTAAAATAGACGGAAAACCTATCTTGTACACCTCCTGGTATAAGAAAGGGGTAAGATTTATCAATGACCTCGTACACCAGGATGGTAGATTGTTACATTATGATGAATTTAAATGCAAATTTAACATCAAAACTAATTTCTTGACTTATGAAGGTATAAAAAGGGCTCTTTTATTATATATCACAAGTTTTGGTATGAATAAAATACCAAATATGGTTCCAGGTCCAATCTACCCTTTTAATTTATTCCACATTAATACAATTTTAGGTAGCAAATGTTTATATTTGAAATTAATTGATTCCAAACTTGTCCAATTACCATGCTACAGTAAATGGGCACGAATTTTAGATTGTGAGTTTTCAGACAAAGATTGGAGAGTGTTTAATATGATAGCTCACAAATGCACCCGTAGTACTGACTTAAGATGGCTTCAGTATAGAATTATTCATCAAATTCTACCTACAAATTGCTACCTTTTTAGGATAAAGCTATCAGAATCTCCCCTCTGTCGAATTTGCAATAAAGATCTAGAAACTTTAGAACATATATTTTGGTACTGTGACCCGGTGTTCAAATTATGGAGAAAACTAGAAAAATGGTTTGAAACAGCCCAAATTTATCTTAATTTAACAATTTCTAAGATAGTGCTCGGAATAAAAGGGAAGAACAACAATCCTATTAACGCAATAATCATACTCATCAAAGACATGATTTTCAAGAACATTCAAAACATGATAATTCCAGATTTTAACTACATACTGAGCCAAATTAAACAGTACTATGACATAACAAAATACAATTACTTTGTGTCCGATGAGAATGATATATTTGTTAAATTTTGGTCATCATTACATACCATATTGTGAACTAAAAACATGTTGTTTTTGTCATCCTGTTATAATCGTTGACAATATGTATAAAACTGTCACTCTACTGTATTAACAAAAAGGCCACAATGATTATGTATATTTAATGTATGGACTACCAATTCTCGTTTATATTTCATGTATCCTCTTACGTGTTTGTATTTGTATTGCTAATTTTTGTCCTATGTTGTTATATGCATACTGTTGTCACTGTTGTCAAACCGAATGTATGTAAAACATGAAAAAGATGGAAATAAAAAAAAAAAAAAAAAAAAAAATGTTAAATTTTCGATTTTGGATTCGAACTGGACCTTTAATGGATGAACCGATTTTGCCCAAAAGCTTCGCATGTCTATTTCTATATAAGGGCTATCAGCATGCTAAGTTTGGTCAAATTTAAAGCAGCAGTTATTGCTGTAGCTCGTTCACACAAAAAAGTACAAATAATAATAGAAAAAAAAAAAAGAACTTGAAGAAATTGGATAAAAACAATAGGTCTTCCAGACTTTGTCTTGAAGACCTAATAAAGGTAGAAAATATGTAACAATCTTATGCATCAGGAGGAAATCTTTGATCCATTGTTAAATCTCACTAATTAATATATCACAATTTGTTACATTTATATCAAGCTTTGATCAAATGTCCTCTGGTTATCAATAATATTGTGTCATTCTGATCTTCTTAAAGGTCATACAAGCCTGGAGAACTCTTCTAACTTTGAAGTCAAATACTGAGTCAACACTCTTCAAGATGGTGTCAATACAACTTTCCTTCAGAAGACCATTAAAAACGTTTACCCTCAAACAATTAATCGGTTTGACAGAAAACCAATATTTATGGCCACGTTATTGCAAGAAAAGTGAATGCCACATTCAAATAGCCGTCATAAAATTGTTCTGTATTGCGAGCTGTGTCAATAAAACTGCTTTTGTCGCAAGATGTAGGTGAACTAAACCAAGCATTAAGCTTTTTATGAACTGTGTTTACCATAAAATGTCAATACTTAAAGAAGAGCGCTTGTTTCCTGTATACATATTAATTGAATTAAATTGCTTTTTAAGGAATATCTTGGTGAAAAGGTCAATAGCAATTGCTTTTAAAATTTACATTTTGGAATCTAAAGGACTTAATGTACAAAAACTCACATTTTAATTAATTTAACTGTTTCAATGTGCAAAATTACTTTTGAATTTTACATTTGGTAATCAGTAGGAGCTCTCAAGTTATTATGCATTGTAACAGAACATTTAATCAAAAACCTTTCAAATGAGATATAAATGAAACTGAAGTCAGAAGAGAAACTTTTCCTCTGAATTGATGATATATATCATTTATATAACTGCTTTAACAGATATAAAATCATTAATAACAATTATTAAGCTTTAAAGATAAAATAAGAAACTTTTAGAAACTTTCAATATCGTGATATTGATTAATGCATTATAAATTCTAAGGTGGTCATTAAAGCTCATTAACAGATGCATGGAGTGAAATGGATGTTTAAATTGACACATCTAATTCAATGTAGCTAATATAGATAAGAAAATGGAAAATCATTCTGAACTTAATTGATACAACCATGAATTCATGTGTATTTGATTGCTACATCCACTAATTCATGAGATTATTATAATGAACGTGATGAACCCTGAGATTTTCCCAAAATCCAATTTTTCCTTTGCCTTAATTATGCATATGAAAAAGTAAAAATAAAGTTTTGATATTTGATGAATACAAAATCATTGACTGAATGCCAGCAGAAACACTTCTTAAAGTGGTGCAAGATAGGTGGTGAGTAAAATATTTCAAATTCATATGGTTTTATTTGATCAAGAATTTCTGTTTTTCCCTTCAAATTAATTATTTTGTACAGCTTACCAGCTCAATCTAAGGAAAATAAAGAAGTTATAGGGACAGTTCTATTGGGGATTTTTTTTTTAAATGAAGTTCAAGGGGACATTTCAGTGTAAACATTTAATGTTCTGAATACATGATTATAGCACAACTCAGTTAAAACATGTTACAAGGGGTAATATGTTTATTCCATTATGATTGACAACTTGTTTAAAAAGAACAAAGATTGACCAATTTACAGCATTTTTGTATGGATATATCTCAGATAAACACAACAATGGAACAGAAGTTGTGCCGTACAGAGTCTTTAAAGTCCTGATTTGTGATAGAAAACTTGACGCCATAGGCTAAAAAATAATATCATATGTTCCGTAAAAGAATGTAAAAAGACAAATAAAGGTTGATGTTTAATAGGTAACATAACTAGTATTGGACTAAGAATGTAACATGTGATAACATCTTTTCCAAAACTCTAAACTGTTGTAGAGATTTCACTGGAAACAACACAGTTAAAGAACTAGAAATATGTTCATGTGATGCACTGTGATGTCTCCTGCCCCAACATTTTATCAGAAAATTACCCTACACCCCAAGTGTACTAAGTTCACATTGTTTCCATGGAAACCAGAAGAAAAAATTCAGAATAACCAAAGTAGCTTAAGGCACCACTCCACCACTAGGTCTACCCAAATACCAAGGTTCGTGAAAAATATGGAATGTTTTTGAGATATGGTTCGGAAACGAAAGTATTTCAGAACCATGCATGCACAGAATAATGGAACCACAGAATCATGAAATGGACCCAAAACATCATCCTCCACAAAGCTTTCAGAGGACCATAACGATAAAAATAATACTTAGTCTTTCAGCATATCATGTAAGTTAAAAGAAAGTAACATAAAAATCTACTTACCTAGTTCACATCAAGTTTCACAGAAATGCTAGGTAAAATGTTGTTGAAGGCTTTCTCCCTGGTATCCAAAAACCTGTGAGGTAAATGAGTTTCTCTTAGAAGCATGAAGGAATCAAAACCTTTGCAACATAATTTTCAGTATCCAAGAATCCCAGCCAGTACCCACACGAGGGGTTCTGGATTGTAACAATAAAACAAGCTATATAGTGTAAGCAATGCTTCTTCTCATTATACAGTGTCCAAATTGTAGACACAGCAGTCATAAAGAGTAATATTCTTACAAATTATTGTTATTTAGTGTCCTTGTAAACAGATGATATAAGAATTACCATACACTATACATATGTTTTATGAATTGGAAGTATTCCATTTCTGACTGGTTTACGGTAGACGTATCTTTAGCGCCAAAGAAACAGAATTGGGTGGAAAATAAGATGTAATAAAAATGTTTGAAAAATCTTTGCTTTTTTTAAGAAAAATTCAATATAAGTCAGCAAACAATGAATATAATTTAAACTTCATATTTATTGAGTAATGTCAATTAGATAGCCAACATTCATAAACAACTAAAATATTGGTTTTATCCACCAACAACAAGGGTTAGGTTTTTAAAGGCTTTGATCAACTTATACACAAACTACGTCAGATGTTTGATAAAATTTATGATTTTCAAATTGATCCTGGGAAGCATGCAACTAAATCAATATGAAACACCATACAAATGTCATATCTCATATTTTCAGGTTTCTTCAGTTACTCTTCTAGATTTCAGTATGTTCTTGGAATACCAAAATTCCTGACTCAAGTTCCTTACAAGGATATTTTAAATGTAACAATTTAAGGGATGTTGATATATCAAAGAGAAAGACAAAGATATACACCAGCATAACAGTCTTAACCCCTTTTCTACCTATCCCCTAATATTCTATTAATGGAGAACATATACATTACCATGTTGTCAATGCTGGTAATTCCTTTTGTTACCAAATTGAAAATCAAAAGGAGACATTAAAAATTTTCTTCATAAAGGAACCAAAAAATCTAACCAAGCAAATGAAATGAAGATACTGATAAACATAATTATACTCAAATAAATTATCAATCAAATGAGTTGTCAATGATTGATGTACCCACCATTCATGCAACATCCTCTCTTATACCAAACATTTACCATCAAATTGATAGATTACAGAACATCTTTCAGAATCACTTTTTCCTGCAAGCTTTCAAACCAATACAAATTGTGACCAAGAGATGTTACTTAAAATGAAACAGTACAGTTGCCTCCGTATTTTGGAGTTATAAAAGGGCTTTGCTCAAACTAAAATTACACTAACCATCTTTTGATTTTTCCAGAATCTTTTTGCATTTACAATAAGGAATGAAATTAAGAAAGATCTTGCAAAATATTAACCAATTTCAGAACATCTTTGTAAGAAAACATGCTGTATGCTTTCAATACCATATTAAAAAGATATTTTTCTGAAGCTTAAAGGGGCAGTAGCACGTTTTTATGGGGAATATGAGGTGATGTCAGGAAAGTGAAAATAAATGGTTCCAATATATAGACAATGTATTTAAACTAAATGATGCAGAAATAAATCAAATATATAATGTGAAGTTCAGCCATGCGATTCCTTTTCTTACACAAAATGAATAAAAGGTGTTCACACAAAAATGGCTGCCAATGGAATTTATGTGAATCTTTATAATTTATTCTCTGACTATGGATGATTGGTTTGTGAAATGAGATTTTTGACACTATATGACTAATACATTTAGCATTAACTAACAATTATCAGTGAAACATTGAAAATATAAAATTGTCAAAAAACGTGCTACTGCCCCTTTAACAGACCATTTACAAAACATATTAAATAATAACCCTTAATTGTTTGGTTCACATAATCAGATATTATTAATTTCAAAAGGTCCTTGGAAAGAATGAAACATATTTATGAACATTAATGGTGAGAATAAAATGTTCCTGTACTTTTTCAAAAACAAATTTAGGACCAAGATATGTTTGCACACTAAAACAGACTCATTAGTACAAAAGATATTCGGATAATATCCAAGAATCTGTTGAGTTACAAAATTAGCCTCTATATTTCAAAAGGTCTTGCAAATAATAAACAAATTTTTGAGCATATTTGGTAAGAATATAACATTCCAGAATGTTTTCTTTCAAAATTGATTTATGACTAAAGAAGACCAATCGCAGAAGTCCCATTATATTTTAGATTTTGAAACATTAAATTTTGATAGAAAAACAGTTTTTTATCCATTTCACATTTTCGCAATTTCATCTGTACATTCATATACATTATGGTCACATGCACCTATAGCACCATCAATTTCACATTTTCTCACCATCATTTGGTACCATTTTTATAAAAACAAAATATGACCAACATCAACATCCATTACCCAGATTCTCAAAAACTGGAAATGTTCACAATCAAAAACTACATTCGTTGGTAAGGATTGAATAATTCAGACCGAGGTTCCTAACCAAGGGAGATGGAATGGAAACTGATAACATTGACAAGTACAGAACGATGCTTCACAGAACGAGGCACTCTCCTTTTAAATGTTGACAACCATATCTGGCATGTCCAGGACCCAAATAAATACTGGCTAAAATAAATAACTCACAAACTCTGGACAAACAGTGAAATCAGTGCAGACAAATAGTTCTGACATTTTGACGAATCGTTTCAGATTTAATATCAAATGCGATATGAAGAATGGATGTTTCAAGAACTGGTTGACTTTGTTGCCCAGCAATATGTAAAACAATTGATGTAATTAAATACTTTAACATGGACAAGTGCATGAATATTTTTTTATTTTACACACTAATAAATGGAGTTTTAAAATGACATTAGAGTTCAAAAAAAGAGAAAACATGTTCAAGAATTTGATATGTTTTGAATTATGAAACATGAACATTATGACATCAATTTTCATATTCATTGCAGAATACAGGTGTTATTAAGAATTTTAATGCAAGAAAAAATTTTTTTTAGGATATTAATCAGAACTGAAAACAGTTTTAAAAGCAAAGGTTTCCATCTAAGTTGAGAAGTTAAAAGTTGAGAAGAACAGAAAAAATATATTACATAACAACTATTTTATTGTAAAAATCAGAAGTTATGCTTACGTCGATCTTCATCAGGTGTTCAACATAACTTTATCACATATAATTTCATATAATCTTATCACAAGATTCTATGCTACATGTATCTAGTGTACAATAATCAAATCAAATCGACAACATACATACAACTGCGTCCTATATGATATCATGAGGTCTCATACCCAGACACATGATTTTGGATTTCGATACAGGGACTGATAGGAATAGATTTGAATTTGTCAAAGTCTTTAAAACTTAAATCATTGCATTGTCTGATTTGCAAGGAGGTGTACCTAATAGTGCCTTAAGATAGATAGCAAAATGTCTTGATGCAAGTCAACATGTGAAACTGCTGTGATGTGATATTTCATGTGCAATGTGAATGAAAATAATCATCCGTATTTCCATCTTTCTGAGACAATTTGCAAAGCTTCTAGCTGTTCAAACAGGAATACAAATCACGAAAATAAGGCCGCCTTTGAAGTCAAGAAGTTCGTAAAACATTTCCACATGATGTCAACATATGTCTTTTTCATCGGATCATCAAACCGTCTTCTATCCATCCACCGTTCCCATGCTGACAGAAAACCAATTTTTATATCAATGCGAGCAAAAAAAATTGTATGTCACGCTAAAACAGCTATAATGAAGTGACCCAATAGAAGGAAATGTGTCAATAAAACAACTCCAGCTGAAAGATGCAGCTTAATTAAATCAAACTTGTGATGTATTCATTCAGAACCTTTTAGTTGGTTTCAATATTTAAAGGACATATTTCTTCATGGCCAGAGGTACATTTAATGCATTGATCTGAATTGGTTTTTGAAACAGGACATTTAATCAACAGTAAAAGGAAGATATGAAAATGTGTTCTTGAATTTATTTAGGCTGGCATGATTGAATACACTTTGGTTTCAATTACTTTTGTAGAAATATCTTAAGAACAATTTTACTTACATACATCAAACCAATTTACCTTACCAATTTAGGTTTTTAAAAAAACAAGAAGACATAGTCATCAACATCCCCCGCCAGATTTGTTCTTATTTTAGATTAAGTCAGAACCTTCTCCTAAATACTTGAGTGTACTCAAAAATATCATGACACCAAATTCCGGAAAAATATTTGCGGAGTTCTGATTTTCGAACTCCATCAAGGTATTGATACCCTGAAGGCACACATCAAATTTGATGATCCTATCCGTAACAGTTTCTGAGAAAAATTGGCTCCTTTGAAGACACCTCGCACAGAGTCCCAAAAAACGTAACAAGGGCAATAACTCCGGAAAAGATATTTGCGCGGTTCTGATTTTCGAACTCCATCAAGGTATTGATACCCTGAAGGCACACATCAAATTTGATGATCCTATCTGTAACGGTTTCTGAGAAAAATTGGCTCCCTTGAAGACACCTCGAACAGAGTCCCAAAAAACGTAACAAGGGCAATAACTCCGTAAAAAATATTTGTGCGGTTCTGATTTTCGAACTCCATCAAGGTATTGATACCCTGAAGGCACACACAAAATTTGATAATCCTACCTTTAACGGTTTCTGAGAAAAATTGGCTCCTTTAACTCGGACGGACGGACGCACGCACGCACGCACGCACGGAGCTCAAACCTATATCCCCCTACCACTTCGTGGCGGGGGATAATAATTAAATGAACATAGAGTTTGTTATACTGATTTCCTGACATTTATATCCAGTAAGCCTAGTAAGTTTTAAGGTCTTTATAAGAATTAAGAAGAAATACAAGTATATGGATTTACAACTTCTTTATTGCAAAGAGATGCGACATTTCGGTGTGGAAACTTACTCTGTTTTCTAACATCTACACTGAAACGTCCAGCTCTTTGCAATAAAAAAGCTGTAAATCAACATATTTGTATTCATCAAACGAACTTCTAAAATGCCACTGAAAGAAGTCTTTATAACAGTTGAAAAGATCAAAGATTAACAAACATTTCAAAATGATTGAATTTATTTAGATAATTATCAATTGTTTTTATATTGACTTTGAAAACATCTTGAAGATTGTACATTTTTTGAAAGGTTGAAATTGGATAAAAATGAATTCCTAGAAATTCAACATTTAATTTTCATTTCAGTAAACAAGTGACAAGGGATTTCATTAAATAACAAACATATATTCTCTTGAAAGTTTAACAACAGAAAATAAAAACCCTATGACATAAGCAGAACTTCTGAACAAACATATCATTTTGAAAAAATGGCTCAGACACTTTGACAAGTAAAGCATTGACAAGCATTTAAGCTAGAATCTGTTATGAATGTTTTGAAGGGAATTGTGCTTTAGTTGACACTCTGTTAAGTATCAATTTCTACTTGAAAGTTTTGAAAAAAAAAAATCAATTTTTTTTAGCATTATGTTATGTTCAAAATTGTTACATGTCATAACTGTTCTGTTTCAAACTTTACCAAAACACCCTCCCTTCTGTATTCATTGACCAGATTCTATTCTAAACAAGATCACAATTTAAATATTTTATTTTCTAAATTTCATTTATATGTTAGTGAAAATATAAAGATTTTAAAGTTGGCTGAAAAACTTGTCATGATAATAACAAAAGGTAATATATATAAAAAGTGTATATGTTCAAAACTGAGTAGTGTTGAGGATGAATGAAACTTACATGTATTTTGTGCTGAAGAGCTATTAAACTACTGCGCTTCTAGCAAAGGGGTTGTTTGTGAGCTGTTTTATCAGAGAAGTGAAAATGTATGGCTTAAATTCGATGTATATATTCAATGTATTCTGTCATGATTGGAATAGTTTGCAAGTTTCTGCAAAGACTCCAGTATATATGCTGCTGAATTGCTGAGAGAACAAGAGATTTTATTTTTAAGTTTATCTCTTGATATATGTCCTAGGCTTCAGCATTGTGTGAGTTGTACATTGTACAGAATGTTCATTTACACATTGGATGACTCAAAATAATTTTACGTCCCTGAGATTCCTGCTTAAAATGATTATTGCACACCTTATGTATACACCTTAACAAGTTACAAGTCCCTTCATGAAAAAGAGAACACAAAGGTCATCAATGATTTTAGCACATTAACACCATATCGTATAATTCCTAAGCTTTGCCAAACAGAATATCATTCTACTGTTGTCAAGGAACACTGCAAGTTGATTAAAGATACATGCTGGTTTATACAACCCTTGATGATTTGTAAAGTACAAATACATTACTTATAGGATTAACACATGCAGTGTTAAATGGTGATTTCATGTTGATTGTTCCATGGCGCTTTGATTCTTCCACTTGTGTCAGCATGAGGTTATTTAGGTGATTTCTATATCTAATAATCTAAGATAACGGTTCTACTAATCTCAGAGATCAAAGAACAAGTCAACACCGTTCCATATGGCGCCGTAATAAACAAGAGGAGAATAGGAACAGTTTCTTGAGGGGGTGAGAACTAGGTGAACTATTGATAGAGTTAATGACAGTTGACATCAATTAAACAATATGTTATTGGGCAAACAAAGTAATCAAATCAAACGTTTGTGTAAATTTTGCAAAGGTTTTGGTTGTAGGATGTGTTAGTTTGTTTTGACACCATTTGAAATTCATTATCAATCAGCTTATTTCAGGCAGAGAGGTGTTCAAATATTCTAAATCCACCACAATAAGTTAACAATTGTATAATAAAAAAGAGAGCCATCAGCTTAATTTGTAGCTTATCAAGCTTTTTTACAATTTATCAAATAAACGATCACAATTCTGTCAGCTAATAAATCTGAATACAAGGGTTCAGCTTTCTCAGTCTAAAGCTTCTGGAGAAGAAATACACTTAAATATATTTTATATATATATATTTAAGCTATACATCTCTTTTAGCCTTACAAGGCCGAAATTCACATTATGGTCTGGGACATAAACGCGCTCAGGGTATAAACTTTTCTACTTGCAGTACATAAGAGCTTAAGCTGTTTCATCAATTTATGGCAATTTTTATGTACAGGAACTATTCACAGCTTGTGAATGATTGAGGTGGTGTTAAGCATTGCTTAGGCAATATTTCAGCATTTAGCATCGTCACAACTCATGAACATAGTGAATCATCTGAAACAACTATTCCTGTCAAAGGCAACAAAACCTTTGACATTCTCACAACTGCAGAGGAGTTTTAGAGCTATAGGTTTGGTAATATGCCCAACATTGAAATATGGCAGTTTAACCATCTACAAATAACTGGCTAGTTTCAATACAGTACAATTTGTTGAAAAATAGTGTGTTGGCCATCCTTTCATCCACCAGTTGAAATAATTCTTATCCATTTTATATCCACTTCAATACAATGTGTTTGGTTAAAAAATGGAGAAAACTTAATTTATTCATTTTATTAAATTTGAATTTGAGAATATTGAATTAAACTGTTTTCAAAATCAAATTTAAACATTGTAAAACTAGTTGTTACCATTTTGAAATATAAAATAGATTTTAAGTTCACTTCAAATTATATTTTGTTAAAGAATATATACAATGGTTTACAATCTCAAAAAATATTTATCTTACGACAAAATTCTGAATTTCTTCAGAAATATATCAAAATGATTTAAACAAATTAGTTGTCAAAAAAATAGAGTGGTTATCTTTTTCCTTACCAGTGATGCGACAAAATCATTGACAAGATGAAAACCATATCAGTTTGTGGCATTACATGCCTTTCAGAAATGTCACATTTCAACCATATGAAATTTTTCATTCAGCCATATAGTTTTTACATCACCAAAAAACCAATTTCAAACTGGCTATAGAGTATATATACAGAGATAGAGATATATAGAGAATCAATATCAGAGGGTACTAATACAGTTACATATCTTAAAGGGGCAGTGCGAGGTTCTGTTTCCAAAATAAATAAGTTTCACAAAACAAAACTTGAAAAATTAAAAACCATTGTCTTGCAATTGATAACATAACTCTTTGTGAGATCCACTTAATCACATTGTTACTGGTGGATCCTTATATACCACCAATAATAAAAACATGGATTTAGAATATATATATTTATTAAAGTCTCTGCTAAAGATAGAAAAGGATCTTCAAATCACAACACAAGGATTTCTTCTCTAACAAATGTTATATTATTGCAGTGAATCTTTCTTCTATAAGAGTGTTGTGACGTTTCCCGATAGTCAATTTCTCCATTACCAGGTAAATGCCAAGAAGTCTAGACAGAGGCAGTCCATATTGCCATCAGGAGCTAATTCATCAAATCAATGACATATAACCATGCTTAATTCATTTAAATATACAATGGAATTGCATTAATAGTCATGTCACACTACCCTGAATCTTAATTGTTACTTTAGCCTTACTTAGGAGCACCATGGAATTGCATTAATTATAGTCATGTCATTCTACCCTGAATCTTGAGTCTTAATCAGCTTTATCTAAGAGATCCAATGTTACTCATTGTTCATGTCTGAATTGTAAAGGGACAGTTACACGTTTTCTTAAATTTTAATCATGAAAAGTTTCCCAATAAAAATTAGCTTATGTCAAATGTAATCTCTTCACAGGGTAAAAAATCTCAAACAGCAAAAAATGCTTGTGGCCATTTGATTGTGAACACCTTTTGAGTGAGCTAACCCAAACATGGTACATTTCTTTTTAGAGAGGAATTTTGATGATAAAAAATATATTGTTCTGCAATTGGAAAATTTAACTTTTTGCAAGATACTATTGTTTACCAATGATTAAAACCTCTTGCTCTACCATAAAAGCAATAGAGGACTTAAGGAGGTCGTGAGAGGAATTGACCACTCAGAAATTAAAGAACATGCAATTATCAGTTGAACAACAAATTTCAGATTGTAAAATAACAGAACCAATATCTAGATACAGCTTTACTACTGCACGACTTTCGAATCTGGTTTGTAAAAACAAAGTAAATGGGACTCAGGTAATGACAGTTTATAATTGACCTTTCAAAAATACTTTTTCCAAGTTCAGGTTGTTAAATTGAAAACATATGGCTAACATATGTTACATCATAAAAGGTGATTTTGAAATATAAAGAATTCATAAATATCTTCATGTTGTGAAATGCTAGCTAAGCAAAAAAATATATATGCCGCCAAGATCATTAAAGATTGTAAAACAACCTTGAAGAAAATCAAAGATTTGAATAAGAATTTCTTTCACAATATCGTAAAACTTTACAACCTATTGACCAAGGACATGAAAATTATATCAAAGGCCCCCAATAATTATCCCTGCGGAAAGCTTCTTAAAACTGTTGTTCTGACATGCAACTCTGAGTTTAGCACCAATGGTGGCAAATTGAATGATTTTTCTGCACCACTTGATGAAAGTCTTAGTCCCTGAGGATGTACAAATATGACTCTTCTCAGATTTCATTTCAAAGTAATTCCGGTAAATTAAATCTCTTAAGTTAAAAGGATTTCAACTTGACAACTTGCAAGAAAAAGTTTTTATCTTGAAAATTGAAAAAAAAACCTGTCTGAATCTACTTCTTCATGAACACTTAAATCAATAATTCCTTCTTCTGAGACAAGACTAGTCTCTATTCCTTGCTGTTTTTCTTGGCCAAAATCGATTTCAGATAAGAAAAAGTTTGTTAATGTATTGTTTTTTTTCCGTAGAGTTTGTATAAATCAAAAAAAATTATTAAAAAATGCAAGGCCATTGCAACCTGTTAAATAAAATTAGGTGTTGTTGCATGTCAATCGATAACGTAACCAAGTTACTTTTTTAATAACATTTAATTTCCTTACAACTACAGTGGCATATTTGCCAGTTTAGCCTGGGGATTGTAGTGTCAGAAATTTAGGCATATATAGATATCAATATCCTGTTCATTTTGTTTCAAAAAAATCAATGCAATTTCAATTTCAGATTCCTAAATAGATTCTTTCAGTGACTCTTTGTTCAGTTGTCCACTTTAGTTAACTATTATGAGGCCTATTAATTAAGTTATGGATTTCATTAATTAGTTTCAATTTAGTTTCATAACTTATATTATATTGGTATCTTTTAAAAAAAAATCATAATGATACATTTTATAAGTTATATTTAGCAAGGTGGTAAAACACTATATAGTTTGTAATGTCATAATTAAACAGGTTTTTTAAAAGGTCAACAATTTATACGCACCATGAATATGTGCATAAGTACGTAATCCTATCAATAAAACTGTAATAAGTATCACCTTAACACTGCATGCTTAAATTCAAACTTACAATGGATGTTAATGAGTTAACATTACTCAACATTTTACAAAATATTCTAAACTGAAAATTTAATTTATAACTTTCTAAAAATTGACAAAACCTCATTGAAAATAAAGCAAACACATAGAAGGAGTAAAAACAATTGGTGAATTCAATTTCACAAATACCTATATAAGTTACTATTAACTCTTCCCTATTTAAACCATTGGAACATCTTAAAAAAAATGAATTCTCCACCGCAATGACCATGAACAACACTACTCCTCAAAACCAATCTTCAGAAATCAATGACTATAAAACTCTTTATTGTCTACTATTTGTGTACTTGAAAAAAACAATCTCAATCTACACAAAAAACATTGCCACCGATCACCAAGAACAAAGGCACTTTTTTCCTCATTCAATCACGATTGCCAACTTTTACTGAACCTTAAGGTGTTCGAACGTATAACCTCAAGCAAAAACCAGCAAAGTTCAGTTTAATATAGAAATATATGACAATCTGTAGACAGCTTTATACCTTCATTATCACTCATTACCGGCCTAATTACCTTATCCACTGCCGATAATGAGCACAATCCCCATTCAACCTGTGCACGATAAACCATGTCTACAATCATCGCGTCCTCAATGGTTAGCTAAATGAGCAAGACCGGCCGAACAGGTGAAAATAATTGTTGTTTAAGCCACTTTATTGTTTGGCAATCAAAGGACTGTTATCAGCGGTATGTTCTACAAGACACAATTTCTGTAGTCTTAAAAACATATTAAGTACCATAAATCGAATCTTTCAAGCAAAAAATGTTTTGGTATTTTTTTGTCTATGATCAAAATATGGGGAGTAAATATTTGGGATTTGAGAATATAATTTCACATATAAAGAAGTTTAGTGGTGGTAGTATAGTTTGATATATAGTGTATGTAGGAAAATGGTTTCTGATTTTAAAGATAGATTTATAATGAAAGTTTTTGACCATTGATTTCTCATTACTTCACTTTGTTATCAATTTTCATTATTTTGATCTTCATTATCAAGTCCTTACAATTTCTCTCAAATTGTTGGTAACTTTAAATCAATAATTTACCAGTCTAATGAATAATATTGATAAAACAACTTCACACATTTCAAAAGTAAAATTTGTTGAATGAATCAAAATTCCTTTACAAAAAAACGACCATATCCAAATTGTTTCAGCCTAGTAAAGAAAATCATAAAGGTTACACAAAATAAAACCAGCTATACACCATTATAGACAAGCACATGCTCAGGTTGTGTCTCCTCACCTTTTAGAAGGGACTCATGACATTCAGCTATAAATTTGTACGGATTAAAAATGATACCAATAATTTTTATTAAAAACAAGTGCAAATATGAATGACATTTTGATTTTTAAAAGAACTTTTAAAAACTTATGCATCCAAGTTGTTTATACATAATAACGGAACTCTTTTATTGAAAATCAATGGTTCTATAAAGATTAAATCAGTTAAAGAGATATGCATGAAAAGAAGAGTATGTCCTCTCAAAGTGCAATATGGTTTACTATTTTGTTGTATAGTCAAACCCACCAAATCTCCATGTATGTTGAAAAGTTTCTTAGTTGCCCTTGGATTCAAACTTGGACCTTGTTATCTGAAGAATGACACATTCACCTATGCTATCTCAATCTTGACTATAAAGAATGCTTTGTATCTTAAAATAAAACTAAAACAGAGCTGAGCGATTAAATCTTTGTAAAAAGATATATCAAAGAGGAAGATAAATGTGTAGAAAACATTTGATTTACAAAACATAAAACACCTTGTGCAATTCCAAGATATTTAGATTGGTACCGAAGTGCCATCAATCAAAGAAAAGGGTTATGTTTAGCATCTGGAGCTGTTCAGAGAAGAACAATATTGTTGAACCGATTTGATGGATGGATTTTAAAGATCAGGCAGAAATATGGCTAGATTGAAAATATTGAGTTTTTTAAATGATAAGACATACAATATAAAGAAAATGAATATTAGAATCAAAAGATTTTCATCTTTAAAAAGTTAATTGTAATGAAAAGTATTCACTTCATTCTTAAGTAAAATCATCAAATACAAAAAAAGAAGAATGTTAGGTTCTGTTTTTATTATGTGTCCCAACACTAAAGCATATTTAGTAGAGTGTCTGCACTTCATTTTAGAAAGACAAATTTGTGTCCAAGCTTAATTAGGCCAAAAGACATTCATTTTATGTGATTAGTTTGTTCCTAGCTACTACAGAAAGCAGGTGCCACGTAGAGGTGACTCTAAAAGCAACATAGAATTTATGGAACACAGATATATATAGCGAACTTGGATAAAGCGAACAATCGGATATAGTGAACAAATTTTCCAGTCCCGTCCCTATATAATATCATTAAAATCATATGCGTATAGCGAACACCTAATAACGCGAACTAAATCCTTTGGTCCCTTGGAGTTCATTACATCTGTGTTCTACTGTATGTGATATTGTTGGTACTGCATGTTGTATGTTTCCTGACTTTGAAGGTGTTAATCTGAAGCCTACAAGAGACATGACCAATAAAGATACAAGAATTGCACTATGTAGATAGTGTAACTGAAGTATAACGTCATTTCATTCATTTCATATGTATCAAAACAAAGTATTTCGCTTAATAGTTTTCAAGGTATTGTAGGATACAAATACGTCAGGATGCAGAAAGAATCACAGTTCTCCACAGAAGATACATTTGCCTAATGCCCAGATTTTGCAACTGGAGCCAAACGTTTGAACTGTTGATGAACAGCTAAAGATCCTAATATTTCAAAGCGTTGAGGAAACTTTGGCAGACACATCAAGTTTAGTATCAGATTTAACTCTTGGACTGCTCTGGCATTATCAACTGTCACAGCGCCAGACTTCATGACAGCAGCTATCAGGACATCAGCGCTGAAATGAACACACCCAGGTGATATATATTTCTCTCCTAGAGATATATTTGAAGAAATGAAATAGCCTGGCAGAAGTAGCAATGGTTGGTTAGACTGTTGGACAGACTAACTGTTGATTACATGTGAAGTCATTTTATGCTTATTAGAGATTGATATTCATTCTTCTATAACTTGTGTAGGCAGTAAATGTTTTACCAAAGTTAGATTTACTGTATGGATGTCCATAGATTTGTTATTCCTTCTGGTTACTATTTTGAGTTAAGATTAGAAAAAAACATCTTTGAAGAATATATATGTGTGGTAGGCAAGATACCCTCTTAAGAGTTCAAGAGGTATAAGTCTTGACAAGGATAAGTCTTCACCTTATCAAAGTTAAAATGGTTGTCACTGACTTTGCTAACACCAACTGGTTACCACAATTGGTTATACTTACTATGTAGGATCGGTATCCATCTCATATCTGTATTGCTATATATTGGTATACAGAAAAGAGTATTGCAATACATTTTGCAATATTTTGGTTTGAATTCAACATTTAGCAATCTATCTTGTCTTGATAATAGTTTTGAATGATAATCCTTGCTCTACTATTTACCGTTTTTTTTCAATCAATGATTATATGACCTAGCTTATACATATTTGAGTTTTTTTCGTAACACTAAATACTTTGTTATAATCTTTCAGGAAAAATCATATTTTATTTTGTTGAGTTTATGTGCAATTCTTGATTGAAATTGTTTAGTTTAAATATATATATATTTGATATTATTATATTATTAAATATATATTTGACATTTTCATGTTCATTGTGTACCGATTTGTATCACGTTCTTTCTATATTGCTATATACCGATATAACAATCAATCTGCGAATCCTTAATTACTATTTACCACAATTTGTTTGAAATATTTCAAACATGAACACAAATATATAAGTAAAATATATATTATATTTATTTAAATATGAAATAACATCTTCACAAATATGTCTAATCAAATGTAACATGAAATAGTGTTAATCAAGTGCAAACTTAGTTATCACTCTACATCTTTATTTTTCATTGCAATATACCAGTGCTATATTAGTGAATTGCACTATTGAATCTAAAGTGAAATACATACATAACAGGCTAACTTGAAATATTTAAAACCTCAGTTTGGAATTTCTAACAGCTTGGTTCCAACTACCACTGTGATGACAGCTTCATATTTTTTATTTTATCATGTTATTACACAGGGTCAAGATCAAAGAGAACAGGTAACAACCACCTGCTGTTTTTTGAAGGTGAGATATCAAGTTTGACTGTTTAAGTCATCACAGGTACGCAATATGCATCAACATGGTTTTATAAACACAGGAGGATGGTGATGAGAAATATTTTCAAGGCACTAAAATTGCTTCTCTCTTGCTCATGATAAAACTTTACCTTAATGTGCATTAAAATATTATAAAAATCAGAAGAGGAAGATTAAAACATATGTTTTAACAACTGGCTGGGTCCTCTTATTTACTCGATCATGATAATTTATTCAACATAAAATGAACATTAACTTGATTCATATTGGATATCGAGTTTGTAGCCCATAAAAATGCATTAAAAAAGCATGATGATATATTCATTATTAAATTATAAAAGATTGACTGTTGATCACAAAAAGTACACTTACTGAATATATATGAATATCAATGCTAGGTTAATTAACTGTTAAGAATATAGGAAGTGTGTCACCCATGGATATGACTTTTACCAAATGAGTGTGAATGTTTGTATTAATTTATCCGAGCGAGAACGAGTGTCATACAGAAATTTGCACGAGTTCAGTAAAGGTCATATGACAGACTTTCGAGGGTAATAGTTTCTTTATTACTGATTTTATTTCTTTGTTACATCTTAGCAATATCCAAGGCACACGCCCTTAGGATGGTCAACTACAGTGACTTCACGAACAATGCATGATGTTCTGACATCACAGGAGAAAACAGTTGGGCTTTTTATAATTGTTGCTAGATGATATATGCACTATATTTTGATAAAAACCATGTAACAGCAATAAAATTTTCAATCTGTCAGATATGGAACATAGAAAAGTAATACACATTTTCTGCTTGAAGATATATATATATTTAATATTTGAAACTATTGTGATAAAACAAAATAAGCTTTATAAATTTGTTCAAGAATAAGGAACTTTGTTACAATATTGCATTAATATTGCATCAAATCCATTCGTTAATGAGTGATAACCATGTTTATTCTCCATGATTTTCCTTCCAAATTTAAAGAAAAACAACAATAGAGAACAAATAGTCACTAGATAGTCTTTTCTTCAACCCAAGAAACTTTATGAGATTTGATTTTTCTCACCTATATTCTGTGAATATCTATACCTCTCAATATATTTTTTCTTCAAAATATTGAACAAAACTAGTATCTAGATCTAATAGAGGAATTTAAAACTACAACCAAGCAAATAAAAGATCACCATTAACCAACTGCTTCTTAGTGGACTTATATAAAAGTTTGGCAAGTTCTCAGTGCATTTCATGTCAGTTAAGACTAGATAATTCTTTAAGAACTACTGAAGGTCAATGAATGTGGTCACTCTGTCTGCATGATCATCACCTACCTGTAACGATGTGTGGTGCAAGGTAACGGTTTGTCAGATGAGTTGCATATCAAGATATCTAAAAATAATACAATAAATGTCAGTATACACTATTTTTAAAAAACCAACCTCAATATCCTGGACAAACAGTTAAAAAGGAATTTTAAAGTCACTGTTAGGTATAACATACAGACATTGTATCATAATAGGTATATTGTTAGAATATATTGATTGATTGTCACAGCTCTATCTATATGAATAAAAAAAGAACCATTGGCTCTGTAGCTCATCAGGCTTTACATTTGATTTTGCTTTAGGGTGTGGCCAATGTGGTTTCCCCCTTAGTAGGAGCCACAGGGTCACACAATCTAATACAGAATTTATAATCCTCACTAGACAAGGAGTCTGTACACAAAATTTCAGCTTTCTAGGTCTTATGCTTCTGGAGAAGAAGATGAAAATAGGTTTTCAGGGTGTAGCCTCACAGAGGCCCTTATCAGGAGCCACAAGGCCCCCAAAGCTACAATTCATAATCCTCACCAGTCAAGGAGTCTGTACAAAAAGTTTCAGATTTCTAGGCCTTATGGTGACACATTTTCTAAGTAAAGACATTTACACTAGTTGTTTTTCAATTTTAAGTGAAAAGGACAATTATTATTTAGCTTAAGTAACCTTTCATTATATATTGATTGCAGGTCAATAAGGAATTTATGTGGAGAAAAGAAGTTTACAAAAGTAATTTCATATGTCCTCATTTACTAAAATGGCCAATCTGATAGGCTTTAACCAAGACTGTATAGTTAAAAGCATATCAATATAACAAAACCTCTTGAAGAGCAAGTCTAGATCTGTAAAGAACCACATCTGAAATAGCCAATTCTCTGAGGCTCCTTTTATGTGAATTATTATATTTCAGAGACTAAATATAAGTCTACCAAATTGAGTGCATAAAGCAGTGCAAAATTATCTTATTTGGCTACGTTCCTCTTTGATTGTCATTAAAACAGAAACTTTTCATCAAAAATAATAGTTTTGGCAACATTCCCAAATCTTTAATGAGCTCGCAACAATCAATGTCATTTAATATTTAATTATAAAATATTATTTATTTTCCAATCTATCTTATTCCTTTCTTATCACTTAAACAGAAGCTATCATAATTCAAGTACCAGTGTTATTTTATTCTCCTATCAAGCACTGTGTAACCCCATTTATAACATTTGTTGTGATATTGAATTATGACAAGTGAATTATGAGAAAGATGAACCGATTCCATAGAATAATTCCATGAACACACAGAACCTTATGTTCCAAAAACTCAGCGCTGTCATGTTATTTGTAAGACTTTCCCAGCAGCTGTCTTCATGTTTACAAATAAAAGATACCAGAGACTGTACGTAGGTACATTTCATTATCATTATTCTTCCTCCAGATATATGATGCATTAAGGTAGTATGTAAGCTTCCATTGTCTGCACAATATTACAAAACAAAAGATATTTATGACCATATCAACATTAAATGGTCTTAATTTATCTTTCAGATATACGGTGCACCAAATGGTAGTATGTTAGCTTACATTGTATTTTCCCATAAAAATACTTATATACATCTACATTTAATGAATATAATTTAATATATTCCGGACATATGTTATGAAAAGCTTGTATGTCTTCCATTGTCTTCACAATGTTTCCCCCAAGTACAAAATAAGAGATACTGATGTTAATATCTACTTTTCATGTATAATTCATATTCAAGACAATTAATGTCAATAGGAAGTACACTCATGGCAAAAATGGTTGTCACCCCCAGACTGAGAACGCTACGTCAAGTTTAACTGAGTGTTGACAAATAATCAAACATGCAATAACTGTCAGAATGATTTGTGTGATTGGGAAAAACATTCGTAAAACATACCAGCTTGTATTTTGGTCTTGTGCTGGCCAATTTAAGAAATTCTACTAGGATATGTATGGTCCCTGTGAAAAAGGGCAATTTTTTACAGTATCCATATAGTATCAATTGGATGGGTATCAATAAAACAAATTACATTTTCAAGTTCAATTGTCGGTTTTATTTCATTCTGCAGTCATGTAAGAGTATATTTACAAGCCTAATATCGGGTAGCACCGCCTCTGGAATTTTCAAGGGCGATAATTCGGGCAGGCATACTGTCTATCAGTGTGTTGATGTTTGCAACAGCCAAATTGTTCCATTCATTCACAAGAGCAGCCCGCAATTGCTGTAAATTTGCAGGAGCAGGGTCCAGTCTTCTAAGTGCACGGTCAAGCTGATCCCAAGCATGTTCTATCGGATTCATATCCGGACTTTTTGAAGGCCAGGGCAATCTTGTTACTCCTTGTGCCTGAATGAAAGCGTTCACTGTACGTGCACGATGGGCTGGTGCATTATCGTCCTGCAACAGGAAGTTGTTGCCATACACTCTTCTTGCATGTGGGAGGCAAACGGTTTCAAGAAGACGTCTGTACGACCTCTGGTTGACGTTTCCTTGAAGGACGACAAGATCCGTTTTACCGTTATGGTGTATTCCTGCCCATACGTGTACAGAACCGCCACCGTGGGCAACCTGATGCTGCAGACAGTCGTCATTGAGCCTTTCCCCACGTAAACGTCGCACTCTCATTCTCCTGTCCACCTTATG
Organism: Steromphala cineraria; assembly: GCA_916613615.1. Classification (NCBI taxonomy): domain Eukaryota; kingdom Metazoa; phylum Mollusca; class Gastropoda; order Trochida; family Trochidae; genus Steromphala; species Steromphala cineraria. The sequence goes on along the minus strand of OU744731.1, from coordinate 13,302,331 downwards.
CAGTAGGAAACGAGACTCGTCAGTAAATATGACGTGACGCCAATGTCCAAGTTGGATTCTGCGGTGCTGCTGCGCCCAAGCAAGCCGTGCCCTGCGGTTGGCCAGTGTCCAGAATGGTTTGATGGCAGGTCTTCTTGCCTTATATCCATGCTGGAGCAACCTGTTCACTACAGTTCTCCGGCTAATGGGCGTATTAATATGAGCCCCCCATCTCTGTGCAAGAGTCAAAGACGAAAGACGTCTATGACGTCGGGTCAAACGAAGAAGAATTCTATCCTGACGAACCGTAGTTTTCTTGGGACGGCCTGAAGACTTATTCGGAACAACATTTCCCTGTATGGCGTGCAGTCTTTTAATCCTTTGAACAGTTCTAACACTGACGTTACATGCTGCAGCAATGACACGATTCGAAGCGCCACCACGACTCATGCCAATGATTTCATGTCTGATTCCTGGTGGAGTGGGACCAGGCATGGTCTATGCTTTTCAGAAACTATAGTCGTGAAGCTGTATCTTATGAAAGAGGTCTATAGTAATCGATGGAAATGACAAACCTAAGGAGACAAATTTCCATCATTTCAATGAAATGGACGTGGTCTACATGAAACCGCTGACACTGTTCATTGTAAAGTGTGAGTTAATGTAACTTCATGCCTGTAATGACATTTCCATGGAAAACCAACATTGCCATGCATACAATGTGATATAAACTCCAATTTCATTAAATATTAGGGGGTGACAACAATTTTTGCCATGAGTGTATATATGAAACTTCCGTTGTCCACAAAATATTTCCAAAAATACAAAATATAAGATACTATAGACCATATCTATACAACCCATTAGCATAATTCATAGTCATTACAAATGTTCTGTCAAAAGGTAGTTTGTAAGTCTATGTGTTCACAATATTTTCCTAAATAAAAAATTATCGTTCATCTTGTAAGTTTTTGTCATAGCAGAACCTTCTTACTCCCAGGCCTAGATCCTTGCAATATAAGGTACATCATGGGGCATATGACATTTTTTAAGACTACCAAAAGGTTCAAGGATTTTAAGACTTGCTTTACAATATCTTATGATAAGAAATACTATACAAATTCAAATACTTTTTACACAAGTAAAATTTCAGAAATTTCTCCATTTCTGGTCTTTGATGCAGATGTTCTCTTATTGATAAAGTATGAACAACTTAGAAAACTAAAACTATGTGTCCTTAGGTTTGCCTAAAAAAGGAATTTTGAGGTAGATATATTTTCTGTAAAAATGTTTTTCTTTTTCTATTTTTTATTTATCTCCATTGATGTTTAACTACGCCTGCCAGTTTCAATACATCTTTCCAGAATGCATTTGGGTTTGTTTTTAAAAAAAAATAATTTATATACATTATATACATTTTTATTCTGCTAAAACTTTTTATAGCAGATAACATTGCATTTGTTAAATTTTGTTCAAAGACAATTGTCATTTGTCTTCCACAAGGTTGACAACAACAAGAGGTAAGTTGCAATCAACAAGCCAGAAATACATTTAATTGTCACTTGATCTAACGTCCAGACATGAAACCTAGCTGTCGACTTAGTTTGGATCTTTAGACCAAAAGATGGTGGATCCGTTGATGCTAAGTCTACAAGTCATGATTAAGAGGACATTAGTTTTCTTTCTATTCTTGATTTTATGTTCTAGCAATCGATGTCAAAATATTTCAATTTGATGTTGGAGTTTCGTGGTGATCAAACTGTAACATTAATTTTTGTGTAAAAATCATTTAAAATATGAACAATGTTTTGGATAAAGTTATTGAATGGTACTATTTTTAAAAACTATTTCTTATCATTTTCAGAAATGCCTTAAAATATTCATGATTTCAACAACACTAATATCATAATTTGAAAGAGTGAATACAAATATTTGTGTCTTTTGTCACCATGAAAATGTTTGAAACCAATGTATATTGTACCAAGAGATAAATGCCAGAGAACTTTCCTGCACATTTGTGAATAACAAACATTACAGAATATGACCTTATACAATATACAATGGAATAATTCAATGGAAGTTGATAAAAATTGAACAAAAAAAGCAAGGTTTAAGGAAACCAACAGCTTATTTATAAATGAGATTTCTTTTATAACCATCATGACAAATATCATCACTATTATCACCATCTAACTCACTGACATAGCTAAAAGTACAAAGCTCTCAAAAAGATAAAATCCATGTCCAATCTTAACAGTAAAATACTGAATTCCAGGGGGGAGTTTTAATGAGCCCCTGTTTCCTTCTTTGCAAGCCCTAGTCTAAGTAACCATGTGTTTTAGCTCTGTTGAGCCAATTTTACCATCGTAAATCACAGGATCTTGTAGTGTACATTCCTGGAAGTCTGCAAGACTGTTAAACCTTCCATCCGTACCAGATTTGTAGTTAACCTTTGACAAGTTTTGGATATGTATCATCAAAATGCTTATCATGCCGTGTTTGATTATCTTCTGATGTGTTTACATAGTTCTAGTTGGTTTTGCCATTAAGAAAACAATAGTAATACATCTTAAATAATTTTCTTAATGACCAAGAAGGTACATAAATTGAGGTTAATTTTGATCACTTTCAAAGGTATTTAGGTCATTGATCAATTTCTTCTCTACCTTTCTTAAGTACTTTGAGAAGAGTCAAATAGTAGCCCTGAAATCATATTCATAAGTTGTTATCCATAGGATTTGATATCATTTAACTTCAAGATGCCCTCAGAAAATGTTATCACTCCTTATGTTGTTTTTAATGGGTATTAGATAACAATTGTTAATTCAGAGGTAACAAATCACATTAGTTACATATTTTGCCGTTTATCATTTATCAACAATATATCATGTCATATTATTTTGTAGTTTGGTTAAATTTTGATGTTTATTTTTATCAGCGTTTGATTGTTATCAATTGTACAGTCTAAAAAGAGATTAATGTTTACTACTATACTTATTAACTGACACGAAGGTAACATAGGCCATTTTTATAACATATTTTCATATTGTTTGAAAGTATATTAACAATTTATCATGATAAGATTTTAGCTATTGATAAGACAACTCTACAAGAATGCATCCTCTAAGTTTATCAGTGTTTGATTATCATCTGTTTTATATTGGGAAAGCGATATTATGTTTTTTCTAATCACCTAATCATGATTGATATTTTAGTTGAATCTTTAAAAAATCTCAAAGATGTTTTACCACATACACGTCAGTATTTAACTCTCACATCCTGTATTATGTTAAAAGCTGTTTCTTGAGTTGTCAGTCAAAACAAGTATTTATCATACAATTGCCTTTTGAAGGATGAAAATGTGAAATATTTTGAATTCATATTAGGAATTATGCCGTTTTGGTTGTATCCAAGCAAAACAATATGTGATGAAAATCACAGAGTGGCTCTCTACTATCACAACTTGTGGATAGTGTAGTAGATTTCAAGGGAGTTAGTGCTCAGAGGTCTAAAACATCTTCCCATACAATATATGATGACAGACTGTTTAGCTGTAGTTAGTCAACTTTCCAGAATAGATCATTCCAAGGCTTATCTGCCTGGTTAAGCTGCCAATTGTCATGTTGTTTATAGGAATAATAGATCACAAATAGGTCAACTAAGTAAAGATATGTGAAATAATACTTTTGGTACAACAAACTTATGGGGACAATATATCATGTTAGTTTAATGGTTTATTTGACAAATCTCAAGATATTTATTGCCCATTACCAGTTATACCATTCATTGTTACTTACAGGACCTATAGATTACGCAAGGTTTTGTTAAATGTTCATAACATATATAACATGTTGACACAATAAATAAATTGATCATTCAAGATTAAATTTGGATATATGAAATCAACCATTTATTGGAACAATATGAGAACAGAAACATTAAAACACACATGTAATGATTTAAAGGGGCAGTAGCACGTTTTTGGAGAGAATATATAAGGTGATATCAGGAAAATAAAAATTAATGGTTCCAATTGAATGACAATGTATTTAAACCAAATGGAGAAGTTATAAGTCAAATATATATGTAAAGTTTAGTCATGCGATTCCATTTTCTTACATAAAACGAATTAAAGGTGTTCACACAAAATGGCCGCCAATGGATTTAATGTGAATCTTCATACTTTGTCTTTTGACTATATGGATGATTGGCTTGTGTAATAGGATTTTTGTCAGTGTCAAAATAATACATTTAGCATTAATTTACAAATATCAGCGAAAATTTTAAAATATAAAACTACCAAACACGTGCTACTGCCCCTTTAATATTTATTGACTATGAATGTATATGGCAGTTATGTTTATCACACTGAAGAAAGAACATTCTAGTCCTGCTCCATGACTGAATATTATTTGACTGTAAAGTCAAGACGCTCACTTAGCAAAAAAACCCTAGATTTTAGCAACTATTATCGTCATCATCTTTATTTTGTACCTTGGCCCTAATATTTTCCAAACATGTCATGCAAAAATAAAAACTAGAAAAAAGACTAATGTATATATCATACAATGACAAAAATATTGATGCATAAATGAATATATTTGACTTTATCGTAATTCAGTTGGTAGAAAGTCTGTTATTGATATTCCTTCTGACTTTTTTCTGAAATTTTTTATATAGTGGTATATTTTTTCATTTTCCATATAATATGAAACTGAAAGTTATTTGAGAGGCAATCTGAATGTTGGAAATATTAAGATGATAAGGGGTTTTATGGGTGAACAACTTCTTCATTATAAAAAGTTGAAAACAGTATAAGGATCCATACTCAAATGTTGTTACTTTCTACAAGTTGTTCATCAATAAAACTCCTTGACATCTTGATGAAACTGAAAAACCAAGATTAAATAAAAAACATTATTTAAAAAAATTCCAAATGTTTTCTACTTAGAGTAACTATTTTTAAGCGAGAACTGCAAATCAGAGGCCACAATAGTGCAAACGTCTCCTGGTACCTACAAATACATCCATACTTTTTCAAACTCTCCAATTGAGTTTTTTCACTACAGTGCTAATTGCAGTGTTCATGGGCAAAATCCTCTTTTATGTTCTTGTACCGAGAAGTTAATAAGAAAATTGTCTCTGATGATAGAAATCCTGAATTGTGTTTTATTCTTATCAGTTGTAAGTGTGTCGGATTTATCTTCACCGCTGTTCTGACAAATCAAGTTAAGATTTCCCCCACAAATGTACTCCTATTTAGATAGCAAGAACTGTAAAGGATCTCAGAACACAATGCATGTGAAAAGTGGGTCATGATGACATTTATGACTCAATCTGTCAGGGTTTTTGGTACACATACTACGTATAAAAATTTGAAAGTGTACAAAATAAATAAGAAAACATGGATTATTAAAATCAATCTTATTGAAAAAATAATTAGAATGTTATCTTAAGAAACCATAAATAATGTTTTGAAGACTGATATAAACCAAAGGTAACATGGTATATTTTATTATGAAAAAGAAATAAAATTTTTGTACTGTATTACTCTTTATTGTGAAAAAAACATAATTTCAAGATAATAACTGATACAAGACTTAATATTGTTGCATACTTGCTTGAGAAACAATTCTAACTAAGTGGACATTATCATACTTCAGCATCATGTAGAACTCAATACCTTTCTTTATCAAACATAAATGGTTGATTTAGAAAAAGTGAATTACAAACCAACTTTACATCTCATATGCTCATATAAAAGTGTGTTAATGTAAATTTCAAAACAGGTGATAACAAATGCAGAAAAGAAAGTATTTGAATGTTGATGAACTCAAAGATACACCCCAGTAGCACAAATTCTTCAAAGGCATTGAAACAACAGCAAAAGATCAGATAAAAAGATGAAAAAGTAGTTGTTATAAGTAAAATCACAGAGTGAATTCTTCAAGGTTTTAAATAAACGCAAAATATCAGATGAAATACAAGAAACAGACATTGTATTGTAAGTACAATCCCAGGGACAACATTTGTTAAAGCAATCCCTCCTATCAAATCAGAGGAACCTGGAGAAGAGAGGCTTCATCTGTTGATGTTTGATAGAAGGTCAGTAAAAACAGATCATTTTATCTTCTCAAGTCTGGCATTCTGTTCTCTCTTGACAGGTGGCGGCTATTGTGGGTGAACCACACAAACAGCTTCTTTAGCCTTGACCAGTGTCATAAAGAATAATAGTTTTGCAAAGTTCTTTTTCTTTCTCTCTTTCAGACAAATCCTACCATTTTCTATTGCTCTGATCATTATGATTAAGATGTTCTGCTCGAAGTGATTTTATTAATTTTCTTTTCGTTTAACCTGATAGGTGTTAGTCATTAGTTTTGATGACCCTGCAGTGTCGAATAGATTGAATTCTTCATTAAAAATATGATTTCCTTCCTTTTCTGACACTAATTTTTTACAATTTGCAGACAAATAATTTAAGGTAACAGCTTGTTTAGCATTGACCAGTGGCAGAGGAAGTTTATCAAAGAATAACTGCGTTTTTACTCTTTCAGGTTCAAAGCAATTTTTACTTACAGGCAAACTTCGGTTAACTTACCATTCTTTTATATGGTTTCATCGCAATGCATAGCCATGATGGTGTTGCAGGTTTTCTCCCTACAATAATACTAGCAGTCGCGATATGAGTGAAATACTCTTGAAAGCGGCTTGTTTTGGTACTCCAGATCACCTCACCTCACCTCGATCTTTAATATTACTACAAAACTACCTTAGTGACTTGTTGTCACTTTGATAAAGAGGTCCAGTATAACTATAACACGTTTCCGAAAAATATCTTTTTCTCTCTTGCTTTTTAATAGTTGGAAAGTTCTATGTCAATTCTTTTGCTCTTTCAGCAGAATTGTAAAGAATACTGTCTTCACCAAAAAAGTGATTTTCCATTTCTTTTGATAATGTCAATGGTATGCGAACAAAAGGTTATCTAACAGTTCACCTGATCACTCTCATTGGTTCTTCAAAGCCTACAAATCATCACAAAGAAGGTTTTGTTATTGTAAGATCAAAGATTCAGAATGATGGAGCAACTGTTTGTTTTCTCACATGTAGATCAAAGTCTTTGTGGGAGATCAACGTTTTTATTTTACAATTGCAAATTTTTCAAATAGATTTTATATATAAATAGTTCAAATGTCAGGATCCTACCTCTATATTTACACCTCTACATCATAATCACAGATCATTTAGATATTCATACGATATGTGGATATGTTTCATGTATGATCTTGCAAATGGAAAAGAAAGATTTGTTTATTTACAACTTGCATAAATACTGATTTAAAGGAATGATGTTTCTAAGATTTTAACTGTATGCATTTACTGAACCTTCGCTTAGTGAATTTTGATCAAGTGAAAGTTTTGAAACATCCGGATAATACTTAATCTCTTACATAAACCATCCTTTAGCAGAAGTGTTTATTGTATCAATCTAAAAGTGGGATGTCTTGCAAGATGCATATATTTTATGCATTTTTTATTTATAAAAAAATGAAAGGGGGTACAAAATGATGTTTTGCAAGATTGATAATGGTTGCATAATTGGACCTTTTTGGTCAGAGAGATTTTAGTACCGTAAACTTACAACACAATAGGATAAGTAATTACTATGCATTCACTGGACCACAGGTTGTCAGAGATTTTTATCTATAACTCTATTGTAAAGCACTATCTACTAAGGGATAAACAGTATTTTTTGTATGATATACTATACTGTATGCATTCACTGGACCGAGCATGACATGATGGTTCAGGCAGATTTTCTATTTATTGCGGCTACCGGCAGGTGCCAGATAAAGATTAGGTCTTGATGTCAGCTAGATATGTTGTTAATATTAGCAAATGTACCTTTAAGAGCATCAAATGTCTACGTTATCTACAAGTCACCTTTTGCAAAGGTCATGGAAAATACAGAGGTTTTTTTTTTAATAGGTGAAACAAGAATTAATGGTAACATTGTGGTGGTAAGAAATAAGATTGAAATGAAATAATTGATCAACAGAATTCACTGTTCCTAAAGACATTTACATGTAGGAAAGATAAAGGAAATGAAGTTGATATATGTTAATGATTTAATTGTTTATCTTTATACCATTTCTTATTTCCTCATTAATTTTTTTGATAATTAGAATGTACATACACTAAAACATTGTTTAAAAAACTAAAAAGTTGTATACATCTACCAAAACATAAAATATTCAAAAATAATGTTCACACTCGAATTGTGTGTATAAAGGAGAAAACAGATCAAAGCCTTAATCCCATCAGTCTCCAAGTTTTCTGTCTCACCTTCATATATATTTGTTTTGCTTTTTACTTTCCGTTGAAACAACATTTCTAACCTACAAACAACATTCTTAGTATGTCCAATACATATCTAAATAAATACAATGCAAAAAACATCCTCACATTCTAAATGATAAGGAGAAAACAGATATTCAATGGACACAATTTCTTTTTCTAGACGAATGCAATAATACCATCCATCTCAATGTTTTTTCTCTCATCTTCATTCATTCTTGTTTTGCGTTTATCTTTCACTTGAAACAACATTTCTAACCTACAAACAACATTCTTAGTATGTCCAATACATATCTAAATAAATACAATGCAAAAAACATCCTCACATTCTAAATGATAAGGAGAAAACAGATATTCAATGGACACAATTTCTTTTTCTAGACGAATGCAATAATACCATCCATCTCAATGTTTTTTCTCTCATCTTCATTCATTCTTGTTTTGCGTTTATCTTTCACTTGAAACAACATTTCTAACCTACGAACAACATTTTTAGTATGTCCAATACATATCTAAATAAATACAATGCAAAAAACATCCTCACATTCTAAATGATAAGGAGAAAACAGATATTCAATGGACACAATTTCTTTTTCTAGACGAATGCAATAATACCATCCATCTCAATGTTTTTTCTCTCATCTTCATTCATTCTTGTTTTGCGTTTATCTTTCACTTGAAACGACATTTCTAACCTACGAACAACATTTTTAATATGTCCAATACATATCTAAATAAATACAATGCAAAAAACATCCCTACATTCTAAGTGAAAAGGAGAAAATAGGTATTCAAGTGGACACAATTTCTTTTTCTAGACGAATGCAATAATCCCATCAATCTCAATGGTTTCTCTCTCACACTGCGACTCTAACACTGCAAATCCAATACAGTAATCACATCTATATCAATTGCACCAAAGTAGTCCTAATGATTACTGCAGCCTCTGCATGTGTGTATTTATCTTTAATGACACGAGAGACTAATAACACTCAGGTTAATTACCTAGCCAGAAGGAATCGCCTGTAGATGGTGTGGTAAACAAATAATCAATGAGTTCAAGTGATATACCACTGGTTATCACACCTAGGATACTGAGCTCCATGCATCATTCAATGGTTAGTCTGAATGCCATGTGTATAGTGGTAGGAGTCACTTCTGGACCTCACACTGCTGATGAGCTTTAAACATCAAACATGGGCATCAAATAATTAGTTCATGTATCATATGATGTTTGTATTGCCTTAAAGAAATATAAAAATCTGGTACTTTTCATTAACAGAAGTGAATTGTTAAAATTGTACACCTTTATGGAATTCATCTAATAATGTTGAATATCATGTGTCATCAAAATATTTTTTCAGGTAAAAAATTAACTATTTGTTTTGTCATTTGAATTGATAGAGATGGGTTGACCATAAATGATAACCTATACTTTTCATGATAATCTACAAGTGGCAATGCCATATATTTCACGATGATTCTACTTGTGGCATAAGGCATACTTTTCAAGACTTTTCATAGTGCAGTCCAGGTGCCTTCAGCGGAGTTGAGCAACAGATATGAAGGGTTCTATTTATTTGCTTCTTACTGAAACTGTGCTAAGAGACTTGCAGTGTTAACAGTCATTTGAAATGATTCCGCCAAACCATAATTATACTGTATGGATAGATAGATATAGCATGGTTTGATGGATCAAGAATGACTTGTCTTACTTCTAGTCCTGCTAGTTTAAAGAGCATAAATAAAATCATTTCAGCTTTTCAATTGACCTCACAATGAGTAAGTAAATATAAATCTTCATGTTCCTTGAATACTTGTTTCATTACATGTACATGAAAATAATGCAGTTTTACATAGAGGATTAATTGTTAAATTATGGTACATTGAAACAAATCCACAAATCTTCAAGTCTTATGTTGAGTTATGATATATTTCTTCAAAACATCTTACACGTATTTATTACTCTCCCGTTGAAGATATCGCTGTTTAATAAATCTACAATGTTATTACACATTGTGTAATAACATCGCGCGCTGACCGAATGACGTGACGTAATATCAGCGGGCCGGCCGCGACAGTCATGTTGGCGACTTTCTTTGTTTTTTTACGATGTTATTAAGCAAGTAATAAATAAAATACTAAACTTGGTCCCGTTTCATAACATTTTTATGAAACTCGTGAATGGTATAGGTATTTAACGAGCGAAACCAACCCATTCACTCGTTTCATAAATATGTTATGAAACGGGACGTCGTTTAGTATTCTCTATATATACATGATACCTGATGCCATTACTTAGCATTCGAGTCACATGAAAGCATCATTCAAGAGAAATACAAATCCATCATGTTGTCTTCACAGAAATCTTGCCTGTTAATCATGGCAACAGATGAAGCATACTAATTTTCTACGTTGACTTCATAAAATATCAAATTTGGTTGACAGTGCAGAAACAAGAATGTGAGCTGTGATTTAGATTAATGCATTAGTTATAATGAGATCTCTAGCTAATTGATATATCACTGCTATCAAGAGCACATCTTGACTGAGGAATGGACAAGAAATGGCTGATACATCATCTAAATAATCCTGAAATCTTATTACTGATGAAGAATCTTGATGTGGTTGGGGCTCCCAATCACATGATCTGAAGACTCCTTACAGGGTTTGGTTGGGTTCAAAGATTTAATGGTGATGAATGAAGCATACATGACCTTGCTTTACAAGACCTGTATTCCCATGCTTTTATAAGAGTGCTGGTCAAATCCTCATTATAAACAATATCATGCCTGGATCCAAATAACAAGAGAATTAAAAAGAATACATTCATTTTACCTATATCATTTACTAAAGGAAAATGAGTAAATTTCAAAGCTTAATTAAGTGATTAATTGATAAATTGAAGATAAGCGTTGTATTGATTTTACCTATTACCAAAGGAAAATGGGCAAATCTCAAATTTGAGGAGATTCATTGATAAATTGAAGAAACGTTGTAATTGGCATGGAACCCAAATGTCAATGATTCCAGTGATTTCCTCTAGAACCTCAACAACATGCAGCATGATTTTTAGAGTTTTATCAACCATTATGTCTGATCAATGCAAAGTCTTGTATTTGTAATCATGCAAGGAGAGAATCATTGTTTTTAGAAGATCAACATCAGAGAAAAGAATCTTTATCGAATTGAATCTGAATGTGTAAATTATTGTCATTTGTCCAGCATCAACGTTGGAACATCTATATGTATGAATATTTCACAAGCTATATGACATGTTTCTTATGAAATGTCTTGTATGTAGAGAAAGTTAAATTATTGTCAGTCCATAAAAAGAAAAGCAAAGATTCTAAAGGAATGCAAACCATATCTGTCTATCTATTATGTCTTGTAACAATGCATATAAAGAAGGATTCATCAGAACACCTACATTGGAACAAATAATACAACTGCTTAAAGATTCATCAATAACTTTATCTTTCTTATGAAATGTTTTTTAATAAATTGTAATCAGACCATAAATATTGGAGCAAAGAATGTGAATAAAGTGAAAGAAGACTTGCCAGCCATATACATATCTGTTTTATGCAAAGTCTTGTAAGACGTCATGCAAAGAAAAACATTAAGATTCATCAATCTAAATGCTAGTTCTAAGTTGTGAAAATATTTGTGTAAACAAGGTGAAATTGTTGTCAGGAAATTTCGATAGGGAGAAGGAATTTTTATTGATAAAGGACTTGTTGACCCATATATTGTGTTTTGGTATCTTGAACGCTGATCTTTTTCTTTTGCATGTCCTCGCTTGTTTAACAGAATTAACCAAGTTATACACTTGTGAACATTTCAATAAATACAAGACTCGGTGAGATAAAGTTGACATCTACCAAGGAAAAACAATCAGCTCCTATTGTTTGTACCTCAATTCTGTGTTTTTCATCAAAGTGTAACCAAACTGAGATGAACATCAAAAGAGAAATATTTTCCCATTAATGTCACAATTCTGCTTAAACTGCAGAGGAAATGTTATTCATTTGGTAATCAAATCAAAACATACAAGAAATGTGTTTTCTTACCTTGTAGAAGCAGTGCGGTCATGTGAGGTAAAATCAACAGGGTTTGTTTTCAAGCGGTATATCCATCCTTAACCTGAGGAAAAAATGGCTATTTATTAGATCCTTGAAGAGCTCCATTATTATTGTATTAATCATAATTAATGTGCTTCCCAAAAGAAAATCAAACAAAAGGATTCAAAGAAATTCATAATCACCTTGCAAAGTCAATTCAAAGTTTTATAAATTAAAACAGATTTTAATAAGATTTTCAACAATACTCTATCAAAATGTTCTTCACAAAACAAATCAGCAACATTGATTGACAAATTATAATCATAGATATATAGTAAAAAAAACCCCTAAATTTACATTACTCAAACTAACATACGTCATCAAAACAAAGGTAACAAAAACTTCTTAATAAAATATTTTAATTTATATAAACCAAATTTTTATTAGATCTTATACGGTATTGGTTTATCTTGCCAGCCCACATGTCAACTGCTTGTTGCAAATTGCTACCATCCCCTCTATAATAAGGGCAAAGTGCCTACTTTCAGTGGTAAGGTTTTGTTTCTATTTAGTGCTCACACCTCATGGAAACCTATACCAATAATCTTCTGCTTTCAATAGCTGTTATCAGTCACTATAATTAATAACATGAATTGTTTATTTTTAACCAGACATAGCTTAATTATGAATTATGATCTGAAAATTCCAAAAATATTATTATGTGAATTTTACATTGATAGGTGTCTGAATGTTTATCAACAGTTTTCAGTGGAGTAAAAAAAGATTAATAAACTACAAAAGGAAGTACACACCTCAGTTGGTTTTATCATATACATGATTTTCAATTACAAATATTTTAAGTTTTAAAGGGGCAGCGTAGCACGTTTTTATGGGGCATATAAGGTGATGTCAAGAAAATGAAAATTAATGGTTCCAATTGAAAGACATTGTATTTGAACTAGATGATGCAGTACTAATTCAAATATATAACGTAACGTTTAGCCATGCGATCACCTTTTCTTACACAAAATGAATTAAAGGTGTTCACACAAAATGGCCGCCAATGGATTTTATGTGAATCTCCATACTTTGTCCTCTGACTATGGATGCATGATTGGCTTGTGTATAATGTGATTTTTGACACTGTCAAAGTAATACATTTAGCATTAACTTACATTTATCAGTGAAATAATTAAAATATAAAATTATCCATAAACGTGCTACTGCCCCTTTAAATGTTGTATGCAAAAACTGACAAGTGCAGGAGATTACTCGATCAGTTGCAAGAGAACACGTCCATGTATCTTTTTAACTTTCCATTTAAAAAATAGTTTTTGATAGAACTTTTTTTCAAAGATAAAGTAATTTTAATAAAACTAGACTGTTTATTGGTATGTAAGTTGTATCTTATGTAAGAATCAATAAATGATCCTCATTATTCACATTTACAACATTTCAAACATCATGTTGATGTAAATTTAGATTTTTACCCATGGCTACACTAAACAAAGATATTTTCATAAACCATCAGCCAAACAACACAAATTACGTTTGAATGCTGAAAATATAGGCTATATGTTGATCATGCAAATACATCACATGCTAATTACATATTTGATAAATCAAAAATATCTGAGGTGTGTACTTTCTTTTGTACCTCAGTTTCTCATTTTGTAAGCTGCAGTGTACAAGTCTTATTAATGCAATATTCCGTGTAAATCTTATGATGTTTGATATAAGGATCTGCATCAAATAACAGTATATAAGTAAAGATGATAATGTTCAATTAAATGCTGTTTCTTAATTAAGATCAATGTTAGGGTCATTATACTTGTGAGGTGAGGTGATGTGGTGTTTATTTCACTTACATTGCGGCTGCTAGTATTATTGCAGGGAGAAAGCCTGCAACACCATTGTGGCTATGCATTACGGTGAAACCTGCGAGCATCGGCTGGAACTAGCAACCATGGGTGGTACTGCACTGAAAATCAGTGTAGCATTGCACCCATTTACCAGCTTTCAGTTGTATAATTGTTGACATACATTTGGATGAACCATATCCCTTATTTCTGTATGAAATATATAAACGTAAAGAGTTTTATATGCATAACCCAGACACAGTGGCCCTGAAATTGCAGATGAAGTCAAAACGTTCATGAATTGAAAAGACAAAAACATATTGGTATTTATCATATTTTAAGTTTTAATGTTCGAATGATATCTTATTTTTTTATGGAAATGAGTTTGAATAATACCAATCAATGAATATGAACTGAATAAGATATACGGCCATATGTGTTTGTGAAGGTAATTCTTGAAAGTCTTTCAATGCATGGACATTCTGTCTGTTCCTTGCATATAAGATCAAACAACATGAGACAAAAGGTCTAGCGATAATATCACATTTATAATAAAAACATTACAGCATTAAGAAATCATGCATAAGCTGATAAATGCATTTGGTATGTTTCCAGAAACAACAATGTTTTACATGTCCTTGCTTTTATAATGCTGTGGATTTGGTTCCAGAGAAAGGGTTTGACAAGCAAGACTTTGATACATTTTGAGGTAAGGTTTCTCATCATGTTTCTGCAGACACTAAATCTATTTCTCTTTTCTCATATGCAACTGCTTGTTATTTTTGTATTTATCTTGACTTTTTATTGTTTATATTGTAACCTTATTGTTTATTTTGGACTTCCAGTATTTATTTTGTTACTTATTGCTTATTTTGGATCTTCTTCAAGCATATGGAGGTACATAAATTCTTTACGCTGTTAGATAAATGTTATTTAATGCTATAAACGTTTCAAAATTGTGAAAACATACCGTTACTGTATAGACCTTATGTGAAAACACATGCATTGCTTCGTTGCCTTCAGGATACAGCAGTTAGTGGGAGATGGCACAAGGATAATGATTACATAGAGAAAAAAGACCTGGCTGGTTTTGCATCTTGAGAAGTGATTAAATCAAGAATGGTTCCTATGACTGACATAGGCGTAGCTCAGTGGTAGTGTGTCTGCTCGTCACCCAGAAGAAAGGGGTTTGATTCCTGGATGTTTCATACCAAAAGACGTTATAAGATGGGAGTTGTTGCTTCCTTGCTTGACACCCAACGTTGTAGAGGATAGAACAATGCTTTAACTGTGGCTGCCGGGTGCCACTAGCACACAAAGAATTTCCATGAACTTGTACTAAGGACAATAAATTATTAAGATTAAAAACAATTTATAAACTGTATGAAATCTGATAAAATAATTGAACCTATCAATAGAAATAAAACATGTTCTTGACCATTCAGTGAATTTAACATTGTACTTGTGATCTTTGGCAGAGAACAACAATTCTCTGATGTCATCAAAAGTTTCCCCTAATGTTACAAGTTCATGATATCATCCTTTTGCTGTGGCTATACATGCACTTTCTGGTTCTAATTTAACAAAAACATTATTATAGATAAACACAATGATGTGCTCAAGAGTGTCTAGAAGGCCTGCATCTCATATTTCATTGGAGAAAATGGAACATTATTTAGACAATGGAATGTTGATGAACTGAAAAGATTTGCTGAAACTTAATTGAAATTAATTGTATTATGACATAGAATCCTAACCTTGATAAATAATAACAAAAAGAAAGTGAGCAATGATGGCATTTATAAGCAATTAAGTCAGTCACAAATTGACGGGGTTCTGTTCTTTTGGTTATGTTATGTTATCTTGAAGTGAAGGAATTATGTACATATAATAAAACTCAGTTTCATGAATGTTTTTTTTTTTTCAATTTTATAATGAAAGTGAGAAAGATTGTTAAATAAAATGACAGTTCAAGACGATTGAAATAATTTTTTATACATGACATGGAAAGGTGGGTACCATGTTGAGCATTTTATCATTTATTTTTTAAATGTTAAAATTTAATATCTTGTAACATTTTAAAAATTCATATTTTCAATAACGTAAAAAAAATTAAATTGAATTTGTCAGTTTACATAGGAAGCAAAAGTATTGACAATAATCTTGTAATTATTGGCATAAAAAGGAGAGCAATAACAAAAGAAAATGAAATTGTGTAAGTGACAGATTTCAATTACTTTGCTTAAATTTATTCCTACAACAGCATCAACAGTTAAACATTTTCCCATTCACAAAATCATTACATCCATAACTGCAGAAATATATTTTGAACTTATGTCAATATTTTCTGTTCATTTTATGCCTTCTGGAAGATATGCAAAATAAATCTTGTCATTTTGTGCGCGGTGTCATTGATTTATAATGAAAGTAAACATATAATACATCATCTGTAACACCAAATATATTTTTACTATGTTGGTTTTAGAAATTGTGGTAATGATGGTTGCAAATACTGTTTACAGACACAACTGAGTCAATATCTGAATGGCGAATTACCAGCCTGGTGCTATTAAAACGTTTTTTGGATCCTCCTTCCATGGAAAATTGTTTGCTAACCCTCTTATCAATTTCCATTTAACTCTGGCAGTTTAAGATGATGTACAGTGAGCACATTTACATCTTGTCAAGGTCCTAAAGACACAGGTTATAAATACATGAAAGGTTTATGGTATAATTTTAAAAGTCTATAGATAAAGAGCAATACTTCCTGGATATCAACTTTCTTATCACCAACATATATGTTTCAGAGTATGTTACTTTTTTAATAGTAGATCGACTTAGCATTTTGGATGTTCATAACAATTTTATTTTAAAGTGGTTGTATTAATGCCCATCAGGGACACTTATGAGTCATTATCAGAAATCAATTCCATGACACTAACGTGTGATACACCAATTTTTATAACAATCCTGCTGTACATATTTTTGCTACTTGAAATCACTTTTCTTCAATAACTAGAACTTTGGTAGTGAATCTACATACTTTTTTAGTAAACACTGCTCGAAAGAACTTTCATTGAATCTTCTTTTTAATTAAAAAAAATACAAAATATTTAAAAAGTTGCTTATAATCACGCATTAACTTGAAATTATGATTCTTGAGAATCTTACCATTTTTGAGGTCATAAGTATAGTCATAATATAATGATTTTAGAAGTGATGTCATATTATTGTTTATGTTGATGTTAAATGTTCTATGACATATTTTTACTCTGATCAGAGAAGGAAAACTTCAATTTCATTTTTTGAACAAGTTAGTATAACCTAATGCATTTATATCTTCTTTTTAGGGTATGTGAAATCCCTTAATCATTAAAAGAAAGACAAGTATCATTACAACTGATTATTTCTCATCATTATTATATTTGCAGAAATATCAAATTACATGACAAGGGATCATCAGGGGATTGATGTGGCTATATTTAACTTACTATCAAACGGCTATTTACAAGAATCTGCAATTAACACCAGGAGATGTAGATAACAGTAATTCACAGCAGGGTGAAACTGACAACCCCCAGGGTAAACAAGATTTGAGGATATCCAGGTATTTGTTTGATAGGAAAATAAACAAACAATTCTGAAGCCAATAATCTTCTCTTCAGATCTGAAAGCCTGATAAAAGCTTGAAATGGACTTTGATTGACAGCTGATGAGGTGAAAGTGACCAGTATCGGTAACATCCGGACCATGGTCAGGGATATAGATACTGTCTACAGCTGTGGTCTATATTGGCCGTAATCCCCCGGTGATGGAGAGATAAGCATGATATCCTCTGGTCAGTCAATATGACCATTTACAAACCAAAGATGTCTAATGTAGTCGTTAATGCTTTGGCCATTCTTATGGATGTACTAAAAGAGTTTATAATCTTTGTGTATTTACCTGTGTTTCAAGAAATTGCTATTCCACATTACTGTTGAAATTAAATGAAAAGTGCATGATACTAGGAATTGATCTCTGTATATTTTTTCAAGACATTGTTTATTAACTGTAGAAATTGTATATTTTTTTACTTTCAAATTGGGATTGATTATTGATGAACTAAATATAAAACAAGTAAAGAAGCGAGCAAAGCTCACATACCCCCGCTCCCCACTTTGTTAAAAAAAATTCAAATAGTAAAACGGATTAATATTGGTTAAAGTTGTATGATAGTTGAAAATACAGTATCTCATTGTGTAAGTCTTCTTTCCACTGAAACCCAAATACCAAATTCATTAATAGGTTTTACAATCAAAAAGGTACATCTAGGAATAATGGTTGATTTTTGTTTCAATTTGAGGTAGTTATCATGAATATTCCACGAGATGTAGTGAGGACAAAATTATTTTTGTTGCGTCAAATTTGGTGAAGCTGAGATGTATATTTCACGAAGTATGTTCAGGACAAAGTAATTTATCATTGAATCATTTTTTAGTCATTTATCCATGAAAAATGCAAACAAGAAAAATAATCATGTTGGTCTAACCGCACATCTAGGGATCATGGTTGATAAGTGTATAAAGTTTGGTGAAGCTAGCATGAAAAGTGTAGGATGTTATGGTCTCGACAAAGGACTTGGTCATAAAGTCACTGTTTGAGTCATGTTTCCATGGAAACCGCAAAAAATAAAGATAATTTGTTGGTCTAACGTTCAAAAGGCCTATCTGGGGATCACGGTTGATAATTGTATGAAGTTTAGTGAAGCTAGCATGAATAGTTTAGGAAATATGCTCTCGACAAAGGAATTGGTCCGAGTCACTGTTTTAGTTATGTTTCCATGTAAACCGCAAAAATAAAATAAAATTGTGGGTCTAACCCTGGAAAGGTACATTTAGGGATCTTGGTTGATATGTTTATGAAGTTTGGTGAAGCTAGCATGTCATAGTTTAGGCGATATGCTCCGGACAAAGGACTTGGTCATAAAGTCACTGTTTTGGTCATGTTTCCATGGAAACCTCAAAAAATAAAAATAATTTGTTGGTCTAACCCTCAAAAGGCACATCTAGGGATCATGGTTGATAAGTGTATGAAGTTTGGTGAAGCTAGCATGTATAGTTTAGGAGATATGCTCCGGACAAAGGACTTGGTCATAAAGTCACTGTTTTGGTCATGTTTCTATGGAAACCGCAAAAAATAAAAAAAATTTGTTGGTCTAACCCGCAAAAGGCACATCTAGGGATCATGGTTGATAAGTGTATGAAGTTTGGTGAAGCTAGCATGTATAGTTTAGGAGATATGCTCCGGACAAAGGACTTGGTCATAAAGTCACTGTTTTGGTCATGTTTCTATGGAAACCGCAAAAAATAAAAATAATTTGTTGGTCTAACCCTCAAAAGGCACATTTAGGGGTCATGGTTGATAAGTGTATGAAGTTTGGTGAAGCTAGCATGTATAGTTTCGGAGATATGCTCCGGACAAAGGACTTGGTCATAAAGTCACTGTTTTAGTCATGTTTCCATGGAAACCGCAAAAAATAAAAATAATTTGTTGGTCTAACCCTCAAAAGGCACATCTAGGGATCATAGTTGATAAGTGTATGAAGTTTGGTGAAGCTAGCATGAATAGTTTGGGAGATATGCTCCGGACAAACTTTTGTGACGGACGGACGGACAGACGGACGGACGGACAGAATGACCGCTATATACCCCCGCTTACGCTGTAAGGCCGGGGTATAATTAAGTTTTTTTATGTTCTCTTCTCTTTATTGTTGAAATTAAAATGAAAAGTGTTGCCCATGATACTAGGAAATGATCTCTGTATGTAAAAATTGAATTTTTTTCAAATTGGAAATGATTTCAAAGAACTATATCAAATTAAGTTTTTTATGTTCTCTTCTCTTTAATGTAAAAAACTGTTGTATTTACATTAAACATGTATTAACTTGAATTACAAATTTTCTATATTTTCTAAAGACAATGTTTATTTCCTGCAATATTTGTAATTAGAAAATACAAATGTGGATAAACTTACCTGAATCTATATACAGAAATTTAACATTTTTTTTCTATGTAAGTTATCTATTTTGCACTCTACAAACTTTTGCTAAAAGGTAACGTTGATTAAGTTGACCAATGCTATTTACTCTAGCAATCTTTATAACTTTGAGTCCATCATGAGTTTCTATTATACATTAATATGAACCTTGGTACACATAATTTGTCTGCATATTTTCTAAAGACCAGTAACTTTTCATTTCCTGTAGAAAGGCAATTTGTAGACTTCCAAATAAGATTAAACTGAAAGTATTAGGACCACATATTTATATCTTACTTATGTACTATAGACATGCCATTAAATTGTGGAAGGTCCTTGTGTAGAAGAGTTTAAGACGATATCTGAAATGCATATGAACTTTATAAGTCCTTATAATTTCCAAAATAACCAGTTTTACCCAGAAATGATGTCTGTATAAGACTTGCATATGTTGATTTACTGATCAGGAATTACAATCTTTTTTAGACTTCAAAATGGGAGTGATCTGAATGTATATAAATTGACAACATATCCATGTCTTGACTTATGTACTCTACATATGCAATTGTGAAAAGTACTCATGAATGAGATCCTTAAACTGTTGTCCGTCACTTAGTGTAAAGTACATTCCAGAGCAGTAAATCCTTGTATTTACTTATTTAAACATGTCAATGTTATTTTCTATTGGTTCACACAAAGTAGACTTTGTAGATTTATTGTTGTAATGGAACCATTAGGATTAGACTGTTTCAATTATCATAAAGAACTTTCCATTATCAAATATTGTAAGCACGCTCACATCTGCACGAAACACATATCTTTGAGCAGATGTTGATTTGCCTTTAAGTGCTACTATAGGCAAAATAATTCAATATTGGTTGACCAGTATGATAGTGACTAACTTAAAACTTAATTTCGAGAAGCATCTTTGATCATGGTTACAGAAATTTTATGAATTTGCAACTTGAATGTGATAAATGTACAAATATTGCTTTGATTCACATCCTTGCTTGTAAAATTTTTACCTAATTGCTAAAGAATTAGGTATAGTTTGGCAGTTTTTGATCATCAAATTTTGAATAATCTAAACGCTGTTGTTTGGATACTTGCTATATAGATAGTGCACAAATGCAAAAACTTACACCAGGGCCCCCTTTCCCTTTAGGGTGGCCTAAACTCCCATTCTTTAACATTGCACTAAGGCTACCTTAAGGACTTACAATCACCTTAGTGCTATGTGAAAGGGCACCCTGGCAACAACAAATTACACAACCAGAAATGATACAAATTCCTTATAATATTATTGTTTGAGCCCTTCACTGGATTCAATCCAATGCCCAAACTTACACCAGGTACTAACCAATTACACCACCTGAACTGATACAAATTACTCATAAATTTTTTGTTTGAGTCCTTCACTGGAATTTTTTGTTTGAGTTCTTCACTGGATTCAATCCAATGCAAAAACTTACACCAGGTACTAACCAATTGCACCTCAAGAAATGATACAAATTTCTTATAATATTTTTGTTTGAGTCTCTCACTGGATTTGAACCAACATCTTAAGAGGCATGAACATTGACAACATCAGCATCTAACCAACCTGCCTATCTGAACTCGACAGAGAGGTCAACAGAAGAAAACTTGTAAACTTCATCAAGGTGAACATGTCCCCATAATTTACCAACTTCAGGTTTAATGCTACATGGCCGATCCAGCTCAAGCACAATCCAGATAATTAAGGTGTTACTCCTACCAAACTCTTAACTGCATGATCTTTAAAAAGCAAAGTACACATCCTGAAATTCTTCAATTTCAGGTTGAAATGTTAATAGCATGAAACTAACATTATCCCTGAAGTAGACCACCTCAAATTGATTACTATAAATAACTACAGACCGGAATACGTTGCTTAGTCTGTAAACATTGAAACCTGAATACGGTTTAAGGAAATTGTCAAGGATGTCATTTTCTATCTGTGATCAGCTAATCAGCTTTTTTGGCAAACATTGTTTTTCTCTTAAACTTTTAGAACAAACTACGATTTGACAAAACTTAAAACCTTGGACAAAAGTTAAACTTTACATCAGATTTGGTTAGCCCCGATTCATATATCTATATGTCAGTGTTTATGATTTAGAGAATAACCAACGAGGTACGAGTGATTACGGGATATCTGCCCGAGTCGAAATAATGTTCACAGTCGCGAGCCTTGGCGAGCGACTGAACATTATTTTGACGAGAGCAGATATCCCGTAATCACTCGCACCGAGTTGGTTATTCTATATATTACCAATTTGTAATGAAATATAATTAAAAAACGACTGAAACAATGCGCTTGAGAAATCGTAGTAATGCTGTAGTAAGTGATACAATCAGCTGATCAGTATTCATACGCGTGTCCAACCGAACATCTCCAGAGTGAACTAGATTAGCGTTTGCGGGATACCGCAAAAGCAGAGCAGCCCCGGAACTTGGGGTTTCGCCTTACCCTGTTCCGCCTTTTACAGGCCTCACCAAATTGGGAATTTTCTCGTGACCTTGACCTTTGACACTCAAGGTCACACAATCAATGAACACATTTCATTAAATTTAACATTATTGTAATGAAATAAAGTGTATTATTGTGTTTACAAGGTATTGCAATAACTCATATCTCATGACCTTGACCTTTGACCTTCAAGGTCACACAATAATTGAACACTTTTTATTGAGTATAACAATCATGTATTGATTAAAAGTGTTCATAGTTAAAATAAAGCATTTTCGCTAAAACATGCTTACGTCATGACCTTGCTGTGACCTTGACCTTTGACGGATTGTAGCCGAAACCTTTTCAAATTTTTTTACTTTTCCAAGGATGATATATACCACGTTAGAGCTTCATAGCACAAAACCTTTTCAAGTTATCGCGTTTACAAGGAATTTTGCGGTGATTTAATAACTCGTGACCTTGACCTTTGAACTTGAAAGTGAACATGTCATAATGATTCCCTGGAAGTATTAACATTAAGACATGTTCATGAGTTCTGAAAAGCTAAATGGGATAAAGTTATACCCTAATTTAGTGCATTTTGTAATAACTCATATCTCATGACCTTGACCTTTGACCTTCAAGGTCACACGATCATTGAACACTTTTTATTGAGTATAACAATCATGTATTGATTAAAAGTGTTCATAGTTAAAATAAAGCATTTTCGCTAAAACATGCTTACGTCATGACCTTGCTGTGACCTTGACCTTTGACGGATTGTAGCCAAAACCTTTTCAAAATTTTTTACTTTTCCAAGGATGATATATACCAAGTTAGAGCTTCATAGCACAAAAACTTTTCAAGTTATCGCGTTTACAAGGAATTCTTAGAGTGAATACATATCTCGTGACCTTGACCTTTGACCTTGAAAGTGAACGTGTCAAAATCGTTCCCCCGAGGTATGAGTAATAAGGTATGAATAAGAGTTGTGGAAAGCTTAGTGGAAAAAAGTTATAGCTAGTAGTACGAGTGCGGCGGCGGCGATGGAAACTTCACAAAAACTGATAGCAGCCACGTCCTTAGACGGGGCTGCTAATTAGTCAACAACGCATCGGAATCTAGTTCAGTTTCAAAACAATACGAAAATGACGAAAATATTGTCCCTGAATGATATAATACACTTTTCAACCTTGAACAAATTAACACACATAAAACTCTTAACAAACAACATTATTTGATAAAGATAATAAGTATTTGAATCAGCCGGTCGTCACGCTGTACTACGACTGTGATGTGTTGTTGACGGCACAATGTTGTAACGCAAATGTCAAAAACCTGTAAATTTTTTGAAACTATAATTGATAAAAGTGGCAATATCTTTAGGAGAAACTTACAAAGAATGCATCAAAACAAGTCTGTATGTCAGGATAATCAAATAATCTGAAGTTTGAACAACATTTGTTTCTTTCGAAGTTACTTTTTCATTCACGTAGCAGGTGTCAAGAACGATAACTGCCTGTGATCAAGGTAGGATTGTTCCCAGGGCTGATCAACTATGAGTATGTTGTCATTGTTGATTTGTAAAAGTTATTGCTTTCATGAATGTATGTATTGAATTTGAGTCCCTATGGTTTTTAGGTGTAAATAATTACTAATGGATCAGTGAAATTCTTGTGCTTAGATAGATTTCATGAATTTTCGATGGCAACCATGTTTGTTTACAAACAGACAGCGCTTATTGTACCTTTGGAAAAAGCACAATCTTGAGATCACAATGAAATTTAACACGTAGATGAATAGTTTCAAATAATACTGCGTTTAAATATCAACCTGTAAGTTATATGATGTACAGTAATATTTATCATTCTACGATTTTATTTTTAACCTAATCGATATACGTTTGACACGTTCAATTTATCAATGAAACGTGAAAATAGTTCCGTCGACCAATCCTCTTTCATTCTCTTAGGAACCGACCAATCAACGTTGAGAATCACTAAAAAGCACATGTGCGGATATCAAAAAAATATCCACTCGTGTATTCTCGCCCGTATGGGTAATATAACTAATTACTGAGTTGGACTTTTACTCTGCTTGCACAATATTAAAGCCATGAGCAGCTTATACGATAACTATCTGAATGAGACATGAATACAGAGTTTTGAAAACATCCTCTTTGAAGCTTTTTTTTGTTGGATCTCAGTGCTTAATAACTGCTGCCAAACTCCTTCAAGAAGAAACAGACAATTAAGGAAACATATCAAATATTCAAATATTGGCGCAATGGAAAAAAGCTTGCACAGTAGGTATATGTAAAAAAGATCAAGTAAAAGAATATAGTTTTTTTTATCAAATAGAGCCATTGCCTCTGTGGCTCATCAGGCTTCATATTCAATTTTGCTTTAGGGTGTGGTCAATGTGATTCACAGGCCAGTTTACCAGGGAATCTCTACAAAACATTTCAATATTCTATGCCTTGAATTGTGCTTCTGGAGAAGCAGTGACAAAATGGCTAAAAAGTTAAAGTAGTGGCCACAGGGTCACCAGTTCTACAATCATGTATGTAGGCGATGCGATTTCAGTAATAAATTCAGAAATGGAAATTGCTCAATCATTCAACGATTATTTAGGGGTCAAGGGTCACCACAACTGTAAGCTGAAATCCTCACTAGTCAAAGAGTCTGTACACAAGGTTTCAGCTTTCCAGACCTTATATGCTTCTTGAGCTGAAAGAAGGTAGTTATATGGTAAAGATTTGCACCATTGGACATAAGACACTACAGATTGTTTACTACAGAAACAGAGGAAATACATGTTACAAAGAACTCTTATTCGAGATTTAATGTAATTGTTGTACTATGGTAGAAGCTTACTTGCATGCACTATTGGAACAGCATTCAGACACAATACACTGTTCATTCATCAAAACGATGGTGTACATGTTACAATTAATTGTAAGGAACTTCAATTCATCGCTAAAATATTGATAGAAATATTGCAAAAGTTTAAAAACACCATTGGTACATGTCAGACACTATTTACTGTTCACTCAAGAAACAAATAAAACATCAAAAAGATGTCACAAAAAACTCTTATTCAAAGTAAACATTTTTGTAGAGATATGGTCAAAGCTTGCAAATACTGGGCAAGTTAGACACCATATATTGTTTGTTTAAACAAACTAAGTTCATGTTTCAAACTTAAATATTGGTGAATTAGGTCCAAGCTTGCATGAAACAGTAGCTGCATATGCAAATCTGACACCTTTTATTTTTCATTCTTGAAACAAATAATGTACATGTGGCACTTAATTCTTGTTCAAATATTGGTAGTAACATGTTTGAAGCTTGCAAAGCATTGTTATAGCATTTCAGACACTGTAGCCTGTTAACTCAAACAGGTAAATTATAAAACAAGCAATTGAATTTGGAATTCTTCATAAAACAAATTAAATAACCGTCACACAGAATAAATCCATGTTAAATATTGGTAAGAAAAGGGTTGAGATTGTATGCACCATTGGAATTTACATGTCAGACACCAAAAATTGTTTCCTCATCAAATAGATTCAGTACAATGAGCTTGTATACCAGGTCTATAAGTCAACAGATCTGCCCCCTAGACCACGCCATACTCCTTATATCTTGTCAAATTGTTTTGAACTGTGAATGAGCTTGTATACCAGGTCCATAAGTCAATAGATCTGCTCCCTCTTGTCCATGCAGACCCAGTACACATGAACTTAAACATCGGTTCCATTCTAATTGTGACATTGTTGATCCTTAGACCTCTAATTGTGATACTGGGAACCTAGGTACATCTAAATATATCTGAAAATTCTTCCATTCTAATTGTGACATTGTTGATCCTTAGGCTTCTAATTGTGATACTGGGAAACTAAGGTACATCTAAATACATAGAAATTCTCCAATTCCATGTTCAATAATAATGTTAATTAACTCTACCCTCAAACTCAGCATGCTCAGAATGATTACCATAAATAACAATAGAATCTGTTTATAGTCAAAGGAAATAACACTAAAACCTCTATTTAATCTTGAGGAAATAGTTTAGGACGTCATTATCTTACTGTGGTCAGCTAATTAGTTTATCAGGGTTTCACCTACACACAGTAACAGCTGATTACCTTAACCTTTGACCTCTAATGAGCAATTTCAAGCAAAGGTGTGCTAATTCCTTGACCCCGTCAATATGCAAATAATCAGAAGATGTTACCATGTTGGTCCACTTATGACCTTTCACGAAATAATTATTGCACTGCATGGAATCTGTGGAAACTTTATCTTATTGATCTTTGCTGACCATTTCTCTAAGAGTAGGTAGTCAATTCTTGTAATGAGTATACTTGAAATAAATCAAATATCAGCTAGATAAAGATATTTTGGGATAGAATGCATGTTGGAGAAGCTCAGGAAACAAGTTGATTGGTTAGAAAAAAAGTCATTCAAGTTAAATGACTGAATTGGTGCTTAGAATTTCTTGGGCATCATTTAAGTCATTCATAGCAAATATAAGTTTAAATTTCAGTTTATTAATAAATGGTTATTATAATTTTTAAATTTATGTGCTTTTAAGTTTAAACTTCAGTTAATTAATGAATGGTTATTAGTACTTATAAGTATGGTTTAATTTAAATTTCAGGTATCCGGTAATTAATGAATGATAACTATTATTTCGTTATCTTGTTCAACGATGCTCCTTTCTTGAATAGAAGTCAAATGATTTACAAAGAGCATATATTTCAGCCAAGGATATGATTCTTGTAATTGTGTTATGTAGAGTATCATATAACACCATTAGTATAATTGGTACCCTAACTGAAGCACAAAATCTGTCAGGAAAGCGTTCTGAAATCAAAGAACTACAAGTCTGTAAGTGATACATTTCCTGTTGCAAGATAGATATATCTAAGAGTGAAGTGTAATTTAGTTATGCAGTGATAATCCTCTTATCAGTTTCTAAGGATTCAAGGTCAAAGGTTAGATATACAGTATTAGATATTCATGCTGAATCATTTAAGTGTAATACCATAACCATGCAATTTCCAATTGTCACATTTTCTCAACTATACATCCTTTGATCATATTCTTAAGTTTCTGCAGTAGTGTAGAAAATTATGTAGAACTTGGTATAGTGTTGAAAATTAAATACAATTAAGAAGAATATTGACTGATGGTCTTTACCATATGCTTTATATTAATGCATTGAAGGTTAAAAATCTTATCTTTAATTGAATCATAAGTTGTTTTATAACCTAGCATAAATAAAATATTTAATGATGCATAAATAACATCTTTATGAGCACAAGCCTTCATCCAAATCATTTGGAAATGATGTAGGTAAAACCTTTACAAAATTGTAACAGATGATTTATCATTAACTTCATGGGATAAAGATTTGAAAGATTAAATCTAGTAGTAAGAATATTAAAATGTTTTTTAAAAGTGACCAAATTTCATATTAGAATATGAGGCACAAAGAAAACATCATTCTATCCAAATATATTTTTAATATCAAAATGATTTAAATGATTGGATCCAATACGAAACCAATAAACAACGTTAACAGAACAGCCAGACAATATAAATCACAATAACATACTTCACAAAGCATGTCTATATGGTTTTATATATGTATGGAAAAGGTTAAGATATATTACTTCACATGGCATCACATAACCACATTAATTTAGTAAAACACATGTTATCATGTTCATCAACTTCAAAGAAGTTCATTAACAGCACTAATAAATAGCTCAATTAAGTTTTTAACCAAGAAAATATAACCAAACATACAACCGTCCTCCCTAGCTTGTGTACAAGATGTTATGATACACATGTGTACATTTAATGGCACCATATTTTTGAAAATAATTAATCAAGGAAAACAGACCCTTTTAATGAAATTTGCAAATTCCTATAAAGTTCTTCTGTGTATTTTATGCACAAAAACACACAAAAGCTATTGAACTCCAACTTTATTCAATTCCTTTAGGGAATCAAACATTTGATATTTTCCATTACAAACCCTTTGATGTTTTCATCTTGGGCTATGATCATGTTATGAATTAATAGCACTCTACAATTAACTTAATACCTGAATGAAAGTAGTTGATGTGACTACGTCATAAACATTTTGAAAATATATTTGCTATATATAACATTTTGGTTGCATGCTTACAATTTTACATAGAATATAATAGCAATGTCCATGAATATATTCCAATAGGAAGAAGTTTTTCAGCACCATTCAGCTTTTTTCATGTTATGCAAAAAACAAAATGGAAGATCAAAATCCACCAGTTGCTCCCTAAGAATAAATATCATGTGTAAGAATGAAACCAATTAAGTAAAAACTCTTTAAAGGGGCAGTAGCACGTTTTTAGTTGGAATATAAGGTGATGTCATGAAAATGAAAATTAATGGTTCTAATTGAAAGACACTGTATTTAAATTAAATGGGGCAGTAAAAATTCCAATATATAACGTAAAGTTTAGCCATGCTATTCCTTTTCTTACACAAAATGAATTAAAGGTGTTCACAAAAAAATGGCGCCAATGGATTTTATGTGAATCTTCATACTTTGTCCTCTGACTATAGATGATTGGCTTGTGTAATGACACTGTCAAAATAATAAATTTAGCATTAACTTCCAATTATCAGTGGAAATTTTAAAATATAAAATTATCCAAAAACGTGCTACTGCCCCTTTAATATGTTGAGCATTCAATAAAACCTTTACGACACACTTAATGAACACACATAACTATCTAATAATTAATTATAAACAGTAATCTTAACATTTTCTCTTTTATTACTAATGATCACCTCTACTGATTGACGTAGCTGTCATCCTTTGATATTCTTTAAATATCTGAAGAATAAAAACGTCCCTCTGATAACAAACAACTGAAACCATTTGAGAGTAACATTGTACAGAAAACTATCAAACCTCAACAACCAACCATTAGTTAAATTTCCCTATTGTTCTGTATGTCACAATCTGTGTTGATGAAGTTACTCCTTTAAAAAAACTTATTTTTCAAGGGATTAAGAATCTGTTACACCAAATCATCCAAAATATGTATTTTACTCATGAAGGAATAGTCATATCGAAGAAACAAGGTGATGCTAATTCCTTTGAGTCTGTTTTTCACAAATATTTCATTTAAGGTTATGCTTGTGAATTGAAGTTGTCAGCCTCATGATAGAAACACTCACAAAAACAACAAAATAAATTAATTGAATATTTTTTTCTGAAGGTCCTTAGCAAATCATATGAACTATTTTCAATAATGTTTCCCCAGTCAGCCTTACCTACACAATCAATTCATCAAACACGCTGACAAATGATTACACACCAAGACTCTTTGCAGCTTTTATTGCACTTTGATTGATAACATGCCCTGCGCCAGAGTTGTAAAGAAAACAATAAAATGGAATCAGGATTGAATGGGCCAAGTTAATCTTATTAACAACACTGTGCATATCAAAGTTTTTCTACATTTTTATTGAATACCTTGAATTATGGCCATAAAATTGTCCTAGAGAATTGATTGATGAAGGCTTGACACAAGCAGCTATTTCTTTGCCAGAAGGCTAACGAACTGAACAAAACGAATTTTCTCCTTCAAAAGAATTTGGGTTTTACTTACAGAATAACTTGAGGATTCAGAGGAAGAATTTGTCAGAGGTAACTATAATGTCTGAAAAGCTGTAAAACTTGACTGAAACGCTGCCATGCTTGTCTCAAGGCTTCACATGGCAGTCGACATAACAGGCTTTAATTGTCAAGGGCTGCTAAACAGGGATGCAGGGCTACCAAACAACCTTGAAAGGCTGCAAAATCCATTGGAAACCTTGTATACAAACTTGGCAAAAGATGACAAACACAAAATAATTGTTGATAAATTTTATTGCTTTGAAAAAAGTTTCAACTATTGAATTTCATCATAGTTATCATCAACTTCTGTTGTTTGAGACATACTAAGCACTATATACATGCATTTGGATTGAAGATGATGTTATGAAATCAAAAAGATATAAATATATAAATACAAAGGTAGATGAGTGAAGGTTCAGTCAGAAGAAGAATCTTAGCTACGTTAGACTTAGCTACGCTACTAAGCTGGACAAACACGGATCTGAAGTTTTGTTTGACTTTTGGATTGAATGCTATAGAATACCTCAAGAAAAGCTAACAAAACAAATTTAGTAAGAAACCTAATAAGAATAGTAATAATTCTATTGAATTGATTGATGAACCTTGAGTATAACAAAAACAATTTGGTTGAAGGAAATGAAGTGTCATGGATATATATACCTTAATCAGCAATAGTGTTCTAAAGTTTCTTAATGAAGTAGGAACAAGTTCAAATACATTAATGTATCAACCTAAATAAACAATTTTGTAAATAAAAAGTTAAATAATGTTAGATTGACATTTCAACATGAACAAAACCAACTGCACTGGAACTAAAGAAAATTTCATCTCTTTTTAAGTTTTGAGTCAAGGCTATTTCTTATTGGATGGAATCTCATTACTTAAAGCAGTAATTAAATTGCCAAGGAAGATACTTAATTACTGCAGAGGTGAGTATTGAATCTCATGCAGAGAGCGGTGAAATCACGCTATGATTGGTATTGAGAACCCAAAGACTTAAATCCCTGAATCTACGAGTGATTATAAAATCTATTTACCAGCTGGTAGGGACTAGCGAGAGGATTTGGTCTTTATTCAAGGTCCTACTAAACAAACTTAAAAGTGTCAGGTGACTGACATGGAATGAAATCATATAGATTAACTTGTATCTCTATTAATTGGATCATGGTCGGTTTCACCTGAATTTTCAAGACCTTGGAACTTGAGTGGTATATGTAAAGATAATTTAGATCAAGTGTGATGTTAGTTTATTTATTGATACAATTTAAGATTTGCTTTCCTGTAGCCTTAGATCAAGTGAGATGTAAATGGCTAGTATATTGATACAATTTCATATTTGTTATTCTGAAACCTTGAATGGTATATGATTTTGATAAGTAAGATGTTATATAGGTTAATTTATTGAAACAAGTTCAAATTTGTTATTCTGAAACCTTGAATGGTATATGATTTTGATAAGTAAGATGCTATATAGGTTAATTTATTGATACAAGTTCAAATTTATTATTCTGAAACCTTGAATGGTATATGATTATGATAAGAAAGATGTTATATAGGTTAATTTATTGATACAAGTTCAAATTTGTTATTCTGAAACCTTGAATGGTATATGATTATGATAAGTAAGATGTTATATAGGTTAATTTATTGATACAAGTTCAAATTTGTTATTCTGAAACCTTGAACGGTATATGATTTTGATAAGTAAGATGCTATATATAGGTTAATTTATTGATACAAGTTCAAATTTGTTATTCTGAAACCTTGAATGGTATATGATTTCGATAAGTAAGATGCTATATAGGTTATTTTATTGATACAAGTTCAAATTTGTTATTCTGAAACCTTGAATGGTATATGATTTCGATAAGTAAGATGCAATATAGGTTAATTTATTGATACAAGTTCAAATTTGTTATTCTGAAACCTTGAATGGTATATGATTTTGATAAGTAAGATGCTATATAGGAATATTTATTGATATATGTTCAAATTTGCAATTCTGTAGCCTTGACCATATTGTGATTTAATTTACGATTATATCAGTTTATTCATTGTTATGAGTATGTATTTGTAATTCTGTAGCCTTGAATGGCACATGGATGATTTGGATCAAGTAAGATGTTATGGTTAAGATATCTATCACTGTTCAAATTTGCTCTTTGTAGTCTTGAAAAGTGTATGTAAAGATGTTTTATATAAAGTGAGATATTGTTAGTTTATGTATTGATATGGGTTCAATTTGCATTTTTCTTGGCCTTGAATAGTAAATGCTAAGCTAATTTTTGAGAGGGAATGGCTTTATATTAGATATGACATCTAATGGTATATTGATATTTAAGACTTAACAACTGAACACTAAGATTAACTTAAGTGTTATCTTTTAACATTGCACAACAGCTACGTACCTAAGTGACTTTAGATTATTTTAGGGTTTTGTGCAAGAACCCCAAAAATCTTATGACAACACACCATTAGATTTGTCGAAAAGTAACAAATGCATTTTCAACAATATTTCAGTCATTCGACACATCAATGAAGATCATCCAGAAGAGAATTGACAGATGAGGGTGATGGCAAGGATAAAGGAATAGAGAAAGGCAAAGCGAAGGAAAGACAGAAAAGACTCATTTTGCTCTGGCTTCTGTCCCTCAAACAGCTTCAGTGACTCTACCAGGACTGTATAAGCTCCAGCTGGCATAACTAACAGGGCATTGCAGCACCCAAACCACCACACCATGATAAGGTATTGAATGAAATGGTTAGATTCAAAAGGATGAAAATGAAAAGATCATAATGACCAAACCACCACACCATGATAAGGTATTGAGTGAAATGGTTGGAATCAAAAGGATGAAAATGAAAAGATCATTATGACCAAACCACCACACCATGATAAGGTATTGAGTGAAATGGTTGGATTCAGAGGGATGATAATGAAAAGATCATCATGACATTGAAGAATGAAGGCAAGCTGAGGGTATTCTAACGATATTTCTGATGCATATTAAAGATATTAAGAACAAGCCTTCTAACATCCATCAGAAGTGGCGATAAAGGCAAGTCTGGGAAGTTTCTGAAGTCATTCCATTCATTGATTCCTTTGCAAATGTTTCATTCACATTTTCAGTGAACATTTCAATCTCGTATGAAAGCATCATAAAGGAACCAGACGTCTCAATCACATGGCTTTTGAGAACTTTGCTCAGAGAAGGGATATTTCCTGAAATATTGGAACAGTTATCAGTCGTTAGACAGAAGAAACATGAGAAATGAACTATGGTTGTCTGTATACAATCAAATTCTGTTCAGTTGGACCCAATTCTATTGCATCATTGAACTGAATCTATTATCTTTTGCTTCCAATGATGGCTACTTTATTGTAGAAGTTGAAGTTGTAGCTGTACAATGACTACAAACACAGATCTATCAAACTACTTGTATGTTCTTTTAGCAGCAGTAAAAATCAAAGAGGAAAAATGCACTTCTTTATTATTTTTAAAACTGTTTTAGATTTTTATCAAATGATATTTAAAGTCTGCTACATTCTTTTAAATATATGTAATATTATGAACATTATTATGTAGGTTATTATTAGATCATGTTAGTGAAGCCTGCAGTTTGGACAGATCGAGGCACACAAGTGATAAACAGTAAATATCCTACACATGTATTCTGCACATTCTACCGCAAATACAATGTCAAGACACTTATTGAAACAGAAATATATCATTGCAAGTTTTATGCTATGAGGATGATGCTCAAATTGATGATCCACACTTGAAACAATAAAATACAGAACTTTATATAAAATGATGACTTTGACATACATGTATTACCTCATATTGAACTAATTTCTTAAAAAACATTAATGAATAGATATTTCATTTTCCAGCAACTCACCATAATTCTTTCAACCTTCATGATTTCTTAACATGGCATGATAAATATTGACATTTTGTTAAAATTAAAGATAAAGATTTCGTAATTGAAATCACTTAATGAAAGTTGTTGAGAACATATCTAAATTTTATGGTTAAGTTAAAAAACTTATAGTTTTTTAAAAGAGAACCTAAGGCAACAATATAATCTCCTCTTTGATCAATTGTTGTAGGTGATATCTTACAACAATCAGTAGGAAAGTCCTTTAGTTCAGGTATAAATTAGTTATTTCATATTGACACATTTTTAAAACTTTGCCACAAGCAAAATTAAAGACGGATGCTATGATGACGCAGATATTTACATAAACATGATTCATGTACATGTACTGATCATACATTATAATAGTTCAAGGGAATATTACTTAGATTAAACCCCTTGAGTGCATAATTCTTTCTTTTTGTCAATAGGTTCTAACTCAGAATTACTTTTCTTGAGATGTTTACTCTTTACACACCCCTTGTTGCAAACAAACTGTATCATAAAAACATTAATTACTTAATTGTATAGAAATAACTTAGTTGAAATCATTGCAGGAACATTCTGTGGGTGTGTAACAAATAATAACCCGATTGGCTCTGGTTATAGAAATTAGATCAAAAATATAAAACACTTAAAAGCTAGAAAAATTTATATTTTTATCAATGGTTGAAGAAAATACCTGAAATCTTTTATTAATTATCAAATTATCATAATAATGTACAGCCTGATGATAAGTATTTCATTTTTAGAGATTATAAAACATAATTCATGATAATAAAAGTTGTGTTGCTTGAAGGGACCATAAAATCCCTAATTTCAACTTTTGATGAATAATGAATCAACAATTAATCATTAATATTTCTATTATTCAATGATTTAATGATATATGTTAACAATGAAACCCTGGTTATTTGGCAATAATAACTTTATATCGCATGCAATTCATCATACTGTAAATCAAATAACATGGCATAATCACTTGAGTCTTATTTTCAAACTTATTTGAAAAGAAATTTTGATAATGAGTTGTGTTATATGTTGATAAAATCAATTACTTGAGAACAAACAAAATATTTGAATTTATTGTTGACAACAATGATAAATGTTACCAAACCAAATTAAGACACATCAGCTTAGACCTTTTCTGCTCTGACTCAATCACTTTGGAAATGAATCAGTTTACAGAAAGGAGAAAAAATCAATAATTTGACAAATTGAAAATTTCAAAATTGTGACATCTTTTAATCTTTAAACTTTTGAAAAAATCAGATAACATTGATTTAATCTATTCCAGAAATAAATTTTGATAGAAAATGTCAAAATGTGTGAATAATTGCCGCTTTAAAATGTTGTAATTCAACATGATTCAGAACATTGGATAATTGGCAACAAAAAGTGAATAATTATCAATGAACCAAAACAAAAAGAAGGATATGATGAATTAGCACAACGATAACAAGTTTCCTTTGCAAAATAAAAAAATAAAACATTTTGTAATGGATGTAAAAATACTATGATGAGATATAATTTGAAATTTCATTTCGACAAGTGTTTGTAAGATATATTTGTAAGAGCATCAAAACTGTTTATGTATGACGCTGTCAAGAAAAAGCGTTAGGTGGTTGGCCTGTTCCAGCCACTGCTCTCAGGTTTAACCGCAATGCATAGCCACAATAGTGTTGCGGGTGTTCTCCCTGGAATAATACTAGCAGCCATTAAAGAAGTGAAATAATCTTGAAAGAAGGGTTGACTAGTATCACCTAACCTCACCTCTAGCCTCAGATCAAGCCTTACAAGGGTATAATTTTAGGCCCATTCACAGTCAAATGTTGTCAATCAATCAATTCTTGTTCCTGTCTGTTGTAACATGTTGAAAAGTCAAGATGTACAAGAGAACCAGAACAAGGATAATAACAGATTGGTTGAATGTTGTCTGACTACTCCATTGACAAGTGACACGGCGCTGGCGGTTCTAGTCTTTGACCAAGATATACAAGAGTAAAGTAAAAGAGTTTCCATCAAAGTTCCTGGAGAATTCTTGGAAAGATGAATTTTTTCCATGAGGTCAGTTATATGAAATGGTATCAATTAATTAAGAATAAGAGGAAATTATATATGTTGCTCACATTAAAAAAAACTATTATATTCATCTATACTTCAAACAATAAGGTGTAAATATCATACACCTAATAACTTATTGAGAGGTAATTATTTGAAAAAATACAAGGACTCAAGACCTGACTCCAGAGGCGGTTTGACCTGACCAAGGCCGGAGCCCGAGGTCAGTTAAATTCAGCTCTGTTGAGGGAATCAACTGACCAATGATATTCTTAATTTTAATAGAGGTATGATAATGTGTTATTATAATTTAAGTTATACCATTCAGAGGTGGGGTCCATGGTATCTCACCAAATACCCCGCCTCTGAATGGTATAACGAATTTATCTTACCGAATGTTTAAACAAAATGCATATAATATGATAATATAGAGTGAGAAAAACGTTAACTGTGAAAACCCTTTGACTAAAGTTTGTTCAAAGCTATATATCGGTTTATCAAAAGTATAACCAGCTTGATCATGTGTTCGAGGTAACATACATTGTTCATTTCAAGACGCTCAATCAGCACGCCTTTTTCATGTGCCCGGGTATACATAATTTATCAACCTGTTTAAGAGGGTGATATCAGTTTTTATCCAGGGTCACGTGGACCAATCAGAGATCGAGATTCTTACATGAGGTAGGATAAGTCAATTTGTGCTCATGTCTGCTGTAACAAGTTGAAAAGTAAAGATGTACAAGCCGGACAAGAATATAATTAAAGAGATTTCATCAAAGTTCCTGGAGAATTCTTGGAAAGATTGTGTTTTCTCAAAGGTTAGTAATTTGAATTGGTATCCATGGTTAATAAATAAGAGGAAACTTCAATCATTAAATGTATCCCAATAGGTGTCAATAAATTTGTCAATTTTTGTTCATGTATGCTGTAACAAGTTGAAAAATAAAGTTGTTAAAGAAAACCAGGAAGAGGAAGACTTGGTAACTGATTGGTTAAATAAGTTGTCAGACTACTTCATTGACAAGTGACATGGCGCTGTCTGTTTGAGTCTTTGATCAAACCTTACAAGAATAAAGTAGAAGATTTTTCATCAAAGGATCTTGAGAGATCATTAGAAGATAATTTAAAAGTCTTTTTCTGAAGTCAGTTATTTAAACTGTTAATTATCCAAACATTTTCTTCAATTAGCTTGGATTTGAAAACCTCTTGTAATCAATTTCACAGACAGAATAGTATTTAAAAATCTTAAATAATACTTTTCAGGCAACAACATGTTTAACATCTTGTTTACGAGAACAAAATGGTTTGTTTTTACCATATCTTTGTAACATACTTCAATGTCTGCAATAATCTGCACACATAATTTATTACTGAGGTTGCAAATTCAAAACAATTAAAAATCATGCATTTGCTTAAAACTTGCTCCTATGATTCAACCACTGCTTTAAATGATTGTTTAATTCATTTATTTTAATCTTTAATTTTTATCTATACTGCAGTAATCAATTTAATGTATCTTCACAATAATGACACATTGGAATAAAAATAACACATTTAACATTTCAAACATTGTGCTGAATGAATGATTGTGAGTGAAAAAATAATTTATATTATTATATAATAAAATATTTAAAAATAATAGAAAAATTATATTGTTTGAACATTATACTATATAAGATAGAACTTTTCAATGGTACGTACCTGATCAATTCTTCTATTGCAGTATCTACCATAAAGAATACAAGAAATAAAAAATCAAGAATGTATTAAAAAATTACACATCTGAACATCTGAACAATGATTGTGTAAGTGATCCAATCTAAATGAGTAAAATAAGTTTATTTTGTTGCCATTGGAATTAAAACTTTTAGAGTGCAGAAAGGTGTTATCAGAAACAAGCAAGTAATCAAAAACATCCTTCAAATGTCAGCATGACTTTATGTCCAAATTTGAATCAAGTACAAATAGTTTTTGACTCTTTTAAATTCATTGGAATTCAAAGTTCTGGAATGTCGATTGAAAGTCTTTTACCAGATACATGGCACTAATTTGTATGCAAAAATATCTTCAAATGTCATCATGTCCAAATTCAAATCCAAAACAAGTTCAAACCTCTTTGTCAACAAAAATAACTAAGATGAAAGACAAATACCCAATTAATGTATCTGAATGAGGAGAAGAACCTGCTTTACAAAATACATAATCAAAGCTGATCGATGACAAGAGGAAAGCCCTTGTTTTGCGATTGTTGTCTAAGAGGTAAATGATGGTTTATTTGAACGATAAGTTGTATTCCTATTCACGCCGGGGACTGAGAGACAGGAAAAGTCATCAAACCGCATGGTGAATCTGGTCTACAGAATAATTTCTAATCAGGTTGAAAACCAACATTGCTTTACACTTCCCATGAAGCGTTCATCAACATCTTAATCACACTGACCCTTTAAGATACAAACAACTAACCTAAGTCACAATCGTAGTTCCTTAAAAAAAAACCAAGGTTAATATTTTCCAAATCACAAATCAACACGCTTTCTCATGGTGTAAAGTTTTCTGATATCTAGAAATGATAAATAAACTAGAAAATTTGTGAACATGGGACACAGATGCCCCCGCTAATAAAAAAGCCCTCAATGTTTTCAACCATAAAATTTAAAACAAATTAAGAGATGCAAAACTTTTAGCTTCATTTAAGTTCAAACATCCATTAAAATGTAGGAAATTAAAAATACCCAAAACATAATATAAGGTGCACACCTTTAGGATACCTATAAAGCATGTTTGGAAGAATAGTGCAGTCTATCCAGTACTTTTTGACGAGAAGTGGATAACCAACATCCCATATAATATACCAATATGAGCTTTCACTTGCCCCAAAATTCACCTAAGTTCAACATGTCAGAAATTTGAAAAAAATTAAAAAATTGAAAAACAAAATATTAGATGCACACCCTTAGGATGCCTATAAGCCATGTGTGCAATTTAAATTAAATCCATTGAACGTTTTTTGCGGAGAAGTGGATAAACAACACCCCCTATCACACTACTATGAGCTTTCACTTGCCCAAAACTTCACCTAAGTTCAACATGACAGACATTTGAACAAAAAAAATTGATAAACAAAATATGAGATGCACACCCTTAGGATGCCTAAAATCCAGGTGTGCGATTTCAATTAAATCTGTTGAACGGTTTTTGAGGAGAAGTGGATAAACAATACCTTGTATAGAGTGGTTATGTATGTACATACGGACATACGGACAACCGAGGGTAATCCAATACGCCCATGCATATATATGGCTGGGCCATAAAAATATTGAACATATTTACAATGATAAAAGTATGCCTACAGTAGGTGAGCCTTTTTTTATTAACAGCAAACGTACCAATCTGGTTCCAAGTTTCAAAATTTGTTAAATGTGCTTGAAAAGTACACAACTGTTACATCAGAGTGTTCCGAAAATACAATTCTAGTTTTCTTGTAAAACAAGAAATGAGATATTGCTTTGCTATAAACTTATAGAGAAAGTAAGACTATGTCAGCAAATGAAAACATCAAACGATTTACTTTTGAAAAACCACTTGTAAAATAAAACCGTAATCAACTCACATTTTTAAGTATCTCAAATATCCACAAAAATGAAGAAAAAAACACATTTGGTTCAATTCTTTTTCAATTCTTGTTCTTACATATATAGTAATTGCAAAATTTCATATTCAGCAATCAAAACAATATCGCTTTTATAATTTTTTGTATCAAACAGTCTCATGAGACACTTTCCATCAAATGATTGTAAATACTCGAAGAATTTGATAATTTAAACAGTTTGTAGAGGAAAATAACAAGTTTTATCAAGTTCTATTCTATTCCCTTGTCAACATCTGAAAAAAGTAATGATGCGCTTAGTTTGAAACTGATGTGGGTGGAAACAAGAAACAAATTAGTATTTTGTCTAGGCCTTAAAGGGACAAGGTCACCAGATCTACTGGAGTGTCTGCATATTCTCTATATGGATATTTAATATTAATAATAATAATAATTATGGCATTTTTTAAGCCTAATATCCAATGCAAGCACTGCTCATTGGCTGTACATTATTACCCTAAAGGAATGGTACTTTCAAAGCCTGTACTAAGCACTCCGCGCGACCACATAGGTCCGTACTTTCCGTATTCAGGTACCCAATAAAACAGCTGGGTAGACTGAGTGCAATGTGGATAAAGTGGCTTGCCCAAGGACACAACACAGTGTAACGCCCAGGTCACAAATCTTTGGTGTCTCCACCTGGATTCAAACCTTGGTCTTTGGCATGACAGGCCAGCACGCTAACCACTACACCACCGCGTTCCACATATTTGATGATATAAGATGAAGCCATTCATGAGATATTGATTATTTCAAAACATTTGCCTAGACGCTTTTACATACTGCAGAAAACTATACTTTAGTATATATGCAACCATACACACATTTTTTTTATCTCATTTCACTCTAATGGTAATTCATATATTTTTTCTCTTTTATTGTTTACATTTTTCAGATATTCATTTCCTAATCTGTATTTCTATGAATATTTCATACATATCTCATGTTATATAGTAGGTAATTTTATAGACACTCTGAAATATAGGTACAGTATTTGATGTTTGTGTGAAGTTAAATTGTTTGTATTAGTATACAATTGTAGCCTGTTTTGACATACATGCCTTCATATGTTTTAATTGTGAGATTCTTCAACAATGTTATAAACCTTTAATTGAAATGTATATTTTTTAGAAAATGTTCATCATAATTAAGTACTTCCATAAGCTGAAAATGTTTGGATTGGAATTTCCATGCCTAAAAATGTTGGTGGTGTCAAAACACAATTATGCAATAAAAAGAAAATTATTCTCCTTTGAATTTTTACTCTGAAAAGAAGTTTGAAGGAATTATGATCAAATCATTTGTACAAACGAACATGCATAAAACACAGATTAAACATTCCTATAACAGATTATATCTCTTTCATTCCTCTTAGGAATTCAAAATTGGAAAATAATTTTTTTTTCTTATCAACAGTGGATAGTTATCAAATATCATTTGTCATCTTTTTCATCACACAATATAATCCAATTTTCAAAAGTAAAATTCTTTCAATTCTTCAAAGAATCCTCATTGTATGACAAAGGACAGGTCCAAATAAATATCAAAGAAACTTTTTAGTATTCAATATTTTTGTATCATTTCTTCAAATGAAAAAAGTCATTTCACCTCACCTTGCCAAAAGAAGGTAAATTTCCCTTTAGATCCGTCCACATCTACAGCGAATCGCATGAGGTACTATATATGATAAAATCATATTTATTTATGAGACATGTTACCAGGAACTATATTTCTTATTTCTGAGATTGAATATAATGACCCAAAAGGTCAATTGGATTATCATTCATACCATGTTCGTGATCACGCCACGGAAGTTCCTCAGAATCACACATGGTGAAGCTCTTGTCTGCAAAGGTTTTGCATCTCTGGAGAAACAAGCCAAATTCAGTTATCCGATCTAATTGTATCAGTAATATAGAATAACAATGGTAGAAATTGTCGGCGCCCAATACGATGTGCCTCATGTTGCTTTAATACTGGTAATTTCATTACCTGCGACTTCTCGTCAATTTGTTGCTATACAAACCGAGAGCTTAAAGGACAGGTCAACTGATTTGATATACCACCCCTTGTCCTATGATTGTATAATAACGTCCAACCAGAACCTTCCCGACAGCCACTCTAATGATATTGTTTCTTAAAGTACATAAACAAGAAAAGATGCCTAGGATTTTCAAATGCTAGACTTACTCAATTAGGTCATGAAAAATCAATGTTAGGTTACAATAATTTACTAATAGAAAAACTTCAAAGACTTACACTGGTTACATTTAATTTATGAGGTTATTTTGTTTATTTTTAATGAACATGTTAAATTTACTTCAAATGAAATTTTCTCACTGCTTCTTGGTTTTGGCCTATCAGATTGCCAACTTAATTATTTCTGACACTTGCATGACTCAAAAATGGTTCGAGCATGAGTATGTTATATGTTATATGTACACTATCTTATTTCGAAGCGTGCCTCTGTCCACCCAGCAGTAATTGGGTACCTGGTATGATACGATGGTAGTCTGAATTTGAACCTTCAGCGCCTGACAGGCGAACGGTTGTATTCTCCTTAGGGAGTGTTCTGTACTCGTTGACCAGGGGTAATATTTGAGCTTTGAGCATGCAATGTGCATGGATATATGCGCTATATAAATGGACTATTATTATTATTAGGTCTTCAGACTTAAGTCTGAAAGACCTATTGTTATTATCCTGTTTATTATTAGGTCTTCAGACTTTAAAGTCTGAAAGACCTATTGTTATTATCCTGATTATTATTCTTATTATTATTTTCCACGAATTTGTGTCAGCCATAGCTCTAAAACTACTGTAGATAATTGCATGAAACTTTCAGCATGGATAGCTTCTGTGCTGAACCCTATACAATGGAAATTCGTTTCCGGATATCTACTTCCGTTTCCGGTTTACAGCCATTACAAATTTGAAATTTTAACATAAGAATTTTTTTCAAAATGCACTTAGAGACTTGAAATTTTCACTAAAGATGCGCATTGACGTGCTGAAGAAAAAAGTCAATCATGAAAAATCTCTAGGTCACGTGACTTGGCCGCCATCTTGCTTTTAGTGCATTTTTGGCCGTTTCGGACCCCTACCACCTTTGAAAATCTTCTCCTCTGAAGATGCTTGCACCAGAGAGCTGAAATTTGCACAGAATGTCGCTGTAGCCTAGTTTTCTATACCTATCTCATTTCAGAGTCCTAGATGTAATACTTTTGAAACTGTGACCTTTCAAAGTTGACCAAAAACGAAAAATCGCAAACTTCAAGGGGTCATAGCTCAAAAACCTAGCCATGGAATTTCATGATTTTTGCATGAGAGCTAGACATCTATAGGGTCTACAAGAATCAAGAATAAAATCGATCGCGAACAGTCATTTTCGGTTTTGACAGAGCTTCAAAAATTGAAATTTCGGGTTTTAAAAAATTTAACATGGGCGAATTTTTCAAAATGTAGCTAGATACTTGTAAGTAGTCTCAAAAGATGCGCAATGACCTAAAGGTAAAAAAAGACAATCATGACGACTTCGTATGTCACGTGGTTTAGCCGCCATTTTGAATTAACAGGACGATCTTGCACACTTTGACCGGAAGTGGACTGCCAAAATGCTTCCAGAGACATGCAGATTGCTCAAGACGATGCATAATGACATTGAAGCATTTAGATACATTGAATTGAACCTGACGAATTGCACAGCGGTCTGAAGACCGTCAGAGTTGCCTTGGCAACCCTAGTTCTTATTATTATTGTTGTGTCCACGATTGCTCGAAAACTGCCGAAGCAAATTGTATGAAACTTACAGCAATGATAGCCTTCGGCTTGAAATTGATACAATTGAAATCCGTTTCCGGCTATCTACTTCCGTTTCCGGTTTACAGCCATCGCAAGTTAACATGGCAAAATCTTTCAAAATGCACTTAGAGACTTGAAATTTTCACTAAAGATGCGCATTGACGTGCTGAAGGGTCAATCATGAACATTTTATAGGTCACGTGACTTGGCCGCCATCTTGCTTTTAGTGCAATTTTTAGTGTTTTTGACCATTTCGGACCCCTACTACCTTTGAAAATCTTCTTCTCTGAAGATACTTGCACCAGTGAGCTGAAATTTGCACAGTATGTAGCTGAAGCATAGTTTTCTATACCTATCTCATTTCAAAGTCCTAGGTTAAATACTTTTGACACTGTGACCTTTCAAAGTTGACCAAAATCGAAAAATCGCAAACTTCAAGGGCTCATAGCTCAAAAACCTAGCCGTGGAATTTCATCATTTTTGCATGAGAGCTAGATATGCATAGGCTCTACAAGAATCAAGAATAAAATCGATCGCGAACAGTCATTTCCGGTTTTGACAGAGCTTCAAAATCTTCAAATTTTGGGTTTTGAAAAATTTAACATGGATGAATTTTTTAAAATGTAGCTAGAGACTTTGAAGTAGTCTCAAAAGATGCGCAATGACCTAAAGCTAAAAAAGTCAATCATGACGACTTTGTAGGTCACGTGGTTTAGCCGCCATTTTGAATTTACCGTACGACCTTGCACATTTTGACCGGAAATGGACTGCCAAAATGCTTCCAGAGACATGCAGATTGCTCAAGACGATGCATAATGACATTGAAGCATTGTGATACATTGAAATGAACCGTACGAATTGCACAGCGGTCTGAAGACCGTCAGAGTTGCCTTG
This sequence comes from Steromphala cineraria, assembly GCA_916613615.1. NCBI lineage: Eukaryota > Metazoa > Mollusca > Gastropoda > Trochida > Trochidae > Steromphala > Steromphala cineraria. The sequence goes on along the minus strand of OU744731.1, from coordinate 13,257,574 downwards.
GCAACCCTAGTTATTATTATAATTATTAAATATTCTTTTTTTACCTTTTAATATATTCTCTGGGTGTCCCTTTATTGTATGGGGTTATATAAGTAAACATTCCTCATGAACAAATTCATTATGATTTTTTGCAAGTGAATAAACATAAACATTCCTTTGTGGTTGTGTCAGGATTTTTCAAAATCTTATCAAGCATATCCATTAAAAATACTATTACACAATAGAAGTGTAACAAAAGTTGTGAGACAACGCCTGTCGCCAAACAATTATTATATCTATTCATTATGATAGGTATTGTGTGATATCATGAACTAAGCAGACCATGATTGAATTAATTTGATTCAGTAAATAGACATTGTAACAAATCACATGTGTGACAATGAATAAACATAATGGCATCCTTGATATGGTTAAACAATGGGACCATTGCTAAAATATATGGTGATTTAAGAATACCATATTTGTTGAAACAAATCAAAATCAAAATGATCATCATAATGTTTTGTCAAGTGTTTTAGTTTAGAGCTTGCAAAAAGGTTAAAATGCCCGCCATAAGCAAAGATTTAAATAAATACCAGTGAAGTTTTGAAAGTACATGGGTTCACCCTCAAGGTTATCTATACTGATGGAAATGAATAAAGGAACGCATTTTTTTATGGTGAAATTTGTTTTATTGTCATGGGTTTTTGATCAAGTATATTTCATTAAGTATGTACATCACAGGTGAAATTTCAGTATCTGGTGTGTCCTCCCTGTTTCCTGATCACTTCTTCACACCGTCGTGGAACACTTTGGATCAACTTCCGGATGACAGTCCGAGGAACTTCAAGGCACTCTTCTTGGAGAGCCTGGAACATGGCATCAAGTGTCTGGGGTAGAACATCACGATCCCTCACCCGACGTCCAACAACGTCCCAGAGGTGTTCAATGGGATTAATGTCTGGGCTCTTGGACGGCCATGGCAACACTCTGACGTTGTTCTGCGCGAGAAAATCCCTGCTGACGTCGAGCATTGTCATGTTGAAACTCAAAGTTTACACCCACTCTATGGCGGAAAGGAAGAAAAACAGGTTGCAACACTTTGTCTCAGTAACGGACACCAGTCACCCTTCCATCAAGTCCTATAGTTGTAGGTTATGCTGCCCCATACCATCACAGATCCGCCCCCGTAGGAATCGTGTTGTTTGATTGTGCACTGATGGTGACCTTCACAAAGGCGTCACCAAACGCGGATCCAACCATCTGCGAAGTCCAAATTGAATCTAGACTCATCACTTAACATGGTATTGCGCCAATGTCGAAGTTGTCTAACTCGATGTTGTGTAGCCTGTGCTCTTCTGAGACGTCTGAGTTCAGCAGTCAGACTTACCCCAACAACAGGACGATGTGACTTTAAGCCTGCTGCTTTAAATCTGTTTCTGACAGTACGGTCTCGTTACTGCCCTGAACTCAGAGTTTATTTTCGATGCTGGTTTACGTAAGGACAGCAGCACCAGGTCGTTTTGGGGCGTTGTCTTATGTTTGGCACCGCGACCTGGTCTAATCTTTACGTTACCTCTCTGACGGTGCCGGTTCCACAGTCGCGAAATCACACTTTTAGACTTGTTAAATTGTCTGGCTGTCTGCCATAATGATTGACGCTGTTTATGCACCCAATAGCCTGCCATTTCTCATAATCAGAAAGGTATGCTCTGATTCTGAAGGTAAAGGTACACTGACATTTGTTGACTCCTTGAAGGTTAAATGGACGTTGCCATGCATGAAGTTCATGGAAATCAATTTTCACGTGCACGGTACCTTTTTCAGTGAAAGTAAACTTCAACATTTTCAGTTTATAATGGCCCAACGCAGCCTCGAACAAACGGAACATTTAACAGTAATTAAGCGTTCCCTTATTCGTTTCCATCAGTATATTTCACATGAAAGTTTTGAAAAAATTTAAAAAAGGGGAAAACCCTTCTGAAATAACTCCAATAAATATCTGCCATCAGATATGCTCTTTAGTAAACCATTGTAAGGAATTTAAAACAAATATGCATTTCAAAATGAGAAAATTAAGACAATATCACTTAACATTAAGAATACTAAATACTGTGTTCTATTTGCTTAATTGGAAGATATCATGCTAAGTCCAATGTAATACTTTCAGATCTTGGAATTTATTTGCAATCAGCCTGGTGCCAACTCTATCCTCTATAAATTACTTTAAAAACCTCACAGATTTTACCTTTTTAAAAAAAAAATTCATACATTAGATTTTGATTGAATAGGAAACTAATTTTTTTTTAAATTTCAACAATGCTAATTGCATTTTAGAAAACAATTGCCTATTGCTCTAAAAGCATCTAACATGGATTTTGAAGGATTAAATTTTTTCAAAAATAAATTCTGCTTGATTACAAATGAATAGGAAATCCTGTAACAGGATTTCAAAATGATTATTGCTTTATTGCACTCAGTGTTTCTACCTTGCTTGTTCAAACATTAACTTAATATGATATACAAAATGTTTAAATGTCAGCATTTTATATAGAAAAAGTATTCAGATGTTTTAATTGTTTCCTGCATTCACAACTTTATCAATATAGAGGATGATTTATCTTAAAATCATTCCTACCACTTTATTTTTTAACCATGTATATGTGACAGGGTGAGGTCTACTACTTCCTACTTGCTTCGGCTGGAGGGATATCTCTTTGGCCGAACAGGTAGAGTGTAGGACTCTCAACCCGGAGATCCCGGGTTCGAATCCTGGTGGAGGTGGTTTTAAAATCACTTCTGTTACAATTGGCACCCAACGTCGGCCGAGACTATTCCTTAATGTCACATCACCTTAAAGTCCTTAATAGGTTTGTAAATCCTTATTGGTACGTAAATCCTTCATAGGCATATCTCTCGATATGTTTGACTCGAGGACGAGTCACTTCGTGGAGCGGGTGAATGTGACAGGGTGAGGTCTACTACTTCCTACTTGCTTCGGCTGGAGGGATATCTCTTTGGCCGAACAGGTAGAGCGTAGGACTCTCAACCCGGAGGTCCCGGGTTCGAATCCCGCGTGGACATGAAAATATTGGATTTTCTTTCCTGCTACATATACATGCAGTTTATCTTGTACACTTTCATACCACTAAATACATGTCTTAACTACTGTACATGTTTTCTCAAACACGTATGGTAGTTGTGTTTCTATAGAGGTGAGATTTTAATGAAACATCTGCTCGTCTATTACTATTGAATTCAATTTCATATTGGTATTGTCACAGGTTTTGTTGAAAATGTACTTCTTTTGGTGTTTTACCAGTGTCTGAAGTAAAGCCTCTTTAAAAGAAGATCATTATTTCTTTACGATTTTTACCTTTTCTTGAACTAAAGGGACATTTCTATTGGGTTAATTTCTGTGGAAATTAAATTCAAGGGGACATCCCGATATTACATATATATAATTAGTATATGATTCTAACACAATCCAGTTGAAACCTGTTACTTTTGGTAGTAATTTTATTGAGTTATGATTTATATAAAAGCACACACTCAAAAACCATTTAATAATGCCATTATTAAACATTGTTGATTAGTTTTAGCAATAATATTTTGTAAATTTACAATTAATCTGTAAATACGTTAAGTATATTTGTACTTAATTAATTGAAAAATTCATAATAGACCAGCTCTTTTTTTCATATCATTTTCACCAAAATTTAATAGTGGCTGGAACACTGAGAGATCGGCCACTTTAAGCAGACAAATTGAAAATGAAATGCACCACTGTATACATCCTAACAAACATTTGAAAACGTGCAAATGTCATTTGCAAAGACATCAGGCTTCACAGACTTCCAAAAGCTGAAGAGTGTAACTGGTAATAACTGCAACTGATTCATCAACTGACAGATAAAGTATCAAGTACAGAGCTATGATAAATACCACTTTATCCCCGTCTAGACTGTGTAAGAGCTCCTTATTGAACAAGCAGACTGTTTGTCAGACAAATTAATATCATACCGCTATCCATCAACATCTTACAATGTCGATTAACTTTAAATAAAAGGTCTGACATTTATTTGGTACATGATAATGATTATAATGCTGAGGAATATATGGATGACAACTTCTTTGTTCATTGTATGCGACGTTTCGACACAGATTCTTGTGTCGTTCTCAAGCAGAGGAAGAGTAATGAGCTAGGGGCATATATATAAGTAAATAATACAATGCACAGTGACAACAACTTAATGAAGAGAGTAAATGTAATTTAACAGGGATGAGTGGTAGGAAACCAGTAATGTACAATGCAGTGCGTTACATTTAATTGATAGAGGCCAGTGATGTACATGAGTGATTACAGTTAATTAATTTTAATTGATAGAGGCCAGTGATGTAGATGAATGATTACAGTTAATTAATTAAGGAGAAGATCATAGGCTGACGGGATGAAGTAACCTTGATCGCGGTTAATTGATGGCTGAATCTTTTTGATTTCCAAAGCTTCTCTTAATTTTCGAAGTCGGTAATCCGGTTGATTGGTAACAGGGCATTTGGTTTCTGACCATTGTATTTGGTATATATATATATGCCCCTAGCTCATTACTCTTCCTCTGCTTGAGAACCACACAAGAATCTGTGTCGAAACGTCGCATACAATGAACAAAGAAGTTGTCATCCATATATTCCTCAGCATTATTGTCATCCCAACTTCTAAAATGCCTATCAAAGAAGTTAAATGATAATGATTGATTGTAAACTTAAAGCAATTGCTTGAACCATATTTATTTATATCATTGAAATAAATCTGTTCAGGTCTGTTCACATGCAGACATCTTAAATTTCAAACATGTTTGTCATTTGTTGTAAAATCATCAATAGTATCACCTTCAATCATATCATAGATAAAATAAATAAATAAAAGAAGGTTCTTTAGATAAGAAATAAATTTATAATGATTTTTATATTTATATATAAATATCTAACCATGTTCAGCCAGCTGTTTCAGGTTTTTATAACCTCATCAGCATGGTGTGTGGAACATGGATGAACTTTCAGCAAAGCAACGTTATCAACGAGGCAACTATCTGAAACTGCTTTGCCTCATCGATAACGTTGCATTGCATATATATATATATATGCATGACTTATTTTGACAATTCAGAGACTAAATGGTTTTCATTTTAGTACTGCTAGTCTCAACTTTCAAGCATTCATTGCATAGCTTTAGCATTTCCTGGAACAAAACTTGTAAGACACAATATATAACTTGTAGTTTAATTCAAATGTACTTGTAATTATCAAGTAGCTTAGCTTATTTTTTGTTTAAGAAACATTAATTGCATGACTTTAATCGTTAAATGAAAGGTATGTACAAGAGAGAAGATTGTTTCATTTAACTTTGCAAATTCATTCGAGCAGACTTTTATCCTTTTGTATTGACTTTGAACAAGAATTATTTACTTTAATTCTGTATTTTCAAGTATATTGTTATTTTGAGTTTTGGGACTAGTGATCAGTTAATTTCTTCACCTTTGTAGCATTAATTACATGAACCCTTCCTGCTGGGTTCTAATTCTCCAAAATGTTTCTAAATTGGAAGAAAAATCATTAAAAGTTTTAAACTTTAGGCATTATTCATACTATTTTCTCACTCCTGGTACAAGAGTTCTAGCAAGAATAGATGCTATATGTAACAGTGTTCGGATGTTCCTGGGAATGTGCATTTCTTCACCTTCATTAAGCGTTCTTCTTAAGCGTAAGGAATTTTGTAAGTTTAGGGCACACATGATTAATAATTCTATAGATGATCAATTAACTTCTTTGTAAATGTGATAGCCATATTTCAGAACGGATTTTCTTTAAAAACCTAATTACATTTCGAAGAAAAAAATAATTTGACCTCATTTAAGTAATCTGAACTTTGATCATCAAAAAGTTTTTTCTTTCAATCAAATATTTTGATAATTCTAAAACAAAGTAATCTTTTTCAATCCATAATCAGGTGGAAGTAATTTTCTTGAATAAGTGTCGTATGTTCTAATTCTCTAAATACAAAGGTAATGATGAATTTATACAATGTGTACAAGTTTCAAATAATTTGAAAAAATTTCAAATCTGAAGCAAGAAAATTTCAAATTTATCAAAGCACAACTTGAACAAGACAAACTTCAATTTGTATTCAAACTATAAAACCTACATCACCTTAAAATAGTTCTGTTTTTAGAGGCCACTAAAACAGTGGTGAATGTAAACCCTAATCTGTTATTCATTGATGCAGACAGTTTCTCCCTCTCTATTCAATACTTCATCAATCATCAATAAACTTCAAATTAGTGAACAGAGACATCGCAAAAGGGTTTGTGGTGTCACATTTCCATATTTCACCGTGTATTTTCAGTCTGCAGTGTATCAAGTCAACAAATGAAGTGACAGCCATAACATGAATACCCCGCAATCTCAACAAGTGAAAGACGTGAAACTCAATTGAGGGAAACTTGCCATCACAGTCTTGTCAATAATCATAAAGAATAAACCATTCTTACGAGATGCAAATGTCATCGGAATAAAGTTCCATAATCCTAAATCAAGAGTGGTCTGGAAATATTCAGTTGCTTACAACAAAAATAATGCCATAAAAGCCCATGTCGGCAAATGTTTGTCAAAACTATCAAATTTGATTTAGTTTCAGACAACTTTGACCATTTCAATTTGCAATGATGTACATCATTTATGTAAAAATATTTATATTGAAAAAAGAATCAAGGTGAATATTTGATCTATATGAAAACATGACATGTGAATAATACAGAAACGAACACAGAATCATCTACCAAAATGGGTTTGAATCTAAAATTTTTAGCATATATATCATTTGATAATTAAATGTTGTCTGAATATTTTTTTTTCTCAAATTAATCAAAAACATTGGTTTGTCTTCTGTTGATTGGATTTCTACTGGAGAAATTGAAATATTTAAAACAGCCATTTGGAATGCTACAGATTGGCACAACGGACCATTGATTACAGCCATAAGCAGAGTACGGTTAAGATTCTGTGCCACGCGTTCTGCAAACAAAAATAACAAAAATATTCCATTAAGTAAAAACATAAAAATATTTCAAGTAATGTGAATATGCCATTGGGAACAAAAGAATCTGGAACATTTTTTTCTGGTGATACAATTTCTTGGAAAATATGTAAATACAGAGTAACTTTAATAAGAAACTGTTCCATAAATCAATGTATTGATGAAATATGAAATATTTTAAGAAATATGACTACAACCCAAATATGAATCTAGGACAACATTTCCGTTGTTAAAACTGCCTTTGCTACATGTGTGGATTATGCAAGAACCATTTGACATCTTCCACGACCTGCAATTAGGGAATGGTCTTCTCGACCCAGAGGGTAACAGAAAGTGTGACATTGGAAGGATATTTCTGTCTTCATCACAGAAGAGTCAAGACAAACATGTATCCGTTACATGATTCATTTGCTTGATAGAAACTATTGCAGACACATAACTTGCCCACTCTCCGTGACAGAAATAACTAGGTGAGGGTTGAAGATATCACACAACGCAATAGCAATCACTTACCCAGCTTCTTTAATCATAATCATGAAGTTCTTTGAAGTAACAATAATTTTGTTCAGGTCAATGTAAAAAGTTATCTATTTGGGAATTATTCATACTTGGCATGATAAAGCATGTAATAGTAACAGGTAACTTGAGGGCCATATATATACCACAGCAGCAAGACTTTCTGGGTTTTCACAATAAAGAAGTTGTTATCCAGAAACTCTTGCTGTTCCTTTAGTAATAGGTAAAAGTAAATTTATTGGTGTCAATGAAGCCTTTCATCTTAAAAGCCTTTTTGTAGAAATAAGTAGAACTGAATTCAACAATTCTTTAGGTCTTAATCTATGTAAGGTTGGGAACTTTAAGATAGAAATAGAATATTGTGATCCCATTTTGATTCAGGACCAAAGTAACTGTTGAAATTTGTGCATGGAAGGACATTCAGGTTGTTTAGATTCTTGAGAAGAAACTGGCAAAATATGTAGCGTATAAGGCTCTGATGGATAGATATTGAATTGATTGGCTCCTGTAACATTTTACCCATTGTAATATTATCTTCCATCCAATTATAAAACTAAATCTAGTTTTGAAATTTGAGTATTTCGTTACAATATCATGACATCAATCAATGGTAGTCATCTTTCTGAACTGACTAAAGGACATTAAATTGTTAAAGCCAAAGCCAACAAAATTAAGTGTAAATTGTGATAAAACTTCTTGAAGTTTGCATATTGTACAACAATGGAATGATTTTATAAAATGTTGGCTATATTTTTTCTCGCCTAAGGAAAATTCCAAAGAATAAATCCACAAGAATGAAGTATGAATCATGAACAAATTTCTAAACCTTACAAAAGCAATTGTACATACATTCCATGGAACCAATATTTCCAAGTTTCTCAAGGACAATGAAACCAGATGCTAACAAAATCAAATTTGAATAGTGAAATAACTTCCTTTAATGTATACATATTTTGAAATTTGAAAAAATATTTAAAAAATTCCATGGTAGCTATATAGACATTCCTATTTGGCTCAAGGACAGGAAAGCATGAAGCGCCAGCACAATGAAGGTTATGGATTAGCTCTGGTAGTGTAATCATTCCAGACATCAAATGTTCCAGACAGTTAGATGAGGCTGCAGCCATTAAACTCTCAGTAAACACAGATCCTCTATTAACTTATTGATATAGTTTCTCTCTAAGACATCAAATTTCCATTTATTTCCTGTCACTGTTCCTCTTTGTTTTCAGGTTCTAGAAATTATGGTTAATGATTGACAACCTTAGAAGTTAAGGTAAATTAAGTTATTATCCTGACAATCATAAAAGGTGTTAAATGTGGAGGAGTTACATAAAGAAGCTGTTAAAATACAAGTCTTGCTCTTCATATTAGTTTATCTAGTTGCCTTACTTTTAGGTGAACATAAGTTACTTATGTAATGGTTATGCAATGCTTGAAAATGGGACGTTCATAATCAAAATTATCATACAATTTTAATGCAAAGAGACCATATAGAAAAAAGTATTTATTCAGCAGCTACTAGATTTGTAAAAACTCTAATAATTATGACACATTGTGGAAACAAGTTTAGAATTTAGAATTTGTGATCTTTGGTCATTAATATACAGTATTTCCGCTAATAAGCGCCGGGTCTCCAATAATTACTGGCCTTTTTATAAGTCATTGGTAGTTGAGAAAATGACCGCCGGGACTCTTATAAGCGCTGGGTCCCTTAGTTAACATTTTTCAGATATTCATTGTAAAAGACGGCTTAAAACAAACTTCAATTTTCTATTAAAAAATAAGCGACATGCAGGGGCTATATGGGGCGCCTATTAGGGGAGTTACGATATTTCATCAACGGCATGATTCATACAGTATCAGCAATCTTTTAATGATCGATTTTCTTGCTAGCTTAATGTTAACAAAAAGTTAAAACATATAAATAAGAAGCATAATCCTTGAACAAACAACAAAGTTCTTATTGTGTTTTCTGACATTTTTTGGTTGTCAGAATTTCCAGTTTAATCTCAAAAACTGTTTTCATTTCAACAGTGACATATGTTCTGTTTATTTTTCCTTTCAAGTCAAAACAAGCGTTTATCCAAAATAATGTTGAATTTCTTTATTGCTCAGAATTACAATCAGAACAATCTTGATTTCTTATCCACAATAACAACAGTGCTATCTCAGTTCTTCCAAGATTGCTAATTCATCACAGAGAGAACTGTCACTGTCTTGTTTTGTGTTTTTTGTAAATGGTTTTAGTTTAATTGATAACATTCCATTCCATTTGACATGTCATACATTAAACAAAGTGAAAAACCATTTAACAACAAACTGAAATGCAAGCATAGCAAGAATCAAAGAAGAAAATACACTTGAAAATGGAAATAATTGAAGAGGATTAAAAGGTTTCCTAGAACATGTTTTGTTAAACATCAAGCATTTAATGATAAGCCTATTTCTTTTATTGTATGTCAATTCAAAGTCATTTTAATTGTGTTCACAGAATTCATTGATTACATGAAAAGGGTCAATCCAAATTTGGTTTCATGTGCACTTAAAGATGATAGTAGCAAAACTGTTGATCATTAAGACAATTCTAAGCCAGTTACCAACTGGTTTTATTCTTTTCTCCTGCTATTATCCTACACATGCAACATTTAATCAAAATACAAAGATTGTCACCAACAATTTTGTTTGATGGGCAATGATGTAAAATGTGAAAATTCAGTCACTATATAGTAAAAGTATTGATGTTGTCTAATCCATCTTGTGATGCATGGACTTCATGTAGGCCATGTTGATCAGCAACTCTTATAACTTCAAGTGCATCACACAACCAAAAGCATATGTTTTCAAGGAATTTGAAAAAAATGGAGGGCTCTCTGGTGTCAAACAGATATATTGCCGTTGTTTCAAGGTCTTTTCTTAGGGAAATTAAGGTGAGATTGATCTAAAAGTAAACTCTATTTGCTCAAGTATTGTATATTCATGCCTATCAAATGCAGAAACATTGGTTATAAGCTAGATTCTTTGACTTTGATACTTTGAAACCAGACTGTATCTTTAATGTTATATGTTTCAATGTGTAAGGAACTACTAGCTGGACAGTCAAATGTTGAAATGTTAAAGAGACACAGAGTATGTTGAAAGGATCACATATGTCAAATTTTGAAATCGATGTTATCTACATCGGGAACCACTTACTGTTACTGAAAAACACAAGTTAAAGGTCAATCAGTACATTAGAGCGAAAATACGGCCATTCAAAGTCGGGATTTTGATCGAAAACAGGACAATGTGGCTCGAGTAGCGCACGTAATTTTGAAACCTTGTCATAAGCTGACAGGAAGATATATTGGATTAGATAGTGTTTATTAGGTATTGTAACTAATAGGTAGATGAATTGTATGTATAGTTTCGAATATTAAACGTATTTGAGATGTTTTCTTGATTTTTCAAATAAAATCAAGCATTTTAGAGATATTATGCATAAATGGATATATTTGCAAGTCCAGTGATGAGATATGAACTTCAATCAGCATAGAAGATATTTTGTAGCTTATCAACACCAAATAAAATTTAAAGAAAGATACTCTATGACACTTTAAATTCCACATGCATAAACCCAACCAACAACTGCATCATGACTTCCTCATAAGGATTTGAAACATTGCTTGGAGAGAACACTAGCTAGCATGGATACTGCTCGAGTGCCATTTGCTGAATCATTTAAGTTTAATCGTGAACAACGGGAATGTGTGTGGGAGTGTTGTAAAGGAAATAATTCTTCTTTGCATTATTCAAGAGAACCAAATGACATGAATTGCAAGCAGTACGAACATGTAATATGAAAAATCTGCAAATAAAAAGTCTTTATGCTGTCTTTTGTTTTCTGTCATAAATGTTCCTGTGGTCTTTGATAATCTTTAGACTAAAGACATAATATATATCTGACTGCGAAGGTGAAAATCAAAAAAAATTCTAAAGAATATCAAAGTCAAAATTTTAGGCTAAGGGTCATTCAGCTTAAAGATGCTATATCATACTTGCAATATTTTTAAAAGTATTTTTAATGTATACGTTGTATTTTAAGAAAACCTTGAGAAAATCGGACCAAAATTCATCAAATAGGAGATAATTTACCAAAAAATACCGAAATGGCAGTCGACATAAGGGCGAATCAAGTGTGGCCATTTCACAACTTCCGGTTTCTAAATGCACGTTTGAAAACCATCTTTGTCACGCTCAATTAGATTTTATATTCTTTTTCTCCGAATTAGGTATTCATTGCTATGAAAGTTGATACCCATCGAACGCAATTACGGTAGTTGAGACACGGTGTAAAACCTACAAGCATAATGATTACGTCACCGAAAGCGGGTTCGTTAAATGACATGCCCTTTCTACGAGAGGTACTGTGCTTGAAGTGTCGAAATAAGTATGTTATTGTTGATTAAACAATCTAAATATGATATAAAAATTTCGACGAAAGATTGTTCTACAAAGTGATGTATTTCATTTCTCAATAGCTAAGTTTCATCCTGAACCGCATGCAAGTATGATACAGCATCTTTAACAGACAAAAGTCATGCACACATTGTCAATGTGTAAATTAGCCATGTTTTAATTAATTTTTGGATCATCAACATGTTTTTTTTCATTTTTGCAAGATAATTGTACAAACTTCTGGATAGCCGTAGATAGAAATAGATTTCACCAAGGGTTTCAAGATTAGAACCGAAAGGTTAACCAAATGTACAGGGATAAAACTAAAGATGATAAAATGGATATTATATCAAAAAATATTTGAAATTATTAAAATGAGAATTCTGCTGAACCCAACAGTAGCATGCTCAAAGCACAAAATTTCGTCCCTGGTATAGAGATACAGAATATATTATTATTTCATAGTTACATTACCTATAATTGGATCTTTCATGACAAGACTACAATTTTCTATACACATCAAACACAAATCATTCAACAAAATTTTCAAAATGCATGATTTTGTAGAGCATTGAAAATGATATGGACTTTTGAAATTTTTGCAAGCTCTGAACTTGATCTTCTTTCCTAAACTGTAATCAGACCTAAAGTTTTTGCAATTTGGTAGTAAAGAATTTTCAAACTTCCCCTGTGGGTAGTTTCTATAGCAAAATGATGCCAAAAAGTTTAACAATTGACTTAAACCTTAAGAAATATGGCAATCTCTAAACATGCTCTTGAGAACAAAGCAAACGAAGAAAGAAGTTTCATTCAAGAACTGTAATCAGCCCAGAAGATCATGAGCACTGGGGATAAAGAATTCCTTAAAGAGTGACCTTGTGAAAAATCAAGATTTTTTGCATATGTTGAAACATGCAACATGATTAATAGTTTTCCAAGCAATCACAGCCCAAAAGAATTTAGTCAAGATATTGGTTGACATCCTTTGCAAAGTCAGGTGAACTTAAAAGGCGTCTTCATTATTTAGTTCTCTGAGCAGTACCATAAAGTTCTTCAACAAATCTAATTAATTGTGCAAGGATCTGAATGTCAAAGCTGTTCTTCCTTGCAAACTATTTGCCTTTTTACTCTATCTTTTTGAAGCTCTTGACAATCATTTGATTGTGTTGGACATGTCCTATATTCACAGGTCGTGAAAGATTTTTAGTTTGAACAAAGAGTTTGGCAATCATTGCCTACAAACTGTGTTAATCTCAACTGATATTGTGCTTTTAAGATCTTTTTGATAATATGAAATTGCCTTTACTTCATCAATCCATTATCTGAGATTAGATCTATTTTTCTGTTTATTTCTTATAGTTTAAAAAGACAATATTTGTTATAAGAATGACGTTTTGTAAAGCAGTTGCTTCTTCATCAAAAGTGTGTTTTTTTCATGATATATATATAATCTGAATGCTAAAATCTAAAAAAATATTTAAGCTAATTAATCTAATACCATTTTTCATTATATGATTGGTGGTGAAATATCAAGTTCTATGTAATTGAAAATAGACCGTGGTATCAGTCACTAGTAAGAATAACAATGGACTATAGTGACTAATAACAACAATGATCTGACATCATCGAACAATGCTCTGACGCAATGGCATGCATGATCAGCCCACTCAACATTAATGCACCTCAACTTCAATAAAAATTTAACAATTTAATAAAAATTAAATAGAAAATTTGTCTTTTCAGAAAATATTTATATTATGCCTCGTGACATTTTCTTCCTCATTGATGAGGTATAAATATGGTATTTGTCAAGAAGGACAAATATCTTCTAAATAGTCCTATTCTTAGTTTGTTTTGACTTTAAGCAACAACATGCAATATATCAATCTGTAAAGACTAAAGAGCCAGGCTGGTCAGATTAGCCATGCTAGTAGAACCTTTTATCAGGTCAATCATATGATAAACACTGAGAGAGAAATACAGTAGAACACGGATATAACGAACTCCAAGAGCCAAAGAAGTTAGTTTGCTATATCCGGTGTTCGCTATACGCATATAATTTTGATGATATTATATAGGAACGGGACTTGAAAATCTGTTCGCTATATCCGTTTTGTTCACTATATTCGAGTTCGCTATATCCGTGTTATACTGTACTGAGAATGCAAGCCCTGTAAGAAGGCAGTTGGATAGTCCGTACAGAGGACAGTAGTTACAATAGATAGAAAACTTAAAGGGGGAGTAGTATAATTTTTTAACTTAGATTTCTTAAAATTTCTCCAAAGAATATAAGCTTATGCAAAATGTGTTATCTTCACTGGGTCAAAGAAACATATATCAAGTAGAAGTACTGCTGGTGGTAATATTTGTATGAACTTGTTTTAATCATTAGCAATTTAAAGGAAATTGATCAAAATAAGTGACAGAACTTTGTTCGCTTGTTTAAAGAATTCTATGGTATAGTATATGATTTAAAATATCATAAAACAGAAACAATTTAGTATTCATGAGAAATGAACATCTGAAACTTAGACGACATGAGCATATGCTCTCAACCAAGTTACGTTTGGGAATATGTGTAAACGTGTGAAAGTATTCATATTCAACAGTCAGTTTATACACGTTTTGTGAGATATCCTGTTTTCAATAGGTAATCTGCTTGAGTGCATTTAACAGTGGATCATCAACATAATTTCTTAATTGTCACCACCATATGAATTCTCACTATGAAGTTTACACTATATCATGGTTAATAGCACAGCCATGTAATCTCATTCAAAAGGTTCCTGCATTAAAACAATATAAGATCATACTCGTATGAATTAAGCTTTTCTACCTGTAGAATATACACATTTAAGTTTTAAGGTTCTGGCCTGCATTTAAGCACGTCTCGCTCTTACACATAAAACAACACACGTTTGAAGCTGCCACGCTTTCACTGCTTGCTTTAATCGGGTAGACAGGATACATACTACTGCGCATGCGTCGGCGCAGGGTTGTCACAATTCAGGATTCCAATAAGAAATACGGATCGCAATGTCATTAGAGACATTGTGATATTACAAACACTACATCCCTTTTTACCTTTTAATAAAAATGGAATATAGACTCACATTTTTATAAACAAAAATTACTTTTCAAAATTCCAAAAAAATAATAATATATTTGTTTAAAATGGAAAATGGAAAATAAGATCATTACTTGAATTAAAATAATATTTTAATTCCCACTACTGAGAAAATATTACTTCTCACTTTTCAAAATATTCCAAACAAGAAAATTACTAAGTTTACTTGTTTTAATAAATTCAAAAGCTTTTATCTTTATAAAAAGAAATAATTATTTTCTATGATAAGAAAACATTTATCATTAATAAACATGGCAATAAACACCATAAAGAAAAACCTCATTCTTTGGCTAGGTCAAAGTAAACTAATCAGGTCATGGTGACCTTATGTCATAGTGGCCTTATCATTATTCCAATAATCTGAAAAATTATGAAATAAAATATAAAACTGGGATGTCCCTACACAAACAGGTTATAATACCGCCATCATGTCAGGAACAGACTTAGTTCCAAACATTATCAAAATTCAACATTTAGAGTTCATTTGTTTTGGTGCCATTCCTGAAACAAACATTTAAGAGTCCATAAAACCAAGTACAAAATCTTTGTACTTAGTTGGCACAGTTCTTTCACGTTGTGGTCTCGAACCGTTTATGTTCTCAGCATCGACAGTCACAGACCTATCAGCATGGCCCGTGGTAGCATCGTGTACATCAGCCTTACTGACATAGTTCTTCACATGTGTCACATTTCTCTTGTAGAGCTGGCCATCTTCAGTTTCAACTTCTACCATGTTCCCATACTTATTCACAACAGTATATGGCACTTTGTGAAAATTTGTAGAGAACTTGTCCTCGCGTATTTGCTTCTTCACGAGTACTTTGTCACCAGTTCCAACTGCTGACGGCTTAGCATTTCTCTTACAGTCTATATAATCCTTTCCTTTCCTCTTTAGTTCACTGTCATGATCGCGAACTTCGACGTCACAGCCGAAGTCATCAATGCCTGGTAACTTCGTCCTTATTGTTCTACCGAACAACAATTCACTTGGCGTCTTTCCTGTAGTGGTGTGAGGTGTACTTCTGTACATCATGAGGAATGGATCCATTTCAGTTCCCCAGTTCTTCCCCTCGACTTGAGCTATACGGATTCTCTTCAGAATTGTCCTGTTCTGTCTTTCGACTTCCCCATTTGCTTGTGGCCAATAGGGCGTACTAGTGGTATGCTTTATTCCATTGTGTTTCAGATAGTTCCTAAACTTCTCGCTGACGAACTGTCTTCCGTTATCTGTCTGCAGACTAAGTGGTAGTCCATGAGTCAAGAACATACGTGACAAACAGTCTATGATAGTCTCTGACATAGTACTCTTGATGACATCAAGTTCAAAGTACCGGCTGTAGTAGTCTATCACAACTAACACATGTTCACCCGTTGGTAGTGGACCCATCAGATCTGCGGCGAGATGTTGCCATGGTGACGTTGGCAAGGGCGTTCTGTATACTTGTGGCGGTGAGTTTTCTGAGGAGACTACCTGGCATCCATGACACGATTTGCAGTATTT
Source organism: Steromphala cineraria (assembly GCA_916613615.1). Lineage (NCBI taxonomy): Eukaryota > Metazoa > Mollusca > Gastropoda > Trochida > Trochidae > Steromphala > Steromphala cineraria. Next base: position 13,240,921 of record OU744731.1, on the reverse strand, counting down.
CTCTACATCTAAGTCGATTCCAGGCCACCATACTTTGGATCTGAGACGCTGTTTCATCTTTACAATCCCAGGGTGTCCTTCATGTGCTAACTCTAACACTTTTACTCTAAGTTCACATGGAATCACAATTCTGGTACCTCTCAGCACTAGTTTTCCCACTGCAGAAAGCTCATTCCTCATTGGCAAATACTTTGTGTTCTTCAGTGTATACCACTTCCCTGACAGCAAACAACTTCTCAACTCGTTCAATTCTTCATCGCGGTCAGATGCTCGTTCGATGTCTCGTGTCATCATAGCTACAGGTGAAGATTCAGTTGCAACGAATCGAATATACTGTTCTGCTTCTTGAGATGCAGGTGCACTCTCGTTGCTTGTATTTCCAAGTCTTGACAGACAATCAGCGATATTGTTGGTTCCTTTGATATACTTCACTCTGTAGTCATAGCCTTGCATTCTCAGTACCCATCTTTCGATACGTGCACATGGTTTTGATCTAGGCGCATAGATGAACTGTAACGGTCGATGATCTGTGAGGAGTTCGAACGGCGCCCCATAGAGATACTTATGGAAATGTTCACAGGCCCAGACAAGAGCAAGAGCTTCTTTTTCTGTCTGAGAATAACGTTTCTCAATGTCTGACAGACTCTTACTGGCGTAGGAGATCACTTTGTGCACACCTTTCTGAACTTGGACAAGTACTGCTCCAATTCCAACTGGACTGGCATCTGCTATCACTTGCGTGTTTGAGTGTTTATCGAAATACCCCAAGACTTCAGCACTGGCTAGACACTCTTTCAGCATGTCGAACGATTTCTGTTGTTCTGGTCCCCAATCGAACTTCGTGGTTTTCCTTGTCAATCTTCTTAAGGGCTCAAATATTGTTGCCAGATTTTCGATGAACCTGCCATTGAAGTTGACAAGACCGAGGAAACTCCTGACTTCCTTGGCGTTGGTCGGCTCTCTTGTCTCCAGCACTGCTTTCACTTTGGCTTCAGCAGGACTCACTCCCTCTTCAGACAGTACATGTCCTAGAAACTTCAACTTTTCCATCCGGAACTGACATTTTTCTGCATTCAAGGTCAATCCCTTCTTCATCAATACACTCAGAACTTCTGCCATTCTCAGGTCGTGTTCTTCAACAGTTGCCCCATGTACTATGATATCGTCCATGATATTTCTGACACCTTCACATCCTTGCAACACCTGTTGTAGTATTTTCTGGTACATCTCTGGTGCACAACAAATGCCGAACATCAGACGCTTGTATCTGTAGAGACCCTTCGGTGAACTGAATGTAGTGATATGCCTCGATTCAGGTGAGAGTTCAATCTGGTGATATGCCCATCTCACATCTAACTTGCTGAACACAGAACTTTTGTTGAGATCCTGCAGCACATCATCAATCGTTGGCATTTGATGTCTAACACGTTGCACTGCTCCGTTGGCTGATCTCATATCCACGCACACGCGAATGTCCTTACCTCCAGGCTTTGGGACTATTACAAGTGGAGAAACCCAATCACTTGGTCCAGATACTTTCTCTATGATATCCAAAGTTTCCAACTCCTCAAGTTTCTTGTCAAGTTTATCTTGCAAATGATATGGAATTCTTCGGAGTGGCTGAATTACTGGCGTAACCTCATCAACAATTTGAACAGTCAACTGATAATCTTTGAGTTTACCAAATCCAGTGAACAGTTTGGGAAATTCTTTCACAAAGTCTCTGGGAGAGTGTAGAAGATTCATGTTAGGTCCGAGCACCAGTATTCCAAGTTTCTGAGAAAGAATACGTCCCAGAAGTGGAGGTCCATCATGTTTCACTACAACAAATTCAGCATTTTTCACGGTCACTTCTCCTGCAGTAATGTCACAGTTAAACGTACCAAGCACTGGCAAAGGTTCATTACTGCCATATGGAAAAATGTCTCTCGTTTCCCTCTGGGAAGTACATTTGATACCCGCATTTTTCAAATTGTTCCAGTCATGACAACCAATCACATTACAGGTTGACCCACTGTCAATCAACACTGTAAGTGAAATTCCCCCAATATTTGCCTCAATCTTCCCATCATGCAACTCAGTAGCATGTTTTTCTTTCACCATAAATGCAAAGTCTGTATCATGGTCATTATCACACTTATCATCACCACAATTAGTCATCTGTCTGACCTTCCCATGACCTTTACCTCTTCTTCCAGTCTGTGGTTTTCTTGTATGGTCTGACGTCATCTTCGTACGACACATTCTTTCAAAATGTCCCTTTATCTTGCACTTACTGCATGTCTTCTTTCTTGCTGGGCAACTTTCATTCTTTGAAATATGTCCCTTGTTGCCACACCTGTAACATGTAATGTCACTTTTGAAATTCTTCCCGAAATTTCCTCTATTTTCAAACTTCTTAAAGCCTGTCTGTGTACTGTTCCTCATTGCATTAACTTCCAATGGCTTTTCAATACTTCTAGCTTGACTTTCTGATTCTTCCTGGGCTCTTGACACAGTCAGTAAATTATCCAAAGACAAAGCACCTCCTTTTTCCAACAACTTCATCCTCAGCGTGTGTGAAGTACATTTCTCAATTACTTGGTCACGAATCCTCTCTTCTATCTGCCCGATATCACCGAATTCACAATTGTCCGCTTGTTGTCGAAGACGAGTGATGAACTGCGAAACTGTCTCGTTTGTCACATGGCACGAAACACGTGACGTTCATACGGCACATTAACACGTGGTTGGAAGTAGTCGTTGAGTGCGGTCTTCGTTTTCTCGTATGCGTCTCCGTCTGCCGGTAACACCAACGTGAAGAAAATATCCTGCACTGATAATCCAGCTGTGTGTAGTAACAAGGCTTTCTTCTGTTCCGCATTCCTTATTCCCTTTCCATCTGAATAAAGTTCGAAAGAACGTAGCCATCTTTTCCAGCGAGGAGCGAGACTGGCAGTGTCCGAACAGTCGAACGTTTGCAAATTGTTAATGTCAATTAACTTCATTCCAGCCATAGTTCACACTACCTTGAATCCTCGTCGCCAATGTAGAATATACACATTTAAGTTTTAAGGTTCTGGCCTGCATTTAAGCACGTCTCGCTCTTACACATAAAACAACACACGTTTGAAGCTGCCACGCTTTCACTGCTTGCTTTAATCGGGTAGACAGGATACATACTACTGCGCATGCGTCGGCGCAGGGTTGTCACAATTCAGGATTCCAATAAGAAATACGGATCGCAATGTCATTAGAGACATTGTGATATTACAAACACTACACTACCCAAAAATGTCGGAAATTCGAACCATTGGCAAGCATGGTTGGTTCTCCAGTTTAAATGTACCTTTGACATCTTTCAAATGCAAAAAACAAAAACTGTCATTCAATGCTTGGACATAATAACTTAAAATTAACCTTAGAATCATAACTTCATTTACTGTATATGAACATATGACAAGAAGATAATGAGCACAGGTGACAAAGACTTCTAACCATCGATTGACATCATTGACATCATTGTACAATATTACGTGTAACATGCCACACGATTACAGACAGTTTTCCAAGCAACCACTGAACCCAAAAGTATATATAAGTATTGGTTGATGTCCACTGCAAAGTCAAGTGAACTCAAAGGAGTCTTCAATATCTTGCTCTTCCAACAGTTCCACAAAGACAAATCTAATTAATTGTACAATGTTGCATTAATGTAGTTTAAAATATTTTTCCTAATGAGAGTTTCAATCTATGGATGTCATAAAAGAATAACTGTAATCAATATTTTGATTATTTACCTACCTCAATTGGTATTGAAATCTTCCTCTATCCTTTATTCCACTGCATGCAAATTTGTATCCAAATCTTGTTCATACTGTGGAAAGAAATGAGGTCTTTGAATAAAAGATTCAAGCTTGGCATTCAATGCAGAGATTTATGCAATTAATCCATTGATTTTTAACAATAATGATCAAACACTACTAAATCTTTACACAAAATGCCAACGGAACAATCATCTTATACAAGGAAATAGCAAATGGTGCTAATTTTCTATTTGTCATCTCTGAAACTATCATAAAGGAATTCTTCTTACTGCATTAAACTGTCATGTATCGGCTTTGATGTTTAAGATATCTTTCAATCCTAAATGATTGTCAGAGCCATTAGGCTTGCTTGAGGCGAACATCATGTATTTGCTAAATGATGTTCAGCTCATCGTGTACATTATCTGGGTATGTTTTCATGTATTGGATCTGTCAAGAACAAGGAATCTATCTAATGGAAGTTCAACAGGGGTCAGAAAGAAATCTGCCTGGATTCAAAGTTACAGTAGTAGGTTTTTACTCCTGACAAAAGCAAAAAGGAGGTTTAACGTTTAAGAATGATAATAAAGATGATAACATTTGAAAGACCTGAATGAATTTCTAAATTGAATCTTCTAGTTTTCTAGTCATCAGTTGAAATTTTACCAACAATTTTTTTCCTCTGTTATTAAGAACTGAAAGCAATGTAAAGGAAGCAGCAATTCTCTTAAATTTATACTTATCTTATAAAAAAAATAAAGATTCTAGATTTAACAGAGACGGTCCCGATTCAAACTCAAAACTTATGGAGAAGTGAAATAACATATTTTTTCAGCAAAGTTTTAACTTACTTATTGTTGAAATTAAGAAATTGTTTACAAATTTCAAAGATAAATCCAAATAGAAAATTTCTCAAAATGCAGGGGAATACTATACTGAATAAATATAACTTTAAATCTTTAGTAAGATCTTATTAATAGTTAATTGGGGAAGAAATACATATTCTATTTTTCCGTAAAGCCTTATTATACTAGATTGAAGGAAATCATCTAATGAAATAAATATTTTTGGAAAAAACCTTAACATGATTAATGCATTGTAATGAAGCTTTTGTCATCTACAGGACATAACTATCATATATTTCATGACTTTTTTCATCATACTGGAAAAATAATACTTTTTCTTTCTTTCTGCAAATCTCATGTAATTTGTGCTGACTTTAATGAAATATTTGGTCAGTCATGGTGTTTATATATATAATGCTTGTCTGTTGAAAGTGTTACAAGTTTTCGTGGAAAAAATAGCAGACAATGATAAGTTAAATATTCTTAAAAGCAAATTGACAAAATTCAATGAAATCTTTATACAAAATAATTGCAATCTTGTCTCTTAACACATCTTCAAAAATATCAATATTGAGATATGTTTGGTAAACTTGTTTCTTTGAATTACATAAAGACATAAAGTGAAACATTTGTCAACAAAAGACACAAAAGTAAAACCTTCACCAACCAAAGACTTCAAATGAAATGATCCTCACTGTCAAAAGACATAAAAGTAAAAATTACGGTCTCGACCGACAAGATAAAAGCGAAATATTCCGAGGCTCGTCTTTGTCATGATATGCCAACTGCGTCTGACCTTTCGCTGCGAGGGATGATTAAAAATGGATAGGTGTTATTTTGAACATGGCGTTTGAAAACACTTTGGAGTTGGATGAGACAAGAATGAAGCATATTGAAGGGGCCGGCAGTTGAAACAGCCTAAAGAAAAACGAATTCCATGACTACGCAAGGTATACAGAGTTCTTTCCAATTACACATGCAAACACTCCAAAGAACATGTCTCCGGGCTAATTCTCAGCATGAAAAGAACCTTGGTCACCCTGGTCAATTCCATGCCTAAAAGTCGCTTTTTCTTCGATCAAATTTAATCTTTAAGAACTGCTTGAAAGTGTGCTCGGATCAAACAGATTAGAGTGGTTCTTATCTTTTCCGGCAAAACAGTTTTGTACATCTTAAAGTTATTCATATACTCGTATGTGAGAAAAGCTCTAAAGTAATGCATTTTATACATGAACATTAGCTTTTAAAGATATATATCAGATCTCAGAAGTAATTGATAAGTTTATAGAAATTGATTAAAGTTATAGTTATAGCTATGATGGGAAAGGAAGGAATAATTATAATAAACCAACAATGGACTTTTAGATATTAGGCGACAAAAATAGAACAGAGGAAGTCATAGAAACAAGTTGTTAATTATGATTCACATTTCTAAACATTGAGTTATGAACAAGATCTTGAAATGACAAGGACTGATTTTTGATTTCAACAAACAAAGTAAAACTAATAGATGGCAAAAATTAACAATACACTAATTCATGAATATAATATATTTATTGTTATAATAAATACCAGATAAGGAAGAGAACCTTGAAGTGCTGTTCACAAATGTCTCCATATGTCAAGCTTCCATTGAAGTGTTGCTCACCTATAATCATTATAGAGAAGTGCTAGACACCCATAGAGAGCTGTCTTCATGTGGTGAGCGTTAGTGGGCTGCTGTTACACTAAGTTATCATCAGTTCTCTCCCTTTCTTCTTCTCTAGCTGTGGCTATTCTCACAGCATTCCAATATATGATTTCATACTCTATGATTATTTCAGATCAAGTTATGGACAAAATATGAAGAAAGTTTTAATTGTGGTTTTCAAAACAGAAAATAATGTTTAAGTTAAACTACACACTATCAAGAACACATGGTTAAAAAAGAATTGGGGCACTTAACACTTAATTCTAATATATATACATATACATGGTTCATTTTGACTAACAGCATATTCATAAATCAATTTTCAAACATAATTTTTCACATGTTTTCACCTATAATCAATCAAAATCGCAAAAGTTATATATGCTAAATGTATTTTGACATTTAAAAAAATTGTTGTCTGCTTTTCTTCTTGTAGGCTATCTTTATCCAACACAAAGTATGTTCTTCTTAAGTCAAATCCAAATAGATTAAGCAAATAATGTGCCATTAAAGATGGACTGAAATGCTATCTGGCAACTTTCGGGATTCATGAAATAGGGATAACAATTTCACATGGACTCAACTTTAAATTTCTGAAATCGACCTAGAAACGGCTTAATTACGACTGTATAAATAACACCGCCTAATTAGGCCGGCGAACAGAATAAGACGCACTGAAGCGTGACTGACTCGTGACGTGTTAGTAGGTGATGTGATAACCCGTTGTGTGCCCTCATTATGTAAAACAACACAAGCTAACAGTACAGCTCGATGTTTAACCGTCGATTAAACACCCTATACAACATCCAAACATCTCAAACCTTCAATAAATCGGTAGTTTATTTATTCAACTGGCAATTTGTATTGATGAAAATGTAAGACCCTGATTCAAAACGAAGTTGTGCGCATAATGCTACAGCATGTAGATGGTCTCGCTTTGTACAATGTTGTCATAAGACTGCACGTGAGCACCCGTAGTATTTTCGTTATAAACAATTGCTCACGTGTGAACCGTTTTATCTTGCACAGTTGTTTGTTGTTATTGAATATAACTTTAGTAGCACAACAGAAAGGATGTTATTATACAATACTATTTTTTATACATTTAAACCATTTTTTTAAAAATGACTTTGACTTCATTTTGTACCAGGGTAAAATAAGGAATACAATTGCTATTTGATGTTACCTAATAAGCTGATGTCATAAAATAGCCAGGTGTTGATGATTGTGCATTATATAACCTACCTGCTATAGTCATCATTTGATAGCTTTTAATTAGGTAACAGACAGGAAATACGATAATAATAATAATAATATGAATATTTATAAAGCGCTAAAATCCATCCATCAAAGCATGCTCTAAGCGTGTCATGTCATGAGAGTCACATGTAGTACTGTTGGAAAAGATGGGTTTTGAGCTGTGACTTGAATGATAGACAATAAAGTAATTGTGTAATAGGTCAGATCAATCAGATACTAAAGAAAGTAAATAACACCTGCAGACCAATGTCATTGTTTATTCAACCTTTTTACACAACGTTCAAATCTAAATGTGAGCATTGTAAATTCGGATTATTACCATAAATCACCCAAAAACTTTGTGCTATGTTTTATATTTTACTAATCTCTTTTTTCTCTGCATGCCAAACTGTTCAGTGAAAATGCGAGCTCGAAACAGAAAATCGGTGTAGTGATCGGAACACGTGAGTTCGATGTAGATTGTCACATTGCTCTGATTGACCTTACACAGCGGGTCAATTTGGCGTGAAACGATCAATGTGATGGGAATTTGTCTACGGAAACTTCATCAGGAGATACTCTAGGACAGTTGACAGCAACACAATGATATGACATACTGTTAATCGCTTGGAAAACGCAGAACTACGGATTTTTAATATATTTAAAAAAGGTTATACAGCGGCTCTTTAAAACTGATAAATGATTTTCAGAAACGAAAAACCGTAGAAAACCAATTTATAATGATTTTGAACGATGTCAATGTATGCATGAAATAAAAATGCACATGTTAATCAAACCTATTCTGACAGCAAAACACAATTTACAAGGGTCTGCTATAGATGTTACATACTGCAGATCATGTTTCATTCATCCTAGTATGATTCAAGGCTTCAAAAGTCATGTATGTACTGAGCATTTGTCCCCTGATTTTAAGTGAGAGGTGAGGTGGTGATTCAATAAAAGTCAATTTGAAAAAGTATATATCTATGAAGAAAGCCTAAAAATGCTATTTCTTTGCATTGGACTTAAACCAGAAAGCAGCAATTGAACTTGCTTTGTACTGCTTATGTAAAACTGAGAATTTATCCAAAATGGAAGTAGAAAGTGCTACACTAATATTGCAAAGCCAATGAATTACATTACAATTTTTTATCCTTGGCAGTACAACAAAGTCAATTTTAAGGCATTGTCAGCATTGCATAAATATTATTATTACCAAATTTTCCATCACTGAGTAATATAATATAGGATCATGCTGAGACAGATAAGATCAAACTTTAAGGAACGAGCTGAAACCAACATCATAAGTTTTTTAAAAAATTAATTGCTGTATTTGGTAAAAAAATATTCTTGTTATTGTTGAAATTTTGTACAGTTTCATGAGAACCCTCTATTTTCATTGAATATAGGGCCCCTTTAATATTCACTCCTGAAAAAGCTTCCAAGAATATGATAGTCCACATTTCAAGAATGCTTCATTGATCCATGTACGTGAAGTAATTTCATCCACAAAGTGTCTATAATCCAGGGTATCCTCTTAGGGTCATGTCATTTATGAAACTGTACACAAAATTTGTCTCTAAACTGTTTCAAATGTATTTACAGCATGTTTTAGTGACACATAATTTGTTGACACTTTCGGTCAATACCCAGAGGCCCAGGCAGATGAATTTGACATGACTTGTAAATGTGGTAGATTCCATTGGCTCCCTTATACATTAGGAAGTGATAGCTGCCTTTATATTTCCTGGGCCATTGCACTTTCAAGCCCTTCTAACCTTTATAATTGGTCCAAAGTAATCATATCATAATTTTTATTCATACAACTGAGAGAGTGAGTGAATGGTTGCTTGTAATGCCTTATAATGCAATATCTCAGTCAATTGTGACTAAACAACTAATACTGCAAGTAATTGTGAAAAGTTTATATGGACTTTTAAAATCTAAGAAAATGATAATTTTTACAAGTTACATGTACTACAAAAAAAAAAAAATAATATGAACTCACTAAAATGGAGGCAATATGAAATTAGATCCTGAATATATATAGAATAGACAATTCTTGAAGTTTCCATGACCAGCAGGTAAGTGTAGGGTAGTCCAAAATAAATTAATGAATATGTATGTGTATAAACACATAAAATTTATCATAGCAAGTTAATGATAAGCTCATTTTGAAAACATAACTTGCTTGAAACTTACCTGATATGTACATTATGAGCCAATGTTACTCAAAATATACCCTTTAAGTAAACTTTACCATGAAAATATCCAATAGAATCAATTATAACAATCTAAGTCTATTTTTGATTTGGATGCAAAACATGCTGATGTCTAGTTCCATTACACAGACATATCATAAATCATGAAATCATCAACCTTGCAAAGACAAGGCAAAAGTGAGCGCGGCTCACATACCCCCGCCTGTAGTTTGACCGCCTTCACGTAACATTAATTTGAAAATTTATGATTATGACTTAGAACACAATGATCTTGCAACCCTAAAAACTATTACACTTCAAAACATCCCCGGCTATGTAGTTTTTGAATAAAATTCTGGGAACCCTGGAATTACCCCTAAAAGGCACAACAGCACTATACAGTCGAACCTTGTTTTGGTTACAGGTGAAAATCGTCCGGATAGCAAATCGTCCGGTTAACTGGGTCATTTTTCTTAAGAAATATAGACACAATGTTTGAAAAATCTTTGTCCGTAAGGTGAGATTTATGGATATACGGAGTCTGGGTATCCGAGGTTCGACTGTATACTTCCATACCAAATTGGAAGTGTGCAAGTCATTTGGTATTTATATATGCTCCGGAAACAAGACAAAGTAAAAAGTTTGACCGTTTTTGGTCAAGATTTCAAAAATTATTTGGACCATTGAGCTGAAACCCCTAAAAGGCACAACAGCACCATATAGGCTACTTCCATACCAAATTTGAAGTTTCTAAGTGGTATAGTTTTTCAGTTATGCTCCGGAAACGAGACAAAGTCCAAAAATCGGACCGTTTTTGGTCAAAATTTCAAAAATTATTTGGACCATTGAGTTGAAACCCCTAAAAGGCACCACAGGACCATATAGGCTACCTCCATACCAAATTTGAAGTTTCTAAGTGGTATAGTTTTTCAGTTATGCTCCGGAAACGATTTCGGACGGACGGACGGACGGACAGACGCACGCACGGACGGACACGCGGAGCGCTATATACCCCCGACTACGTCGTAGCGGGGGTATAATAAAACCATAGATGAAATTGACATTCAGATTAAAACATGACAAGCACGACAAAGCTACCGATATAAAAATCACTTTCAAATCCACAGGGTCACTACAAAATTGACACTTGGCACTTCATGACCGCCTTGAGTGACATTACTAAATGTTATTTTCAAACATGCAGTTTTTAAGCGACACTTTATAAATCACAAGGGTCATCATTTTATACAAGTGAAACTTGAGAGTTGTTCAATAAAAAGAAGTTGTCAGTATGAAAGAATTGTGTGAAAGTGTGTAGTGACATTCCAATACGGTATACAGCATACCCTTAAAGGGACATTAGCATGTTTTAAGAGGGAATATAAGGTGATGTCAGGATAATTAAAATAAATGGTTCCAATTGAAAGAAAATGTATTCAAATAAAATGAAGCTATAATATATCAAATATATATTGTAAAGTTCATCCATGCGATGCCTTTTTTGTACACACAATGAATTAAAGGTGTACGTTTACATAGAAATGGACGCCAATGGACTTTATGTGAATTGTTATATTTTTACCTCTGACTATGGATGATTGGTTTGTGTAATGAAATTTTTGACACTATCAAAATAATACATTAATCATTAACGTACAATAATCAGTAGAAAATTGAATTTTTTTTTAAAAACGGTCACTGCCCCTATAAGTCATATTTATTTGTGACCGATCTTCACATGTTCAGTTCCTGCTGTGATTTTCAAGTATCCAGGGTAAAACTTGAGGAACCAATAGTGTGGAAGCATTCTTCCAGTTAGTTTCCTAGTTTCACAGGATAGAGACACTGAAGTCTCAAGTGTGTTGTCACCAGGTTTATTTCCTGTCTTGTTTTTCTAACATCATTGTTGACAAATGCCTGGTCTTAAGTGAGCTGGAAATGATCAACAAACTATATCGGTTCATATTTTGTTATAACACATGACACATGTACCTTTTTCAAGTATTTTGGTAATAGCAAACCAGGAATATGGGTTCCGCTAGTTTTTTTTAATAGCATCAAGGTCACCAAAAAAGCACCAGTCATGAATATGTAGCCAAACAGCATCATTCAAACAACTTTGCATTCCTGCTATTATTTTCTCAAACAAGTCAGGTAAAAAAGGCATGATCTCATTTTTGAATAAAAACAAGACTATATGGGTTGCCTCTGTGTATTTTATAACATAACAAGTTAAAAGCATAAGCCTGCATGTGGTTGACATGGCAAACCAAATAAAGGTTCCTGTCATGTATTTCTACATGTTGCACAAAATGACTTAACACTAAGGTTAACCTTAGTGCCATCCTTTGCAATGAGGCTACCGTAGTGAGTTAAGGTCACCTTAGTTGTGCAACAGGACCCTGATCAAGGTCTATAGTGTTGGACATGATCACCAACCTATATGATTCTGGAATTAATTTCTAAAGTCAAATAAGGCCTGATCTCATTTGTGATGGGAATGAAGAACCAACTGGTGTGGGTTTCAAGCGCCAAGGGGTCAATACCCCAGTCTATATCAGTGTGTTGCATTGCTGCATGAGGGGACCCTGAAGAGACATCTAGTTACAGTAATCACCTCGAGTCGACTCGTAAACCCAGCTTTATACTTAGTGGATGGCAGTGTTACTGTACCCCTGAGCTTCAGCTCATTCTGTCTATCGGCTGATAGTATCATAGTGTGTATCCTTAAGAAATAGAGTAGCCTCCATCATATTGTGTACTGTATTTAATCACATTTTGCCTTGAACTATCAAAGAATAACAATGAAGTGGAAGGCAGAATGGTTTTATGTCAATTATATTTTCTCTAACATGTATTAAACATGGATTAAATTTGATCAAGAATTGAAAATCCTCAAACACAGTCAGTGACATTGTATTACTAAATGTTGACAGACATTTTGATGTTGTTGAAATAATGCTTTACAAAAAGTACATTAGCGACAATGTCTTATTTCCTCTATTCAGATTAGTGAGTAAGTGAGTGAATGAGAAGTGCGTGAGAGAGTGAGGGTTTAACTTGTTGTCAGCACTATTCCAGCTATATTGAACACATGGACCTTGCCATCCAAAAGAGAGTAGATCAAACAGAGAAATCGAAGATTGACAGGATGAGGGAACAGACAGAAGGAAAGGTATAGAGAGATGCCCACCCAATTCAGATTAGAGGAGACATTATGATACATTTTGGTTTTTGAAACTTAAAATTTGGATTTCAAAAGAGAGGCTGGTCATTCATTAGTTTTTTACCTCCAACTTCTTTTGTACCTCTTATACAGCTCATGTCACATCACATTATTTGTTTGACAAAGTATCCAAGACATGTCATGCCATGTTACTTTCATCCAAATATTGGTATTAACACTTCAAAGCTATCAAATCTATGTGATTCCCTCTGTGGAATAAACCGTGGCATCGAGCAGCTTATCACCAATAATTCCCCAAGTATAAGACACAGTTTTTACACAGGAAATGATACCTGCTAGTGTAATGTGACTACACATAGTTTGTTACACCAAGTGGTTGATATTGACGTGAGACTTTATGGACCAAATGAAATGTTTGACAGGAAGAATACCACTGGCATCGAACATCAATGTTGATAAAATACAGAAGGAATTTATGGGGATAATAAATGAAATGTATAACAGATTCAAGAACAGCTTGCAATTAATATAAGGGTTTGATATAGAATGACGTTATGGAGTTAAATAAATGTTTTACAGAACAAATAATAATTTCCCATCTTCACAATAAGGTTATGATTAACAAGCCTGCAAAGTTTGGTTGATCTAGACAGTTTTTGAGATAATTGACCGGACGGAAGAACCGGGGTATAATAAAGGTCACAGTTTGTTTTCTGTTAGTTTTACATCAATGGCATTAGAAGATGAGAGTTTTAACTTCCTAGCTTGATGTGTCATAAAGATAAATCAAAACTGTACTGGCCTGCAAAGAGCAACAAAAAAAAAATTGGACAAACGATTTATATTGAAGTGTATGACAGAAATTACAAATCAATTTTGTATTTTTCATTTAAGTCTCATCATAGGATTATGTTTCCCTAAAAGCATATTCCATAACAAGATAATTCAATTTAGATGAAATGAAGAAAAAATGTTGAACATGAAAAAACACATACATTACAATTTACAAAATGTTACATCATTATTAATATAAATCTCATGAGATCAATAACGTACGTAGCATAAAAAATTCTTAATTTTCCTCAAATTATTACACTTGGCTAAAACATCAAAATAGATAATCTTTTGCTCTATTAACGCCGGAAAATCCATAGGTGAGCAAATATAATCAATTTACAGTACATTTATTTCTGCTCATGACAAAATCAAGCAGTCAAGCCTACCAACCTGCTGGGAAATTCATTGAAGGATTCCAGGCCTGTAGTTTTATTAGGGTAATTACTCAGGGACAGGAAAACAGGGACATCACTGAAGGAAGCGGCAAGAGACTGCACAGTGACAAATGAGTCTGTAGTGTGCATTTGGGAAGTGTTTCTATTAATCTACATGACTTCCTGTCGGCTTGCGTTGTGCTTTACGTGCTTCCAGAGGTATTACATTGCAGGAGGTATATCAACTACGCAGAGAAAATTTACAATATTCACTCCTGATTTTATGATTTAAGTGTTTTCTTTGAAAAATTGTTACACTTTTTTATATCAAATTATTGCCCGTATTGTTGTTTAGGTGCTTCAGGATGTTTTACTGCATGTTGTATTTAATTGATAATGTGATTAAAGTTGACTTTTTATGATGTTTTTCAACTCTTTATAGGTTGGTCATGACCATTTCAGATCCTGTAGTTAGTATGTAGAGGTATAGAAAACTGGTGGGCATGTGAATTTTTCAACAGCAGGAAAAGCTTTATTTGGTCAAGTGCATGATAATTGGCCTATAAAGTTAGGAATTGTGAACATATAGGAGCTTCTATTGAATGGAATAAAATGATCATGATGAAATTCTTAAGTAATTAATCAATGATCTTCACCTTTATGAGTTTAATAGTAAAGATTTCAAAATAAGAAAAAACGAGCAAATTACAGCATTCCAAACAGTGTAGGTTATGATTTGAATCATTATGTAACCTAATTAAAGAATAATTAAGATGTCATCCAAACTGTTAACCCTTGAACTGCAGATTTTAGAGTATGCATTTTGTAAATGTTTTGTTACATGGCAATCTTCTACACAAACCGCTCTTACAAACAAGCCTGAGGTTTTATTAATCAAATTACTTAGCAACAAAAAAACAGTTCATCACTAACTGGAGCTCAGAGAGCATGGAAAGTGACAAATGCATGAGTCTGTGGTGTGCATTTAGAGAGTGTTCTAATAAATCAACTCCTGACCTGCTTGCATATTTTACCGGTTTCTTGAGATAGCTTAGTACATGATCATTCTTGGTGGCAACTTAACAATTTACAAATCTTTCTATAACATTATGAATTTTCTTGACAACCTTGCTATTGTGAAAAATTCCTCTTTTTTCAAGTTTTTCATCAATTGAATACCAAAATGCACTTTCATGTTAAAATATTCTAACCTTATTTAAGTAAATGCTATTGTTAGCAAGATCCCCTTGATATTTATTTAGAACATCTTTCATTTTAAAAACACTGAAAAAATTCTTCAATGCAAGCAGAAACATTATAAGTAGGGTATTTATATATCCACACCGAATGCATGCTCAAGGTGCTCACCGAATTATTACCCTAGTGTAACCCAAGCTGCCGATTAAGCACTTTTTGGATGGGTCACCTCCAACACAACTTTCACCAGGTACCAAATTAATACTGCTGGATGAACAGAGGCACATTTGGAATAAAGTCTCTTGCCCAAGGCGACACCACAAGTAATCACCCTTCAAATTCTTAGATCATTCAGCAATGAATCAGGTGACCCATCCATCCGGCGAGCCATGCCAGATGTTGCTGAACTACACTGATAGCGGTCAACTGAGTTTCGCACAGGACGTACCACATATGTCAACACAAGGCTGCCAGGTCCATTACATTCAGATACAGTACAGCTGGGCTTCATTAGAGAGAAACTTACAAGATTCCACTGACACTGATTTCATGTATATCACAGAATATTCTATGAATGGTAAAATATACATCTCACACAGAGGAGACAGAAACTGACAAGATTCCACTGACACTGATTTCATGTATATCACAGAATATTCTATGAATGGTAAAATATACATCTCACACAAAGAATACAGAAACTGACAAGATTCTACTGACACTGATTTCATGTATATCACAGAATATTCTATGAATGGTAAAATATACATCTCACAAAAAGGAGACAGAAACTTACAAGATTCCACTGACACTGATTTCATGTATATCACAGAATATTCTATGAATGGTAAAATATACATCTCAAAAAAAGGAGACAGAAACTTACAAGATTCCACTGACACTGATTTCATGTATATCACAGAATATTCTATGAATGGTAAAATATACATCTCACAAAAAGGAGACAGAAACTGACTAGATTCCACTGACACTGATTTCATGTATATCACAGAATATTCTATGAATGGTAAAATATACATCTCACAAAAAGGAGACAGAAACTGACTAGATTCCACTGACACTGATTTCATGTATATCACAGAATATTCTATGAATGGTAAAATATACATCTCACAAAAACGAGACAGAAACTTACAAGATTCCACTGACACTGATTTCATGTATATCACAGAATATTCTATGAATGGTAAAATATACATCTCACAAAAAGGAGACAGAAACTTACAAGATTCCACTGACACTGATTTCATGTATATCACAGAATATTCTATGAATGGTAAAATATACATCTCACAAAAAGGAGACAGAAACTTACAAGATTCCACTGACACTGATTTCATGTATATCACAGAATATTCTATGAATGGTAAAATATACATCTCACAAAAAGGAGACAGAAACTGACAAGATTCCACTGACACTGATTTCATGTATATCACAGAATATTCTATGAATGGTAAAATATACATCTCACACAAAGAATACAGAAACTGACAAGATTCTACTGACACTGATTTCATGTATATCACAGAATATTCTATGAATGGTAAAATATACATCTCACAAAAAGGAGACAGAAACTTACAAGATTCCACTGACACTGATTTCATGTATATCACAGAATATTCTATGAATGGTAAAATATACATCTCAAAAAAAGGAGACAGAAACTTACAAGATTCCACTGACACTGATTTCATGTATATCACAGAATATTCTATGAATGGTAAAATATACATCTCACAAAAAGGAGACAGAAACTGACTAGATTCCACTGACACTGATTTCATGTATATCACAGAATATTCTATGAATGGTAAAATATACATCTCACAAAAAGGAGACAGAAACTGACTAGATTCCACTGACACTGATTTCATGTATATCACAGAATATTCTATGAATGGTAAAATATACATCTCACAAAAAGGAGACAGAAACTTACAAGATTCCACTGACACTGATTTCATGTATATCACAGAATATTCTATGAATGGTAAAATATACATCTCACAAAAAGGAGACAGAAACTTACAAGATTCCACTGACACTGATTTCATGTATATCACAGAATATTCTATGAATGGTAAAATATACATCTCACAAAAAGGAGACAGAAACTTACAAGATTCCACTGACACTGATTTCATGTATATCACAGAATATTCTATGAATGGTAAAATATACATCTCACAAAAAGGAGACAGAAACTGACTAGATTCCACTGACACTGATTTCATGTATATCACAGAATATTCTATGAATGGTAAAATATACATCTCACAAAAAGGAGACAGAAACTGACTAGATTCCACTGACACTGATTTCCCTGAAGACTGGTCCAGACTTCATCATCTAACAGCTTCAAACCACTCAGCTCTAGAACACTTGGTGAGTGAGGCCTTATATTGTGCAAGTTCTCAGCAAATCTGGACCATTTTATACAGGAAAATCTATTGAATCCTGCATGTAATGCTGGAGATGAATAACATTGGGATGTGTTGTTAGTCAAGAGTCTTGTTAAATCATAGGAGGATGAATAATACTGGATTAAATAAAGAATCTTTAATCTTGCATTTGTATGAGAAAGCAAAGTCATTTGAATTTAAAGGGGCAGTAGCATCTTTTAGGGGGATTTATAGGTGATGTCAGGGAAATGAAAATAAATGGTTCCAATTGAAGGACAATGTATTCAAACTTAATGAAGCAGTAATAAATCAAATATATAATGTAAAGGTTATCCATGTGATTCCTTTTTCATACACAAAATGAACAAAAGGTGTTCAAATAAAAATGGTCACCAATGGACTTTATGTGAATCTCTATCATTTGTTCCCTGACTATGGATGATTGGTTTGTGTATTGAGATTTTTGACACCATCAAAATATTACATTAAGTATTAACTTATAATTATCATCAACAAAATAAAAATACAAAATGTTAAAAAAACATGGTACTGCCCCTTTAAAGGTCAATGCATGTTTGTCTTAGAAAGTCTGTTTCAAATCCATCAAGTATCAATTTGTAATTAGGCCACAAACTATGTGATGAAAGTTTTAAGCAGTAAAGATAATTCACTTGGCAGCTCCGTCAAGAAACTGTTTTGTAATTCAGGCCAATTGCCAGTAATGTTCATGCATTGAATTCGAAAGAGAAAGCGTAATACTCTTGGGGACTTAGATATAAAAAGAAATAGTTTTATTGTAAATAAGGTCTAAGATCGTAAGATCATGTAAATTCAAAAATTGACCAATTTATCTTGCAAGATACACATATTAGCATCCACACTGGATCAATATAAGATGATAGGACCCTACTTAAATAATGATGTTGGTATATTTAAATGTACTTGCGAACATTAGGTAAAATCCATGTAAAAGCATTTTCCTGTCCTGTATAAATTGAGATGAAAGGATTACCCTAAGTGTACTTGGCAGTTTTTCTAAAACTAGGACAATGGCAGTAGCTGTATTCCTAAAAAATTTTACTACCTTAAGATGACATGTTATAAAATCAAAAGTCAAGTAGATATTAGCAAAGCATGCTTTTTTTAAAGGAATTTCCACATGATTTTGAGAAAAACTTAGAGATATGAGTTTTTGTCGCTCCCCATGCCAGCTTCTGTCGAAAAATCGAAAATCATTTTAAAGGATTAAGTTTAAAAAAACAAAGGAACATTTAACTATAACAAACTTTTCTGCTGCAAATTGATTATGAAAAATGAATTTATCTATAATCTTTCCTAATGAATATATTTGACATAATTTTTGAAAACTACGGAAAAGGTTTCATTCAACTTAACAAAAGGTTTGACACTTTTTAATGTAGCTCAATGACTGAATTCTTAGTAATTTATAACGTTGAAATACCTATAAAAATCCAACAACAAATAAATACTATCATTTATAGATCAAACATTTCTTATTTGCAGAATTTCTGTTACATTGTCGTTTTGAATATATGTGTGACCATTGCACAGACCCTGCCAGACCATTTTAGCGATACCTACAAGTATACAATTACGAAGTTCAGCATTTATGGTCATAATAAATTACTGGATAGGTGACCCATACATGCTGGCCAATATGAGAGGTCAAAAATTCTCACTGTAACATGGACCAAACTACAATTGAGAAGCACATAGAGACTGTTACTAACCTCATTAGATCCGTAAATCCACTAAATGCCACAGCAATGTTGAAATCACATTCATCCGCTGTTCTAGCCATTTAAAGTATTAGATTATCATCCTACACAAGTGATTATTGATTGTGTAATAGCTCAGGTGATCAAATTACCTGGCTATTACAGCACACCTCCACATAGTTAAACTCTAAATCGATTATTGGAAAGTTGCAACTGACAGAATTAAGTTGATCTGTATTTGACAACGGAAAATATTTGAAAATAGAAATATGAATAGTTCATACATTGACAAAAACTATGAATAAAATTAAAACCAGAAAGCTGTCTACTTTAAGTAAATTTTGAATAAAGTCCTGAAGAATTTGGTGCCTGGATGCCATTGCATTCATCATCTGATTTTGACATGTGTTGTGTAATGTAATTTGTTATAAAGTTAACATGCAGATTTTATTCTGGAATGTAATTTTGAGTTGCCCTAAGAAATTATGATATGACACTTTGTTAAGTTTCTTATATATAGTATTACGTTTTGCTTTTTTGGGTTTCATTTTTTTTTTCTTATAGTTACTAAAATAAGCCACCAAATATTTTCTCTTATTGTTTCAAACACTGATCAGTTTATCGATTTGAAAAAATACATCTTTTATGGTAACAACCAACAACCCACATGGCTATACATGATGCAGTTTTTTATTTTCTGTCCCTTTCCACTTTCTGGTGAGTAACAGGCTATCTTGAAATACATGCACAGTTCAAAGTGAAATCACTTGACATCTGCATCTACAGATCTACCAAATATTTTCTCTTATTGTTTCAAACACTGATCAGATTGTTCCATTTGGAAAACATCATCTTATGATAACAACCAAAAACACACTGCTGTACATGTTGCAGTTTTCTGTTTGTTTCGATGAGAATCAGACTATCTTGCAATACGCTCTTAAGAGTTAAGAAACATCAGTAACTTGACATCTGCATCTACAGATATAGCACAAAGAAAGGGAATTAACAAGACACCCTTACAGCACATATATCCTTCAAGGTGAACACATCCATTATCATAACCAATTAAACTCTTCAAAGTACTGATAGTTGCACTTAGGTTGTTACTGGTCATCAACAATTAAAGCATATGCTTGCTAAATAAGGCAAGTGTTTCTTTGAAAGAAGAGAAATACTAATGATTACTACCATTTAAGATTCTTCAAAGTATTTCAAGGGTTTTGCAGGTGATCAACAAACCATTTGTTCGTTTAAGAATACAATTAGTTCCTGAAAGTACAGAAATATCTATGAGTACTACCACTTAGACAGTTAACACTCAGAAAATGTTAAACTTTC
The DNA here is from genome assembly GCA_916613615.1 of Steromphala cineraria. NCBI lineage: Eukaryota > Metazoa > Mollusca > Gastropoda > Trochida > Trochidae > Steromphala > Steromphala cineraria. The sequence goes on along the minus strand of OU744731.1, from coordinate 13,220,057 downwards.
CTTTTTCGGACAGTCAATTAGATTGTTGAGATAGGGTCAAGATTGGTTTAATTGGCAGCAGGTTTAAGGACACAAAAATAAACGCTAGACAATGATTTGAATTAAAAGTAACAGTGATATAACAAGAACGAGTGATATACTGAGTAACATATGTATGTAATATTCTGTTTATTTTTAATGTTGCAAAAAGTACCTGGAAAGGTAAGAAAATATTTAGTTGTGCTTCCAACTTACTTGTGTCAGCTATAAAATTACACAGCATAGGCAAACCATGACGTCAAAGATTTGTTAATAATGTCATATATATGTCATAATGAAAAAGTGATATTTGACCATTTGTTAGCGCAATGATGAAAAATATGCCCTGCAAAATGACTACCAGTAAACTTGTAAGTATAATAAAGGCATTTGGGAATAGCACACTAAGATAAGCCAAATATTTCTTTGGATTTCCTGTTGGTTTTCCTAACCACAAATGGATTCTCTAATTATCAAATCTGTGTGGCATGCTTCTATGAATAAATAACTGTCAAAATAAAGCAAGAAGTTATCACTCACTCTTTAAAATCCAACAGAAATGATGATATCTATCATGATTTCTTACTGACCAAAGATATTTTACTCAAACTTCAATCATTCTAATAAAGAAAGTTTTTATCCCTCCCAATCGTTGAAGCCATTAAGAAGTTGGGTTAAGGAAAAAATAAGATTACTGGATGTCAATTTTGATATTGTTTTCAGTTATCTTGCTTTTGCAATCATCTTAACCAAAAAAAGGCTGAGTCAAATTACTAACAATGTTTTTTTAAAAAAAACAATGATATCTGATTACCACGATGAAACATTAGACATACAGTATTCTTATCATCAATTAGTGATAAGCTCATAGATCATATGAACCTTCTCATTCCATAAATCAGGAAATAAATAAAATTGAGTATAACTTTTTATAACTATAAAACTCATCAATTGTATATGAAATTTATGTCATAAATGACTCTTGCAAAAAAAAGGATCAATCTGGAATTTTCAAAAATATCTTTTTCAGGCACACAGGAAATATTGAATATGTTTTTAAAATAAATCACAAGTAATAGTATATGAATAATTGAAAACAAAACAATTGTACACAGTATGCATAGGCAACAAGGGATTGCATTTTCATCTAACCAATCAGAAACTTCACAATCCTATCAGAGTAATTGATGTGACTCGATCATGTTACATAACTAGGAAATGAATATAAAGATGATAGGCAAAGAAAGAAATTGCAATGCAAAAGTAATGTATAAATGATAAAATATCAGCTTTTGTGTCTGATTTTTGATTTATTAAAGATATACTACATGTACCAGCATGCAAATGTTAATGACAGCATGTACATTGTATGTATGATTATTTAACTTTTGTATGGAAACGCTGCTATATTGCAAAAAATTTAGTTTTCAAAAAGATTTCCTTTAAAATCAAATCATAACTTCATTAACATGAATTGAGATTATTACTTAATTACAGTTTTGTTAACAACTTGCTACAATTCTGATCAAGAATTATACACCCAGATATGTTATTTCATAATTTTCTGGATTGGAATTTCTAATATCAAATGAATTTTGGACTTGTATTGCTGTTTTTACAATCTGCTACAAATGTTAATCTTTTTTATTGTTTTCCGGTATTTGGAAGTTGTGCTTAATATATGAATTAATTGTTTAATGATTTCTTATGTTTTTATTTTTTAATTTTCAACACATGTGATCAGGAATAAGTGAATGCTTTCATCAGTTATACAACATATTAGATATTCCCATGCAAAATCAGATAAAACAGTATTTGCAGATGATAATCCTGAAAGCATTGATTACGTTGTCAAACAAAATCAATAAGAAATATTGTTTTCCATTGAATGTTGAAACAACCAAATGTTCAAGTCATTTGCCCTGGAGAAATGTAATGTGAACGATAGCAGCAATCTGTCAAAGATCTTATCCAATGAACCATAAGCCCATTAGATTCTCTCCAGATATATCTAATGCTCCTGTCATTCATCAGATACATAATGTCAAGATATATAATCACTGGATAGCATAGCGATTGAAAAAATATTTGCCAAACAGGTTAATTGAGATTATTTGTCAAATAAAAATCATTAACATAGTATTGATGAGTATTTGCAAAGTACAAACATTGATTTGTTTACATAATCAATATTAATTTTCGAGCTGTAAATCACTATATTTTTTACATGCAGAACCAATAAAACTTGTAATGTTTTATCTAACTTGCTCACAAAAGTACAAGGTACTTACAAAAAGTCTGTATTGAATTTTAGAGAAAAATTATTATATCTAAAACACAATTTACACTATCAAAATTTAAAACAATTATTCAATCAAAATGCATATATGGATAGGTTTTTTGAAAGATTCATTTATGTTCGCACATATTGTTTATAGAATGATGAGAAGAAAATTAATATCTATGTAAAGATTGAAATTTGTTGAATTAAAATACAACATAATATTCATACTTCCTTTTCTTGAATCAGATCTAATATCACTTTAGAAAATTAAGTTAATTATTTTTTACACTTGTACACATTTTGCATTTCTCTAAATATTTCCTGTGTATAGTAGGTTAAAAAAATGGTGAAAAATTGTTCTTGGTTCAAGGTCAAACTTCCCTCTTTAATTCAGTACAATAGGAAACTATTTTGGCAGAAAAGATCCAAATCATGATAAATCTCTGACTTGAGACCAGTGGTACAAGAAAGTCTGTCTCCAATAAAAGAGAATCAAGGGCAGGGCCGATAATCTCAGTGTTTAAAACATAGCCCATCTGCCAGTCCTTGACTGGCTACTTTTTGCCAGGACGGATTACTTTTTGGTCAGGGCTGGAAACTTTTCAAAAAATTTCTTTTTTCCCCCCTTAGGAATTGACCAACTAATTTTCAGGACAGACTAGCTTTCCAATCTATTTTATTCACTGATAATCTAGGTTAATGGTAGGGAAGCTAAAAACCAAGGCTTCAGATTGTATCAATGTTGAACTTGAAGGCTAAACATTGCATAGTTAAGGTTCTTATAGGAAACTGGTTTGGCAGGAGAGATTCTTATCATGATACATGTGTATATCCCTGATTCAAACTTGTGTGACCAGTGCAAGAAAAAATGAGTGTGTCAGTACGAAGAGAAACTTCATTTGGCCTAAATGTAAACGAGTATAATGGAAAGGTCACAGATTTTATCAAGGTAAATGAATACATTATTCTTATTTGCTTAATAGATTCTGTCTGTCACACTATATCTGTTTGTATTACAATAGTGATAAACTCCCTGACATCTGAGGAACATGGACCATTTGTATGTAGGTCAATGTTAGATCTCAGTGTGCTGTGATATATTAGACAGAATTTTAACTAAGCCAATGTAATGTAACAAAACCAGAGATTTTATCGAGGCCAATTCTTGTTTGCTAAATAGATTCTGTATAAAACACTCTTCATGATACTGTGAGAACATGGACAGTCTGAATGTAGGTTACTGAAGCCAAGGTCAGTACAACCAAAGTCAAAGACTATATCAGAGTTCAATGAAACCTCATTGAAGGGGCTGATCGATCATTATTGAATGGAAGGGCATATAATGTCACTTGGTCACTCGACAGAACATGGACCATTCAATCCTTAATTTGGTTACTGTATAAATGAGGTACAAACAGAAACTGTTCTACAGAAGAGAATATCTGATCACAATGTTTCTTAGGCATGGGCTCCTAAACTGACAAGAACAACTTCTCCATGCATTGAAATTTTCAGGTTTTGATGAAAAGTTACATGATAAAAGCAATCATAGAGGAGAATTTCTGGTATGATCCCTTAACAAATGAAGCAAGAACATTATCTTGATTCACAGACTACCTTATTCTAGTGTAACCCAAAGGACACTCAAAAACAATTTGACAAAACCGATTTGAAAATGCCAAACCTTAGAAACCTCCAAAGCTAGTTGGACAAGAACAAACTCACAACCAGCAGCACTGGCCAGATGAAAGTAGGTCAGTGGAACCTCAGCCCAGAGATTGTATCAGAGTTGGTTAGATTACTGTTATCCTGCTTTATGCTTCACACCCTCTATCTGCACTGACTGGCAGATGAAAGATAAGCAAGGAGGGTTGTAAGAGGGAAATTGAGAGGATGCTTCTGACAAGTGATGATGATCACATAAGAATAATTGGTCTCTTCTATTGGAAGTAATTAGTAAGCAAGATTACTGATTGTATCTCTGAGGTGTCCTCAATGAAGCTGTCATGTTCCACACATTAGTTTGATCACAAATAGTAAGATTGTAATCAATGGGTACCAGTAAACGGTTGTGAATATTATGCATACAACTTTCATTGACTGTGTCAGAGTTTTCTTTGAAAAGGCTCCTTTTCTAAACTTATCTTTCTGAGCTTCCTTTGATTTCCACCCTGTCTCAGGGTACAAACGTTATGCTAACTCCACTTATCTGTACCCTGGATTCAGAAGCCAATCAAATCATTTTCTCGTTGATTTTTATCAAAAAGGTCGCGAGAAAATGATTGGATTGGCTATATCCAAAGTCGGGCCGCACGAGTGAATCTAGCTTCTGAGCCCATGCAGGGTACAGATTAGTGGAGTTAGCGTAACGTTCGTACCCTGAGACAGGATGTGTGATTTCTTAATATCATGCAAGGTATTATCCTTACCTGAACATACTGAACTTAATGCAAGTTCAAATGGAGTTCACCACTGTAAGTAATGGTGCAATATAATCTCAATACAGCAGCTGTGTAACATGATGTATAACAAATTGTCTTTGAGGATCACCCCTATCTCTCGGTTTGCAGACAATATATGATATTGCAGTTTTTATAACAGAATAATACAATACAGATCAAATATCATAAGTTTTGAAATTCATTTTGTGGCAAGCAACAAGGAAGATTAAGGAATATGAAATTAAAGGAAAACCAAAATAGTATTATGAAATCAGTGATATTGCAATACTGAATTTATAATAACAGAGATATAAGGAAGATTAGAGTAATTCTATGGATGAACAACTTCTTTATTTGACAGTAACGACGTTTCAGTATAGATACTTATACCGTTTTCAGAGATATGGCAGCAAAATTGATTATACCACAGTCTGTGACACTTCTTGTCTCACCAATAATTGATGAGCTACTCTCCCACATTCTACCAAGAGATACTTGAAATATCCACTTGGTATTTGTGAGTCTGAATTAAGGGAAGCATTATCAAGTGTTAAGTGGAATACAGTCTTGAAACCTTTTCAACAATCTCAATGGTATGATGGAATCAAGGAAGGCGTGACCTAGGGTTAAGTCAATGATACTCTGCTTGTAGACCTTAAGTTCCTTCTACACCCAAGTGATGACATGAAAGAAGTGGTAATCCTATGTTAAATCATAGAGAATTTAGGTCAAACACTTTTCTGAAGTTCCTTTATCAATATGTCTAGACACTTCACTTTCCCCCTGTGTTTCACCTTCTTTATTGCCTTGAGTCTTGGCAATGCCATTCAGACTTCACTACCCCATCTGCAATAAACTTCTCTGACATATTGGCGGAAGAACATCACTTCTGAATTCCAGCAACAAACCGGGATCAACCAGGAATTGATTAGGTCAAGGACAACTCAATGGAAGCTATTTATTAGAGTCTAAGTTTATGGAAATTCGTAAATCAGGTAGATATATATTGGTTAATCAATGATGGTAAGCAAATTGGATGTGTAGATTTTATGTATGTATGTATGTATGAATTCCAGCAACATATACAAGCAACAGACAAGGATCAACCAGAAATTGATAAGTTCAAGAACAAATCAACTGAAGATATTCATAAACATTTAATTAAATTCGTAGAAATGTGGTCAATATATATGAATTCGGAATCAATAATGATAAACAAATTGAACTTGTAAATATATTAATGTTTAAGAGTTGATCAATTAAGTTATGACAAAATTATGTTAAAGAAGATTTTTAGTTAGAGCCTTCTCAGTAATATCCCTTATGAAAAAAACTCATATATGCAGCAACATTGCAGCGATGTTTTCACTCACCGTTGCACATAGTTGCGGCTGAAATTTCGAATTTACCATGCAAATGAGCGTGCGGCAAAGTTGCGGCTAATTCATTACGCATAAGTTGCAAGAACCGTTTCCCTCAAGTGATCCGCAAGCGTTGCGCTCAAGTGATCCGCAAGCGTTGCACTCAAGTGATCCGCATGCGTTGCGCTCAAGTGATCCGCATGCGTTGCGCTCAAGTGATCCGCATGCGTTGCGCTCAAGTGATCCGCAAGCGTTGCGCTCAAGTGATCCGCAAGCGTTGCGCTCAAGTGATCCGCAAGCGTTGCGCTCAAGTGATCCGCATGCGTTGCGCTCAAGTGATCCGCATGCGTTGCGCTCAAGTGATCCGCAAGCGTTGCGCTCAAGTGATCCGCAAGCGTTGCGCTCAAGTGATCCGCAAGCTAGCGCTCAAGTGATCCGCAAGCGTTGCGCTCAAGTGATCCGCAAGCGTTGCGCTCAAGTGATCCGCAAGCGTTGCGCTCAAGTGATCCGCAAGCGTTGCGCTCAAGTGATCCGCAAGCGTTGCGCTCAAGTGATCCGCAAGCGTTGCGCTCAAGTGATATGCAAGCGTTGCGCTCAAGTGATATGCAAGCGTTGCGTTCAAGTGATATGCAAGCGTTGCGTTCAAGTGATCCGCAAGCGTTGCGTTCAAGTGATCCGCAAGCGTTGCGTTCAAGCGATATGTATATAATATATTCAGTGTAATGTTTTGAAAGTAGCTCACATTGTTCCTCTCATGATGTCACCTGTATAAAAGATACAAACACATCATATTCATTTTAATATTTTATTTTGATTATTCACTTGTGCATAAAATAACACACAAAAATATATATATCAGTTGTATGTACAGCGTGAAAGTTTTTTATATGACATCATCAAGCATTCTAGCACTAAGACATTTGAGACACTTGTTGAATTATGAACATTTAATATATTTAATTTTGGATCTTGTTTCAGGGTATAATAGATAAAAGTTTTTATGTGACATGAAAAGGCATCCTGGCACTAAAAGATTTGAAACAAATATATGCCAACAGTTGCATTCTAAAATAAATTACAAATTCAATTGTTAAGATTATACTCCAATATCTAAGATTTAATTCACTGATTAACCCTTATAGCTATTAAATGAAGTCCTTACAATAACTAACAGGACCATTTATAGATTATTACAATTTCTGTTGAAAAGTGTCACATCACTAAGTTATGAATGACAATTTTTGGGGAAACTTATGCTAAATGTGATACATTCAAGTATATAAAGTGAAGAAAATGAAAACATATTTGTTCAAATTAAATTGTCTGTGTTCACATCTGAAGAGTTGTGGCTTGGTCTTCATTCTGAAACAATAAACAAATGTTTGTACAATCAATTAGGATGCTCGCCATTGAAAATAAAAAATAGTTTCTCTTATACATGAATCACACTTTTATTGCATTCATAGATATGAATTAAGAACAGAATTGCAATGTGGTTCTAATCTGTAACTAAATTGGTCAGAAGTCATTGATCAATCTGTTTGTTTATTTAGCACTTCAGTTTACTTTAATGACACTGCTTTGCTATTCCTTTTAGTTCCCTTATGTTGTGAGGTCTGTGTATTGTAAGCTTCAGTGATCACCTTAAATAAACAATTTGAATACATTCCTTCAATGTATGGAAAGAGAAAAAAGACCACAACTGAACTCAGTTACAAAATGGTGAAATAACAAGCAAAAACAAAGTATGACACCTGGATCACTTTAATTACTATTTATTATAATTAATCTATAAAAACAGATAGAATTTGAACTAATAATTTGACATTTGAATGTGTAAATGATTTTTATACTTATTTATGATTATTGTATTACCATTTATTTGGCCCCAAAACTAAATGTAAAGAAATGAATGAAAAATAGTGAAAAGATTTTGAATCATTTGAATTTCAATTATTATTACCTTAAAGACTATGTCTACAACTGTCAAGCTTGTTTATTACTATCATAATCGTGTTTAGTAATTACAAAATCTTATCAATCTTCAGGTGTCAGGATTTTAAAATCTAGACTTCTTTATAACCCAAAATAAATAATAGAAAAGGTTATATGTCTAGATAATTTGAAGAATAATAACATTTGAATAAAAAAAATAAAAGAATATATGATATATGAACAGAAAGACTTTCATTGAAAATCTATATGATCAAACTTTAAAAATTGTATTAAAACAAAATGTGTCCTGAACTAATAACAAAAATTAGTTAATTGATATATCAAAAGTCTTCAAATTGATTTACAGTTCATTAGCATTTGGAATCAAGTGTTCCCTCATGTATTTAAGCATACAATCAACCTGTCTGGGTGTTTACAAATTAAAGTGTTATTAATCAAGTCCATTTATTTGCAAATAAGGTTGCAATTGTTTAATCTACAGTCAAGGAATATACAGCATGTTTATTCAAGAATTAAATCAGGATTAAGAACAGTATAGCAATGTGACTCAGATTGGTCATTTCTTAAACTGTTTGTTTATTTAGCAATTTAGTGTACTTACCATGAAGACACTGCCTCCTTATCCCCTCATGTTGCCAGGTCTGTGTATTGTAAGCTTCAGTGGTCACCTTAAATAAACAATTTGCATATTACAGTCCTTTTATGAAATGAAACAGGTATAGGGAAAGAACAACTGAATCTAATTATTCAGTTATATATATATAAGCAATATATGAAGAGTTAGCAGAGATAATTTGAACTAACAAGTTGACATTGAATAAATCAATAACTTTGATAGTAATTTGTTTGTTAAGAAAAGTTTATCAATTCAAAAGGTTTATGAAACAATTTGAATTTGCATTCATGGTAGACTACACATTGGTAAACTAGTTATCAAATAGAAACTTCAACAGTTTCTACTTGATGAACAGTTATCAATTGTACAGAAATTGACACACTTGAAAATCTATTTGATCAATCAAATATATATAGAATTCATTGCAAAAGTTTTATATAATAAGTCTTTAAAGATCATAAGCAATTGAAATCAAGTGCTCCCGGTATATCTATGATATACAATTGACCTGTCTGGATGTTTACAAATAAAACAGTCAGTTATCAAGTCCATTTACAATTGCATTTTGAATTGTCTAATCTACAATCAAGGATTATAATGCATGTGTATTCAAGAATTAGATTAGCATACCAGGTGTGCAGTTTTCAAGAAATAGATTAGCATGCCAGGTGTGCAGTTACCTGCAGTTACATAATCTCTGCCTGTGTCTAGTCTCAGTTGTCCTCTCATGGCAGCCATGGTCCAGTGCACACTTGTGTCAACAATGCCATCTTTTGCTGAAAATTACCAAGTAATAAAACCTAATGACACATCAAATCAGTATCACATTGAAAAACATAGAGTACATAATAATGTAATATAACAATACTTTACAAGATATTCAATCAAGAAGTAACAAGGTTTGAAACCATTTGTCATTTTGACTGCATGTGAAGCCAATATTATTGAAACATCATAAGCTCTTGTTTAAGATTTGGAAAAGAACATACAGGCAACATGAACTTGGAATAGTATTCAGATGTACTTACTCTGATATCAGTGACTGAAGAAATGCCATTTTAGCTGTTTATGGGCTGTGATTTAACTATTATATCCAGTTGATAGACGCCATCTTTCTTCCCTCCTTCTTGCATGTGGCTTGTGCAGTGGTAAAGAGCTAAATATTGCAGAGATTCTGATTGGCTAATGTCCAGCCCAACTTGATTCTGATTGGCTAATGCACAATGCATTGCACAGTGCACAGAGTACTTGCCTGATGGTTATGCAGAGGGTTTTGATAAAATGTATTATTTTATAGCTTGGAAATTGAATTGTTATTGAATTTGTTCATGCTGATAATGATAAGTATAAAAGTTTTTTTCTTTTTAAATCTAACAAATATTTTGTAGGTTTATTGTTTAGTGCCACAATTGTTATAATTGTGTTTCTTTTAAGTGACATTTTTACAATCATTTATTTCCTTTATAATTGTTATTCAAGAAGTTTTTCCATTAATTGATTACTTATGAAAAATAGAAGGTAAGTATCCAATAGACATAAAGATCAATTTTACATTTTACAACCAGGTTTACAATATAAAATTAGTCTTTTGATTAAAAAAGATAGAATTGGAATTAACAAGAAAGAAAAACCTTGGTTTACAATAAATGTATCAAAGTATGTGAAGTCTTGAATAAAAATGAATAAAAAGGAAATAGAACCTGTGAAACACTAAGTGATTATTTGTTTTCAAATAAACAGATGTCACTTACTTAGCAACTTCACAAGTTTTTAATAATTAACAGATGACTGACAATAGACTATACCAACAAACTCGTCAACACATGATGGTCAGTGTCAATGACAGGAAATCACAACTTGAAATAACAACTAATTGTATAACTGATATCCCTTTCATAGCAAAATAACAAAGTTAATGACCCTTGAAGTAAATACCTTGTAAGGTAGCAATCAACAATGCTGCTTTCAGAGAGGGATAATGGATGCTTTTGTCATTGGCTAATACTGAATATTAGCTCCACCCATCTCTATCACTGCAACTAATTCATTTACATCTTAAACAATGTCGACACAAGTTATAGCAATGCAGAACATGTAAGTTTTATTTATTACAATATCATACATCTTTTATGTAGGAGGATAATAAAATTTATTAAAAGTGATAATCTGAATCTTATTTCAAATGATTAAAAGAGGAATAGCCAAATTATTTGTACGGTACACTTCTCTGTGTTTAATGAATGTGTGATATCCTGATGTTTACTTAGAGAGCCCAACAGCAGGAGATTCAATTAATCTCAAATCTGTAATAACAATGCCTTTATGAATAATTCGAATATTGAGATTTAACTTTACAGCTTCTCCTCACAAGACTTACTTAGTTTGTTATGTATGATTATTAATATAGATTAAATTTTGAATAAAAAGAACATAAAACCTGTCGAACACATTTTAATTCAGAATATATTTTCAAATTACCAGGTGTCATTAAGAATTTAACAAGTCTTGAGTAATTAACAGATAACTGACAATAGACTAAACAAACAAACTCGTCAACACATGATGGTCAGTGTCAATGATTTGAAAATTAACAGGAAATCACAACTTGAAATAACAACTAATTGTATAACTGATATCCCTTTCATAGCAAAATAACAAAGTTAATGACCCTTGAAGTAAATACCTTTTAAGGTAGCAATCAACAATGCTGCTTTCAGAGAGGGATAATGGATGCTTTTGTCATTGGCTAATACTGAATATTAGCTCCACCCATCTCTATTACTGTAACTAATTCATTTACATCTTAAACAATGTCGACACAAGTTATAGCAATGCAGAACATGTCAGTTTTATTTATTACAATATCATACATCTTTTATGTAGGAGGATAATAAAATTTATTAAAAGTGATAATCTGAATCTTATTTCAAATGATTGAAAGAGGAATAGCCAAATTATTTGTACGGTACACTTCTCTGTGTTTAATGAATGTGTGATATCCTGATGTTTACTTAGAGAGCCCAACAGCAGGAGATTCAATTAATCTCAAATCTGTAATAACAATGCCTTTATGAATAATTCGAATATTGAGATTTAACTTCACAGCTTCTCCTCACAAGACTTACTTAGTTTGTTATGTATGATTATTAATATAGATTAAATTTTGAATAAAAAGAACATAAAACCTGTCGAACACATTTTAATTCAGAATATATTTTCAAATTACCAGGTGTCATTAAGAATTTAACAAGTCTTGAGTAATTAACAGATAACTGACAATAGACTAAACAAACAAACTCGTCAACACATGATGGTCAGTGTCAATGATTTGAAAATTAACAGGAAATCACAACTTGAAATAACAACTAATTGTATAACTGATATCCCTTTCATAGCAAAATAACAAAGTTAATGACCCTTGAAGTAAATACCTTTTAAGGTAGCAATCAACAATGCTGCTTTCAGAGAGGGATAATGGATGCTTTTGTCATTGGCTAATACTGAATATTAGCTCCACCCATCTCTATCACTGTAACTAATTCATTTACATCTTAAACAATGTCGACACAAGTTATAGCAATGCAGAACATGTCAGTTTTATTTATTACAATATCATACATCTTTTATGTAGGAGGATAATAAAATTTATTAAAAGTGATAATCTGAATCTTATTTCAAATGATTGAAAGAGGAATAGCCAAATTATTTGTACGGTACACTTCTCTGTGTTTAATGAATGTGTGATATCCTGATGTTTACTTAGAGAGCCCAACAGCAGGAGATTCAATTAATCTCAAATCTGTAATAACAATGCCTTTATGAATAATTCGAATATTGAGATTTAACTTCACAGCTTCTCCTCACAAGACTTACTTAGTTTGTTATGTATGATTATTAATATAGATTAAATTTTGAATAAAAAGAACATAAAACCTGTCGAACACATTTTAATTCAGAATATATTTTCAAATTACCAGGTGTCATTAAGAATTTAACAAGTCTTGAGTAATTAACAGATAACTGACAATAGACTAAACAAACAAACTCGTCAACACATGATGGTCAGTGTCAATGATTTGAAAATTAACAGGAAATCACAACTTGAAATAACAACTAATTGTATAACTGATATCCCTTTCATAGCAAAATAACAAAGTTAATGACCCTTGAAGTAAATACCTTTTAAGGTAGCAATCAACAATGCTGCTTTTAGAGAGGGATAATGGATGCTTTTGTCATTGGCTAATACTGAATATTAGCTCCACCCATCTCTATCACTGTAACTAATCATTTACATCTTAAACAATGTCGACACAAGTTATAACAATACAAAACATGTAAGTTTTATTTACTACAATATCATACATCTTTTATGTAGGGGGATAATAACATTTATTAAAAGTGATAATCCAAATTAAATTTTATAAATCTTATTTCAAATGATTAAAAGGGGAATATCCAAATTATTTATACACTTCTGTTGTGTTTGATGAATGTGTGATATCCTGATGTTTACTTAAAGAGTCCAACAGCAGGAGATTCAATTTATCTTAAATCTGTAATAACAATCCCTTTATGAATAATTTGAATATTGAGATTTGACTTCACAGCTTCTCCTCACAAGACTTACTTAGTTTGCTATGTATGATTATTAATATAGATTAAATTTTGAATAAAAAGAACATAAAACCTGTCGAACACATTTTAATTCAGAATATATTTTCAAACTACCAGGTGTCATTAAGAATTTAACAAGTTTTGAGTAATTAACAGATAACTGACAATAGACTAAACAAACAAACTCGTCAACACATGATGGTCAGTGTCAATGATTTGAAAATTAACAGGAAATCACAACTTGAAATAACATCAAAGTTAATGACCCTTGAAGTAATTACCTTTTAAGGTAGCAATCAACAATGCTGCTTTTAGAGAGGGACAATGGATGCATTTGTCATTGGCTAATACTAAATTTTAGCTCCACTCATCTCTATCACTGTAACTAATTCATTTACATCTTAAACAATGTTGATACAAGTTATAACAATGCAAAACATGCAGGTTTTATTTACTACAATATCATACATCTTTTATGTAGGGGGATAATAACATTTATTAAAAGTGATAATCCAAATTAAATTTTTAAACCTTATTTCAAATGATTAACAGATGAATATCCAAATTATGTGTTGGATGAATGTGTGATATCGCGATGTTTACTTAGAGAGCCCAACAGCAGGAGATTCAATTAATCTCAAATCTGTAATAACAATGCCTTTATGAATAATTCGAATATTGAGATTTAACTTCACAGCTTCTCCTCACAAGACTTACTTAGTTTGTTATGACATGAAAAACAACCTCAATAGAATGAAATTTCAAATAGGTCTTATTAATTGTTCTTAGAACATGGTTTGATTAGTCCTTTCATTAGCATTATAGTCAGTCGCTTCTAGTCTGATATCATATTATCATTACATATTTTATATTATGAATAAGAAGGCCATATACATTTTAGTGCAACTGGGATAAATCAAGCGTGTAATAATTGTGAAATGGCATGCTGAACCTGTGTGTTAAGCTGAAACTGCTTATTGAATATTGTATTGTTATGATGATCCAGGTACATATCCTTGAACATCGAATGTTATACAACTATTACAATGTTATGATGATGAATGGTTATGATTATATTTACGGCTAATTACACCAACCCCAATAAATGCAATGAATTGCATACAGTTGTCTTTGTCTTTCTTTATCAATGCATAAAAGTGAAAACTTTGCGGCAATGTTTTCACTTTTTTTCCATCTAATTATTAATTGTCACATTGCTGCATATGTTTATCTAAACGAGCACTTGCGTTTCACAACCGTTTCGCTTGTAAGTGAATGTTTCGCTCCTAGAAAACAATACGCCGCAATGTTGCTGCACCATTGTGGCTAACTAAAATTTTTTGTAAGGGATTGTCAATATTTTTATTGATCTTTTTATTTCTTCATTATAATCCTGGACATGTCTTGGCAATGTCATTCAAACTGCAGCATCCAATCTCCAATAAACTTCTCTGAAATATTTGCCCCTGTACATCACTTCTGCATTCAAGCAGCAGACGGGGTCAACCAGAAACTGAAGAGGTCAAGGCCAAATCAACAGAAGGAGATATTTATTATGGTTGGATCAATGTGAGAGATATTGAACTGTAAATCAAATGGGAATAACACAAGATGTTTGTTGAGTATTGAAGAAAATGTTGTGTGTAGTTGTATAAGAGGTAACTTTTAACATATTGACATAATGTTTTTCATGCTTTTTTTTGTAACATCAACTGTGCCTTCCTGTGAAAGTGTCAGCTGTAAATCAGATCTTTGTCAATCAATGATGAATACCAAATTTTTAAAATGTTAGAAACTCATATATTTAAGTGTTAATATGAAAGGAGCAATGATAAAGTAACAAGTCACAGAAGACTGTGACAACCTTTAAACTTCCTTTTCAATGTTTACAATTTTCACTTTGATATATCCCATCTTCACCCTTGTATCCTTACCATATATTTTGGCAAAAAGGTTAAAAGCTCAGCTTTATATATATGCAATAAACAGCTGACATTTTGCTAGCAGGGGCATTATATTCTCATTTAGAGCGACATTATAGTATCTAAGTCAAAATGTCACAAACTTGAATTAATAAGTTGTATATATCCGTAATACTGTCTTCATCTTCTTCGATCATCGCAAATTCTATAATGCATGCATCAAAGAAATTATTGGAATGTAAAACTGAATAAATATCTTCTTTTTATCTTTCATTGACCTTCTCCTTTATTGGTTGACATCAGCAGCTACTGGAATTGAGAATATATTATCAATGATTATTGTATAAGTGGCGGAGGCCTAAGGTACAATAAACTTTTTGACTTTGACTAGTTGTTTCTATTTCAGTCATGTTTTATGGATATTGGTAAAACAAGAAATTTTAAGTGTTAGATATTTTGGCAATGTTAGTGTTGGTTGATAAGGGCCCAGTCAGATGGCAAAGCTTCATGACATTTCAGAACATTGCGACAACCTTAAATGCAGTTCCTAAAACAATGTTTCTTCACTGCTACCTTCCATGCAATTTGCTTCCTTTATGAGTCTTAGCACAAGCATAAACAATTCATCATCCATGCTGCAATTTTTACTTCCAGCAACAGATTGGCGTCAGTCAGAATTGATTAGGTCAAGGACAAATCACAAGACGATATTTATTACATTTTTGAGTATTGTCGTAAAAATTGGCTTACAAATCAAATGGATTGAAAGAATATCTATGGATTTTTTAGAAAGGTTTTGTAAAATGCATGATAGCAGAAGTGACAGAATGATATTTAATGATTGATGTCATCATCATCATTGGATGCTTTTATACAAATATCAACCCATTATGAAGAGATGATGTCCATCCTTGATAAAAGAAGATTTAGACAAGTTATCTATACTATCTTAGCCTTAGAATAAGAATTAAGAGCCATGATCATTTATATAGAGTAATAGAACCTTGTTGCAGATTTTACTATCCCTAACCATAGAGTGTATGAAAATCAATTTGTAATTACTTCTTTATTGTTTTAGTTTTTGGCAATGAAATTTTAAATTCTCTCTATATGCCAGAAATATCCAACTCTATTCACACAGGCAGATGAAGGTCCATCAGACATTACAAGGTCAAGGTCACGTCATGATTTATGGACCTCAGGCAGTACCTTAATTAGGTCTGTTATTGTGTGAAGGGATATTAGAACTATAAATCAGTCCAGTCAACTCATGATATGCAGTTCATTGATCAGGAATATGCTTCACTTGTACTTCTACACATAGTACAGCTCAGTGAAAGATGTTTTGCCTGAAGAATTCAATAATCTGAGAAAATCTGATATAAAAACGTCAAATTTACTTTTTGTCACTAAGTAAATGCAGAATCATAGTTTAAACTATTTTAATACTTGAACATATTTATATATTCTTGTTGACTGAAAAAGATTTTCATAAAACTTCAAAATTTCTTGCAATGATACTTTGCCTTAGTACCGTATATTACCGGGTATAAGCCGACCCCGCATATAAGCCGACCCCCTTTCTCAACCCCCCAAATTCCAGTCAAAACCAAGTATCTCATGTATAGGCCGACCCCCCTCCTCGCAGTTCTACTTTGCCGACAGCATGCTAGTCGATGTGATGCCAGTTGCATTGAAACTACAAGCTCAAGAATCATCAAATGACACGTTAATTTTAAGATGTATACTATTTTTAAAACCTATAAAAGAAATTATTAGTGTTCACTTACGGTGTTTGTTGTTTGTTTTAATCATATTACATATTATTCTCGACAAATTGTTAACGAACGACAGTCAACAACCCTTGGTGCATGAAGTGTTTGCTGGAAATGAGATATTTGTTACAAGCCTTTTCATTGGCTAAATTATGTAGGTCAACCAATCAGCAAGTCGGTTTAAAAAATATCTACGAAACATAAAACGTGGTCGTAATAATTTCATGACAACATTTTGTCGATACAACATTAAATGTGTAAATATACCAGATTTTCTGTCATGTTTTCGATATTTTATTTTTTCGAAATTAACATGCAGTTAATTGAAATATTTGTGTATATAAAAGTCGAGAATAAAGATCAAAAGTATGACCATGAGCAAAAAATTATATAAGGAATGTTATATGTCGTCACGCAATTACGATTGAAATTCAAAGTAATGTAAAACATTGTGCTTTCACGAGTGTATCTTTGACAAATATTTGATCGAATTTTGATAAGATATGATTGATAAGTTTGGAAATATGTCTTATTAACACTTTAAAATGGACAACAAGCCTTTTGAAGTGATAACTCTTGATAATATTTGAAAAACCGGGTTCAATTGCCGATCGTTGATGCGAGTGAAGCCACATCGATCTGCCGAAATCCAACAAGACGATAAGGTTGCTTGAATATTCGATATTAATATATCTTTATCAACTTCTCTTTGTATTTTTATTAAAAACAACAACACAACAAAAGTATTTTTATTTTACAAGTTCAATATAGAAATAACCTCGATGATTGCGCATATATGTTGCTTCCTGTGTAAACATCGACTCGCTAACTCGCTGGGCTGTGACCGATACTCGAGCTTGGTCTCTTGATTTTTTTCATCTGAATCATATATCTCAGGTATAAGCCGACCCCCCTCTCTGACCCCCTAATTTCTGGTCTCAAATTCTCGGCTTATACCCGGTCATATACGGTAATATAAATAGTACAGAGAAAATCTAATAAGAAAGTCAAATTTACACATCATCATCTTCCTTTCCAGGGGCATTAACCCGTAGTTGAGTATTGCTTCTCCAGCGTACCAAGAGTCATGCAGTCACAAAGTAAAGATATTCAATGAGGATTGATAAAAGGCACTTTTTTATGATTTGGAAGCAATCATCACCTTCGGTTCCATGAAAGACTCGATCAATAATGGTAAATATTGTTGATGTACTATTCTCAATCTCATCTGAATAGGAACCAAACCTTCCTTGAGAAAAAGAATAGGCACTGTAGCCAGAAGGGAAGTTTTACACAATATATTGTCAACCTTCTTTCAGTGGAAGCAAATGATCTGAGGCTACTTGGTACAAGCAAATCATTAATTGTCATAAATGTCAAAACACAAAACATTCTCAGAAGCAGAGCTCTTTCAGGAAGGCTGCTCTTGGAGCAATGGTTGGTCAACAAGTAAACTAGGTCTAGTTCAGTCGGTCATGTGGGCAAAGTTGTGACCAAAATAGTTATTATTGGCTAATTTTATGGTGTATATCATGTTATTTGTAATAATATTTTGAAATGAAAATTCAATAAGAACATTAAAAGAATTAGCATTTTGGGAACCCAGTGTTGCTTAAACTCATGTTCAATTCGATTCTTTTATTCGGTATAAAGGCCATAGACCGATGTCTTGTGTGACAGATGTATATTTTCTCTAACGTCTCTCAAACATAATGCTTCTTAAATGAACTAAGCAATATTTAACAAAACTATTTTTCTTAGTGCATGTTAAAAGTGTATAAAACTTGTTCATATTCGTTGAAATACAATAGTACGGTGGGATATATTCTAATCTGAGATGAAAACATAATGGACATTTCAGATACAACCTAACGCCCAAAATGTTTATATCCTATAACCCATGTGTTATAGAATGAATGCTAATTTCTTATACAGTAAGTGATGAGAACATGATTGTTCTACAAATCCACAAAAATATCCAAATTTGTGTTCAGAAGCTTTGTAACATATATATATAACATAATATCACAAACTCAACTCAACTTTTCTCCAATAGCTTTTAAATTACTGCAGCACTCACTGTGGACATTTATAAACCTTATATAAATTATCTCAATTCAGGATTTATATTTCAGATTCATGATAAAGTAGGTAAAGAAATTAGAAAAAGTATTTTAGTATATGATAAATTCTTTGATTTATTTCAAAGAAAATAACGTTTTCATTTGGGTACAAGATTGTTTAAGTTGAAATCAAAATCTGGATTTTGAAGGCTATTCAGTGCATTTCTTTCAAGTAGAAGTAATTCAGACTCATAGATATAAAAAACACAATATGGGCCAGGATTGCATGTCATAAAGATTTGGGAATTTTAGAGGTTCATCATTATTTGAAAAACCCTTGACAAGTTTCTCATCTTTATCTGAATAAATGTTGTTCTATTTCTCATACTTGTCTAATAGAATGTTCAAAAAGCAATGAAAGATCTCATTCATTTTATCAATTCAAAAGTTTTTCACACTGTCTCTTATAAGAACAAATAAATAAAGATTTATTGTCCTTATCATTAGGTTTTGTGTAATCTAAATGCAAAAGATGTCGATACTTGATAAATTTTCCAATAGTCTAGTTGTTAAGGTAAAATCTTAATGATCAATAGTGAAAGAAAAATGTCTTTGCACTAGCTGAAACAATCATAATTTCCAGTGGATAGGCTTTTATGAGAATTCTGACATTTTTACCAAAATTGGGAACATTTAAAGAGTGACTCCTTGATTTTCAGCACATATATCTCAAACAAACGTAATGATATAAATGATTTACTGTTTTTTAAGTCTCACATAGTCATCCCAAAAAGGTAATTAAATGATAAATTCTTGTTTTTAATGAAAATCTTATAACAGTCATATATCTTCTTTGAGAGGCATTTAGAAACTGGTTGATGAAGAAGAACAAGCTATGGATAGTCAACTTCTTTATTGCATGAAATGCGTAGTTTCGCTGTAGATACTAACACCGTTTAACATATATACCTTTGTATAAACCTAGTAATTAAGTCCTAGTACATCAAACTACTCAATTGTATAAACTATTTTCAATCTATATGTATATATTCTCTCCAACAATCATGTCCAGCATCACTTGCTTGATAACGATGTTCTTGCAATAGAGAAGTTATATCCATAAGAACTTGTCCTTCAACAGTCATATATGTTTTTAGAAGCCAAATTCACCGGTTACAGTGCGTTTTTAAATGTTACAATCCTGCAACACTTGATAATTATGATCAAATGACACAATTGATTGAGTTTGGCATTTGTGACCTTAAACAACTCACGGATGTTAAACATTTTGAAAGAACAAGAGGTGATCCATTTTGAGGCTTGAAACCTTCAATTATGATGATCATTTACATTTACTATTACCTTCCATCATCTTTTAATTTTTTGTATTAAATCCCCTTAAGGTGGAACTCTTCTAGAATTCATCAGAATTGCAAGATGCTAAAAACATTGGTGATCACTTAAACCACTTTTATATTCCATTGTTCATCCTGCTACATCAGCGTATATGTCTCCGCCTGTGCTACAACATATCCCCTGATATCCTTCTATAGTATTCTGTCGTATAGCTGACGGGTAGTCGCTCAGCGCTATTTATAGCCTGTCTGTTTTCAGTCAAACTATTTTGAACTCCATACGTACTGTTGTCTAGTGATGTCGCACTTGGAAATCTAAGAGAGTGTGATTTGGAGCTTATAGGGAGCTCGCAATGAGAATCAGATTTATTTTCTAATAGCACTCCCATTGGTTAATTTAAATCACAAGGTGAGCACGCGGAACGAAGCCAAGAAATCAGTTTGCCGCTGTCGCTGAAAGGGCACTATTTGATTGGCTTGTTAATATAGAGCTACGGCAGAAGACTAAAGGAGACTATCAGGGGATAGGTTGTAGCACAGGCAGAGACATATACACTGATGTAGCAGGATGTCCACAATTTGGATTTGTTGAACATTGTCTAATATAGAGAATCTTCTGTAATATCTCAAAATTATTATCAGATCATCATTAAAAGATTTGTTCCTTAACTATACTTTTAAAAAATGTAATCAGAACTATAAAAACACTTTAACTTAATAAGAATGCCATATTAACATACCGTGAAGAAACTAATGTACAAGTAATTAAGCTGTCAAAAATATTTGCATGACAAAATGTGAGGGGAAAAAATAATAGTTACCCAAGATATAAATGGTTTTGTTTGTTTTATTGCTTGGCCGATGTGGCCTGAATAAGTCTGTAAGTCAGATTGTACTATAAGATATATGTTTAAGAAAGACTATGACAAGACCGACTTTAGAACTTTCAATTCTCATATTGGACCTTTTCTACTATCTATATCTAATCATTTTTTTTTCAGATTAATTATCAATTTTTCATTTTAGAGTCTGATTGTTAGATTAGGTTTCGCATCATCAGGCAATCAAAAGACAGTTTTAAAAAATCTTGAAGAAAAAAAACAACTTCTGTCATGGGCCACACTTTGTATCCAAACTGAAAAACAGCTGAATCCATGTGGTGCTTTCTAGGCTTATAGGGGTAGAAAGTTCTAAATGAAACCCCAGAAACTTAATTAGTATTCAAGGAATTCTACACTGTCTGCATAGTTCCAGAATGATTTAACTTGGTATTCTCAACATGTGAAGTAAAAATAAAATAACTAATGCTCTTTCTTTACAAATTGGACATCTCCCAATGACAATTGACATGTCATGTGGTTGACACTGTATTGGAATCTTTATAATTTCTAAACTGAAACAAGGGTTTAATACTCATGAGATCCATACTGAAAACTTTTAGGCATATCAAAGTGTGAGTGGAATTAAATCAATGCTATGACACTGCCAAATATACAAGAAATCTAGACCTCAATCAATAAATTGTTTGAAATAGATACACCTTCTATCATTCAATTTAAAAGTAAAAACTTCCTACTTCCAACTTTTAGGTCTTACATGTGCACATAAACTTCCCAGTGTTGAGGATTCTTAGGAGTTATTACAGGTAAACAAGATACCTCAAAAACGATACACAAAGGTTTCCAATGACCATTTTGGTTATTTTTTCATGTCCTAATTCACAATGGAATCAAGGTGAAGACCACAAGAAGAATGTTCATGAAGTCTTCATGAATAATTCATGATCTTTTAGCATGTCCATTATTTCAACTCCTACTACTATTTCCGACCTTCCTAGCAATTAGTACCAGAATGAAAAGCATAGTACTCCAAAACACCGTAAGTTGTCTGGTTCCAGAATTGAGTCCACTTTGGTATTCTCAACAGACCAAACTTGTTAACAAAGTGATGAAGGCAATGAAGTGCAATACAATCAAATAGTGGAGTGTCAGTCTTAGACAATGGATTGGGACTAAAATAAGAACTGTACTTTTTTAGCTTTAGTAAATAAAACGATTACCTATTTGAATCACAGATAAAGAATCACAGATACAGGTGGTATCTTTTAAGCGTGTCTCCATCTAAAGCGTAATGAGTAAAAATAATCAAAATGGGTTGAAAAATGTAAAGAAACTCACCAAGAATTGTTATCAATTATTGTGATATATTACATATAAGGAAACAGAAGGGCAGACTTGAAAGGATCCTTCATAAGTTAACAATTCACTGAATAGAACATGGTCTTTATAGTAGCTAATTTGTGAGGCATTTTTGAAGTTAGAATGATAATGAAGAGATATATAATATATATATATGTACGGCAATTTCTTTATTCATGATATACTCTATAACAACAAAGATTTATGTGACGTTTTCAAGCAGAATTTGGATTTCTATTTCCAAAATCATGATTACTCTGTTATTCTCAACAGGCCACACTTAATGAAGTTAGGTCCAGTCTATTTGTGCATTGTGCATCAAAACAAGAATTCCATGGGCAATAAACTTTAGAGTTTATACAAGTCTATAAGAAATGTTCAACCTGAATGTTCAAAGCATTACACTTTGAACATACAAGAATTGAGACAATTTTTATAAAGCAGGTTATGATTATGATCTTGATGTTGCAAGGACTGTATTCTGATTTCTAATTTAAAACTACAGAACAATGTTTGAGACTGATTAGAAAGACATGGTAATTCATAAGAAGCATCATATATTTTTTCTTCATCACATTTGAAGGAGTACTGCTAAAAATGAAACTTATTTCAATATCAAAGTATCAGTAATGCGTGACAAATACTGTATTTTAATCACCATTGAAGCTAAGTAGTTTAATGATGGATCTTATTGATACATTATGAAACAAAGTATTAGTATTAGCTAAGTAGATTTACATATTTACTTTTGCTAAGTGGGTATATCAATTAATATCAAATCAATGAATTCCATATTTGACAATTTAAATATACCTTATTGTCATGTTGTTCAATTTTAATTAAGTCTCCAGAGTATGTTTAGGGTACCATTAAATTGATTTGCATATTGTTAAAGACAAAATTTAAAAGACATTAGGTAACATAAGGTTAATTAATGGCATAAAATACAAATAATTATTCAGTGAATGTCAAATGCATATATCAAAGTAAATATCAATCATCAATTTTTGTATTGTTTAAATTAAACCTTGATATCTCTAGCTATATATAGCTTAACATCTAAGAAAACAAGAGTTTATTCAGTGCAAATCAATCTTCAGAAATCAACTGAGTTATTGCAAAGCAGAGCATTTGTTGAAACAGAAATCATCTTAGCTATTTAAATTTAACATTTCACTGAAAGAGGAAATGGAAGATTATTTACTTTAAAGCATTATTCAAATTCAAAGGTAAATTGATAAGGATCAACTTTTAAATCTTTAAAATAAAAGTTTTGTTTTCATTAAAATTCCAAATAAAACAATATTTTAGATTATTTGATTTTTTTTTGTATCCATTTCATCTATTGGTGTTTTATAAATTATCTCATTGATTAAAGCCCATTTAATTTGAGTAGGATATTATTGAAGAACATTCATTCAAAATAGAAATTGATTTTCAGAGGGAACTCAGTGCAATACATTTGTTTAATATTTGAAGAAAAGGAAATATTTTGTTATTAGAATTTGCTCTTTCAGTTCACATTTGAACGACATATCATATATTTCAAACGTTTTTGACAATAAAAGTCAAGTGTCAAATCAAATCATCAAAAGGTGATTCATCAAACTTTTTAAGTGCAGAGACTTGAAAAGACGTCAACAAAATGTCCATTATAATTTCGTAAACTTTGAAAAACATCAAACTGGATCTCTCATTGAATTCCGACAGAAAAAAACTGTTTTACATACATAAGTCTGATGAGGGTGCAAGTGAAAGACATCCTTCAGTTTATATTGGACTGCACTAGATGCACCGAGCTTGTTCTTTCCAGTGAGAAGACATTAATGAGTTTGTAGACTTTTTCCAAAATTGGTGAGTTTCTTTCATCAACATTACCAGGAACGATGGCATCTCTATCTGTGATTTTGTCAGTTTGGTTCCATCCAAAATAATTGAATTACTCAGTAACCTTGCATCATTTTGATTCTTTATCTAACTCCATTCAACTCATTTTGTAAACTGTGCATGAACATTACCTTTGTAGACATTGAGACTCAGTAGTTAATTGTTCGCTGTTTGAAGATCCACATGCTCAATGTTTTCATAGACATGTGGTTTTGAACATGTGGTCTGGATCCATTTCTTTCTTAAGAATCATTGTACTTCTTTATGACAATCAATTTAACTATTGGAGAAACCTTTTAAAAAGCTATAAAGCAACTGGCTCATTGGATAATTTGTTATTGTACACCGATTATCTCAAAGTTTGTAGACAAACGTTTCAAATGATAATGGATTGTCCATATATGGTACCTACTTCTACAAGTTGATCATCCAGGACGAAAATAAAATCACAATCTTAATTAACATAATGTCTTGTCAAATATATATACCAAATTTTATTATCTTTTACTTTTTGTTTTAAGGAATAAACAACAAATAGGTTATAACAAAATAACCAAACGTACATGATGAAACTATAGGCACACTATACGGTCAAACTATTCGACCATCCTGGATGAAAATAACATCACAATCCGTAATTAATTGTATAATAACAAATTATTTTAATGAATAAACAGCAAATAGGTTAAAACAAAATAACCAAACGAGCATGATAAAACTAAAGGAGCCACCCCTCAGAGAGGTATCACAAACATGACAGCAATTTGAAATACGCTGTTCCCATCCATAATCCGAAAGATCTCAAATGAGGTAACAAAAAGCCAATGTCTTCATTTGGACATCTTGATACAGATTCAAATATTTAAAAGTCATTGAACGTGCAGACCATGGCTCAGAATTACAGAAATTAGATGGAACTAAAAAATATGTGGATGTGATGTAAAAGCTATGATGTCTGCTGCCAAAACTTTCAATCCAACCTAATCATCAGCTTACCCTTTAAATTGCCAATTACATATGCCCAAGATAAAACAGAAATCTTTTGAGATAAACCAACTTGACAAAAGGCATCAAAGGTTTTAATTACAAAGCAAGTCCCATTAAATAAAACGTAATCATTTTATGTATAGAAGCTGGAAAACGTCAAACCCTTCATATCCACTTCTTTGAGAGGCATTTTAGAAGTTAGAATGACAATAATGCAGAGTAATATATGGATGACAACTTCTTTGATCATTGTATATTCAATGAACAAAGAAGTTGTCATCCATATATTCCTCTGCCTTACCTTCATATCCACTTATTTCAGATTATCTCTATGAAAACATGAACTAACAATGAATTACAATGATGAAGGATAACCATGTAAGTTAGTACTGGAGTTTAGAAATATAACTTTTGATACAATTGATTATCTTTCATATATGGTCTTAGAGGCTAACTTTAAGTGTATAAGGGTAAACATTATTAAACTTTTCACAAATTCAAAGCGATGCCAAGATCAAAGTGTTGGCAAATTATCCCATCACTGCACTATACTTCAATGACAGTTCTATGGACGCAGACACATTAGGAATGTTATCGACTCTGAACCAATAGCTAATGTCTGTGTACTCATGTGAGAGATAACAGGTCTGTTTTCCGCAAAAATAGATCATGACAACGATCATGCTGACCTTTGAGAATCATCAACTACCTTTTGCAGACAGACTGGATACGTACATTTATTCAACTATCTGATAAGTTTGTCCTATCTGCAAAACCTTTATTGTATTCAACCTAATAAGCACCCTGCTTCAATAAGCGCCCCCCTAAGGGTTTGTAATTAGGTCTTATAACCGCCAATGTACCAGTGGTACTAAAAGAACAAACTCCAACATGCATTAAGCAGCAATATGTGTTATTTTCTACTCAATAATTTGTAAGTATGTTTTGAACGCCTGTATCAATTATCAAAGACAACCTAAACACAGTTCCACAAGAGTAGTCTTTATGCATTGGTCGTCATTCCCACCACTGTAATAAGCACCTGACAATGTAAATTTTTTAGGTTGAATACGGTATTGATAAGCTGCACTTGATGGTCAAGATATTTTTACCAATGTACGCTGAAGGGTTAATAGTTTGTCAAATTTGTAATCATTTAAATTATGTCTTTAATGAATATACCAACTGACTATTATGAATGACTAAGAAACAAACAGTTTTTAATTTGATCAAATAATCATCAATGAGCTTATGCTGGCAAAATAAAATGCTGGCACAGACTTGGTAGTGTATCATGACATTGCAGGACAAAATTAATGACATTTAAAAATACAAAAAAAGATATACAGTAGAATCGGATATAATGAACAAGTTTTCAAGTCCCGTCCCTATATAATATCATTAAAATTATATGCATATAGCGAACAACGGATATAGCGAACTAAATTCTTTGGTCCCTTGGAGTTTGTCATATCCGAGTTCTACTGTATAAGTAAGGTGATCAAGAACTGTAAAAGTTTTGAAAACATTAAACATGTTCAAATCAATAACAATTTTGTAAAAAATAATGCAATAATTTAACCATTACAACGTACCATAACCATTTGATACCAAAAAGCATATCAATTAAGCTTCAATGTTCAGCTATGAACATTTGATGCAGTGCAAAGAATTCTATAACCAAGTTGACTGACATGCTACTAACTTGGAGACGTCAATCTCAAACTATTGGAGGTTCATTCTTGAAGCCGCTAACATTGGAAATACCGTATATGACCGGGTATAAGCCGAGAATTTGCCGAGAATAATATGTTATATGATTAAAACAAACAACAAACACCGTAAGTGAACACTTATAATTTCTTTTATAGTTTTTTAAAATAATATACGTCTTAAAATTAACGTATCATTTGATGTTTCATGAGCTTTTAGTTTCAATGCAACGGGCATCATATATCGACTTACTGTCAGCAAAATAGATCTGCGAAGAGGGGGGTCGGTCTATACATGAGATACTCGGTTTTGACTGGAATTTGGGGGGTTGAGAAAGGGGGTCGGTTTATATGCGGGGTCGGTTTATACCCGGTCATATACGGTATACGGTTTCTATTGATCATCATCTTCATAATAATTTTCACTATGGAGACGTTTGATAAAGCCTTACTTTGGTATTAAGCATAAATTTGCCTATATCTCTGTGAATGGTAAAATATATAGAACCATTATAATTACAGACAGAAACTGACAAAATTCCACTGACACTGATTTTATGAATAGAGCAGGATATTCTGGCAATGATATAAAATATACTTCTAATTCATGAAATTGTAGAATATTCTATGAATGGTTTAATATATATCTGACACACAGTGGATAGACTAACACAATTCCACCAACATTATTGCTGAATATTCAGTGAAAGGTAGATATACATTTAACATACAGTAGACACTTCTGACAAGATTCAACAGGAAATAGCCCACAATTACATTGACTAACTTTTACCACAACCCGGAAGCAATTCAGAGACAAAGTAGTCCCTAGTGGATAATTTTTTAAATATACTTGTAAACACTTATGTGTGACATTTGATGGTGCAAATGAATGGTGTGCATGACTCTCTAGGGTGTGTGTGTAAATTTCTTGGTCTTGGAATTACTGTTAAGGTGTTGGTGTGAGCAGGCAAAGGGACCCAAAGTTAAAGGTCTGGTAAGACTGAACGGCCTTGACGAAGGGGTCATATGTGTTTACACTCTCTACTGACCTTTGATGTCAAAAGAGGTGTGCTAATTTTTTGGACTAAAAAGTGGTCTGGCAGGTAAGTGCAATGTGCAAAAACTGAACGCCCAACGAAATATAGGGATTAGAAAGACAATGATGATGATGTAAAATAATTGTGGTCTGTGGCCAACTAGCTAATACTAATTTCAGGTATATCACAGAATATTGTGTAAATGGTAAAATATACATCTCACACAAAGAATACAGAAACTGACAAGATTCTACTGACACTGATTTCATGTATATCACAGAATATTCTATGAATGGTAAAATATACATCTCACAAAAAGGAGACAGAAACTGTCAAGATTCCACTGACACTGATTTCATGTATATCACAGAATATTCTATGAATGGTAAAATATACATCTCACACAAAGAATACAGAAACTGACAAGATTCTACTGACACTGATTTCATGTATATCACAGAATATTCTATGAATGGTAAAATATACATCTCACACAAAGAATACAGAAACTGACAAGATTCTACTGACACTGATTTCATGTATATCACAGAATATTCTATGAATGGTAAAATATACATCTCACAAAAAGGAGACAGACGCTGTCAAGATTCCACTGACACTGATTTCCCTGAAGACTGGTCCTCATCATCTAACAGCTTCAAACCACTCAGCTCTAGAACACTTGGTGAGGCCTTCTATTGTGCAAGTTCTCAGCAAATCAGGACCAGTTTATAGTCATAAATCCATTCAATCTGAAGGTTTGCCTGATACAATAGGGTTGGTTGAGTCATGTCTTCAGAGAGAGTTTAGGTGAGATGAGGTGATTTGGAGGTTAATGCCACATTCAAGAAAATTTATTAAATTACAGCTTCTGGTACTACTGCAGGGAGAAAACCTGCAATGTTATTGTGGCTATGCATACATGTGAAACCTGCAAGCATTGGCTGGAACTAACGATCCATGGGTGGAACTACGCTGAAATTAAGTGTAGCATTGCACCAAAACCTTAACTGCGTGTAGAACAGTTCTCTTCTGCAGACAAGGTTGCAGAGCCCCTCGTAGGAAAGAGTAGATGGTGGTTTTTAGATAATCATCTTGTAAATGGATAAATAAAAAGCGATAGGGGTTAAGATAGATAAACAGGAGCTAAACACAAGCTGCATCAATGTTCATTTTTGTCTTGCAAGGAGAGCCTTCAAGAACATTGTAGCTCTGTAAATTAATAATGTGAAACCGATAGGCAATGATTGGACCTCGAAACAATGAAGATCGAATTATCAACTAATTTATGAATAACAGATAAATAGATGGAAATGGATAATTAAGCAAAAGAACTGTGATGCTCATAAATCAGTTTCTATCCTGCTTGAAAGGTACAATTTTGTATGTACTTGTCTCTGAACATGGTCCTCCTTCATCAAAATGGATAAAAATTGGTGCTTGCTTTAGCTATAAAAATCCTACAATTTGACAACATTTTCTTGCTTTGACAAGCCTGAGAAATGGATTTTCCTGCTGCTTCCTTTCTATTTTAGGTTCCATCTGTGCTTATATGTGACATGTCCTCGATGAGGCCAATCTGATGAAACTCACTGTGGCACACAAAAAATTTAGCCATTGGCTCTGTATAGTTTATCAGCCTTCATATTCAATTTTGCCAATGTGGTTTCCTTAAGAAGGGGCCAAAGGTTAATCAAATGTACAATGAAGAATCCCCACTTTGGAAGTCTCTACACAACTTTTCAGCATTCTATGCCTTTTGCTTCTGGAGGAGAAGTTGAAAATGCAAGTTTTTGGACGGATGCTGGACCCATATGCCA
This sequence comes from Steromphala cineraria, assembly GCA_916613615.1. Lineage (NCBI taxonomy): Eukaryota > Metazoa > Mollusca > Gastropoda > Trochida > Trochidae > Steromphala > Steromphala cineraria. The sequence goes on along the minus strand of OU744731.1, from coordinate 13,190,005 downwards.
TGCAGTAAGCCCATCGGATCTTACAGGCCTAATGAGCTCTATTTTGATACAAATTTGATTCATCACAATGATCTAAAAAAAACTTTTTTGTTGGATGTTCGGACCTAATTTCAGTTTCAGAAGCTTGTGGCAAGTTTCCTCTGTGAACCATTTTCTCAAAATTAATTATTACTGCTTTCCTGCTTTAGCATGAGGATGCATGTGATCAGTAAATATATTTTACGTCTTAAAGGGACCATTTGAGCGGGGTATTTTTTGTGGAAACGAAATTCAGGAGGACTTTCCTTAACAAAAATATTTGGTTTTTACATGATAATTTCACACTTAAATTAAAAACGTTTGTGAGGTTAACATTTCAGTTGTTCAAGATTTAACAATTTGACGAAGAATAAAGTGTCTCGCTCAAAAAAGAAAAACATCATGAAATGTTCCAATCATCGAAGCTACGATCGTGGAATGCATTACTACGACAAAATGTTGTAGTAACTGATCACTTTTATAAAGCATCATTTGTAAATATGCTCTTCTTCTATCAATCAAGTAGTTATTTCTTAATTTAGTTATTGAATTAGCATAATTACCAGCACATTTGTTTTCTGGCATGCAATTCTAAAATAACTTATATTTCAAGATGTTGAATGAAAGCCAATTGATTGCGCCTTTAAATGCCTTTAAATTATTTTATCAGATTGAGCGTTTCAGTTTTCTTATGAATTTTTGAGAAGTTTCTACAAACTTTAATTGGATCAAACAAAATGTCAGTGTAACCTCTCTTTTTTGAAAAATGTACAAGAAATATTTTCGAAAGCATCAGAAAGTGCTCAGAATGATAATAGAACATTGCAAATGCATGTATCCATGATTTTATGTACTTATATGCATGTTAAAGATGTGTGAAAATGATTGATGAAAAACAAAACATGATATTCCCCTGTCTGTCTATACAAAATGAACGAGAAAAAGCTTTTCATTTAATAGTTTTGTGTGAAAATGTGCATGGAAATGTGATGCATAGTTATGGATGATCTGCAAAATACAGACTGCAGAATTGCAAATTGGAAATGTACTTTATTTCTAAGAATATTTATGAAAAAACAATGTAATAGTGTCATGTAAAAGAAGAAAAGTACATATTTAACTTGTAGAAGATTGATAATATGGTTTTGATTCAAATTTAAACATTCACAAACAAAATGTAAGCTGGCTTACCTTAAGTTTGTTCAATTGCTTGCGTATCTAAGTGCAAATATCATGTAAATTGGGTTTCATTTTGAAGTCGATAAAATAACTCCAGGAGCACCTACAAACGACAACCAATTATCTATTAGTAAAATAATCATTTCCAAACCATATTTCGGGATCGTCTTGTCACCTGTACCGAATTTAGATATTTGGCATGATTAAATAGACAGTGTGGGTCATATTTGTGAAATTCAGATTTTCTTAAATTTCGATTTTAATATTCTATATAAACTTTGAAAGAAATCAATCAATACAATTAGATTGCATTAATGCAAAGGAACAAATATGACTTAGATCTAAGCGATTGATCACTAATGAAGGATTTTGTAGAGAAAAATACAAAATAGAGTTTTCGAAATTTGGACCCCTGGTCATTTCAATGCCCTGCCAAATTAGTTACTGTAACTTTAAGGTAGGACATATTAATATGTTAACATATTTACTCGAATTTCAACTTTATCCGTTTTGTTTTCGCAATGCTAGGATGCCTCAAAGACGATCAAAATTACATGATATTTGCACAGAAACGCAGGTAACTGAACAAACTTAAGATACACAGCTGTAGTTGCATGCTTTGGTCTACATTCTTATCTTAGAGTATGACCTAAAGACTACTAATCTGCAATGCACCTCATGGGATTGTTTAAGTACATGTGTTTGGTCTTTCCATTTGATGTAATTTTTCAATCATAATTATAACAATTAAATCATAATATTTGCAAAATACTTGACATTGTAGCCCAACAGGTAGGTTAATACATTAATACCTACCAGGGTAGTGATATCAGCGTACATATTTTTCATGTAATGCACTGGGTCAAAATATAATTTGTTTATCACATCATCAACTGTGCTAGCTGATGGCACAGCTTGCTCTTGATATATTGTTTCCAAATCTGTTGACCTATGCTTAGATGATAACTTTTATGGTTTTCTTTGGTTTAAAATTTGCTCACAAATAGTAATATCTAAACACTTGTATCATAAACATTGCATGTCATTGACTTAAATATAACATCCTCTATATATCAACAGGTTTGGAATTATAGGGACAGTCCTAACGGATATTTTTTATGCAAATTTATACATTCTATTCTTTGTCAAATTGTCAAAATGTTACGATCACAAACAATTATGACAATAAGTATGATATAATCCTGTAATAATCATATATTGAATAAACAAGGAATAACTCTTGAATTTTGTTTCCATAAAAAATACCCCAAAATATGATTGTCCCTTTTAGTTCATGAACCAGATTTATCTACCATTAACAACCCCTGTGCCAAAGGTGTCTGTACACTTCATTGAAGCTTAAATTTCTATGCCTATTCTTCAAAATAGAACAACCCTTTAATGATCCACAACATCTTTCATTACATCAGTGGCATTTCATTGTAGACATGAACATTTGAAGGATGAGAATAAGATCAATGAAAGTTTACACACTTGGCCTGATTCTTGAAACATTTATCAGAATATCATTTTGGCAACAGTATTGGAAACTACCAAATCAACATGCATTGCCCAGTTTTGAACATATGTACAATTTCTTTTCCAAGGCCACCTTATACAATAACCTTAACAAAGTGAGAAAGTATATTTTACTTAATAACCTGACTTTATAATTCATTTAACTTTTCAATAAAAGCTATACTCTAATAAAATATATTTCATCAGTCAAGAAAGAAACAAATGCTTCAATCTATTCCTTTTCACCTAAAAATATTTTGTGCACAACTTAATTTGTCTGATCCATTCAACTGACAAACTAAATTCGAGTATGTAATATGATTCAATGACAATTATTTTTTTATACACATTTGGAAAATAAACAATGTTGTTCCTAGGGCATAAAACAGCAAACTCCTCCAATGATTATTGATAATGATGGCAATGGTAATACTTATTCTATTGATAGACACAAAAACAATGATGGTGAGAATAATAATAAACATCCTAAAGACTATCATAAGGATGACAATGATAATTATAAGCACCATGTAATGATGTTAACACATTATACCTTGGAAAAAAACTAAAGCAATCGAAAACAAACTTCACCTGGGGGAAAAAACAAAGCAATTATACATTATACCTAAGCATACATTGATGACTCTAGAATGTATCATGAAACCTTTTCAAGGACCTGCTAAATAGATCAATAGAGACTGTACCACAGAACCACAGACAATAACTAACCTCATTATCATCGTGTAGACAATCAAATCCCTGTGGGACACAGAACCATGCTTGTTGAAGGATCTAAGTCATGGTTCCATCAACATATACCAAGCATCTAGGTATCACTTGAGCTGATCAAAATCACACAAAACCACAGACGATAACTAACCTTATTAGGATCTTTTTAGCCTTTAGACACAAACAGTCCCTCCTGACATGATGAAAATTTCTCACAGAGCCATTCTTGTTGTAGGTTATATTGTTGTCATATTTCCAAAAAGAAAGACATGGTATCACTTAAACTGTTCTTAACTCATTGATATCTTTTTATCCTGTAGACAAACAGTCCCAACTGTCATATATTCATAAAGAAAAACATCACTGTATCACTTAATTACACCTTTCTTAAGACAACACAGAACCATGGACGACTACTTAACTCATTGAGATCTTTTTCTCCTGTAGACAAACAGTCCCAACTGACATGACATTTTCTTGTATTATCCAGGTGAAACCTTCCCACAGAACCACACTCATTGTAGGGTATATTGTTGTATGGTATCAATAAAGAAATATACAGTATCAGTTGAACGATTCGAAATCACACAGAACTGCAGACAATAATTAACCTCATTAGGACCTGTTTATCCTGTAAACAAACACAGTCCCAACTCACATTATGAAAATTGTGAGTTTCCAGGTGAAAGGCTTCCACAGGACATGCCTCTTGTAGGGTATATTGTTAAATGGTATCAATAAACAAATACATGGTATGAGTTGAGCCAATCCAAATCATTCAGATCCATTGACTATAACATAACTTATTACGATCTATATCTATTCTTTAAACAAACACAGTCCCTGGTGACATTATGAAATCTTCTCCTGGTATCCAGGTATAAGCCTCCACTGAACCATGATTGTTGTAGGGTATATTATGTATGATATCCATATAAACAAATGCAAGGTATATGTCACTTGAGCTGTTCTTAAGCCCACGGAGAACCATCGATGATAAATAAACTTATTAGGATCTGTTTCTTCTATAGACAAACAGATTCCCCAAAGACATTATGAAATCTTCTCATATACTATCCAGGTAAAAGCTTCCACGCTTGTTGTTTGGTTTAAATGTTGGTTCCATTAACAAAAACCAGGAATCCCTTGAGCTATTCTAAAGCCCACATACAGAGAACCATGGATGGATGATAACTTAACTCATTCTAAAGCCAATAGAGAAGCATGGATGATAAATAAACTTATTAGGTTCTGTTTCACCTTTAGACCAACACAGTCCCTGGTGAAATTATGAAATGAACCTTGTATACAGGTGAAACCTTCCACGCTTGTTGTATGGTATAAATCGTGGTTCCATTAACAAAAACCAGGAATCACTTGAGCTATTCTAAAGCCCACATACAGAGAGCCATGGATGGATGATAACTTAACTCATTAGGATCTGTCTCTCCAATAGACCAACACAGTCCCTGATGAAATTATGAATTGAACCTTGTATCCAGGTGAAAGCTTCCACGCTTGTTGAATGGTATAAATCATGGTTCCATAAATAAAAACCAGGTATCACTTGAGCCATTCAAAAGTACACAGAGAACAACAGAGCTATGATAACTTAACTCATTAGGGTCTGTCTCTCCTATCATTATGACATTACAAAATCTTCTCATATTAGTATCCAGGTGGAGGCTTCCACGCTTGTTGTATGGTATAAACACTTGTTCCATAAACAAATACCAAGTATCAATGGAACAGATCTGAAACACACAGAGACAATAACCTAACCTACAGACAAACACGTTCCCTAAAGACATTATGAAATCGTTTCCCAATATCCAGGTGAAAGCCATTACTGAACCACGAGGTTCACAGACAGGAACTGACAATATTGGAATCTGTGTGTATCACATGGACTGTGATGGGTCATACAAGACAGGTCGTTGAGAAACGTTCGAGAGGCTGTTGTTTGCTTATCTCCAGATTTAATCATTAAATCCTTGACAGCATTCATATATCAAACATATACTTCAAAGAATTCAAAACATGATGGAATGAGCTTGTTATTTTGAAGACATGATCAAAAGTGATTACCATACATGTCTTCCAAAAGATTTGTTAACAAGTTTGGTATTTATATCATCATCATCTTCATCATCATCATCATCATCAGCATCATGAGCATCACCATCACGATCACCATCATCACCATCATCATAAGCATCACCATCATCATCATCATCATCACCATCACCATCACCATCACCATCACCATCACCATCACCATCACCATCACCATCACCATCACCATCATCATCATCATCATCAATAGATTCAATTGTTTGAAGTAAAATTGGAAAGATTTTGAGAAAAGAGTACAATGTATCAAGCAAGTGAAGGGGACATATATAGATATATGTCAGAAAGAGTTTTCAAATACAGAATATAAGATCTGAATTTATGAAATCATTTACTTGAAAATAAGAGGCTTTGTAAAACATTCATCATGATTTATATAAATTAAGTGGAAGAGAATTAAAATTATCTAGGTATAACATGGACAAATATGAAACGAGTGTAGCTAATTTACACATTATAACTTTCATTGAAAATGATAATTCTTTGTAAAACTCAATTCATTAGAGACTATAAAAACTACATATTTCCTTAAAACTTAATTGACTCTATTCATATAAAAATGACATTGATAAATACATAGTATTAGTGTTACCTTTTTTTTATTATAAGCCTAAAATCATATTCTTGCATAAGCATGCAATCATTAACCAAGGGAAAATCCTTATTCCTGGTAGAGAGCAATTTTTTTCAGACTAAGAACTACTTATTTCTTTTCTACATGGCTAGCACAGCTTTTCCTTAGGGACTTCTGTTCATTTGAATTCAACACCAATGTCACTGGATTCCAGTGAGGAATAAAGTCCTTGAATTAGCATATTTTGGTTTAAAAAAGTCTCTCTATATTTTCCAACACTAATAATCATGAAGATTTCAGTCATGTAAATTCAGGTCAGTCAATTCTTATTCATGAAATGTATCATGATATTGATCAGTCTGAACATTTGACCCACTACAAGTTGTCAGCGATGTTCTTGATTTTACCTTAAGACAATATTTATTTATTCAATGTGTCTCTTTATTACATTATATTAAGATATATCTTCTTTTATTAATATAATTAGTATTAGACTATTAGTATTAATTGATTTAGCTTACCAGGATATTATGTTTTACTGATTTCTTCAGCACTATATACAGTAGAACATGGATATAACGTTAACGTACTTCAAGGGACCAACGAATTTAGTTCGCTATATCCGGAGTTCGCTATATCCTAATTTGCTACATCCATGTTCTACTGTATATTAACCTGATGTCTTATATCCATAACTCTCTTTATAAACCTTACACATTCATAATATTGAATTTGATTTATAGATCCAATGGATATTGAATCTTAATAAATTAAATATAATTCTAAGTTCTTAAAACAAAAGGAGATAAAAACAGCTAAGAATTCATCAATAATTATTTTTTCGCAGACAAATTACCAATGGCATCAAACATGACCTAATGGCATCAATGAATTTATCACCCAGACTCCTGACACCACATATGATTAGAACCCTAAATTATGCATATCACCATTGAGCTAATCTCCTCACAGGGTTATTACCATCACATTATGAGATGATCATTACACATCAGATATCAAATGGTACCAACCGATGCCTAATTTCCTGCCTTACTTCAGAACCTTCAACACTCAGGTGTATAGTGTTGCAGTGGTGTTAATATTTTATACAGATACAATTACTATTACTTCATTTCCTGATGTACAGTAATACAATACCAATAGCTGGTGGCTGACTGACAGGTTTACAGTACAGAATCAATGGCCTGTATGGACAGACAGACAGACGGACAACCTTTTAACAGATTAGATACCAGAAAATGGGATATACTAGGCAGCAATTATGAAAAATTGATAGATAGATATATATAGTATCAATGTAGAACATACATAGCTTTAATTTCTACCATTTATGTACAACATACATAGTTTTAATTTCTACCAGAAGAATTCTGTTTGAAATTTCATAAATGTTTTGATGACAGGGGGTCTGATCCCAAAATATGTTACCACAAGCTTTTTCTCCTCCCGTGGCTGACTTCATCTGCTTATGACAGACAAGTCACCCTTTTCTTGAAATATTTGTCTTTATTTAAAATAATAATTACAAAAAGCATATCATCTCTTATGAAATTTTAAAAAAAAAACTTACCTTTACTTCATTTTTGGTAATATGTATCCAATATAGATATCAATTTCTGAAAAAGTGAAAATAACAATTGGAGTATGTTAACTTTTCAAACAATAGACTATTAATTTTTTTCATACACCTTAATGCCATTCAGTGAATAAGGTTCAACTTGATATATACTTATATGTACTATATATACTTGTTCATATGCATATTCAACCATTGTATAAAGTTATATTGTGAATTTGAAATTCTGACTAACAGATTGTATAGACTGCTTGCTAAAAAGTTCATACAGATAATATTTCATAAACATTTTAATAAAAGACTAGATTAAAACATTGTAATGCAATACATAAAGTTAAAAACATAAAGACTGCAAAATCATCCTTGGATAACATCCAAGCTTTACCATTAGATATAAGCAATGCAAAATATACTGGAGGATGTGATATACTTGACAATCAAATGAGAGATCAATATATTGGAATTGGAGATAATGGTGAAGAATCAGAGCCAATAATGGCATGTATAACAATGAAGGAAGCCTAACAGATCATTACCAAATGCTTTAGGGATGACATTTCTTGTAAATCACTGTCAATTAGACTCCTTATAGATGAAAACTGGGTCATAGGGACAAATTAACAATAGGGCTTTTGGCATTTCTTGTCAAGCTTGAAAAGAAGAAGCAGAAATAATTGAAATTATAGCACATGTTAAGTTACACATGCTTCAGGAGATCACCCGTCCTTGAAATCAATGGTAATTACACTCTACATAGTCTGTACAGCTGCTTCATTGCCCATGTAGACAAATCAACAAACGTTGTGTAATCAGGCATACCCTCTTGGCCTTGGAAGAACAGAAATATCAATGATTGCTTGCACATAGACATGTGAAGTTCACAGACAGAGGTGCATGCCTGGTATAATTGGAGGAACCACATGCTTCTTTGGGAGGGTGGGAGAGAATCAATTAGATTGTTCTTGCAAGTTCATCAATATCAAAGATCAACAATCTTGCTTTTTTATAAATTATGAAACAGAAATGAACCTGTTCCATTTATATGTAATAATGAGTTTGTGATCATACACATACATCTTTTGTGGATATATACCACAATCTTTGAGGAACTGTTAAGTAAACTGTTCAGACAAGGTCATCAGGATTAAACAATCAACTACTTGCTTGGTTCATGAAAAAGCTATCAAATATAAATGGCTCGATCTATTCCATTTTCAGTTTGTGTTCACCACACAGACAGAGTTTTTTGAGACAGGTATAAATAGAAGTCCCTTGTGGACCATTACCACATGCTTCTTGGAAAGAATGCCAATAAGACTGTTCAGACAAGGTCATAAGGTTTCAAATTTCAGAAGATTTGGTGTGTTTAAAACAGAAATAGCCCTATTTAAATTTTGTTAACCAACCAAAAGAGCTTGGCAAGTTCAGTTATTATACCAGTAAGAGTTTTCTTGTTTTTTCAAGGGAGGACTCTTCTATGTACATATATAAATACTGTCAATGAAACTTTTGTCTTCATTTTAGGAAAAGCTAGGACACTAATAATAATAATAATAATAATAAAGACAAAATATATTATTATATGTAATTATTATACCATTGTATCTATATTCTAAGATATAACTGGAAACTTGGTTCATTGAGTGCTATGAGTGCCTGGTCCCATATGGACCATTAACACTTGCTAATGAGGACGATTCTATGAACATTACTGACCTCATCTCTCTTGTGCACCTTTGTAAAGGAAATGGCTCTCTTCCCTGTGTTACTGCATTACAGAAACAGGGCATTCCTCAATATAATGATTGATCCCTGAGGAGGCATTGCCATATGCTTCTTGGGAGAAAATCCATGTATATTTTTGCTTGAAATTGGTATAAGAATCAATACCAAAATGTCACTACATTATACAATAAAGAAGATGATAATCCATAAACCCCTTGTCTTCTTAAGATTTACACAAGGCATTTAAAAATTGTCATCAGAAACCATCGAGATCTTATCAAGGAGGTTAAAAAATTTACCTTCTACAATCTTAATGAAGTCGGTCTTTTGCACTCTCCATATAAACAGCAAAATATTGAAGGTTTTGAACTAACTGAAGAGAATCATGTCATCTTATATATCTATAGACTGTCTGGTCTTCAATGCTCTGAACTGTTCTTGAAAATGTTTGATTTTCATCTTATATTTAAAATCTTATTAAAATCTATGCATAGCGGCTTCTAATGAATTCCTTTCAATATTTGACCTCTTTAGATAATATGAAATCATTGCGATGAAAAGAAAAAACATGATCTTATTCCTGTCTCAAATTAAGGAGTCTATCCTAATGCATACTGTCTTTCACATTTCCATTCAATGACTAAAAGATAAAAAAGATATTTTTAAAATTCAAGAAAGCCATATAAATTATATCTAAAAGAAAAAGATGGACAAAATATAATGGGTCATCAATATTTACAATTATGTTCATTGCACTGAGAACTTCTCCTGTCTGAGAGATATTGTATAACATGAAACCTACAACTACAACATCAAAACCAACCAAAACACTGTAGGGATTATCTGATGAATTGATCTGCAAAACGAACATGTTTTACATTACAATGGTAGACATATTCACTATCACTTGGTAGAAAGATGTATTGAAAAGTGTGCATCCTTATTTTGAAAAAAGGTTAATGAACTTGTTTAAAAAGATCTAACGAATGTTTTTAATCATAGAAACATTTGTCCCAACCCCCTCCCCCCATTTCCCAACCTTCTACCATAAAATCCCAAGAACTGTCCCTGTACATATGTTACTTATTAATTAGATTGGTTAAAAAGCCTGTTAGAGGGATATGTACATTCCCCTCCATAACAATAAGTCCAAATTATTACTGTGGAAACAGAAAGACAAATAAGTAATTGTCACAAAGATGACATGATTCCCCGCCACAAATTGATATTAACAACAAGAATAATGTATACATAGAAACTTTTGACTACACTTATAATGCTACTAGATGTCATTTATACCACCCCAACTGGTCCCTTGGTCTTTCAAATAAGGGAGATAATGAACATTTGCTCACACTTCACAAAGGCAATTTGTAAATTAATCTGAAAGGCACAATACCAAATTTGTTGATGATTGGTCAAATACTTTTAGAGTTGTGCTCCGGAAACAAACACTATATGTAATAGTTAGACCATGAGGGCCTGTTGTCTAATCGTTTAAATGGTCTAACTTACTTAGATCATGGCCTCAAACGTAATTTATTAAACGCTGTCTTAAATCAAAAGATGATATTATTTTTGTTGAAAAGATTTCGAACTATTTGACGGCGAACGTGTCACACAAGTAATTGACATCAAAACAAAACCATAGAGCTCGTGAAATTCGCGTTAGGTCGCATCTTCACGAGGTGCACGTGCAGCTTCACTTTCGACATGCACATGCTGTGAATTTGTCCTTTGGGCAAGGTAAATGGAAGGGGCCGTACATATATTGACAGCTCTCTACCTTACGCATGTGGAACCTTAGAAAAGAAGTTGTGCTTGTGAATATGGTGAGTATAAAAACGATAAACAAGTAATTAATACAATTGTTTCATGAAATAAGACTATTCAGTTCAGATATTATTTGAAGGCCATATTACAATATTAGTAAGTGTCGACGTGGTGGACATCCAATTTGGCCGCTGCTTGGATAAGAACTGTTTCATACTGTTCGCAATGGTAACCTCTCTGTAAACATTGTAAAAACTGTCATTCATTGTCATTCCATAACTGAATCAGGATATGAAAGTCTACAGTCCTGATATCGGCGTTTATTTCATTTACAGGTATTATATATCAGGAAAGCGACGTGCAGTCATGCCAATGCTATGCCGAAATTCGACGCAGGATATCCATCGAAATGCATGGGTATCTTTTGAGAAAAAAGCTGTACATGCTTTTCTGCGTAATGACCCGAAAGGCTGCTTAATCTGTTAAATCAATTTTACGTAATAAAATGCATATTTTAGTTTTGTTTTGTTGTTTGTAATAGAAGTGGTTTGATCACGACATTGTCTTGCTCATAAAAAGTAGTTCCGACCGTGGTCTAACTGAAAATGAGGTTAGTTAGACCATGGGTCACAACAAAGCAGCCATGGTCTAAGAGAAAATCAACCATGTTTCCTGACCCTTCAGGGGCAGACATTGTAAGACCTCAACATTTGAAAGACCCCCATTATACCAAACATAAGATCCAAATGGTAGTCATAGTGCAGAAAAGATTGCATTGGTAAGAAACTAATCATTTTGTATGTAGACATTTGTCTCAAGGGTACTGAGTTCATCAGGTAATTTCATAAAAAATCTGACCATTCTAATAGAACAATGTTTTTATGTATAAGAATTAATAAAATACCCCTCTAATTGGTGACTTTCTGTCTCTCTGACAAATCATATGAGAGGCACTGGGTACAAATAAAAGCATAAATGTTGGTCATTATTTGGGGAAAATCTTAAATGTATTACATCTTTGCATATTTCTTTATGAAAGATTGTTGATGCTTTCAAATTGTTTTGTTTTTAGGATAATAACAATAATATCCTTTAAGAACTTTCCTTGATGGAAGTATGTCTATAAGTTCTTGGTTTAAAACTTTGATTTAAAAAAATCACACACAAATATATCGCAAAGGTTCATTTTGGAGGTCTTACCAATGAGAAAGTTCTTGAAAGAGTTTCAGGGTTTATCAATGAGTAAAGTTTAACAAATAAAAACTTAAAGTTGATATATTTAACCAAGAGCGATTAAAGAGACATTTAATGTAGCTGTTTAAATGTTAATTCTCCAAACGAGGGTTTCTGGGTACAAATATGCCATTTGTATTCAACATGGGTGACTTTTTGTAAACAGATCTAAACTTTCAACACAACGCACGGAAATTGCACGGAAATCTTGGCAATTTTTTTCCTTTAATTCCAGTGTTGCAAGACAAGGGTTTGAATATAAATACGTTCAGAATATCATTTTTCAATCTTGTAATGAATGGCACTCTGTATAATAAGATAAGGATGGTAAAATGTTTGGTATAATTAAAGCAGACATTCAAGAAAGAAAGATCTATGTGAGAAAAACAAATCTAAGGAAAATTAATTATAAGAGCCAGTGCATAGCTTTGAAGTTTAAAAGTTCTCATACATTATCAAGGATTAAAACACAAATGTTGATTTTCTTCATAAGTTGAGTAATGTTGCAGGAGAAACAAAGGTTTCACTGTGGAACTTATTCAAAAGTTGTTCTTTAAGGAAGTAATTAGCTCTCTAAGGGTTATGAATTCTGAAGTTTCGATGGCAAAAGTGAGGATAGCTTACATATCCAATGTTTCTGCTAGTTGCTTTTAATGGGTGCTGTCAGCTTCAAGCATGATTTGTGTTCTTGGTCAAAGTGTAAACTAAATGATAAATACGATTAAAGACATATGATTTATACAACCGCGTGCACAATGTTGATGTATTCACACACATGTTGATTTCAAACTCATTCTCCACTAGGGGATGAAACCCTTTCTGCTGGACACACTCTATTTTAACATGACTCATGAGGAATATGATGTCTCTTTGCCTAATAGGTCAGCATGCTACACAACATCTTCTTACGCAAAGCCTAAAACTCTAGTTTCTGAACCGACAGTTGTATGCCTTTCTGCCGACCCTTGAGTTTTCTGTGCTGATATCAGCGCCCATACAGGCGATTGTTAGCAATCTCCAGTTACTTTCTGATAAGACTATTAATAGTAAGCTCTTATAGTAAGCTTGAGAGCAAGCACATGTAGCAGGAAAGAAAATCCAATATTTTCATGTCCACGTGGGATTCGAACCCGGGACCTTCGAGTTGAGAGTCCTACGCTCTAGCTGTTCGGCCAAAGAGATATCCCTCCAGCCGAAGCCAGTGGGAAGTAGTAGACCTCACCCTGTCACACACAGAAAACTCAAGGGTCTGTAGCGAGGCATAAAACTGACAGTTTGGAAACTGGCATTTTAGGCTTTGCATAGGAAAATGGCTACACAACTACACCACATTGCTCAATGAACATAAAAGCCTTGAGTCAAAACTGCTAACATTCAAATAATGCAAAAGAAAACATGAGCTGCTGCTGTTCCTCCTTACTAACAAGAACATAATGATACCTTGTTTGGTAAAGTTATGGGATGTAGTTCCGTTGGTTTCAAGAAAACTACGTTGCTGTATATTCACAAATAATAAAGTTGTTTAAACTTCACAGATGACACCCTTTCTATCTGATTCATTCTATTTCAAAATGAATCTTGTAGTAATTGAGACACTAGCTATCATCAAACCACAAGATAGATCTATTCACACTTATACTCATCGTGGTGAAAGCCTCGTATCTGATGTCTCTTGTTCTAATGGATATGACCTTTGATGTCGGGACCATCCATATAGGAAACTATTTGGTTAGAAAAGTCAGCAAGTTCACTCTAAGTCAACCTTTCCACTGATTATATCAGTTTTGTCTCAAGAAGAAACTGAAAATTAATACAATCAATGTGAATGTAACTGACTGACCTCTGGGATGAAAACAATTCTAAACTTTCTAATTTCAGAGCCTTAACAGATTCCAAATTCATACACCATTTCAGTATTTTAGAGGTAAACCGAGTTTGTCATGTGAGTTGTTAATTTTCATTTTTTCATTGATTGATTGATTGATTGATTGATTGATTCATTGATTCATTCATTGATTCATTCATTCATTCTTAAATACAATATCTAGCTCACAGTTCACTGCTAAAATATGCTTGATTTTCTCTATATCATTTGACATACTCTTCATGAAACATCATTAATTCAATCTCAACTACCTTACAAATAACTCAAAATTGCTCAACTCAACTTTGCGCTGGTTTTATATGATGACACTTGTTCTATTGGACACTGTTTTAATACAAGCAAACCAAAAGGGGGCCTATATTCATATTTGTACTTGTCTAAGTTGAGGTTGTGACTAATAGCAAAGATAACATTTAAAAGTAATCAAATCACAAGATAGACCCATTCACACTCATACTCATCTAGGTAAAAGCATTCTATTTGATGACCCAAGTTCCAATGAACATGACCTTTGATGCAAGGACCATCAATCAAATGAGATTTCTGGTTAATAAGTAGTCAGCAAGTTCATGTCCATCTATCTTTCATATATTTTGAAATTTGAAAGAACAGTTTATTGTTTTCTTTTAAACAAATTTCCATAGCAAGTTAGATTATTAAATTATTTTTGATTCTGTATTTAGATGCCGTGTATGAAAACATTTCTACAGTCCGAAATGTGTCAAATGAATTTTATGAAACTCTTTCAAATTTGTCTTTTTCAAATTTGCAGTGATTCGTAAAAGTCATATGATAATTAGAAAAGTATCTCTCTATCTCACTGTAGAATCTGTGACAAGACCATGCTTCATACGGTGCAGGAAATAAATTCTAATTATCTCAAACTTTCTGAAAGCTTAATCATTGTATGGAATAATTTTATATGGGAAAGAACAGTTCATTGTTTTCTTGTAATCAAAGTCTCTTAGTTTGATTATCAAAATATTCTGTCCATAGATGACGTGAAGACTTTTCTTTTAAGGAATGAGTGAAATGAAAGTTAAGCACAATTTCGAAGTTGTAAATTTGTTAAGTCTTTGTTACTTCATAATTGTTTTTTTCAGTTGTAAATGAGCAATATAGGTTCAACTATCAATTAAAAGTTTTGAACATTTATTAAAACTTTATTTAATCAATACTCAAGAACTCTCTAGTAGAACTTCTCTGGTTCATTATTTAAAATGTTGAAATACTGTACTAGGTCATTCCTCATAAATATATTGATCAGAACCCAATACATCATGTCGAGAACCTTTGTCCATTGACATCAATTGATTACTGCTTGACCTTTGAACCAAGATATGACCAAGACATAAAACAGGACCAGTGTCCTCTTTTGACCCTCTGGTCAGAACACGTTAAAAGCTAGATGTCTCTGGATTATGGTCAGTCAAATGGTCAGTTAAAACCTGAATGACTCTTTGGCCTGATGGAATGTTGAAAGTCTTCCGATCAGAAGCCAACAATTCCAGGCACCCTATTTCAAGGCATTGGTTCCCCATGGTATCCAATTAAATGTGTATAAATGTATGTAAGTTGTTTGTATTTCCACATGACAAAGATGTTAATCAGTTAATTTGATTTTCCTGTGCCATCTAGTTTTGGTTTGGTAAATTCCCTCAAAATCTTCATTCAAAAAGTTGCAAAATCGAATCAACTCATTGCATGGTTTTTTAGCACAAACCTTAATTCAGCTTTTGGTGCAGCAGGTTTGTAGAAAAGGAAGAAAATATCAAAAGTTTATGGATTACTGCATGATGACAGACAATAGCAGATGACTGACAACACACAAAGGGATGTAAAATAAGCCCATCCGATTTCTCAGGCCTGTGTTGCCAATGGCTGAAATATGATTGCCCAAGCTGCGTAAAACAATAACTCACTCAATTCAGGTCTGACCTCTTGAAAAATGAATTAAACTTCCATACACCTTTTTAGCAGTTCACTGTAACACTTAGATTTGACAGTGATATAAAAACTTAACTGTTATGAAGCCTCTGACATTCATTACAGTTAAAATGATGTGTGCAAACTTAATTATCAGAATTGTGAACCACCCTTAAACTGACATCTTTGATTACATTCACAGCAGCATGACACATTTCTAGCATATTTTTGACGAAACATCTGTTAAAAGAAACCTTTCAAAATACAAATTCAAATCAACAGTCAGGGGCAGAGATGATTTCAAGTGAAAATTGGTTTCAAAATTGAATGCCACATTCTAGCATTCATGTAGAAAATTGCAATCTAGAGAATGAATACGATTCATAATAAGAATGAAAGAAAATTAATAAAGAAAAAACTGGAAGATATTACCAAAACGACCAACAAATGTCAACCAACAGCTATTAAAGATGTTGAAATGTGTATAACTGCCATGTGTTTGAAAGTTTAATACATTGCTTGTCACAAGTCTTCAAAACCCTTACAGGAGCTTAATTACTAACCCAACATGAATTCTTGTTTCTATACAACTATGCATCGTAAATATCCACTCTTGTCAATATTTCATTAATTCTGACTGCTTATAACACTCGAACATTCATTCATAAGATTATGTTTGACAGGGCAACATAAACTTAAATTTCATTTGCAGATAAAGTTATTAAAGTAAAGTGTTGAAACTATGTTTTACTTTTTTTGAATTTAAAAAAATGAAATTTGAACTAATTTTTTTCTCTTTTAAAATTATCATTTTAAAGTTGACTTCATATTATTGTTTCTACGAAGAAAAAGCATCCTAAATTGGATAGCTGATAAGTATAAGTGTATAATTAATTCAAGAATTCATAGTGGCGAAAAGGCCTGCTTGAACAGATTCAGGTTCTTCTGTTTTTTTATAGTTGATATTTTTAATCATAATTCTAAATGAGTCGTGGAAACCTTGAATTGTTTTCATCATCAACTTTATTCAAGCTAGTATATAGGCCCCTGGGCCCAAATACAGGTACATGTTAACACATATTTCATATACAAATATAATAAGTAATAATACGCAGAACTTACGAGAAGTAGATAACATGAAAATAATAATTAATCACAAGAAATTTCATTTAACCTTTTACATCGTTTTTCATAGGCATAATAAACATAGTGGCTTAATTTTTTCAACATGTAATTATCGTTGGTAGTTAGAATTTGTTTAAATGCATACAAATTTACATTTCTAATATTTGGTAGATATATTTTTCTTAAGTCATTATAATGTGGACACACAGAAATGAAATGAAATTCGTCTTCTATTCCTTCCTTACAAATTGGACAAATTCTTGACAACCTATCAATTTTCTGCCATCTACCCTCATTAACCTTTAAATGTAACAGCCCCGATCATAATTTAACAATGCTTTTACGAAATTTAAAATCCACTATTTCAAATAAATATTTCTCCGGTGTAAGTAGACTTTTAATTTCTCTATATGTATCATATCTAGTACTGTTATTTAGTGTAGAATTCCAATTTTGAAAAAACATATCTTTTTCCCGTATTTTAAAAATATTGATAAATTGTACCCTGTCTCCTATACTTTGCGAAATCCAAACGAAACCAAATCCATGAGAAAAAAGCATATTTCTTATTTCTGAGGCCCAAGTTTTATGACCGATATCATCCAAATGAAGTGACGTATTATAAGATTTCTTAGGTAAACGATCTTCATGCATATATAAAATCTTAATCCAATAATTTAAAGTGCGCACAGCAGAATTAATATATAATGGGTATCTACCACATTCACCATACACAATCGCATTAGGTGTTTGTGGACCGACATTTAAAAAAAACTTACAGGCAGATAAGTGAATTTTTTCAATATTTTCATATCTTTTGACACCCCAAACTTCTGAAGCATACAAAAGCATTGGTTGTATTTGACTATCAAATATTTTAAAGAATACATCAGGCGAAAGAATTCCAAGTTTTCTCAGGTTAACACTTATTTCTGTAAGGGCTTTCTTGGCTCGTAAGGAAAGATCATCAAGTGCTTTTGTCATACTGAAATTACAAGTGAATAAGAATCCCAAATATTTATAGCTATTAACAATTTTCATTTGTACATCATTTAAGAACCACGAATCGTTCTTCGATAACCTTCCACCCTTCCTAAAGATAACAATGTTTGATTTTTCCATATTCACAGTTAATCCCCATTTCTTAGCATAAGAAGCTAAAATATTTAATTGGCACTGAAGGCCACATTGTATGTCTGAAATTAATATGACATCATCAGCAAAAAGTAACATCAATATTTGAATCATATCAGGGAACATTTGAATACCGTGTTTACCATTTTGTAATATCTCTATAGACAATTCATTGATGAATAATGAAAAGAGCATTGGACTAAGCATACATCGTTTTCTTAAACCAAATGGACACTCGAAGTATTCAGTTGTATTTGAATTAAATCTCACACATGATTTAACTGACTCATAAATACCCTTTAAAGCATTTAACATTTTACCAGCAAGTCCGTAGTTTGATAATAAAGTCCACAATCTATCAACCGAGTCAAAAGCTTTCTGAAAGTCTATAAATGCGACATATACTTTTCTTCTTTTCTTACTTAATGACTTTTCAATAATAGAATATAATGTAAAAATATGGTCTACAGTGGAATACCCTCTTCTAAACCCAGCTTGGTTTTCAGATACTTTGTTCATTATATTTGCCCATTGCGTAAGACGTTCATTTAATATGCTGGTGTAGACTTTGCTTAAAATACTCAGAAGAGATATTCCTCTATAGTTATCTGGGTTTTTTGTACTTCCTTTTTTATGTAAAGGGATAATGACTGCCTTAGTCCACGAGTCAGGGAATGATCCTTCACTAAAAAGTTTATTAAAAAGAGATAAAAGAAATGGCATAACAATATTTTCCGAACATTTGATCATTTCCGTTATGATACCATCAACACCTGGAGATTTATCATTTTTCATTCCATTAATAGCTTTTCTTATTTCGACCTCAGTAATTGGAGATTCTAATATCTGTTTTTCAATATCATTCATCTCGACACTCGAACATGTTTGAAACTCTGTGTTATCGTCAATTTCAACTTCAGGTCTATCAAAAATAGTCTTAAAGTGATTATGCCAGGTTTCACCAGATATATCTGCACTGGGAGTTCTTTTAGTGGCAATACTTCGTAATTCCTTCCAAAATAATTTAGAATTTGTTCTATATTCATACAGCTTCCTAGTTTTAAAATGTTGTGTTGTTTTCCTCCACTGTCTACATTTGCTTCTATATTGATTTCTTAAGTGACAGTATCGATTTTTATTGGTCACAGTTCTAACTTTTCTAAAGTATCTAAGACTCTTTGTAGCTTTAAAAGGTTTTTTTTTTCGTGAGTGATTGAAATAGGATCTAAACTATTGCCAGAAATATTTCAGCATATAGATTAACATATGCTAAACCTTCAAATTCATAGGTTAATTTTAACTATGGAAATATACTTTCACTTTGATCTTGTCACAAAAAGTTTATTATCAAGGTCAATAAAACTAAGATCAAAGGTCATTACAGCTTTCTATACAAATATTTAACCATTCTTCACCCTAACAATTTACCAGAAACCCTTCTGAGTCCTTTCTGATTATTAAACCCTTATCAAAAGGAATTTATCAAACTTGTGGTTAAGATCACAAGGATGTGACCAAAGGGATTGACTATCAAAATATAAGTCAATGTTCTTCCACATACACACAGGATGTCTTACAGACATTTCTGACAGTTTGCAGACAAATTATTACCAGAATGAAAAGCATAGTACTCCAAGACACTGCAAGTTGTCTGGTTCCGGAATTGAGTCTTCTTTGGTATTCTCAACAGACCAACTTGTTTATAAAGGGATGAAGTCATTAAAGTGCAAAACAATCATATTTACAGGCCTAATATACATATATCAGCAGTTTCAATAAACATCACATTTGGATGACAAGTTGAAACTAAAACATGAATTTCACTCTGATCAAGCATTAAACCAAAGATATCATTTTAGTATCCATCACTGTTTTCCACAAGAAATATTGCTTGTGGAAGATAAAGCAATATTTCCTAAGAGATATCATTTTGACAGTATAGAGTTTGAACAATGCCCTGCAACAGCATACATGACATATCACAAACGGTTTGCATCATCAAGTAATGGCGTCACAATCCTATGTGATCATTAACATGACACAGTCACAAAGGGATGATGTCTTAACACAATGATGTCACAATGCTATGACATCAATACTTTAGGAGTTTCAGAGAAGTGCAGTGTTCAATTATGTAAATTTTTCATGCAAACGTAATGAAAAATGATTTGGATGATAATTAGATTCTCACCCTCTTGTCTTCTGATATCAAAGGATTTAATTATATCAACGCTCGTTGGCAAGCTTGAGATATTTATTACTTTTACCAACTTGTGTTGATATATTTGATATCAGAAGGCACTTGAGTGAGATTCTCTAAATCTTCAGAACCTCTCTTCAGGCAGTATGAAATATTCATATCTTGTTGTTCAATGTACATATACACATATATGAATAGTTTATTGTCTGACGTCTTATCTGCTTTTCTGCATTTAAGTTATCTGGCCCCTGGCAAATAGAAATTTGTATACAGAGAAAATAATGTTAGATTTATTATATTTGTTAGAGAAATAAATAAAATTTGGAACAGACTCCAAATTTCATATTTTAGTTCAAAATATACACTCTGTGGTACAGTAAAATATTTAACTCTGAGTGATTTCCAAATTGTCTAAATACAAAAACTTTTAGTTCAAAATTATCATTCATTCATACACAATAATCTGGAATATGGTTAATGAAGATAAACATCAAGTCATTGTATTTTTATTGTCTACTAAAAGATATTTCGAAATTCAGGATACTTGAGGCATTATGAGAAATGGTTCTTTGAAGGTAAACAAATTGAGGTTGTTTCATTTTATAGATATCTTGGCATTGTTTTCACCCCTAGACTATCCTGGACTAAGGCTCAACATTGTCTACTCTCACAGGGTAATAAGGCACTCATGTCTGTTTATTCTTTTCAAAGAAATTTTGGTACTTTGTCAGCGCAGGATCTTTTCAAATTATTTGATGCTATCATTTTACCTATTCTGTGTTATGGGTCAGAAGTTTGGGGATTATCATATTGTAAGATTATTGAAAGCCTTCAGATTAAAATTTGTAGGCGGTTTCTTAGGGTTGGCAGAAATGTAAGTAGTAGTATGGTTTTAGGTGAATGTGGTAGGCTTCCATTACAGTTTAACTATATGTCTAAAGCTATCAAGTATTGGTGTAGGTTAATCCAGTTAGGTTCACACAGATTACCCTTCCAGAGTTATAGCATGATGAAATCTCTTGATGATTCAGAGAGGATTACCTGGGCTACACATGTAAAAAATATATTATTTAGATTCGGTTATGAGTTTGTATGGGTTTCACAGGATGTTGGAGATAGTAAGGTATTCATGGAACATTTTAAACTAAGAGTTTCTGATAATCTTAAACAATCATGGTCTACTTCTATACAAAACTTCTCAGATTCTTTTGCTTATAAGGGTTTTAAGTCACTACTTAATGTTGAAGGCTATCTTTCTATGTCATTTTCTCCATTTTTGAAATCTCTATTAGCAAAGTTTAGGTGCAGCAATTTTGGTCTAGGTATAGAGGTAGGAAGGTATAATAATACACAAATGCCTGATAGACTATGCAAGTACTGTAAAGTAAATAACATTAATTGTATAGAAAATGAAATGCATATTCTTTTTTATTGTAAATTATATAAGGATGCCAGAACTAAGTTTATTACCCCATTATTGTCAAATATTATCAATTTACACACTTTTGTGAATATCATCAATAGCAATAACCATGAAACTATCAAAAATGTCTGTAATTTCTTGCACCAAGTACATAAAATTAGAAAAAAACAATGAAATCATAAATATGTAATATCAAATTGCGCATCAAACAAATTGTACAAATTTACTGTATTATGGGCCGTTGGCCTTAAAATATTGAATAAATATGTCTGTCTGTCTGTCTAAAAGATATTTTTTAAATAGAAATTTGGTACATTAAATAGCAATTCTATGAAAATCAATTTGCAAAATAAAGGTAAACTTAGAGCTGAAAGTCAGTTATGAGCTCACTAACATTTCAACACTAACACTAATATTTCAATATAAGTAGTAATGATAATCCTTAAAGTATCCAAGATCCAAATATGGCTGTGATAAATTGGACGAAAAAGCTTTACAAAATTCCAATTTTGCCTTGAGGAATGTGCGATCAACTGAATATTCTTACTGTTAAGGTGGCCTTAACCCATTTTCTTTAAGAATTTAGGAGCTATACAAATCTCATAAAGGTTAAATTCTCCTTAAGGCACCATAAGATGTCAGAATGTTCCCATGTACACCAGATATAATCATTTCCTGATGTCTCAAGGCGACAAAAACAGAATACATCTATCAAATTGGCACTAAATCAGTATCAAATCAATAGCTATGTCAAGTTAACTTTACGGTGCCATTAAAGGAAAAGAAATATTTTTGGCAAATTCATTTCTGATAGAAAGCTTGAAAGTTTTAATTATAAACCCTGATATGTTATTTGGATTTAATGTTTATTAACAAATGAGAACTTTTGCTCCCCCAAATATGCAGATGTTTAGTATGATTATGAAAATACAATTGCATTGAAAAATGACACAGTGGTCAAAATGGTCAAAACTTTCAAAACAATTAACTGTCAAATTGCATCTAAATAAAAGATTAGAAGGATTTAAGTAAAGGGTAACAAGTCAGCTAGTATATAGTAAAAGGGTTGGAGTGGCTTGTTAACTGGAACCATACCTTCATAATTATGTACAATTTAAGAAAAAGGCAATGGTAAAGCAGGTAAATTCACGGGTTTTAATATTTCAATTATGATAAACTATTTCTTTCACCTTCAATTAAATTCAAGATACAGTTGTTCTGTTAATGCATCTAACACTATGAATTTCATTCTCATTTAGATAATTGCCTGATAGTTATTCCATTCCTTATTTTTTTAAAAAAATTTTTTATTCCATTTCAATTATTAGATATAAAGACAATATACACATCATTTAGCTTTAGTAAGTGTAGAGTACATTTATGCATTGGGTTGGACTCCCGTAATTAATTCCCTTGTTTCCACATCAGATTTTCTGTACAAGTGATACTGAAAAGCTACGGCAGGTCCACCAAGGTTTAACTAAGGATACTCAATTTTGTCAAGCTGATGACTTTTTTTCAATGAATGACCAAAAAAGTTGGTGGATGTAAAAATAGATACTGTACAAAACTTGAAACATGAAAGGCATTGGTGACTTTAAAACTGGAAAGTTATGTCTTATGAAATTTAAAAAGCCAAGACCTAATTATTGTTTAACTATAAAATTGTTGTACATGTTAAGATTTTTCTCAAACTCTTCTCTGACATAAGTTTATATATATCTGTCAATCAAGAATGGATAAAGAAAGCTGTTCAGAACTACCATGAGTGCATTTTGTATAAACATTTAGGTCAGGAAGTTGCACTAATTCTACAAACTTGGGCTAATTTGATGCAGTTCACACAAACTCTATCAGTAGAAAGCTTAAGCTACTCTTGTCCAGAAAATGGCTATTTTCTTGTGAATGACCACAAAATTGGGTGGCCGAAATCAATGATACCTTACATTAGACTGTTCAGCTGTGAAACACATCAGTAACAAAAGGATGGACATGAGATACCCACACAGCTCTAATCTCAGATGTGTTCATGCAAGAAAAAAATACAGTTATGAGATATCCATACAACTCTAATCTAAGATGATAGAGGATATATTTTGTGTGTTATACCATTTATCTCTCATCAGTCACTGAGTAAAGGCAGCAAATTAAGACATACCAAAAAGGAGAAGGTGAAGGAACACTGAAAATATAAAAACTCAGTTTATTATATCCTGAAAATTACTTTGGAAATTACATCAAACGAGCTTTACGTGAATGATTTCTTGACAACATTTTCTGGATGATATTTTAACTGTGAAAATGTGATATCAAACTGCAGTTTAGAACACCTTTGTCAGAATTAAAAAAGATAGTGCTTGGCATATAATGAATACAACATCCCTCTCTCTAGAAAATGAAATCTGTTTTTCACATAATCTAAAATCACAATCTGCCTTCTCCAGAATCTGATACATCAATATTCACATCTCCAGGATCCAATTATAACAATGTTTCTCCAAAATATGAGTTACCTTTCTCAATAACCTGATATAAAAATTTGCTCTTTTCCAGAAACTAATGATATCTCTTTCTCAATTTTTCGATATAACAATATGCCTTCACAATCAGTCCCTTTCCAGAATCTGATATCATAATCTGCTTCTCTACATAATCTGATATCACAGCTCTACCACTCTTTATACCCCTGATGTCATAATATTCATCTCTCCAGAATCTGATATGACAGTCTTAAGCTGTCTCTCTTCAGAATCTGATATCATAATATTCATCTCTCCAGAATCTGATAAAACAGTCTTGCTCTCTCCAGAATCTGATACAATAGTCACAGTCTCTCTCCAAAATCTGATATCACAGCTCTACCCTTCTTCAGAATCTGATATCACAGCTCTACCCTTCTTCAGAATCTGATATCAAAGCTCTACCCTTCTTCAGAATCTGATATCACAGCTCTACCCTTCTTCAGAATCTGATATCACAGCTCTACCCTTCTTCAGAATCTGATACAATAGTCACAGTCTCTCTCCAAAATCTGATATCACAGCTCTACCCTTCTTCAGAATCTGATATCACAGCTCTACCCTTCTTCAGAATCTGATATCACAGCTCTACCCTTCTTCAGAATCTGATATCACAGCTCTACCCTTCTTCAGAATCTGATATCACAGCTCTACCCTTCTTCAGAATCTGATATCACAGCTCTACCCTTCTTCAGAATCTGATATCACAGCTCTACCCTTCATCAGAATCTGATATCACAGCTCTACCCTTCTTCAGAATCTGATATCACAGCTCTACCCTTCTTCAGAATCTGATATCACAGCTCTACCCTTCTTCAGAATCTGATATCACAGCTCTACCCTTCTTCAGAATCTGATATCACAGCTCTACCCTTCTTCAGAATCTGATACAATAGTCACAGTCTCTCTCCAAAATCTGATATCACAGCTCTACCCTTCTTCAGAATCTGATATCACAGCTCTACCCTTCTTCAGAATCTGATATCACAGCTCTACCCTTCTTCAGAATCTGATATCACAGCTCTACCCTTCTTCAGAATCTGATATCACAGCTCTACCCTTCTTCAGAATCTGATATCACAGCTCTACCCTTCTTCAGAATCTGATATCACAGCTCTACCCTTCATCAGAATCTGATATCACAGCTCTACCCTTCTTCAGAATCTGATATCACAGCTCTACCCTTCTTCAGAATCTGATATCACAGCTCTACCCTTCTTCAGAATCTGATATCACAGCTCTACCCTTCTTCAGAATCTGATATCACAGCTCTACCCTTCTTCAGAATCTGATACAATAGTCACAGTCTCTCTCCAAAATCTGATATCACAGCTCTACCCTTCTTCAGAATCTGATATCACAGCTCTACCCTTCTTCAGAATCTGATATCACAGCTCTACCCTTCTTCAGAATCTGATATCACAGCTCTACCCTTCTTCAGAATCTGATATCACAGCTCTACCCTTCTTCAGAATCTGATATCATAATATTCATCTCTCCAGAATCTGATATATAGTCAGTCTCTCTCCAGAATCTGATATGACAGTCAGTCTCTCTCCAGAATCTTCTATCACACCTCTCATTATGTGATCCATCTCTCATTAACCCAGTTGACTTGGCAGTTGTGGTTTCAATATCTGGCACATTCTCCATCTTGACCTAATCAATAACACAAAGGATCTTCTCACTTCCTGAAATTTATTGGAACTATCATAACTTCCTGGGATAATGCATGATTATACTACATGCTTTGTTAGCCGATAGACCTTATGTCTAAAGATTGATTAAGTCTCAAGCTAACTTAGGGAGCACCAGAAAATACAAGATCTTAACTGATCAATAGAAGCATACTACCATGAAATCTTATCACGTTCTCAATTCATAGATTTTTCACAAATTATTAAGGTAATGCTTGATTACTACATGCTTTGTTAGCCGATAGACCTTATGTCTAAAGATTGATTAAGTCTCAAGTAACTTAGGGAGCACCAGAAAATACAATATCTTAACTGATCAATAGAAGCATTATACCATATATTACCACATTCTCAATTCATAGATTTTTCAAAAAATAAGGTAATGCTTGGATACTACATGCTTTGTTAGTCGAGAAGGACCTTATGTCTAAAAGTTCATTAAGTCTCAAGAAACTTATTGAGCATCAGGAAAATACAAGATCTTAGCTGATCAATAGAAGCATACTATCATGAAATATTATCGCATTCTTAATTTATTGAATTCTTCAAAAATTCTTAAGGTCATGCTAAAGTACATGATGTGTTTGTCGAGAAGGATGTTCTATCATAGAGATTGTCTTCTAGTCTCAAGTAACTTCTTGAATAATATTTATAATGATAAGTGTACCTTAAATCCGCAGACATCAACATGCAAGGCAGATGCTCAATGCCAGAATATCATAAAACATCTTCACTTTCTGAATTTATTGGAACTTTCAAAACTTTATGAGGTCAAGCTTGATAACTACTTGCTTTGTAGCAGAGAAACCAAAGGGAACACAAGACCAGAACATCATCAAACATCTTGAGTGATCGATAGCAGCATTCTACCATGGGAACATTCTGACTACCTGAATTTATTGAAAATACTTTAACTCCTGAGAAAACAACATGCTTTTTGATGATAGAATTGTTCTTCAATCATTAGATTATCTATGAGAGCACTAGCACATTTTTGAAAGAAATTATTTCTTAAATTTTCTTATGAATGAAAGTTGAAGCCAATGTATTACTTTCAGAGAGTCAAGCATCTCAACTCTATTTCAATCTGTTCGGAAAATAGTTTTACGAAACTTAACCAAACAGGTCATCTCTGTGTTTGAACTGCCACTTTGGAATAGAAAACACAGTCGTTACAATTGGTAACATTTTCCTTTTCGCTTGATCCCTTTGTGTCCCTCAAAAATTTTGCTGTTCCCTGTAAAGGTCAAGTATTGCTTTCAAAACACCAGACCATAAAATTAATCAAGAAAACATGACAAAATGATGATGATGCCATAAATGTTGCTAGTTCAGACAAATCCTCAAATCATTGTCGTTACATCTCAGACTAAATTTCACACTCAAAGAACAGGAAGTATGGCACAAGATGGATCTTCCTGTCTTCCTGATCTGACAAGAAACAATTATAGATTTCAAAAGAATCAGTGAGACTCATGCACGTCCTGTCCAGTAATCTGGCCATTGATGCAAACCAGCCTGGAAATGATTGCCAGGAAGATTCCTAAGATCAGAGTAATTGAGCTGTTTCCAGTGTAGGCGCTGAGACCATCACAACTGTCTGTAGATAAACTCTCCATCATGGAGATTTCCATACATGTCTTCAGGCAGGGGGATTTTCGACAACTGTTGAAAATCGTGTTCTCTCCAAGAATTCCCTTAAAATAAGATATATTGCTTTCTTCATTTCTACAATGGTTACTTCTGTTAAAGTGACACTAAACAGTGACATAAATGAGGTCTCCTCCCTTACTTTATACATTCCGGTATGCAAAAATGAAGGAGGGAAGGAGGTGTTTACAAATATTTAAAGACCCATTTTCGTACTTTCGAAGTTTTGTCATCACATTTACACCTTTTTATCAACAATCACATATATACTTATTAAACACAAAGATCATAATTATTGTTGCAGGAAAGAAAATTTGGTTTACCACTTACATGGTCCTTGTTGCAGAAATTCTGCCAGAATTCATAATTAATTCCTAAATTTCATTTCAGACAAAAACAACAAACGTTAAAGAGTTTTTAAATCAGAAATCCAGTCAAATTTTTTCAGAGAAAGTTTTCCTTTTCCTCATTTTCCAGGTCCCACTTTAAAAAAAACAAAAAAAATAAGGCCAACAAATTCCTGTTTTTCTAATTTCCATGAATCTGCATAAGTTCAATAATAATTGGTACATGTTTTATGACATAAACTTGAATCTGAAAATGTTTAAAGGATGTTAAGCTAATTCTTTATGGTCAAGTTATGGCCATTTTCCAAATTGTTCCAAGTCTCATGATCTAGTCAATATCTCATATACCATTGGTCATGTTCGTATTAAATTCACAGAAAATTATTTCTGACTGTGATTATGTCAAATTTAAAGATATGATTAGCATTTGCTAAGTATATATATTTATACATTATCAATGCATTTCATAGAATAATTTGTCATGTTTTTTAAGCTTTCATAGCACCCAACATTTTTTCCTTTAATAATCATCCCAAACACTATGTTAGGCCATTGACATGATTTATTGCCTTAAAAATTAAAAAACAACACTATGATTGAGAATATCTCATCTGTTACTTGAGGGGCAAAGGGGCAAAAAATTATTCATTCGACTTGAAAGTCAAAAAACTTAAATCTCTTAAACAGCAACACTGTAATGCATTAGTTTCAAGTATCGACCACACCATGTGATAAACAGATATCCTTTTAGAAAAATTTTAAATTTATGCATTAAATCATCTTATATTCTTAAATATTTTTTACCATAATTGTCTTATATGGGATCACATTTTCTTCAACAGTACGAGTTCTTGTACTTTTTCGAGCCAATTTCTGTGCGGGATTCAAACCCACAAACTCAGAGTCAGGAAACAACGCCAGCTATCAACATATACCAGCAGCTAAATAACTCGCTCATTTCGCCATCCACAAATAATGGAGGTCCAACAAGCGGTAGTAAAGCTGTTGTTACATTCATTACCCCTCTGATGGATGTTGATTGAGCTTTAAAACCTTAATGTATTCGAAATGAATGCCATTTATATAGTCCAGTGCGGGATTCGAACCAACACCCTCTGAGTCAGGCAACACCGCTAGCAATGAACATACCAGCAGATAGCGTTTTTTTCCTTAATTGAATGAATAAAGTTAAAGGAAAAACTAAAATGGGAAACACTTATCCAGAAAATCCAGTTTTCCTCACGTTTCAAACATAATCAATAACCATGCAAACCACATTATTGCATTGATCTTCCGAACTCCTGACACCACATATATGATTAGAACCCTAAATTATGCATATGACTATTGAGCTAATCTCCTCACAGGGTTATTACCACCACATTATGAGATGATCATTACACATCAGATATCAAATGGTACCAACCGATGCTTAATTTCCTGCTCCACTACTGACCCTCCAACTTACAGGTGTAGTGTTGCAGTGGCGTTAATA
Source organism: Steromphala cineraria (assembly GCA_916613615.1). NCBI lineage: Eukaryota > Metazoa > Mollusca > Gastropoda > Trochida > Trochidae > Steromphala > Steromphala cineraria. The sequence continues at coordinate 13,160,125 of OU744731.1, read as the reverse complement.
TTTTATGATGGTACAGACATATGGCCAGACATGATTGATTATGTAGGTTTGATATAGTAATTGAAGTCTCTCTTACAACATATTTCGATAATGAATTGATGACTGCTTCCTGCTTAGCTTGATTTCCAATGATAGAAAATATCGCCAAAGTGGCAACATTAACTTTTAATATAAACTGACAACATTTGATAACTTGTGTGACACTGTAGCATGGCAATACAATTAAGACTAGTTACAACGAAGGTTTTATTATTTGGTCAGAGAATTGTTCTTCCTGTAAAACATTTGGGCAATGTTGGAGTTGAGTTGGACTGACAATGAAACAATAACAATGGAATAAACAGCTCCTTAAAGAATTGGTATGTTCATTGGGTGTCATCATGCATCTTTAAAGTTTCAAAATATTTAATGACCTTAAATAAGGTTCAAGTCAGCTTCTTGACTGTTTTGGTGACTGAGTTTTGATGTTGTCTGCAACATTTCAGCTATTTAACACATGGATGTCATCATCAAAAAGAAATTTGATAGATCAAAGAGAAAGTGATCGAAAGGATCAGAGTACAGACAGAAAGATATTTAAGGCACAACAAATATTTTGTGCAGCCTGGGTGACCCTACATGCAAGAACATATAAGCTGCACGATGCACCCAAACCACCAGACCACGATAAGATATTTGAGTCAAAGTTGATTGATGACTGTGTGAATTCCATCAAACCTGACTCCAAATGTAAAGAGTTTGTGTGCAACGATTCATGACATTTTGTTCAGAAGACTTTAAAGTCAAAGAGTTTTTGTGACCTTGAAAACTAGGTTGACAGTATTCTATCACCGCTGTCTCATTTAAATGCTTTAATCGTCAAATAAAAGACAAACAGATTTATACAGATATCAGAATATTTTACAATGATCTAAACATATATTTTACCCTTTCTTATTGACCTTTTAGGGGGATGGGGTGTTTCTTTAAAACTAAAAGAAGAACCTTAACAACAAATACAATTTCTTTAAAAAAGTATATCAATAATGCCACAAAATTTTACTCAAAACCAAAAGAATATCAGAAATATGGTGTTCTTACCTTCTTAAGAATCTTCCTAATCATAAAAATGATTAACTTTCGAAGGTATCCATAGTCAGTTGTTCTGAAAAGGAATAAAATAAATCTTTAGTAACTATTATTTTTTTAACCATCCTTATTTTATTTGTATTTGTCTTGATCCCTCTATATAACATTTTTTACAGCTCATAAGCACAACTTAATTTTAGCACATGGTAATCAAATATGCAATATCCTCTTCACTTTTAATATTGTAATCCAGAGAATATGTATTATAATCCATGAAGAAGACATCATTCCATCAGGTAGTGAATCACTAATGGACATTTGAAGAATGTGATAAAACAATTTCCTAATTGATATCACACTTACTCAACACAGGACACTTTCCTTCACAGTACAGCTTGAAATCAACACAAATAAGTTTCAGCTTAGAGGAAACATGTACTCCTATACTTGCAAGATGTGAGATGTTAATCCATTTCATTCAGGAGCCTGAAAGGTTCATTCATCTATGATAATGTGCCAAATTTCAGCAGTATATTCATCTGTGAAGAACCATGACACAAAACTTTATCACAAGTGACACAGGGTTTATAAAACCATTCTGGATTGGGCTTCAAGAAAGGACTATTTGCAAACAAGTGGGTTGGCAATCATTTCAGACTTCCCATCTATAGTGTTAACGTATCAACTCTAATCCAAGGATCTATTCCATTCAAATGAGAATCCTTGCTATAATCATCTATTGTTTGGGATTAGGAGAATGTAGTTTCCATATCCTATGTATAATCATCAATATTCAATTAACCATTGAGCATTGAGCTATGGGTAAAAGTATTCTATAGACTGAAATGTAGATGTGACACTGCATTCAATAGAGAACAATGGGTCCAATAGTCCTTCATTAGCAATACATTTCCTCCTGGAATCAGTCTAGCCTCAGTTGGATTTTCATATTTTCAGTAATGAGTTGTCAAGCACCATACAGAATCTTTAGACATCTAATCACATTCAATATGATAGAACATATGTACCAGGGGTAATAGTTAATTTAAAGGAGGAGCAGAAATTCCCAAGTCTATCTGACACAAGCAATAAACAGTTTGTCGTTTCATCTCCTGTGAGCAGTTTTACATCAGTAGATCAGTAGACCAACAACTGCAGTAGTTTGTCACAAGAATGCATTGGACATTTAATCCCATTTAATGGAAAATATGGCTGAAACCATTCAATGTTAGTGAACGGAATTTGGTTTCTCCTATGTATCGCAATCAAGTTCCAACATTCCATCAAGCAGCAAACAAAGTGTCCAACAATCCTATAAATAATTAAAACACTGGCTTAACTATTAGTTCAATCTATAGCAAAAACTTGGTATAAAAGGTGCTCCCTAGCACTATACAGACTGTTGTTTATCTCTTGAGCAGTTTCAGTTCATTTGGTAGCTTCACACCTACAGCAATAGTCTATCAAGAAAACTTCACTGGCATAAATATGAATAAAATATATCATAAAACCTGAATTATTCCATTGCCAAGGTGATTGAACCTGCATTCATTTCATGGAACAGAAATCTTGGTAATCCTTCACAGAACAAACTCGGATAGGCAACATTCAATTAAGAAATTCAAAAGAAAAGGAAAACTAGCCGTGTATTCATTCCATGGAAAGAAATCCTTGTATTTATCAAATACAAGATAAGGCCTGTATTCATTCCACTCAACAGAAGCCCTGTATTCATTCCACTCAACAGAAACCTTGTATTTATTCCATGGAAGTGGGAACTATCACCATCCTGTATTGAATATGGTCTGGAACCATTATGAGCATTATTCCACAAGATCTCATCTTCTCACAGTAACTACATACAGAGCTTGACTTGGTATGTATCATATTCCTTGGTCATTACACCATGTTCCTTGTGCAGCACATTATTATGTATCCTGTCACCTAGACTGTTCAAGGGAGTTTAGTTTATGTACACCTGAAACCTTTGAATAAAACTGGCTCTCTGTATATCCATGTAACTCTCAGACAGAGAATGGCTTGCCCAGTTTAATGAGAGGTCCCTTCGGGACTATTTACACGTGCATCTCTCAATGACACTTTCATCTACATTCCGGGCCTTCAAGTATGTTCCACAGGAGAAAAAGCTCAACAGATTTGTTTTTATCGAACCACTGAATAAAAAATTCTCTCTTCTGTATATCTATATAACATGCACACACACGGCCTTGGTCAGTTTAGCGAGAAGTCCCTTGAATGCTTCTCTGGAGAGATATTCGATATGTATTATACCTTTACGTACACTGTTTAAATATGTTCATCAGAGTTACATGTAAAAGGTTTGTTTGAAACCATTGAATCAAAATGGTGTTCTGTGTATCCATGCAACTCTCAGACAGCTAGGTTCAGTCAGTTTAATGAGAGGTCCCTTGTGGCACATTAGTACATGCTCTTCTGGGTGACACTTGCATTTACATTTCTGTCACCAACATTGTAGCAGGTTAAAAGGGTCAGCAGATTTGGTTTGTTTGAAACCGTAGAGCAAAATTGTCTCTCTGGATATCCATGCAACTCTCAGACAGCTAGGTTGAGCCATGCATTTAATGAGAGGTCCCTTATGGGACATTAGTACATGCTCTTCTGGGCGACATTCCTGTACTGAACATTGTAACAGGTTAAAAGCATAAACAGATTTGGTTTGTTTGAAACCGTTGAACCAAAATGTCTCTCGTATATCCAAGCATCTCTCAGACAGCAATTAAGGTTCAGCCAGTTTAATGATAGGTCCCTTGTTGGACATTAGTACATGCTCTTCTGGGCGACATTCCTGTACTGAACATTGTAACAGGTTAAAAGCATAAACAGATTTGGTTTGTTTGAAACCATTGAACCAAAATGTCTCTCTCTGTATTGCAATCAGACAGTGCTTGGCTTGATCGGTATAATGAGGCATCCCTTGTGAGCTATTAACACATGCTTCTCTGAAGACACTTCAATGTACATATCGGTCATTTGGATTGTTCAATAATGTGCAGGTCATATATGCTTCAAACCTTTGAATAAAAAATCACTTTTGTGTATCAATATAACTCTCAGACTGAGCATGGTTCGACTAGTGTAATGATCAGTCCCTTGTGGCCCATTAGCACATGCTCCTCTGAAGACTCTTCCATTAACATTACCATCAATTAGACTGTTCAGACAAGGTCATCAGAGCTAAAAGCAGATCAACACATGTGCTTCAAACCTTCGAATAAAAAATCACTCTCTGTATATCAATATAACTCTCAGACAGAGCATGGCTCGACTAGTTTAATGAGCAGTCCCTTGTGGCCCATTAGCACATGCTCCTCTGAAGACTCTTCCATTAACATTATCATCAATTAGACTGTTCAGACAAGGTCATCAGAGCTAAAAGCAGATCAACACATGTGCTTCAAACCTTTGAATAAAAAATCACTCTCTGTTTATCAATATAACTCTCAGACAGAGCATGGCTCGATCAGTTTAATGAGCAGTCCCTTGTGGCCCATTAGCACATGCATCTCTGAAGACATTTCAATGTACATATCTCTCATTGTTCAATAATGTTCAGGTCATATATGCTTCAAACCTTCGAATAAAAAATCACTCTCTGTATATCAATATAACTCTCAGACAGAGCATGGCTCGACTAGTTTAATGATCAGTCCCTTGTGGCCCATTTACACATGCTACTCTGAAGACGCTTCCATTAACATTACCATCAATTAGACTGTTCAGACAAGGTCATCAGGACTAAAAGCAGATCAACACATGTGATTTTTATGAAACCTTTGATATTGGAAAGGTTTTAGTGAACAATTATGAAATACCATTTGTGTTACAAATGTTCGTATCGCATTAGCTGCAAAACCAAATTTGATTCAGAAATTGAATGATTCTTCCCATCAATCATGATGATTTTCCAATTGTTGAATGTTATCTGCTGGAGTTCAGTGCCAGTGGCACATTAGTTTCTAAACAGAGGTTGTCATTCTCTTCAGTTCAATGAATAACCTGATGGTGCCCTTGAATTAACCTGATGCTTCCATTTAATGCAGAAGATTTTCTGTCCTATTAAACAAACTAAGCCCTCACACTTTATCTATGATTAAAATGCATTTTATTTGGATGTCAAAATATCAAAATAATGATATTTGTTAAAAATTGGCTACTACTCCGACAATAATCTTTTTTAATATTGAAAAATATACCTATTTGCATAAGCCAAAGATCACATGTACAATTTAAATGAATACTAGTTATATAACCTTTAAAACACTTTCTAATCAAATCTTATCTTCTACAGTTTTTTACAATAATGCGATCGTAAACAGAGAACATTCCTTTGTTCAGTTTTCAATGAAAATCTTGAATAAATGCTGTTACTAAACTTATAAGCATTAAAAGGTTGATCTTTTGCAAGAGTAAATACCTCTCTAAGATGACACCATATATATCACTACACACATTACTATGTGCACTTGTGTAAGAACAAACACAGTTTCATTTAACTTTTCCTTCACAACTCTGGTAGAGTGTGCAAGAAAGCTGCCAACTCCGACCCTTCTAATAGGTATCTCTCACAATGCCTCCACTTCCAAAACAGGTGCCGAATTGTACACAATTGTGATGTGGTACCAAATTGTGACAAGAGGCACACTTCCTGGATATCACTAACACAAGTCTCTCAACTCCTGTCTTAGTGTGGGGCCGAGAATCAAACATTCATATTCTTAAGCAATGATTGGGTCAATTATCAATTTGGCCAACTGATCCAAGTGTTGCTGAACATCTCTGATAGAAGTCAACTCAACACTGCATAGAATCATGTGCCACCAACAATGAAAAGACAATACAAGGGATTTCATTAGAACCTCATCTAAAGGGACAGTAGTACGTTTTTTTTTTTTATGTTTGCAATTTTTCACTAATAATTGTATGTTAATACGAAGTGTATTATTTTGATAGTGTTAAAAAATCTCACAACACAAACCAATCATCCATAGTCAGAGAACAAAAAATTAAGATTCATATAAAGTCCAATGGCAGCCATTTTTGTGTGAAACCCTATTTTTCATTTTGTGTAAGAAATAGGCATTACATTAAATGATATATTTGATTTAATACGTCCTGCTTCATTTACATATATTGTCTTTCAATTGGAATCATTGTATCTATTTTCCTGATATCACCTTATATTTCCCTTAAAACATGCTACTGCTCCTTTAATTAGAACCATCAGTTAAGCAGTTTTCAGAAATAGGTATTGAATACTCCACTTCTTTCATTGGTTTAGTAAGCACAGGGAGATGCATTTTTCATTTTTCTCCAATATCTATTCAAAAGTGCTACAATGATAAATAAAACTTGTTGTCTTCAGTAGTGGGCGGAAATGACGCTGTGGTAAATCTAATTCAGAATTTTGTACATTTTAGTCCCAATCCATTGTCTAAGACTGACACTCGACTATTTGATTGTATTGCACTTCATTGCCTTCATCACTTTGTTAACAAGTTTGGTCTGTTGAGAATACCAAAGTGGACTCAATTCTGGAACCAGACAACTTACGGTGTCTTGGAGTACTATGCTTTTCATTCTGGAACCAATTTAACAAGAAATTGTCAGGAGGGTCTGTGATAAGTTTAGGTGTAAGCGTAAAACCAATAATTGAAGATAGTCAAGTTAAGATGGTTGGACTCTTCAGTTCAATTGATAACACTGTAAAAAGAGTAAGAAATTATCAGAACAGCCTTTGAAGAGTCCAATATAGATTACCCCCACATATGAAATATATATCATAGGTTAAAAGGATGAGAATACATATGACACTAAATGTCACTTTTCCTACCGGTAATTCTAAAATAACTGTCACTAAACACATGCCCATCTGCCATTAGACTTGCATTGCAAAGCTGTTTAGCAATAACATCATATTTTTTACTGTCATATGGTTTGAAGTCATATATAGTTACGTAATAGCAAAAGACGTCCTCTACTTTCAGTCATGGCATTTTTGAAGCATGTATCTTATACATGCCATCATTCAAACGAATTGTGCAGGTGGAAAATGTTCCCTCTATAGGTAAGGTTGATAAGAGTAATAATTATACAATAACTCTTTGTAGTCCTAGTTCTGTCCAAGCACAGTGGTGTCAAGGTAAACATACTGGCCTCTCACACCAACGGGTAGGTTCAAATCCATTTTAGACCAGGGCAAGGCACTTCATCCACATAGCACTCAGTCTACCAGACTGTACAAATGGTTACCTTAACTTGGTAACATATGGTCTATATGGTCGAGCAAAATGCTTAACAGTGAAATTGAAAGTACTATTCCTTCAGGTTAAATCATCTGTGAGCTTTGAAATAGCTAGCATCACAAAAATACTATCATTATGATAATTATCATTATCCTTTTTATAAAGTAATTTCATTCTTTGTGTGCCTGTGTCACCCAGCAGCCATGAACAGTGCAGTGCCAGTTCAAGCAATTTTCTATCCTTATGCTGAGCGTGGCAGCAACATCTCCCATCTTTTCCCAGCATATGTCTTTTGGTATGACATGGTAAGTAACCAAGTTCCAGATCAGTGGATGCTCTACCATTTGAGCTACGTCATCTATGAATAATGGCTTGTTTCATTCCATGCTATTTTAGATATCACAGAATATAAAATCTTATACAAGTCAATAAAGGTAATTATCTTAAGTCTTACTCAACCCCTTGAACATTTTTGAGAGTTTTCATTTCCATTTTATTGAGAAACAATTAGAAACAACTTAAGAAAAATCAAATGTTTAAAACTTATAGGTCCATAATACAAGATCTCAATATACAATCTGAGTACCTTTAGATGAATTGTATTAAGAGTAGAATTCTTACATTAAACTGAATTGGCTTCATAAATATTGAGGTTGGTACAATATATCTCTAGTATACATACACCACGTGGACTTTCATAAGACATCCAATTACCTACAGAGATTTTTTGTCTCTAATGGTAACGTTATGTTCTTTTTACAAAATGAGTAACTGCAAGGTTACTGAGTAATTCAATAATTTTGGATGGAACCAAACTGACAAAATCACAGATAGAGATGCCATCGTTCCTGGTAATGTTGATGAAAGAAATTCCCCAATTTTGGAAAAAGTCTACAAACTCATTAATGTCTTCTCACTGGAAAGAATGAGCTCGGTGCATCTAGTGCAGGCCAATATAAACTGAAGGATGTCTTTCACTTGCTCCCTCATCAGACTTCTGTATGTAAAACAGTTTTTTTCAGTCAGAATTCAATTAGAGATCCAGTTTGATGTTCTAATTTGGTAATTTTGTATGAATATCATTAAGATGACTGACTTCTTGAAAGACGCATGAATAATTATATTGACAAAACGTTTGAAATATATGATATGTCATTCAAATGTGTATTGAAAGTGCAAATTCGAATATTAAAGAGAATTTCCTTTTCTTCATATGTTAAACAAATAAATGGATTGCACTGAGTTCCCTCTTAATTTCAATTTCTACCTTCAATAAATAACCTGTAAAATTTTAAATCATGAACTCAATTTTATCATTGTATTAATGATCAAAGATATTTTGCAATATGAATAATTTATTACATTATTTTTTATTTTATTCTTTATTTGGAAACTGTAATGAAGTTTGTCTCAATACAATCAAAAAGTGAAACAAAATTCACAAAAAAACTTTTTTTCATTAGGCCACACAAAATTAATTACTTGATTTACGGATTTCTGGAGGTCAAAATGGCTAAAGGCAGGAGGGAAAAAAAAAAAAAAAAAAAAAGCTTTTTGGTGTAGTGTCGACAAAGATTTGCCTGAATAACACGAGACCAGCAAAAACATCGATATATATCTTAAATTTTTATTAATGTTTTGTTTTTCATTACACAGATTTTGTTTTATTGTATCATGCATGCAGAAGTAAGTACTATCTGTGTAAAAGGATTTTTTTATCAATAGATATATTTTGTCTAAAAAAAAACTTAATAATGGGACATTTAAAATTATAAGTCTATCATTTAAAATAATATATAACTCATTCTGAAAATCTATCATGCAAAACAATTTTTTTTTATCTTTTGCCCTGATCAATCTTAATATTATAGTTTTTTAATCTGATTGCAAAATAAATTTGATTGAATATATAATAAGAAGTATTCTGATAAGATTTATTAAGAAAATCACACTTACAACAAAATCAATAATTCATGAAATAAATAAAGATCGTTTATATTAATCAATCTCGAGATAGACTCATTTCTAATTCTATTAATAAAACCTTGTTTGTGACTATTTCTGCAACAATCAGATAAAAATGTTTACCTTATACCACTTGAAAAATAACTAGTCTGTTGACGACTTGCGAACGCCGATTATCAACATTGCTAGCAATTTTCATGCACTTAAATTTTGACGAATTTGTAAATAGTCTTATTAAAACGGTATCATATAATCGTAGAATTATCCGTAGTTTGTGAACTTACTGTCTAAAAGCGTAAGTTTAAATCGTTTTTCAAAAGGATGCAAGAAAACAAAACCACGAAGTGCCAAAGACAAATGGCCATGTTCAGAATAACATGCGGTCGTAACATTTTCATGACAACACATTACCGATAAAATATTAAATGTCTAAATAAAACAAGTTTTTGGATGAAATTTTCTTATGATTTATTTTACAACAAAGATGCAATGAATTAATTTTTTCTATTTACATATTACTTGAAGAAAAAACGATCAAAAATGTTATACTTAGCTCGAAATAATATTTATAATATCTATATGTCGTCAAGAAAATACGATTGTAATTTCAAATGGTGTTTCCTTTCGTAACTGCTGTCAGATAAAGTTGACAAATTCATTGCATATTCTTTGATCTTTTGCGATATAATTGATATTTTGAATTATGGTAGCCTTTCTTTGGTTCTATTTAGGTCCATCGTATTTGAATATTTATATTTCGTTACGCATATAATTTTATTTAATCAAAATTTACCTTCGTAATTTGGAATGAAAACAAACGAGTAACTAATTTCTGAAACACCGGTTTGGGGGAAAACAACGTGCTTTCGAGATTGTATCTTTGACGACGATGTGTTTAAACTTTGATAAATTACGAAGAAGGGCAGGAAATTTGTAACATTAAACAATGATAATGGGTGACACACTTTCTCGAGCGAGTACTTTTGGCAGTCTCCCTTTTACTGTTCGTATTTTCGTAATATTTTAGATTTTTTTCCAGCGGCAATGCAACATTTTTTATTGAGCGGGGTTCAAATAAACATTTTTTATTTTAGGATTTTGCCAAAATCGTAGTCGGCGGATCCGTCAATCAACTAATTAATTTGGTCTCGCCTTATCAAGTTTTAAAACTAGACATTCACCAGCAGGTTGTGGAAAGAAATCCGCCACTTTTTATAAAAAGAAGCAATCTCATTAATGTCCTTAAAAAAATTTTCACAAGTACACTGGTCGTACTTATGAATGTAAAACAGTTTCTTTGACTTTGAATTCAATTTGATATCCTGTTTCAAGTCTGGGAAAATATAAATTGACATATGACATGACATATATATTTTGTTAGAATGTATGGTGCAGACATCTTTAAAAGACTTAATTGGCGGTTACAAATTTGGAGAAAACATTTTTTTAAAAAGAAGGTGATAACTCTCATCAACCCATGAAGTCAGTTGCCAGAGGAACAGGAGGGGCTGAATTTTGCAGTTACATGTTTTGGGTTTATAGACCTCCTTCCTCAGACTTTAAAACACTTTTTGATTACTTGAAATGACACTTGTTTTTTATAATTGTAGTATAGGAAGCATCAAGTGCAAGACTCTTCAAAACTGAAGAACAACTACATCTTCCCCTCTCTTTTTTTTCTATTCAAATTTTTGAATTAATATATATATCTACAGTAGTTGGATTATTTAGAGGATATTTGGTATTTTGTAGATTTATTTGTGGTTGATGTTTTCTCATCACAGTTGTATAAACTATAAAAAAAACTGACACTGAACTTTTAAAACAAATTTTTTATTTTTGCTATGATTTTAAATGAAATGCCAAATATGATTGCAAGGATTAATTCTGATTCTAAGACGGTGAGTTTTGAATGATTTTTCAGATCATTGGTTGGCACTCGGTTTGCTGTGAATTTAATTTTAAAGTTCAATAAACTTTCTTCAATTTAATGAATATTCAGTTTATAAAAATCAAATCTGGACACAAATCAATTTCATCTTTGAAGTTGATAGTGCTGAGGCTTTGAAGAATTTGACACTTATAATCAAACAAATGACTTAAAGAATATTTGATTGACATAATGATTATTATTAAAACATTTGGAAATAAAGAACATTCAATTTCTATTTATATTGATGGCAATATTCAAACAGAAAATTCCAAAATAAACGATTTGTTTTCTTGGGAGGCATTTAAACACAAAAATAACATATGTTTTGCAATTTAAAACCCTGCAAATAACCGCATCTTCAGGCCGTGTATAAAGAAGTTAAATTAATTTCACCATTTATGATTGCTGTAACCTTGTCTTTGTATGCTTAGTCTATTTCATACTTTGTTGTTGTTGTTGATTTTTTTTATGTGAATATGCATATTTATATATATGTAACCTTTCGGGAACAATAAAAATAAAATAAAATAAATAAAACAAGTATTTGTCACAAAGGTGACAAGATCCCCCGCCGCAAATTGATGTTAACAAAAAGAAGCGGGGCGGACGTACGGACGGACGTACACAGAGCTGAATACTATGTCCCCCGTGAAGACTCAAGGTTAATGGGTTCATGAGATATGGCCCTAACAACATTTTCAAAACTGGTCAAAGTCTCGCTGTGACCTTGAAAATGAGGTCAAGGTCAACATAAGCTTTTCAGGTTTGCGTATTCCCCAGATGAAGACTGGTACCAAGTTTGAAGATTCTAGGTTGAGCGGTTCATTAGATATCGCGCTAAAAACATTTTCAAAACTGGTCAAAGTCTCGCTGTGACCTTGAAAATGAGGTCAAGGTCACCAAAAGCTTTTCAGGTCTGCTTATTCCCCAGATGAAGACTGGTGCCAAGTTTGAAGATTCTAGGTTGAGCGGTTCATTAGATATCACGCTTACAACATTTTCAAAACTGGTCAAAGTCTCGCTGTGACCTTGAAAATGAGGTCAAGGTCAACAAAAACTTTTCAGGTCTGCGTATTCCCCAGATGAAGACTGGTGCCAAGTTTGAAGATTCTACGTTGAGCGGTTCATTAGATATCGGGCTAACAACATTTTCAAAACTGGTCAAAGTCTCGCTGTGACCTTGAAAATGAGGTCAAGGTCACCAAAAGCTTTTCAGGTTTGCATATACCCCAGATGAAGACTGGTACCAAGTTTAAAGGTTCTAGGTTGAGAAGTTCATTAGATATGGCGCTAACAACATTTTCAAAACTGGTCAAAGTCTTGCTGTGGTCTTGAAAATTAGGTCAAGGTCACCAAAAGCTTTTCAGGTCTGCGTATTCCCCAGATGAAGACTGGTACCAAGTTTGAAGATTCTAGGTTGAGCAGTTCATTAGATATCGCGCTAACAACATTTTCAAAACTGGTCAAAGTTTCACTGTGACCTTGAAAATGAGGTCAAGGTCAACAAAAACTTTTCAGGTCTGCGTATTCCCCAGATGAAGACTGGTGCCAAGTTTGAAGATTCTACGTTGAGCGGTTCATTAGATATCGCGCTAACAACATTTTCAAAACTGGTCAAAGTCTCGCTGTGACCTTGAAAATGAGGTCAAGGTCACCAAAAGCTTTTCAGGTTTGCATATACCCCAGATGAAGACTGGTACCAAGTTTAAAGGTTCTAGGTTGAGAAGTTCATTAGATATCGCGCTAACAACATTTTCAAAACTGGTCAGTCTCGCTGTGGTCTTGAAAATTAGGTCAAGGTCACCAAAAGCTTTTCAGGTCTGCGTATTCCCCAGATGAAGACTGGTACCAAGTTTGAAGATTCTAGGTTGAGCAGTTCATTAGATATCGCGCTAACAACATTTTCAAAACTGGTCAAAGTTTCGCTGTGACCTTGAAAATGAGGTCAAGGTCAACAAAAACTTTTCAGGTCTGCGTATTCCCCAGATGAAGACTGGTACCAAGTTTGAAGATTCTAGGTTGAGCGATTCATTAGATATCGCGCTAACAAGAAGCGGGACGGACAGACGTACGGAGCTGAATACTATATCCCCCGCTTCGCGCTAAATGCGCGGCGGTGGATAAATACAAAAGTTAATTTCATAATGTGTTTGTCTACACAAGGTTTACAAGGTAAACTTGTATAACTGGCGAATATTGTATGTTATATGGTAAGTAAGTATGGTAATAAGTACTGCTGAAAGCAATGACCAAACCATATCAATTTAACAAGAAACACAGTGGATATCATTGCAATCCTTGCCTTAAAAATACAGCTCTCGAATTGGTTCATGACATTGTTCTTTTGAACTTCTTTCTGTGGAGGCTTGATTTAAATTAACTTTAAAAAAAAAAAAAATGCCGGTAGATGTTCAAACCACCAGAACTCTCTGTTTTGATTGAAAATGTTGTTTTGAATGTGTATGCAATGATTATACATATATAATAAATTTTAGATTTAAGTCTTTAACCATTTACCAGGGACATGCACTCATAACCCAAGAAGACTAGAAGCATGTATACATTCAAACTTAACAATTTGACAAACTATTGCAAGGAAAGTAGTATTTCACACATATTCCTCTCATATCAGAATTATATGTTCAGAGAGGTTACCGTCATCAAAATCTACAATATTCTAGATCATATTGCTGTCAAGTCATCTCCTTATTTTCCAAACTACTTTATTCCAAAATCTCACATGACACAATTTCAATTTATTTGTTTAAAAAAAGTATGCATTGATGTCATAACAAAATATCATGCCACAAATCTGTATTGATATTGTTAATACTTCAATGACTTCCTTCCAATATGAAACTCAATAAATATCTTCCCTCATTTCCATTTTATTTACAATCCACAGACTAGTTCAAAGCTGTGAATACACATCTTCTTCCGTTGACTTGACCTTGACCTCTTCAGTTTCTGGTTGACCCAGTCTTGCTGCCTGAATGCAGAACTGCATGATGTACATGTAGGGACCAATATGTCAGAAGATAGAATAAGAAATTCTGAATGAATCTGACGTCTTTTGAGATTCATAATGGTTATTTATTGTAAAACATTCTTGCTATTTTTTCATTTTCATGTCATATTCATACACATTTTCACTTTTGAAATATCAAACTTTCATTTTTTATTAACAAAAGGATAAGACTTTGTCAATGGATTGATACATTGAACTTACTTTGCATTGAAATAAATAAATCTTTTATGTGATATTCAACACCTCAGCTTCAAGGCATATTCTGTCCTCATATAACGTATCGTCTACAGCTGAATTGCTGAATATTTGTTCTTTTAAAATTATTATCAATCAATTTCTCTGCTTTCAGATTTATCTTTCCTCTGTTATATAGCTGTTGAAGTATATTGCACATGCAAATGTGAAACAACCTCCCTATCCAATATTTGCTTCAGTCTGAGATGTGATATTTCTTTTCATCTTCACATACAATAGGTTTTCTAATCTTTTGGTGCATGTATGCTAGAGATGCTTAGTATGACCTTGACTGTTGATTGATGTCAATTAACTGTTCTTTGGGTTCAACTGGGCTGAAGACCAAAAAAGTGGAAGATATCGCAGGGAGGATGTCAACTGTCTCACTCAATCTGTATTAGCTGGATTATACATTTAAAGTCTATCTTTTTCTATGACCCTATGATAGATCTTGACCACCCACCTCCCTAGAAGTCCTAATCCAGAGATCGGCAATCAGACCAACGCCATGACACAGGCTGACCAGCTATGAACCTGGATCACAACATCAGCTTGAACAACATTAAAACTTTGAAAAAAACTTCTAAAAAAAAATCAAAAATCTTGAACAGATCCATATCATGAAGACTAACATTGTACCAGCCCTGAACAGAGATAATGGATACTTCATTCCAAATCCCTCCACTTCCTCAATAATCATTGTTGATATATCAATCATCCAATCTCATTCACCATCCACTCATGTAACACAACTTGACAACAACTTTAGTACTATGTAGAAATGTTGCCTACATAAGAATAAAGAAGTTAAGTATATCCATCAATATACTTGTCATCTTACTATAACGAAAGACAATTCAGAAGTCATTTCTATAACCCAAGAAAACTTTGTTTGGTGGAGAGAAGGTACTGTTTGAACATTTTTAGCTATGGTACAATGGCAGGCAAGGACATTGGAATCTCCACATAATCAAAGTGAGCATTGTGTGCCTGACAAAGGCAAGAATTCGTCTGAATTAGTGATTCTGTCAGACCAGCACAAAACTCCTCTCAAAATACACCTTGCTCAGATAGACGGATGAACAGACTGACACAGGCGTTTCAGGACTGATGAGCTAGAAATACTTGGTTTTCACCATTGCACCGATAAAAGACTAGGACGAACAGAGGTCATTTCTCTATCCCCAGAAAACGTTGTTTGGCGGATATAAGATGCTGTTTGAACATGTTTAGCTATGGCTACAAAGGACATTGGTATGTAACAAGCTCCACATCAGAATAATTCTGAATGAACACTGTCTGCTGATCATCCTGATCTAAATAGGAAATCCCATCAAAATCTCATCAAGTTAACTCAGAAGGAATATGTATTCATTGCTCTATGCATGTATGGAAATCCTGAATCACTGTGTAGAATAAGATGCTGCATGACTGTTGGTTCGGAAGATACAGAGATGCTCTGGCAAACATGCTTGAATCTAGCAGCTTGTATATAGTGTGTCACATTTGTTCTGAATGATTCAAAAGTCTCATAAAAGGTATTTTTTAATATTCAGCTAAGCCATGCAAAAAAAATTTTGCTTGACATTGTTACCTATACAATTCAAAGTAAATGTTTTGGGGTTTTCATACTACTTTTCTTTCTTGTCATAAGTTATATACAACTTAAGTATTGATAAGGTTTCAATCTCCGTCATCTGGACATAAAGAATAGGAAAATGTGTACCATATACTTGTTAAACAGTGGAACACATTGAATCAATTAATCTCTTGCTGATGGAGACACCACAGTACTAAAACATATATCAGAGTTTGAAGGAGATCATGATGATCATAAAGTGGGTCACCCATCACGGTATAATTGTGGCTTATGTTGCTGAACTTCACTGATAATGGTCAACTGAATATGCATGAATTGAGTCTATGATAATCAGAAGTTATGAAGCTCTTTATTAGACAAGATGTTCTTGATCTTTGACAAAATCTGCATTGGCTTTGTGAACATACATTCAGAACTGTTCTAGTAAACCTCAGGAATGTGATGATTAATTAATTAACAAAAAAATGTGGTTTTGAATTTGATTATAAGACAATGTGGAAGATTTGATTGAAATATCATTATGCAGAGGAAAGGACTAAATACATGCAAGTACTCCAACTTAGTGAAACCCTCTACAATGTACAATGCTTATATATCATATTGTGGAAGATCTGCCAGACATTTGAACCATTGATGCAAACACAACTGTAAATAAGAGAGTATCTGAATTATCAGGTGCAATGCCAAATTCCGGTCAGATTGATATAAGGATAACAAATTCTGGGGTGAGAAAATTGTTAAATCAGATTTTTACAAGATACATGATCAGAAGGAAATTGTGACATTTAATTCTTTAACGTGGGATATTCTGATATCAGACTCTGGAGTGAGGGGCATTGGAATATCAGATTCTGAAGTGAAAGGAATTTTTGAAATCAGATTCTGAAGTGAGGAAAATCATGATATAAGATTCTAGACTGAAGAACACAATGGTATCAGATCTTTTGGTGATACAGTGATATCATATTCTATATTGAGGAATAGTATGATATCAGATTCTGGATTGATATGAGATCCTGGAGTGAGGGCAATATAGTGATATCAAAACACATACGTCACAGACCATAACAGGAGAATCTGAAGAAGAGGAAACTGTGAATCCATCTTATTTTCTTACTATGCTTCTCACCATTTCTGTTTATAATCATAGCATACAAAGTGATAATGGACAGTTTAATACCTGATATTAAAAGATTACTGCCTTCAATTTTCTTTAAAGATTACTTGATATAGTGATGGTAAAATTTAAATTCAAATAAAACTATTTCAACATATATTTGAATGCACAGTAAAACTACTACGGAACTTCTAGGTCATATAAGAAACAGTCCTGGTCAGACATATGCACCTAAGTACCAAAGATTGAGCACCCCTGGAGCTGTATAATTAATCCCTTGCCATGTCAGTTGGTCAGATCGTCCTGTCACTGATGTCTTTCACAGCTGACCGGTCCAGTTTCATTCATTATTGATCTACAGCCACACAATCTTGTGGTCATTCATAGAAAATAGCCATTAGCAAGAGACAGAGGTATCCCCAATTTCCCACTAATGGGAGTTGTGAGGAGCAGCCTTGAACCAGCATTGTTTGTAGAGGAATATAGAATGAGTTTTGTTGCCAGATGTTTAAGTTGTCAGTGTTGATAAAATTCTTCCGAGGCATTTAGAAGTTGGTGTGATAATACAAGACAAATATTATGGATGACAACTTCTTTATTGATTTTACACAATGATCGTGTGCCAAATCTTGCCCCTTCTTCAGGTGACTGATAATGAATAATGAATTGGGATTTATATACATTGTGTTGGTTTCATGTTAATCTATGTATATAAATACCAAACTGTATATTACATTATCAGTCACCTGAAGAAGGGGTCATAGGGTCACCAAACCAATAACTTGTAATCTTCATGAGGAAAGGAACCATTGCAAAAGATTGTTGTGCTCTTGAACCTTTACTTCTGGAGAATAAGATATAGGCCTCAAAAGTGTTGCATCTAACCTGCCTAAGGGGCAACTAAATTACAGTTTGTTGTAGAATAAAAATTGTACTTTGTCAGAGAAATTGCATTCAAGATATCGTATCTGTAGCGTCAGTGATTCAAAAGTTATTTAAAGTTCAAAGTTTATCAACAATTGGATGGAAGAATGGACAGACGCATGCAATACAGTAGAACGCGGATATAACGAACTCCAAGGGACCAAATAATTTAGTTTGCTATATCTGGTGTTCGCTATACCCATATAATTTTGATGATATTATATAGGGACGGGACTTTAAAAATTTGTTCACTATATATCCGAGTTTGCTATATCCGTGTTCTACTGTAGTACAGGCTATGCCATACCATTCCATATGCGTATCCATATTCATATGCCTTCTGGCTGGATGAGTTTACATTTTTTGTGAAACCTGAAAGTATCTTTGGGTTAAGATAAGGCAATTTGGATTCAAATATAGCAGCTTGTTTAATCATTATAAGCACAAAACATCCAGCATCATTGAAACTGTGTATTTAATGTTGTTAGGTTTGGCTTCTAGCTATCCTAATCTGACCAGTTTTTGTCACTTTTGAGGTTACAGCTAGGATTCGATCCCATACCCTGAGTAAGGAACCAATCTATCACTTGCTGTCAATGTCTCTCTTATAAATTGTCTTTTTGGGTTTACAGGATTCGAAGACATACCCTTCATAAGGCACCAATCACTATAACTGGCTGTCAATGTCAGATTTCATATGTTGTTCTTAGTTGCAAGATTCAGATATATTAAAAGCTAGCTGCATCCAATCCAACTTCAGCCGTTTCAAAAGATCAATTTATTTCATGTTTTGTCCACCACCAATTCTTTATACTCCTTAGTAAGTTTGTCCTTCATAATTATTCTTTATTAAAATAAAGGGTTAGTGATGATAATAATTGCTATTTTATTGCATAAATAGAAAGCTGAACTAAGTGAAAACTTCCATATAATTTGAGAGTGAAAATGTGTGTAATATAGTGTCCTTAAAGGGGCAGTAGCACATTTTTAGGGGGAATATAAGGTGATGTCAGGAAAATGAAAATAAATAGTTCCAATTGAAAGACAATGTATTCAAACTAAATGAAGCTGTAATAATTCAAATATATAACGTAAAGTTCAGCCATGAGATTCATTTTTCATACAAAAATGAATTAAAGGTGTTCACAACAAAATGGCCGCCAATGGATTTTATGTGAAGCCTCATACTTTGTCCTCTGACTATGGATGATTGGCTTCTGAAATGAGATTTTTGACACTGTCAAAATAATACATTTAGTATTAACTTACAATTATCAGTGAAAATTACAAAATATAAAATTATGAAAAAACGTGCTACTGCCCCTTTAAGATTTACATGGTCGTAGTGGTCTGCTTCTAATCTAATTCTATTCTGACAGGATAAAATGTACCATTTGCTTAAACTGTTCAAGAAACAGCTAATGCAAAAGAAGACATATTGTGATAGACATATAAAAGCTAAAGATCCATCATTCAAAAAAGCAAAAAGCAAAAGTTGAATTATCCCAAAGGACAGTGTTGAATCAAGTCTTAAATCTTTCAGAAACAATAAATTGCAACATTATTATACTGCTTTTTCCATCTCAGATCATCTATCAATTTCACAATCATGAAATTCAATAACTAATAAAAAGAAGCATAACATTCCTTGTTAGGATTTTATTTCATTAAACATGAATAATAAAACATCTCAAACAACAAGCATTTAATTCAATTTTGTTCACATATTTTATGTTAAATAGGAAGAAGTCATCAATTATGTCAAATTCTACATAATATTTTCATTTGAAAAATATATTGAGATCTTGGATCTAATTACATTATTTCACCAAAAAACCTAACTTAGCGATAGCAATATCCAATTTTTTCAGAAAATGTATTGAAATTGTGAACAATCAATCAATTATGATAAAATTCAATATATATTCATTTGAAAATATATTAAGATCTTAAATCTCATTACATTATTTTGTCAAGTTCATATTCCCAAATTTCTCTACTTTAATATCTTAAATCTGATTACATTATTTTGTCAAGTTCATATTCCCAAATTTTCTAACTTTATGAAAGATATTTTCATTTCACATTGAGAATAAATTTTATTACAACAATAGTTAAACACTGACAACTCAATGATGTAGTTGCTTCCTCACACAAAGTTGTCATCTCATGGGAAACATGTGAAGAGCATAGAGAACTTCAAGAGTCATGAAATCAATTAAAGAAGAAATTCTGGAGAAACTCAAGCTTGAATATCAATATTTATTTCAATTTCATTCAGAGTACAAGTCTGTGGATAAAAATATTTACCGCAAACCAAAGATTAAACTGCATTTTGGCACCTTAGCCCTTGTATTTTGTCAACAAACTTGTCTGATGAAAAGGGTCAATCGACCCCCGAAAAATCACAATTAAAACGTGAAAACCGATTTGAGGAATTTACATGTGTTTAAACGGTATTCCCTCCCCCTACTGTATTTGACTTTCTAGTACCGCTATGTACGTATTATTCATTTGATCCAAAGCTATGACATTCCATTCTTTTCCATCTCCATAGTGCAATTTAGCGCCGCACTTTCAATAGTTTCTGTGATTGAACATGCAATTGAATGCATAAAATTGCAAGAACTTGGTTTATGAGACTGTAATTTAAGAGATACGTAGACCTAGCATTCTAGTGTTGTGACAAAAAATTAACAATAGAAAATGCTGTAAAAAAAGTAATGGAGAAATAGAACTAAAAATGTTGACCAGTGAGGTTAAATTTGCAAGTTGCTGTTCAAGGTTGTAGGAAGTTTTATCTGGGGAAAGTTTGTAGTCCTACTCCGGGACATGGTTTAATTAAAGGGAGATTAGCACAGGTTTTAAGGTAAAAAAAATAGAGCCAGTGGCTCTGTAGCTCATCAGGCTTCATATCAATTTTGCATTAGGGTGTGGCAAATGTGGTTCCTCCCTTACTTTGGACCACAGTACAATTTGGATTCCTCCTTATCTAACCTAGGAGTTTTCACACAAAGTTTCAACTTTCTAGGCCTGATGCTTCTTGAGATAAAGATGAAAATAGGTTAGAGAGTGGCCCCTCGAGGCCCTTATTAGGGGCCACTGGGCAACAAAAGCTATAAATCATAATCCTCACTAGTAAAAGAGTATATTCACAAGGTTTCAGCTTTTTGGGCCTATTGCTTCTGGAGAAGGAGATGAAAATAGGTTGTAAGGGTGTGGTCCCTCTGGCCCTTAAGAAGGTTTAAAGGGCCACCAAAGCTACAATTTATAATCCTCACTAGTCAAGGAGTATGTACACCAAGTTTCAGCTTTCTAGGCCTTTTGCTTCTGGAGAAGAAAATGAAAATAGGTCTTTAGGGCGTGGCCCCTGTGGCCCTTATTAGAGGCCACAGGGCCACCAAAGCTACGATTTTTAATCCTTACTAGTCAAGGAGTCTCTACACAAAGTTTCAGCTTTCTAGGCCTTATGGTTCTGGAGAATAAATGAAAAAGGTTTTTTGGGCATGGCCCCTGTGGCCCTTTTTAGGGGTCACAGGGCCACCAAAGCTACAATTTATAATCCCCACTAGTAAAGGAGTCTGTACACCAAGTTTCAGCTTTCTAGGCCTTATACTTTTGGAGAAGAAGATGAAAATAGGTTTTTTCGAGCGTGGCCCCTGTGGCCCTTATTAGGGGCCACCAAAGCTACAATTTATAATCCCCACTAGTAAAGGAGTCTATACAACAAGTTTCAGCTTTCTAGGCCTTATCCTTTTGTAGAAGAAGATGAAAATAGGTTTTTAGGGCGTGGCCCCTGTGGCCCTTATTAGGGGTCACAGGGCCACCAAAGCTACAATTTATAATCCTCACTAGTAAAGGAGTCTGTACACCAAGTTTCAGCTTTCTAGGCCTTATGGTTCTGGAGAAGAAGATGAAAATAGGTTTTTAGGGCGTGGCCCCTATGGCCCTTATTAGGGGTTACAGGGCCACCAAAGCTACAATTTATAATCCCCACTAATCAAGGATTCTGTACACCAAGTTTCAGCTTTCTAGGCCTTGTGGTTCTGGAGAAGAAGTCGAAATTCCACAAAGTTTACGCAGATGAGCTAAAAAGTGATGTCAGGAAAACATTAAAATACCTTACCAATTGTAAGATCTGTTATTAGATTAAAAGAAGCAGTACCATGAATATGTATTATGTTTGGATAGGATAAGCAAATCCATTTCACTATCACAAGTGATCAAAAGATGTTCATACAAAAGTGGCCACAAGTAGTTTTTGCTTGATCCTTGCCTTAATCTACAACTACAGATAATCCAGTTGAGTAATGAGATGTTTGACCCTCTGAAAAATGCATAATGCATAAACTAATAATTATTTGGAAATTTGAAAAAAACTTGTTACTTTAATTGATATATCTTTCCATAAAAATAAAAAAGAACTTAAGAGATGAATGCAAGCAACAAAGAAGTTTGTCTTTTAAAAATTTGACAAATTGAAATATTGGAATTGAAAATGTCTGAATCGAATTAATGTAAACGAGCTTGATTATACACAGTCCGTAACTTCTCATGGTTTTGGTTGGTTAGTTATGAAGAATTTTGTTTCTTATTCCCATTATAATGCATAACAGACCTCTTGCCTAGTAGCTAACAGTACTTTGTAAGCTTACCGGTAATACACACATGAGATAATCTGGTAAACTTCTGAGAATTTTTGTTTTGCCATTAGGATTACACAACAACTACTTTTCGGCTTGCTAATTTGCAAGGTTAAATACACATATGAGATAATCAAGTGACTATATGCTAAACTTCTGAGGGTTCTTTCTTGTCATTACGATTACAAAACAACTACTTTTTGGCTTGCTACTCTGCAAGGTTATCACACGCACTACATAATATGGAGAGTATATAATAGACTGTGACACTGTTGTGTGATGTTGTTGTGCTGATAGGAGCAGAGATAACAAGCTCTGTTTGCTCCAATTGGGGGAGAAGCCATGATTGATGTCCATCGGGGAATCTAAAAAGCATTTTTTGTAGACAATTAGGAAACATAAAACACTTTGGGGAAAGTTTCTGAGATATTTGTTTTGGTGCAAAAAAGGATCTTTCAGATATATTGTTTTGCTGTTGTAGTTTGAAAATAGTTCAAATTATGCTATGAACAAGTATCACATATATATTAATAACACTGATAAATTGTTTGAGAGGCATTTTGGACGTTTGAAATATCAAATAGACAAGCAGTTTATTGATTATCACTTACTTCATTGTAGAATGTAGAAACTTTTCGGTATAGATCCTTTTACTTGACAACGGTATAAGAATACCGAAACGTCGCTACATTCTACAATAAAGATTTTAATAATCCATAAACTTAATAACATTGATGTTGTTAATAAAACACTGTTATTAAGTCATAAAGCTCTCTATGAGGTAACTATATATTTTTTCCCTTATGAAGAGTTTCTTATAATTTAGTAATATATAGGAAATTAAAAACTCAAAATTTTCCAAAATCAGGTAAACCATGATTCCCAAATAGTATACTTAATGTTATATGAATGATGAATGATATGACTATTTTATGTACTTTAATAGTTTAATCTTACAATGCAGATGTATGAACTTCTTTTAATTTTATCTAAGATTATTAACATCAATTATTGATATATCTTTAAGAAGCAGTTTCACATGACCATCGAGATCATTTAACAAATTATGTTTAACATGGTATAACTGAATCATCATTGACTGCATGTTCAAATGTGCTAAGCGTAAAGAAATTTACCCAGTTGATTTAACAATTGAAAGAAACTTTCAAAAGTTTGTTTGCAAATGATCTTGTACGCGTTCCCAAATTATAAAACCGACATCATTTTTATTGACAATATATCCTATCACTTGAAATTCCCCTTTCGTTATTTAGCATTCAAATCTAAACAATTATGATTATAAGTTTCAAATTTCAGTAACCTTCAAAAATATTTTTATATTTTTATTTTCAGATAAAACCTAAAAGTATTTTTGTATTTTTGTGGATTCTATTGAATACACTAACAGTTTCTAAGAATTTAATTTTGATGATTTTTTCTTCTTGAAATCATCCATTATCACAGAGGAAACTTCATGAGTGTCATATAGATCTAATCTGAGATCATTATGAGATGAACAATTACAAGAAAACTTCTTTGAGAGGCATTTCAGACAATCATGCAGAGGAATCTATGGATGACAACTTCTTTGTTCATTGTATAAAACGTTTCAACACAGGACACTCATTGTTTCATAAAATTTTACCTTTCTCTTAAAAGGAAATAACATATCAGATTAATTTGATAAATAACTACTTTCAAATCATGAGTCTGAATCTTAATTGTCCTTAGAAAAGTGACCTTCACACAATCTGAACCGTAAGAATATTTTACCTGTTTTTATCCAAAAAATAGTTATATGACCTTAGACGTAACTGAAAAGATGGTTTGGATAGTAGATAATCATTTTCATCTATTAAAATAGACATTCTATCAATAATTGTCTTCCTTTATGAGCAAGTTAAATGGTTAAAGGCCCATTTAACAAAGGATGTTTGTGTTTTGTGGAATTACACAGGGATTTTCTCCATGAAAGACCACCAACCAGTCAAGATAAACTTTTATTTCAAAGCAAGACATTTTTGGACTTAATAAGATAAATGTTTGTTTTCAAAGTGGCTCACTAGACAAAGCATGTTCCATTGAAATATATCAAAGCCAATTAGTTGCAAGATCTATTTAACAAAACATTCATTTACCAGCAACTTCAAAAGATCATATGAGAGTATTTTGCCCAATGATGAGTTATTGTCTGTAATATAAAGTAATTTTTGGCTCATTTAACAAAGCTTTGTTTCAAGTTTGAAAAAGTTCAAAACCGGTTCTCCATGGGGCCTCCCACACATTCCTAAAAACATCTTGAAGAGAAACAGGTTTTCATTATGAGGATGATTCTCCCCCATGATAAATCATCATCAAAACTTAGTGTTTCATGGATCATTTTACAATACACATCCAGGTTCTATTGAATAACCAAAGACTCACTTCTAAAAGGTAATTATTTCTGAAGGAACACACTCTTTACAAGATCACAAGATATCAATATCAAATACTAGTTACTTGATGTATAACATGTTTCCATAATGAAATTAATATTACCCATGATAAATCATAAGTTGAAAGATTATTAACATATTGCTCATCTAACAAAGAAAGTTCAATTTTCAAAAAAGAATTGCTCTCAAGATGTGATCAAAAACAAGTAAATTGATGAAAAACATTTTTTTTAAGACTAAGTTTTCCCACGTAATATTTATTTGTCTGGAAATAAACATCCCCTCTGGCAAATTTGTAATATATAATTGTTCATGCATGTTGGCTCCAAATGATCATGGAAAAACAATAAATCTTGACGTAAACATGTTTTCATAATATAAGTTATTTCCCCCTGGATAATTGATCGTCTGTTATGATAGAATAACTGCAAGAAAATCAAGTTTCCATTAGATTTATCAAAGATGTTTTGCAGTTTCTAACATGATATCTAAAAAATAGACAACTTTTTGTACTCAAAGCAACCTTGTATAAAAAAAAACCCCAATGATGACCATAATAATAAACTCTACTACAACATGATCATTGAATTATAAGATAATGTTTTTTCTAATACAAGATTCATATTCAAATAAATGATAGAATGCTGAAACATTAATAAAACATTTGTCAATTGAAACATAATAACATGTCAATTTATATCAAAAACTAAAAAATCAAATATCTTAAAAAATATTTAAGGTGATTTGATCTTAACAAAAATACTAGAACTTATATAAGAAGATTGGCTTATATTTTCTGGATGTCTCTTGCAGTTGTTTCTAGTGAGGAACTATATATGCACATCACAAATAAATGTGAGAAACCACTTACAAAGTCAGTCCTAAAAGCTTTTCAACAAGTAAGTCTGACTTTATTGTGATATACACACCTCTAGAACAATAAATCTTCGTTACACTTTTCTCAGATTTCAGCAAATGGTGTGGATGTATTGAATTAACTGGATCCATTATTCAAAAGAAGAGAGAAGGTGTCTCGCTTAGAGTTAATAAATAAAATCATTTTGCTATAGGGCATGTCTCGTCTGTAACCCCTTCAGTCAGAGAGGGATAAGTTTCACACATTTACATCTCCTATTGTCAGGGAGTTTACAGGAAGAAGCTATCAGATTCCTTGACAGTTAGTTAGGCCCATAGGACACATCAGTGACAAGAAGAAGTAGGTAGAATATAAGAATATACATCTTCATAACTTGTGTTAACAATGACGTCCTGTCAGCATGAGGATCCACTCAAGTATGCAGAGACAAGACCAACAAAATTTGGTAGTTATTAAAAAAAGGGTGGTAACTGTCATCAACCCGTGAAGTCAGCCACGGAAGGAACAGGAGGGGCTGAATTTTGCATTTACATATTTCGGGGGTTAGACCCCCTTCATCAGACTCCACCTCTTTTTTTAAATTTTATAACATAAGTATTAGGTATTAACTTTAGTTATTGTATTGAAATTTGAAAAATTCTTACTGGTATTGGAAATACCAAGTAATGAATCAATGATTTTTTAAAGAGGCCGATCGAGCCTCTTTCTGAGAAATAAGCTTTAGATCGGGAACGAGGCTGTTTTCGAATAGCGCGTCATAGTTTTTAGATCTATAAATAGCACGAGAAAAGCCCCTTCCCATAATGCAACGCTATATGTAAACAACATGGCTCGTTTGTGTCAGGGTGTCAAATGAATTTTGGCATTTATTTATTTATTTCTATGTCTTGCTCATTCCAATTATTATGACTTGGGGGTATACGAAAAAACTACAACATAAATTGTAATATCAAAATATTTCAATATTATAAATGACATAATTATTTATATAAATTTCCATTTATAGATTTCTTGCTTATCTCTGATGTAAACAAAGTATTTTGTTTGGATAATTATTTGTGAAATTTCTTTTCCATTTTAATGCAATATTTAATATCACAATATTTCAATATTAATTAGAAATGAAAATTATTTACATATATATTTATCAATTTATGGATTTCTTGCTAATCTCAACCCGACTCATAGTAAAACATTTTTTCTTCCAAAATATATCTTAGTCACTTAAATCACATGAAGTTTTTATGTTCGAAAAAGTGCAATACGGACTATGTATATTTCGGAGTGCGACAGCGCTGACGATTTTTTTTATATTCGATGCGAATCAACTATTCTTCTCAGTGTCACATTGATTGAGTGTCATATGTAGATTTCAATAAACAATCTGTTTGTCTGTCAATTTTCTTATGCAAACATTATTAACAAATTTTCTACAAATTAAACATCCAAGTAACTACAACACCGACCAAACAATCAGCTGACAATAATCCTAGTGGTCGCCATGATCAAGGCTTCGAGTTCGATCGGCTTTCCTCCGCCATTTTGAATTGTTTGCATTGCGAGAAAACAAATGTACTGTATCATGCTAATTCATTGAGTAAATCAAGAAAAAATAAGTGATTGATAGAAGAGGGACATGTTTACACGTGATGCATAATAAAAGTTATCAGTTAAGACAGTATTTTGTTGCAGTAAATGCCAGTAATGCATCTCACGCTCGTAGCTCCGATGATTGGCTTCATTTCACGATGTTTTTCTTTTTGGGGGGCGATACACTTTATTCTTTATCAAATTGTTAAATCATGAACAACTTGAATGATAACCTCATTAACATTTTGAATTTTTTTAAATTAAGTGTGAAATAATCATGTAAAAATCGTATTTATTAGTTAACAGGAATGTCCTCCGTGAATTTCGTTTCCACAAACAAACAAAATCACCGCTCGATGTGCTTGTCAGTGGCTTTATTTATTTTCGCAATTTTTTGGTTGTGAAGGGCGGATTAGAACAAATTACCAAATATGACATAGTTATTAACATAAAAAAAATAGAAAACAAAGTCGAATATATAAAATTTGACGTGTCGTGTGCAAAAGGGAATTCCCTCCCGAATATTTGTGGAACAGAAAATAGCCGCTCGATCTGGCCCTTTAAGTACTGAAATGTGTCATAGTCAATGTTATCATAGCAAAGTCATTTTTTCAGTTTCTTTGAGGATCGATGCAAACCCATTTAAAGATTTAAAGAGTGAGTGAGTGAGTTAGAGTTTCATATGAAAGAACATATTCTGAATATATATAATTGTCTCTCACAGAAAACATTATGTTTAATTTCAATATCAAAAAAAAAATTGAACTGTTGCTATGTTTGTGTCACTATCTCCTTTGTAACATATTTCAATCATGGGTTAGATAAATTGTCTCAGAAGTAGCCAATCTTTGCAAACTTCATTGTTAATTTTTTTTAAATCTAAAGTTCACCATTACTTTTGTAATGCAAAGTATTTCTTGCAGGTTCAACTTGCATGCATATTACGCTTGACACACTAACCATAGATAAACCAAGACAAATTGAATAGAAATCAAATATCCCTTGAGAACTGACAGTGCAAGATGGACAAAAGACAAGCATTATTGATTCAGTCACCAAGTCCCAAGGACATGAGGAGATTGATGACATTAACCAGAGAACATAAAACATTGGAGGAATACATGAATCAAGGGGAGGAGGAAAAGTTGTCCAGATATACAGTGGAAAAATTTGAATGCTTCTGAAATGCATGTTCGAACTATAGATTAGTGTTTGTGGGACATCGGAAAAGCAGAGCAGTCCCCAACTGAGGGTTTTGTCTTCCCCTGTTCCGACTTCTACAAAACCTCAATAAAAGAGGCATTTGCTAAGAAACACTGAGTATATAACAAACAAGTTATCTTGAATTTTGATTTGTGAACATGTCAATAGAATTTGGTGTACATTCGAAATAACTTGTATTTCGTGACCTCGGCCTTTGTTCACACAAATAATGAACACTTTTCATTGGGTATAACAATTACGTAATGATTAATAGTGTGAGAAGTTAAAATAAAGCTTTTTTTTGGTAAACCATGCCTTGCTGTGACCTTGACCTGTGATGGATTGTAGGGGAAACCTTTTCAAAACTTGTTGACTTTTCCAAAGATGATATATACCAAATTTGAGCTTCAAAGCTCAAAAACTTTTCAAGTTATCGTGTTTGCAAGGAGTTCATACAGTGATTACTATCTCGTGACCTTGACATTTAACCATGAGAATATAAACATGTCAAAACGGTTCTCCCGAGACAAGTGAAGCCACATTGATCTGCCGAAATCTAACAGTATGTGAAGGTTGCTTGAATATATTTTCAACTTCCCGTTGCATATTAATATATCTTTATATATTTTTCAACTTCTCTTTGTATATCTTCATTAAAAACAACAACACATCAAAAGTTTAGTTTTTTTACAAGTTCAATATAGAAATGACCTCGATGATTGTGCATGTTGCTTCCTGTGTAAACATCGACTGGCTAACTCACTGGGCTGACGATACTCGTGCTTGGTCTCTTGATTTTTTTCATCTGCATCATATAACTCAGGTATAGACTGACCCCCCTCTCTGACCCCCTAATTTCTGGTGTCAAATTCTTGGCTTATACCCGGTCATATACGGTAGGTTAATAAGTTTATGTATGAGTTCTGAAATGCTTAGTGGAAAAAAGTTAAAAAGATATAGAATTGTAGTATCTGAATGCTTGTGGAATGACTCTTTGAATCTTAGTGTCACAGAGTTCAAATGCCATGAGGAGATTGATGACATTAACCCGAAAACAAAAACATTGGACGAATAAACGAATGAATGAAGGGGAAAAGGAAGAGCTGTCAAGACATAGAGTGGGAACGTTTAAATGCTTCTGGAATGCATGTTTGAGTGACTCACATTGAATCTTAGAGTTGTCTTGAAGAAAAGAAGAAGTTGAAAACCTTAAAAGGCACCTATATACACGATGACTGTTCCAATACCAAGTTTCAATGAGCTTGGCATAGTCCTTTCAGTTCCGTTCCGTATTAAAACTTTAACTTAAAAAAAAAAATTGGTGGGGGATAAATGGAAAGGAAGTATCAGGAATGCTTGTTAATTATTAATGCAGATCAAATTTCAGTAGGCCATGGAGAAACCACATTATTTGTATAGAAAGTCCAGTGAACATAAAACACACTGACTTACCGTAGATGAAATTTCAGTTTTGTGACTTTTAAAAAAAAAATCATTTTAGCTTACCAGGCTTCATTCAATATATTATGTTAGAGGCCACAGGGTTACAAAATTATTGGTCATAAACCCTATTGATAGCAAAAGAGTCTGTACACAAGTTTCAGATTTCCAGAGTCAGTGCCTGGTCTAAGAAGTTAAAGGAGTTAGCTGAAGGGATTGACCTGATGCAGAGCACCATATGCCATGCAATCAGCCAATTTAAAATGGAGAAAAATGTGGATTTGTACATAGCATACGTTAATGAAGAAATGAGCAAAATCTGAAAAGAATCCAGTCAATAGTTGTTAAGATATTCCAATTCATCTGTATACATTGGTATGCCTAACACAATGTCCAACTTTCCTATAAAGCTGGCTGTTGGAGAAAACCAGCAAATCACATAAATATTTATTTCAAATCACAGAAAATCTTATTACGGATGCAATCTATTTTGTTTGGTGACATTAACAACTATTTGTGGTCCTTCAGCTACCTTGTGAAACAGAAGCAAGAGAACAATCCACCTTCCTGCTTGGTAAAAGTAGTTTTAACACCACACTATAACACTTCTATTCCAAAACATAAAACATTCAAATTTGGCAAAGAAAAAGTTATATTTTGTTTCTTTGCTAGCACATTTAAGAATTTTCTATACCAGAAAACAAAGAGAACAAGGTGAATTACTTGAATGACTAATTTAGGATTAGATCATTTATAATTGTTCTCAAATACTTTTTACAAAAGCCGATGTTTAACAGTTTACATTAGAGCATATGATTTTATTCATAAATATAACCCCCTTTTCACTTAAAATCAAAAAATTTAAATTCAACAAAAAATATCAAATTTTGCCAACCAGTAATTTCAATATTTTCAAGTAATACCCAAATCAATACAAATTACATTACAGAATCACAAATCCCTGCCATTAACTTTATATACTTTAATTGCTAGTCATACAGGAAACAGGCAATCCTGAATATTACCAAGATGAAAATCATAAAAACGACAAACACGAGCACGGCACATCAACAAAACACAGTTGGAAAGTACTCTGCTGTAATATCACAGATTTAAAACTTCCGTTTACCGATCCAATATCCAATTCCGTTTCTCACATGTGATATCAATGATTTTTTTTCATTTTCCAGAAAAGTATTGATTGCAATATCTGATGAAAAGAATACGAGTGCAGAATTTCAGTTTATGAATATGCAGGTTAGCAAGAAAACCTGCGATGAGATTATGACATGGAAATTTTGGTTTACAACTGTCAATTCCATACTGCAGTACATGTGTATGAGCTTTGCTATATTGGATTATTCTGACTTTTTCCAGGAAGGTTTCTATTAAACTGGATTACATAATCTCTTATAGATTGTTGAATAATGTGTAATTTAAACACAAAAAACTTACTGTGGAGTCGCACAATTGTTCAATTTTGATTGAAGATTTCAATAAAAGAGAATTGTTTTCGATTGTGAATTATTTTAATGTTTATCACAAAAACATTTTCCATAAACCTACCAAAAACATTCTGTCAGACTTTTAACTAACTTGTACTTTTAACACACAAAACACTGAAATGTTATCCTTCTTGAAACACTTAACTTACACTTAACAAAGATCTTATTCTGATTAAGAAGTTTCAGTAGCCTGGTGGCTAGGAAACATATCTTCAAATCATTATTTTGAATTTTGAAATTCTCAAACACCAATGAAAAACTCTGTAAATTAAATGATCACAAAATGGTAAATACCTGGGGCCCCTTTCACAAAGTAACCTTTACTAAGGTTAACCTTAACTCCCATTCTTTAACATTGAACTAAGGTTACCTTAGTGACTTACGATCACCTTAGTGATTTGTGAAAGGGGCCCCTGAGATACAGTCTGACAGTCCACTTCTCATGTGTACTTAAATTATCAAAGTTAATCTTTCCTTTTAGCTGATATGTCAGTTTATGAATACTACCAAAGACAGTTAGATAAAGATCTTCCTAGATTCTTTAGAATACCTTGTCAGTTGCCATGTATCCTAGAGGCTATTCTGTCTGTCAAGGAATCTAATACATTCTTCCTGTAAACTTGCTGACATAGGAGATGTAAATGTGTGAAACTTATCCCTCTCTGACTGAAGGGGTTACAGACGAGACATGCCCTATAGCAAAATGATTTTATTTATTAACTCTAAGTGAGACACCTTCTCTCGTCCTTTGAATAATGGATCCAGGTAATTCAATACATCCACACCATTTGCTGAAATCTGAGGAAAGTTTAAGCAAGAGATTTGTTTTAATGTCATGTATATCACTCTTAAAGCTTCAGTTTCTGCTCAAATGCTTTTGGCTTTACAGTTAAAGTGGTTTCTAACTTTTACCTGGGATGTACATCAGTGATGGCATGTTCTGTGCAAAGCTCAGTCCACCGCTATCAGTAAAGTTCAGCAACAACGGGCGTGACTCGCTGTAAGAGTGGGTTACTCGCTCGCTGCTGAATAAACTGAGAGTTTAAAGGGTTGATGCCCTGCCCCACACTTAGACATGAGTTGTGAGACTTGTGGTATCACCCTGGGTAAGGGACTTTATTCAAATTATGCCTCTGTTCACCCAGCAGGAAATGGGTACCTGGTAAAGATTTATGTTGGTGGTGACCGTGACCGCAACGTAAATGTCAGCTTGGTTTAGACCAAGGTAATGGAGCATAGAGCGTAAAGTCTGCAACACGGAGATTAGGTGCTATATAAAAGCTATCCATTCTTATAATTATTATCTTATTTCTTCACAAACGTTTTTTCTATCACTCCTGTACATGCAGACATACATGTATAGTGTAACTTATCAAAATTAACCTCCAATATGGGCTGGTATTTTGGCTTACAAAAGCTGTCAGAGACAGTTGGAAAAAGGTCTTCCCATACTGCTGAATGCCTTGTTGTTCACTGATGAGTCCTACAGGCTCTCCTGTCAGTCTTGGAGAGATTATAGAGCTTCCCACGGTCTTCCTGACAATAGGAGATGTAAATGTTGGAAACCTATCTGACTCTCTGATTGAAGGGGTTACAGACGAGACATGCCCTATAGCAAAAGGATTTTATTTATAAACTTTCAGAACAGGGGCTTCTTTTCCGCACTGAATAATGCAAGTAAATTCAATACATAAGCGCCAATGGCTAGGGATTATTCTATTTTGAGGAGATTTGTGGATTCTTCTACAGTATGATTACTCATAGAAGATACCTTGCTTAATTGGAAAAAGTAAGTCTTTACACTTATACATTTCTAATATGTTGAACGTTTTTTGTACAGGTTTACAGATGCATGGATTCACCTTAAATAATTACTCAAGGGAAAAATACCTCCTAACCTTATTTTAGTTGAATCAAACTTTGTAAGGCTTTTCATCTTACCTAGAAAATGTTCTTCTCACAGGTTTCCTAATTTGTAATGGTAAAACACTGGGTGAATGTACTTCTATTACTAAACCCATATTGACATCTATCAAATAAAAGGTTATATTATCTTCAAAGGGCTATACACTATTTCCCTGGCATAACCACAAACAATATCGAAGGTAACAAACCTATGATCCTATCCTAGATGGAATGTAACTCTGTATTATTTAATTGCATACATCTCATTTTCGAACTCCATCAAGGTATTGATACCATGAAGACACACAGCAAGTTTGGTTGACCTATCTTCAATAGTTTCTAATAAAAGTCCCCTTTTACTCGGACAGACTGACACACGGATGGATGTACGGATGGAGTTCAAACCTATATTCCCCTTCCATTTCGTGGCGAGGAATAATAAACTTACTTCAAACTTCCAACTAATAAACTTCAGACATAATTTGTGGATCAAGGAAAGAAAGCTGGTGTCAAGATAATATCAATTGGAATCAATAAACCAAAATGAATAATTGGTCTTGATCTCATTGAACACAAGCATTCTGTTTATTACATTCTCTTGGGATTCCTGATATGAAAATCAAGAAAAGATAATTGATGTCACAATAATAATCTCCAAAATCAATTTACCAAAATTACAGAATAGGGTCTACTTTAATACAAATAAAGTTTTCCTTAAACTTATCCTTACTATCATCCTTTAAAATTCTCCTTATTTTACAGAGATTTGCTTTGACGTCTGGCATAATTTGGGAATCAAGGAAAGATTAATCATGTCAAGATAATGTCAATTTGAATCAATTAGCCGAAATTCGGATCTGGGTGTCCTAGCCCACAGAATATTGCTCTTGATTTGAATATTCAAATCTGATCAGTTGTCAATATTCCAAAGAGTGATTGAGTTGGGGTTTTAACATGTTTTAACATGTTTCTAACAATGTTTCGATCAGCTGTTACACACATGGATGTTGCCAGGCATATAAAGAGGCAGTAGCACATTTTTAATTATAAATACGGTATATATTTTCAATTTTTCACTGATAATTGTATGTTATAATGCTAAATATATTAATTGGTAGTTTCAAATATTTCATAACACAAACCTATCATCCAAAGTCAGAGAACAAATTATTAAGAATCACATAAAGTCCATTGGCAGCCACTTTTGTGTGAACACCTTAAATTCATTTTATGTTAGAAAAAGAAATAGCATGGCTGAACTTTACATTATATATTTTTTCTTCATTGACGCTTCAATTAGTTTAAATACCTTGTCTTGCAATTGGAACCATTTGTTTTCATTTTCCTGACATCACCGAGAGTGGGCAGAATAAGGAGAAAGGGGTCAAAGCGTGAAAGAACAGATGGAAATAAAGGCATAATTAGAGAAAGACAGCAATTTCTAAAATAACTCAAATTTGCTCTGGTTTCTTCCTGTTAACTTGTCAAGTTTGAGAGACCTTGCCAGGAGCAAGAAGCTCCAAGTGGCCTAGCTCCCAAGGTCACTGAAGCACTGAACCACCACACCTTGATAAAGTATTGAGTAAAGTGGTGACATGAAGGTATTGGTCAAAATAATGAGTGAAATAATGGCCCCAAAAGAATAAATTGACCCAACCATGCTACGGTTTTTACTTAAAAGATGCAATATTATCAACATCCTTATAGATTTTGTAACATATTTTATTTTCTAAAAGAGAGAATTCAAAACAATTTTCCCTCATGAGTTAAATTTCTGTTACAAGTGGAATTTTTTTTTGGCTATGAAATTACAAATCTAGATGGATTGAACTAAAACTTTGTTTTTTGATCAGTGATGATAATAACTGAGGATTCAGAGAAAGCAAGCTGTAACCATTGAGAAGAAGTGATTGTGTGTTGACAATTTATAATAAATGTGGATTTCAAAGAATCAAGGAAAAAGCCAGATTGTAACAAAGGCAATGTTGGATGAAAACCCCATTCTACATCTACTGATGACAATGTTCCTTATATTACCCCTAGAAAAAACATAGACCTAATAGTACCAAAAGCAAAGTTTAGGGTCTAGTTGGTCACAAGTTCCCTTGCATAATCTGAAAATAATATTTAATACAAGATTGACCATTAAATTTCTTTTTTCCTATTATTTCATTGAAACCAACACCATCCACAATCATTTAACTTGTGGATGTCTCAATCCAAAATAATCATAAATATATTAGAGAAAAGGATGGGAGAATATTGTTGGAAAGGCACATAGTGAGAGACAGTAGGTTTTGGAATGACTCATATTTGGTCTTACTTCTACCCGTGGACCTCCAGCTTGGTAGACCCTACCAGGAGTATTGAGATCAACATGATTTGTAAATAAGGAGAAGAATGTTGATGGTACCAATTTTCCTGAAAGTCCATCAGTACCAATTAACCTAATTCATAGTTCAGGGTCTGATCTAATGCCAGATATATCTCAGGGAATCTTTGAGGTTGGCAATTCTAGTGTCATGATCTCTAAACAAAGACAAGATTGCTTAAGTCAATGACATATTCCATTAGCATCAATTGACCAAATCATATCCAAGGGTAAATATCAAACTTGGATACTATCTGGATATTGTAATAACTTAAAAAAAAAATCAATTTACTCTCAATAGTTTTGCACTATATATATAATATTTTCGGCCTAGACCATATTGAATAGAGCAGGTAAAATAGTCCAAGCAAGTATAAATTGGGCCAATACAAGCTTGTGCAGACAAATCAACTGGGAATGACATAAGTTATTGCTCTAAATCTTTCATAGTTATGACAGTTCAATGATCTCTTTTTAAAACTTCTGGTTTTTATGAAAATTAACTCACTCTTAGGGTGGAAGTAAATAATAATCAGGTTTATCGAAATTGTATAATATAATATAAATCAAGATTTTCTGTCATGTTCAAGTTACAGTTTCTAGGTCTGCTGTAAGGGTTTGACAATTTTGCTGATATATGTCACTCATTTACCAATGAATTTTATGTGAAGTTATTTAAAAAATCAATAAAGTTTTGGGGAGTTTTCAGCATATCCTTTTAGAAATTCCTTCATAATCCTATTTTCTGGCATCATTTTATAACTTGACAAAAGGTAGTTCATGTCAATGCACTCAAATAAAATCTATTGGCCAGACAAAAATAGAATATCCAGAATAAAACAAATTCAGTTATAAGAATACACAAGTCCCATAAAATTTAGACAACAAATCAACAATCCAAGTCACATAATTTGAAATAATTCGATCGAAATCTAGTTTCAATGCTTTCATCGGAGTATTCTTTACTGCAAATAGCAATGCTTAATCATTGGATATGAGATACTTAACATCCTGGCAATTGAAGGCATGATTTCAACACAGGTCTCAACAGGCCTGTATTGCACATGTAATGACACATGCTGCAGTTCATTGGTTAGTTGGACCGCTATCAGTGAAATTTAACAACATTGGGCACAGCCTTTTCACCAAGAGATACAAGTGAATACCTGGTTAAAGCAACATTCTTTGAGACTTCTAAAGGTAGAATTCAAATAAATTGACAACACCAATCTAATGATTAATACTTTGAATCCTTGGATTTAAACTTCTTACTTAAAATCTTTGATTGTGTAAAGATTTCACTAACTCTATGTATATAACATAAACTTGTACTTTAACAAAGTGAAACAAAGAAAGGTCAAACCGCCATTCTGTCCAATAGTTAGACTGAAAATAGAAACTTAGAACTTCTATGGTGAAAAAGCGTGAGTAATTTTGGCCAAGTAATTAGTGTCAGTGGCCAATCAAACACTAAGTGTCATCTTAATTAAACAAAAGTCACCTGCTGTGTCTCCTTACCTTTGACCCCACTGAATTAGCTACAAAAATAATTTATCAACAATATTAAAGATATCCTGTTCAAAATCAACTGCCTACGCAAAGCCTAAACGCCAGTTTCAGAAAGAGTTTTATGTGCTTGCCTACTATGAGAGAAAGCAATAGTCCAATCAGAAAGTAACTGGATATTGCTAACCACAGGGGTTCGAATCTCGGAGTGGACAATATAACAAAAGAAATTCAAACCCTGGACTTATAGTTAATAATTAAAAGATTGATCTATGATTCCAGTGCATTATAGTTTTGGGATAATATTAAGTATTAATTGCACCGCACGTTAAAATAATTGATGTATCCTGTTTTCGATCAGGTTTTAGTGACTGGAGTGTCCCCCCTTCTGTATTCTATATAATAGGTAGAGATTACGCTAAAATCCTTATTTCTTGACCGATTTTATTCAAATTTGAGCTTTATATAGGTTTATCTCCACAGATGAAAACGATATATGAGTGCAAAAGTCCAGGTTTTGCATATTTTTTGTTATATTGTGCACCCAGAGATTCGAACCCCTGTGTTGCTGACAATTGCCTCTAGGGCCGCTGATATCAGCACAGAAGGTTCAAGGGTCCGCAGCAAGGCTTGAAAACTGGCTCAGGCTTTGCGTAGGAAGCTGGTTCAAAATGTGTAATTACTTAACTTATGATACATACATATTCTCAAGCACAAAAAAAACCTAGCTAGATGGGTTGAACTTTCATCATAATTCATTTTCAAACATGAGGTGCAAAAAGTTTGACTCCAATCAAGTTCTGGATTGACATTTAGACGTTGGTAGGAACAACAAGATGTGTTGTGAATTTAGAACCAACAGAGTTTAATTCATAGTTTCTCAAAATTTATGAAAAAATTAAAGAACTTCTTTGTGTGATTATTTCTGTCAACTTATACAGATTATAAGATATCGCCTGCAACTTCTCAGATATGCACATAAAAGAACTCCTTAAATCACCTGGGGAACTATCACATTTGCATTTTCACAACTCAGTCCCATCGATATCGTAATCTTCTTACTTATTTGTTTAGACTTGTTGATATTTTTTAAAAGAAATGAATGCTTAATTTTAGAGAAATGTACTGATTTTAGCAATAGGAAAATTACAAAATAAAGCAAAACATTTTATTAAGGTGACATACGGAATAGGGGTCTTGACTACCCCTGTAATTGTTCAGATTTGGGTTGTTATGTAATTATCGTATATTACAGTCTATAAGGCGAGTTTTTTATACAAGAAATTGGGGGGTCAAAGAAGGGGGTCGCCTAGTAGACAAGGTCAAAAACTAGAGGCCAAGTGAGGGGTATCTGCCAACCCAACAAGTCAAACGAGTCAATGTTTACACCGGATGTCCATTACACAATCATCGATGTCATCTCAAATTTAATCTTGTAAAATAAAATACCTTTGTCTAATTGTTCATTTTAAATGAAAATATAGAGAGAAATAAGAATGAAAATTCAAAATAACTTATCAGAAAACAGAAACAAATATAGCATTACCAGTACGTTGACTGAACGTTTGTTTAGATTTCTGAATGAGAATTATGAAAACGAAACATGACACAATAATGGGAGTTTGTTGACTGTAGCCTTGCTTGTTATCAGAAGCAAATGATAAATCATTGAATAAAATAACAAACACCTAGGTAATTTATTTATTTTTTAATTACACATGACATTTCACTTAAAAATTACCGACCTAAATTTACCCTTACGCAATCTTGTCAACGAGTTGTCTGTCATGTCTACTGTTTCAACGACCTGCTAGAAGGGGGGTCGCCTTATTAATGAGATATATGATTTTGGCAGCAATTTGGGGGGCTGAGAAAGGGGGTCGCCCTATGTACGAGGTCGCCGTATACATTGTAATATACGGTATTCAAAACTTTTCAGATTCTGGTTTGCATGTAACCCTATAAACATTATTCACAACTTTTCAGATTCTGGTTGTACATTTAACCCTATAAACATTATTCACAACTTTTCAGATTCTGGTTGTACATTTAACCCTGTAAACATTATTCACAACTCTTCAGATTCTGCTTGTAATGTAACCCTATAAACATTATTCACAACTCTTCAGATTCTGGTTGTACATGTAACCCTATAAACATTATTCACAACTTTTCAGATTCTGGTTGTACATTTAACCCTATAAACATTATTCACAACTTTTCAGATTCTGGTTGTACATTTAACCCTGTAAATATTATTCACAACTCTTCAGATTGTGGTTGTACATGTAACCCTATAAACATTATTCACAACTCTTCAGATTCTGCTTGTACATGTAACCCTGTAAACATTATTCACAACTCTTCAGATTGTGGTTGTACATGTAACCCTATAAACATTATTCACATCTTCAGATTCTGGTTGTACATGTAACCCTATAAACATTATTCACAACTTTTCAGATTCTGGTTGTACATTTAACCCTATAAACATTATTCACAACTCTTCAAATTGTGATTGTACATTTAACCCTGTAAACATTATTCACAACTCTTCAAATTCTGATTGTACATGTAACCCTATAAACATTATTCACAACTCTTCAGATTCTGCTTGTAATGTAACCCTTTAAACATTATTCACAACTCTTCAGATTCTGCTTGTACATGTAACCCTATAAACATTATTCACAACTCTTCAGATTCTGGTTGTACATTTAACCCTTTAAACATTATTCACAACTCTTCAAATTGTGATTGTACATTTAACCCTGTAAACATTATTCACAACTCTTCAAATTCTGGTTGTACATGTAACTCTATAAACATTATTCACAACTCATCAGATTCTGGTTGTACATGTAACCCTGTAAACATTATTCACAACTCTTCAGATTCTGCTTGTAATGTAACCTTGTGAACATTATTCACAACTCTTCAGATTCTGCTTGTACATGTAACCCTATAAACATTATTCACAACTCTTCAAATTGTGATTGTACATGTAACCCTATAAACATTATTCACAACTCTTCAAATTGTGATTGTACATTTAACCCTATAAACATTATTCACAACTCTTCAGATTCTGGTTTTACATGTAACCCTATAAACATTATTCACAACTCTTTAAATTCTGGTTGTACATGTAACCCTATAAACATTATTCACAACTCTTCAGATTCTGCTTGTAATGTAACCCTTTAAACATTATTCACAACTCTTCAGATTCTGCTTGTAATGTAACCCTATAAACATTATTCACAACTCTTCAGATTCTGCTTGTACATGTAACCCTATAAACATTATTCACAACTCTTCAGATTCTGGTTTTACATTTAACCCTTTAAACATTATTCACAACTCTTCAAATTGTGATTGTACATTTAACCCTGTAAACATTATTCACAACTCTTCAGATTCTGCTTGTAATG
Source organism: Steromphala cineraria (assembly GCA_916613615.1). NCBI lineage: Eukaryota > Metazoa > Mollusca > Gastropoda > Trochida > Trochidae > Steromphala > Steromphala cineraria. The sequence goes on along the minus strand of OU744731.1, from coordinate 13,119,063 downwards.
TAACCTTGTGAACATTATTCACAACTTTTCAGATTCTGCTTGTACATGTAACCCTATAAATATTATTCACAACTCTTCAAATTGTGATTGTACATTTAACCCTGTAAACATTATTCACAACTCTTCAAATTCTGGTTGTACATGTAACTCTATAAACATTATTCACAACTCCTCAGATTCTGCTTGTACATGTAACCCTATAAACATTATTCACAACTCTTCAGATTCTGGTTGTACATGCATTTAACCCTTTAAACATTATTCACAACTCTTCAAATTGTGATTGTACATTTAACCCTGTAAACATTATTCACAACTCTTCAGATTCTGCTTGTAATGTAACCTTGTGAACATTATTCACAACTTTTCAGATTCTGCTTGTACATGTAACCCTATAAATATTATTCACAACTCTTCAAATTGTGATTGTACATTTAACCCTGTAAACATTATTCACAACTCTTCAAATTCTGGTTGTACATGTAACTCTATAAACATTATTCACAACTCCTCAGATTCTGGTTGTACATGTAACCCTATAAACATTATTCACAACTCTTCAGATTCTGGTTGTACATGTAACCCTATAAACATTATTCACAACTCTTCAGATTCTGGTTGTACATGTAACCCTATAAACATTATTCACAACTCTTCAGATTCTGGTTGTACATGTAACCCTATAAACATTATTCACAACTCTTCAGATTCTGCTTGTACATGTAACCCTATAAACATTATTCACAACTCTTCAAATTGTGATTGTACATTTAACCCTGTAAACATTATTCACAACTCTTCAAATTCTGGTTGTACATGTAACTCTATAAACATTATTCACAACTCTTCAGATTGTGGTTGTACATGTAACCCTATAAACATTATTCACAACTTTTCAGATTCTGTTTGTACATGTAACCCTATAAACATTATTCACAACTCTTCAGATTCTGGTTGTACATTTAACCCTTTAAACATTATTCACAACTCTTCAAATTGTGATTGTACATGTAACCCTATAAAGATGATACATTGATTCTTCAGCCATCAAGAACAGTGAACGTTAACAGAATAAAACATGTCTTGAATTACTGGTAAATTCCTAGCTGAATAATGAATTTCAATTTTGCAAGCCGAAATAGCTAAAGACTCTACAACTAATTCGAGTAAAAAAAAATTAATGGAATTGATTCAATAGCCTACACTACCTTCTTGATAAAAGAACATGGTCAATAAAGAGAATAAACATGCCTTAAATGTCATCAAGCTTCTTATCAAAATAATGGAATTAAAGTTTAGTTGAAATAAGATCAAAGTTTCTGAAGTAAATGTTTTCAATGGAATTCATCCATCAGGTTTAATAACTGCAGAAAATGAAATGGAAAAATATCAATTGCATAACAAGCAACCTTATATACAAAATACAGGTAAAAGAGAAATTATGATAATATTATTATGTCTTGCCTCTTAAAGGGGCAGTAGCACGTTTTTTGATAAATTTACATTTTAAATAATTCACTTATAATTGTAAGTAAATGCTAAATGTATCATATTGACAGTGTCAACAATCTCATTACACAAGCCAATCACCCATAGTCAGGGGACAAAGAATGAAGCTTCACATAAAATCCTTTGGCGGCCATTTTTGTGTGAACACCTTTAATTCGTTTTTGAAAGAGAAATGAATCGCATGGCTGAACTTTACGTTATATATTTGAATTATTACTGCTCCATTTAGTTTAAATACATTGTCTTTCAATTGGAACCATTAATTTTCATTTTCCTGACATCACCTCATATCCCCCCAAAAAACGTGCTACTGCCCCTTTAATTCTGACTCCAAGCTGAAATTGAAGTTCTATTTCACAAGCTACCATAGGCAAAAGTTAAGTTACTTCTGAAAGTAAAATGTTTTCAATAGAATTATATTTAATCAAATTGATTACAGCCTCTTACAAATTAGAGGATAGTAAAAGTACTGAGTTCTCCCTTTAATTACCAAATTGAATAATTAAATCAGTTAGATGAAAAGATAACTCAGTTTCAACAACTTTTGGAGGTAAAAGTCTTTCAATGGATTTCGCCCCAACCTAGGCTAGGTACACCCGGTATATGAGACAATAATGAAAAGATTACTATATGTCTCACCCTACCAAGCTGCATGAATAAACTTGATTTTGTCAGATGAAAAAATAAACCAACTTTGAATAACTTCAACTCTGAAAGTAAGGGTTTTTGAATGAAATTTATCCAATGAATTATGCAACCAGTACAAAAGTAGAAGATGATATTAATAGTAAAATGACTTGGCTCTTTAGTAACCACGCTGCAAAATAATATTAAATCTGGTTTGATAATGATTAATTTCTTAAATATTCAACAGTCTTTCAGACCCAAAATTAACAAATTTTAAACTATGCTCTATGTCTTGCCAATAATTTACCATGTTTCACAACCAAGTTTGTTGAATGAAAAAATACCTAAGTTCCAATAACTTCTCTTCAATGAAATTCATCTGATCCATTGTACGACCTCCTACCATAGAATCGAGAAATAATGTAAATAGTGTTATGTCTTGCCCGTAAGTTGCTAAGCTGCATGATGAAATTGCACATCGAGACAGAATTAACACAAAGATTTCCTGCGAAGGGGCAGGTGGCAACATTCGTCAAGTTCAAAAGAAGAAAGTTAGCGACAGCTAATGAAGTTATTGTAAGACCACAGCCCCAATCTGACCAGACTAATAAAGCCTTATCAGTTGACATACCGTTTAGCTAATGCTAACCGCGACATCGTAAACTACTTATAGTTGTCATTGATTCATGGCATTGCCCATAGGAACTGCTGTACTGAGGAGTATATGTTATTCATGAAAGGATATATCTTCCTGGATTAATCAAAAAAACATTTACATACTATGTTCAACGATAAATTGAATTTGGACGGTTTGGATGAAAGATTTCTGACGAATGTATCTGCATATTGAATCTGAGTTCATGATTTATGCACTAATACTTTTTCACTGTCTGTTGTTCTATGCTAATAACTTTTATTTAAATATTTCTATATTTTTACAAAAAATGTGATGTATTTGTTCTGTCTGAGTTGATCATGTGTGTAGAATCTCCAAAGTTAAGAAAGTTTTGTTAAAAACAAAGTTGATATAACCACTCACAAGTAATAACCAAAACTTTAAATGGCTGGATCAAATAAAATTCACAACTTCATATTTAATATTTTATGAATAAAATAAATCAACTAAACCACATAAAAGGTAAATATAAATTTTCAATATCTTGTCCTAGAAATCAAAGTATGTTACATCTACAGCTTTATAAACACATACTTGGGTTATAATTATGCACTTATTAATGCATTAATGCACTACAAAAATAGGGGGAAAATAAAATAGAACAGACATAATGAATTTCTTCTCTCCAAATTGAAAATTCATAATTAAATTTTAAACATCACAACATGATGTTTCGATTAATTCTCCAAATGTTTTATTTTTGCATGAAATACAAACCAATATTGACTTAACTAATATGTCTTTTATTGGTCGTTAGAGATCTGACGCTTAATATTTGGCTCCATTTCAAAATGCAATATTTATAAAAAAAATTAAAAGCAATGCAAAACAAATCCATTTCATTACTTTTGAAGAACATCAGACTGTCAACATTTCAACCTTAAGTATCATTTTTATACTTATCGTCAACAAATGTAAAAAAAAGAGGAACCATAAGGCCAAAAACCGCTCCTTAAAGAACAAGAATGAAGATTAATGTCAATGAATTACCGGTAACATCAAGAGGCAAAATTAATATACATCTATTATAACCCAACTTATGACAAATAACCTTGTAAAATTTTGTTGTCCTTTTAGGTAGAAAACAGTCAAAAGATTACGTACTGACTACAATTAGGGGTAAAAGAGAAATTTTAATACTTTATTAATGTTCTTACTGAAAAGTTTGAAACAATTTTAAAAGCAATTAAGTGTTCACCTTGATGAATGAAAAAGATCCTCAATGAATATAACACTGATAACAGTGTAGTTTCTATCATGCAACATCCTGAATATTTATCAATTAACATAACAGGTACAATTTAACTAAAGAACTTTCAGAAAGAGAGACTATTAATCTTCATCAATGAACAAATTTCTCACTGTTAAGAAATTAAAACGCTTAATCCACATGAAATATCCCTTTGTAGGTTATTCACCATGACACTGAAACACAAACTATATTTTCTCATCAAACATTAGCCATTGTGAATGATCTTGTAACTAACCCATCATATAACAAAATAAGTTTCAGAAAGCAAGTCCTCATCAATGAACAAATTTATCACTGTAAGAAATTAAAATGCTTAATCCACATGAACTATCCCTTTGTAGCTTATCCAACAAGCCACTGAAACACAAACTCTATATTTTCTCATCAAACATAAGCCATTGTGAATGATCTTGTAACTAACCCATCATATAACAAAATAAGTTTCAGAAAGCAAGTCCTCATCAATGAACAAATTTATCACTGTAAGAAATTAAAATGCTTAAAGGGACAGTTCTATCGGGTACTTTATTGTGGATTCGAAATTCAAGGAGTCATTTCAGCTTAAGCATATAATGCTATAATTACATGATTATAGCACATCCAAGATGAAATCTGTTACTGGGGATAACATTTTCGTTGATTTATATTCAACTTCGTTTCCACAAAAAATAGCCCGATAGAACTGTCCCTTTAATCCACATGAAATATCCATTTGTAGCTTATTCACCATGACACTGAAAAACAAACCATATATTTTCTCATCAAACATTAGCCATTGTGAATGATCTTGCAACTAACCCATCACACACTAAAAAGTTCGAATCAAAAATAAACATTGTTTCACAGAGAGTAAAAAGAAGAACCAATACTCACCACATAGGAAACACAGATCCAACGTTCCAAGTAAAGACTACATGAAACCCATGCTCCAGAGACAGAAAAGAAATATTTATCTTGCACTATCTACACAAAGTTAAAAGCCACGAGGGTTCTCTTCATAGTTAAACTCTACAGAGGGATAACGTCCTTCCACAATGATTGGCTTTAACATTGCTAAAGCACGAAGCACTGACGATATGAAACGGCTACTTGCATAGCTCCCTCGTCCATTGATTGATTGAGGGGCGAAGGCGGTAAGAAAGAATTGTGCATTGATTCTAAAGGGGAGCTGTGACAGGGCTTTATATGGTAATGAATCTGTCATGACTGGTTTCTACACCACTCGGATGAAGGGATGGCACCTAACTTGCTGCGATGCTGTCAGAAATACAACACCCTCTCTGGAAATAAAATATTTCATGATTAGGGTTGTTAGATTTGGTTTCAGTTAAAGGGTAATAGTAAGAGACATAATACAACACCCTCTCTGGAAATAAAACATTTGATGATTAGGTTTGTTAGATTTTGTTTCACTTAAAGGGTGATAGTGAGAGAAATAATGCAACACCTTCTGTGGAAATACAAATTTTCCTTGAACTTGGTTAAAGTCAATGTTTTATAATGGTAATAGAAGAAATTTATTACCCTCTGTGGAAGTAAAATATTTCGCGATTAGGGTGTTTAATTTATTTTAGTCAATGGCTGATGAAGAAAAATTAGAATATTGATACACAAATCTTGAGAAAAATATATCTCGATGATAAAAGTCTCGTAGATTTGACGTTTTGCGATTTAGGTTGTTAACTTTAAGGTTGTTAAATTTTGTTTTAGTCAATGGCTGAAGAAGGCAACTTAGAATATTGATACACAAATCTTGAGAAATATATATCTTGATAATAAAAGTTTAGTAGATTTGAGTTTGTAAGGTTGGTTGTATGTAAAAAAGTAACAGTTGACACCTGTTGAAGTGAAATGAAAAATTGTGATAAAAGATCTGCTGATTTGGATTTGCTAAGATTTGTCCAAAATTAGAGGGTTGGTACCTTATTGCTGACTTGAGGAGACCAAAACGAAATCACAGTCTGTGGACATCTATAAATGACCTTTTCTTATGTGAGGATAATTTAAGAATTTGCTCAAACTGCCTTAGTCCACTTTCTTTCCAAAAAAAATAATTAAAAAAATCACAGATACAGAGGTTTATACAACACCTTTCCCAGAATAAAGGCTCACAGTTGTAAGTCTTTGCTTAAGTTGATGACATTGAAGCTGTCTCTGAGCTTTCATACACTCAGGGGCAAAAGAAACGATACCATATAAAATGCATGATAGGTTAAGCTATGAGTGATATTTATGGCTGAAACAGGGTTAATTCATGTCTTCAACAGCTTACTGAACTAAGCTTTTAATTTCAAAGCTATATCTGTTAAAGATTTTGAAATACACGCCTTTGAAAAAACGCTGTTGAAAACCTCCTTAACTAGACGAGATAGGATAGTGAAAATGGCCCTTGCGTGAACAAATTAAATTCTTCCAGGATTTATTATATTGATAACATCTTAAATTTATTAGATTTTTACATTTCATAATTTGTTTATCCCAATTCCAAAGATTATGACCAACAATAACATTGAAAAAGCTCTTTTGGGCCCCTCGTGTATTTGAAAAGTCATACAATTATAATTATCATACTTTTATGTTTGAAATTGAGAGTACTTCTTCACAACTGATGTGCCTATCAGAAGATTTCGTAATCATATTATATTTACAACAGGATTTTGTTTTGTACTATTTTGAAAAGTTGGTATCGTTTCTTTTGCCCCTGAGTGTATGGTAATGAATCTGCTACTGATAGTTTCAACACTTCATAAATGAAGATTGGTATCCATCATAGTGAATTGCTGTCAGAAATACAACACCTCTGGATATAAAAATGCTACCATGGTCAAAATTGTTTTCCTCAGAGGATCATTTCAAATGCTATTGGTGACTTAAATAATGGAAAAATAAAGACAAAAAAACAAAACAAACTTGTTTAGTTTAAGTAAATAAGGAAATAAACCCTTTCCTGAATTAAAAAGCATTAAGGTTAGAATTGATTTTCTTAATTGTTTTTATAAAACTGAACTTAATGTGATTTTTAAATTACTAAATAACCACATCGGCTAGAAAGAAACACAACTACCGGATGCCTACGAGGAAGGGCAATACGATAAAATATCTCTATCTATTTTATAATTATAATAAAATGAAAAAACATATTGGTTTACTGTTCAATTCAAAGTAATTACTAACTATTCTTTTTTTTAAATAAGTAAAATTTCAAGTGTCATTTTGACAAAGTGGCATCTTCAACCTGTAAACTTCAAACTCTGGCATTCCAATCACAATGATTATACCACTGTACCACAGAGCCAGAGCTGAAAGGGTGTCATCAAGAATTTTGATGAATATTATATTATCAATTCAAATATATTTCAAATTTGATATGATGATCAATCAAGCAACAATTTAAAGCACACGCAGATATGACAAACAAAAGCAGTCTTCACATAAGATTATAAAGTAAGCAATTTTCATACAGGAACACTAAAAATTGACTTTCAGTCTTGATGGTATTCACAATATTGCAGATGCAGGAATTCTGCAATCATACAAAAATCTTAGTTATTATGCAAATATACAAATCATTGCTTTATGATAAAAGTTTCATCCAAAATGTTTAGATCAAAGTCCTACATGCCATTCATTCTCCATGCATGTACCATTGAATCCATAATTCTCCATCTTCCATTGAATCCCTTTAATTCCATCACCCATTTAATCCATTCATTCTCCATCTTCCATTGAATCCCTTTAATTCGATCACCCATTTAATCCATTCATTCTCCATCTTCCATTGAATCCCTTCATTCACAATCAACCATGAATCCATTCATTCTCCATGCATGTACCATTGAATCCCTTCATTCTCCATCTTCCATTGAATCCATTATTCTCCATCTTCCATTGAATCCTTTAATTCCATCACCCATTTAATCCATTCATTCTCCATCTTCCATTCAATCCCTTCATTCACCATCACACATTGAAACCATTCATTCTAAATGAACCATTGAATCCATTTAATTTTTGTCACATAGCATTCCTGGAATTTACAAAATATTTTCCAACCAAAAGTTGTGCTTGATGAATTGTACTTTAGGATAAGATGTCATAAGTCACAATTGGTAACATCTTGATAGTGACCAGCATAGACAGCATAGACATTTGTATCTAATAACTTGTTTTACATCATTTATCGGTACTTGAGATGAAAGAATGTCTTCTAGATGCCGCTGATACCTTATCTGTGAAGTCAGAGACAATTTCTTCTATTCCTAAGTATTGTTAGTCATATATTCATGTCTCCTTTTCTTATCAAGATCTATGCTGTTAAAGACAGGATCTCATGACATTGAAACATGTGAAGATTATACATGAAACCCGTTTGAATGTGTGAATTGTTTTCAGCAAGTCAAAAGAAGCTAGTTTACATATATTCATAATATTGTTGTATTTTAGATCACATGTCAGAAATCCTACTATAAATAATATGCAAATAATATGATACCTAATAAAATAATGTTTCATTTTATCTGTAACTTAATGCACTTACTAACAGTCATTAATTTCAATTGCATATCTCTCATAACAAATTATACATCTCTGATATTCATATTAAATTTAGAATTAAAAAAACCATCCAGGTCTCTACCAAGCTAATTTTTACCTCTTGATTATGTAATTAAAACTTGACAAATCATTATTTTGGCTTATTATCTAAAAAAATTATTCATAAAACCTGGTTATCATTATGATATTTGTGATCTTAAATTGCATGGAATAATGAGGTTGACCTCCCACTGAGCTTTGTTCAAGGAGATCACATTCTGGTAGTTTTCTTAAAGTTCAAATTAACCAATTTCTTTCAAATCTTTGATTCCATTCTTTGATTCTCTTTCTCTTAAAATTGACTCAGTGGTAAAAATTGTGTCTTTCAAAAACGAAAAAGAAAACAGGAATGGAGAACCTGATATGTTTGCTTTCTACATAGCGAGAGTACAGATAGTTCAATGATGTCAAGAACAGAATCTCTCAAATTCTTCTTGATGGACGGGTTAATTCACATCAGAATTATATTCTTAGCACATCATATCCTCTGTTCACTTTATGGACAGTTTTAAATTGATTTTCGCTTTGCTGTTTAAAATTTGTTGTTTCTGTTAATAGGTGTCTTAAATGGGAGGAAATGACTCTTGGCACAATAAACTTCTAATTTCTAAACTTTTGAAAATTGCTTTAGAAGTGGGATAAAGTTGTCGTTTATTATTTCAAACTTTTTGCAAATATTAATGGGAGTCTTAAAAATGGGAGGACACTATTTTAAATCACATCATAGAAAGCAGTACCTAACCTCATGACCAACTAAAGGTATAACTGCTATCATTAACCGGATGGTATAGTTGCCAAAAAATGCAATGAGTTTCAATTTTCAAATTAATTTCTTGATTTTACTCCTTGATTTCAAAATTCTGTAATTAATGGTGGAAGTTAATGGTTAAACTGAAAAATAAGTTCTATCATTAATCTTGTACAATGTTGCAGTGACTGTTTCATGAATCTATAATAAAACAAGCAAAAAAGTGAGCATGGCTCACTAATACCCCCGACTATCCATCCCTGACCTACTAAATTGGTTGGGGGTATGATGAAACAAGCTTTACTTTAGTTACAGCAAGCATGACTCTTAGCTGGTCGGCAAGTTTTGAAAAATACTGAAAATCAGCTGTCTAACCGACATCTAGCATAAATGAATATTCTTTGGAAGGACGCCATAGTTAACCAACCAAACGGTTGGTAAACAGTAGGATAAAGGGAGAAAGGCCCACTAAGGGGCCAAATTGCAAGTTTTTTTTATAAAATATACACAAGTTATAATTTAACTTACAGCAAGCATGATTAAGTGGGGTTAAGGAGAAAGTCTGATGAAACATGTAAAGTTCAATTAATAAATTTTGCATCGGACACCTTGACGGTTGAGGAGGTTGTTTCCCTTTACCCCACAGATTTTTAAAGAATGTATGATTTTGTATAAGATTGAGGCCAAGTCTATACAATTTGGTGTTTAAAATACAAAATATGTCAAATATAGCACTGCCTTTAAAATGTGTAACCTAATTCAGTGTTTTCAGCTAATGGTAAGCTTACCAAAGAGAAGAGTACTTTCATGTTGTTAAGGCTCAAATTGTATTTCACCCCATTTTTATGTTTTTTCAATGAACAATCATGTACCTTGCAGCTTTGGTATTAAGTTGAAATTTACACCCAATTACAATCATGAAAAACAATAGTTAATTATTTACATTTAACATTAGAGAGCAAGAGGACACAAGTGCAGCTGGTTTATTGCTGTTTTATAACAAGGAAATTTCACCATAAAATCCTTGTTACCCAGCATAATGAGAGCTTTTAACATATCTGTAACCTATCACCAAGGGAATTAATCATCATTACTTCAGCATGGATGCAACATAACGTTAACGTTACTTTCACAGTGTAGTTGCCGGCTCCATGGGTCTGCTTGTACTAACTTTATGAGGATATTTACGTATCGTGTGGCACCAAAACTACTCTGTTTTGTTGCTCAAGCCGCAATTTACATTAATCTGATAATTCAAAAAAAGCATAGTTGCAAAGGAAAAGCCAAATTAACCTAAATTCATGTCCGCTTTCTTAAGTTGGCATTCCTACTTGATTCTAATGAAGACTCAATCAAAATCTGATATCTAATATTTGATGTTTTTTTCACCAATCATTTTGAAGTTATTCAATAGAGATCTAATTAGACAAGGCTGACACTAATCCCACTTTGGGGAAAACTTCATTTTCACTAATCCCACTATTGGGGAAAGCTTGCTTTTTATTTCTGATTACAATCATTTATAGTTGGAGCCTTGGAAATGATTGTCTTTCGATGAACAGAGAAAAAGATATCTTTTATGATATCTTTTCATGCTTAGAAAAATCAGGTTAAATATCTGTAGTACAAAAAACTGCATTCATAAATTTCAAAGGGTCTAAGAATGGTTGTGAAAATGAACATATTTTGAAATTGTTGCTTTGTTTTCTCTTGGTGCAAGCAATATGCAAGTCAGTTGTTAGCATAGTTATCAATTTATCTCCTTAAAGACTAACCTTACTTATGATAGTTTGAAAACTTGTGAAATAAGCATCAAGTTAGGATATGTACTAGGTGTGAGCATATATATATAGTTATGAATTTGTATCAGGAAATGCAGAGACAGTTTTTTCGTTCGGTTGCCCTCTACCTTTCAACCTCAGACATGCATGCAGGCCTCATGGACAAACTGTCTTTGCATTTTCTGATACAAATTTACAACTATGCTTACAACTATTACATATCCTAACTTGATGCTTATTTCACAAGTTTTCAAACTATTATAAGTTTAAGGAGATTAACTTATCACCTTTTAAATGACAGGATATAAGCTTGATTGACCTGGTAGTCGATATGTCTCGTCCACATTGATTCTGATTATTGACAAAACAGTTTGATATTTCCTGGAGGAGACATTGTCATGCGATGAAATTTAGATATGCCAATATCTTTTAATTGGTTAAAGTTATGTCAAAAAAACCTCAAATGCTACTCATGGATCTCAGAATGTCAAATATAAACTTCCTGTACCAGACGATTCTTTGATTATTTCATTTCCTGAAATTTTTCAATTGTTGACAATTAAAACAAGAGAAGGTGTGCAAGAACAATTTTAACTGATTGACAAAAATAAACAAGCAAAAAAGTGAGCGTGGCTCACTAATACCCCCGACCGTGCATCCCTGACTAACTGAATTATTTTTTACTTTCAATGTAGTCATCTCTTGCACAGCATTTGACCCCCAAAGAGGAATTGAGAAAAATGACTAATAAAAAAAATTGAACTTTGTAAAAAAAAAACACACACAAAAAACCTGTATCAATTTTAGTTTTGATTTGGCACTGGACCGCTCCTAGTAGGGTAGAAGACATGTGCAAAATTTGAAATCAATCGGATGAATAGTTTTCCAGTAATAGGTCGGACAAATCTGATATTGGAAAATGACTAAGTTCAAAACATGGAAATTTGTAAAATATTCAAATATTAACGAAATTTGCTGAAACTTCGCACTGCACCCCTCCTAGTAGGGTTGAAGACATGTGCAAAAATTTTAATTAATTTGTTAAATAGTTTTCCCGTTATAGGTCGGACAAAAAATTTCCTCGGACAGACAGACAGACACACAGACACACAGACACACAGACACACAGACACACAGACACACAGACACACACACGGAATCGTTGGTATTACTAGATACCCCGGACCGTTGGTCGGGGGTATAAAAATTGCTCCTTTAATTACGGTTCCACTATGTGAAGACATTTCAAAGTACATAGATTTTTAATAAATCTTTGAGACAGTATTTTCATAATACATATTTTTACTTTATTATTTTTTTTATTCACTCAAATAATCTAATAAATAGAATTTATGACAAACATGTTTATTACTATAAGTTTTAGGACAGCGTGTGTCAGTGTCAAAATTTAAGTCAAGAAAAAAGCACAGGAATGAAATCAAGGAAGATGGTTATTTAGAATAGACTGTCTAAACAACCCACAGCACCTATTTCAATATCAAACCTTTTTGGTAGATTCGCCAATAAATCATTTATCCAATCTAGTCTTTGTTATTTTAGGATTCTGCCTGAAGAAAATGTTGTCTTCTATATCATTTATACATGCCATAGACATTGGTCTGAACTATTTTCTCACATGATATTGCTTGCAGGAACTTCCCATACCAAACCTGCTATTACTGCATACCGACGGCGCCAAGGAGAAATTAATGAGTGGAAATTGGAAATGGACATGGAGAAATCAGGAAATAATTGTCTTAGACTTGTGTGCTGTCTTTTCAATGACCCTTGCATCTCAGGAATATTGGTAACATACTAATGTCCCTCAAATTGCTTCACAGTGGGAATAAATCTCATAACGTCAGACCAGGAAGGTCATCCTGAGGCCAAACCTGTTGGTAGTATTAGTTCTGCTCTCAAAAGGGGACATATTAAAAAACATTCTGTTTGATAACATTTTTATGCAATAAGTTAACAGTTTGGTATAAAACCAGTGAAAGTTACACAAATACCAATACCATTCACAAGTTTCATGAAAATCTTTTTAACAGGACCGAGTTTAGTATTTTATTTATTACAAAGTCAAAACTTTAAAGAAATACACCACATGACCATTTTGGAAGCAAAGTTGACATTATGATGTCATGCTTTACGATTATCAAGTCAATATGACATTACTTTAGTTGGACATCCGTAAGTGACATATAAAGCACTATCCATGCCATGATGACACCAATAAGAAATTAATTGGAAAACTTTGCCATCCTTCTTTAGAAATCAGAAAATAATTGTTTTGGACTGGAACAGTTAATTTAGTTTGATTCATACATCTATAGATAATTGGTTATATGATGTCTATTGCAGAATGATTGGATAAATTCAAAATCTGAGAAACAAGTTATCATTTTCAGAAGAAATAAATACTATTATTATATGATCAGCGATGAAATACTGGGTTTTATCAGTGAAATAAACTGTCTATCACACAACAGCGACAATATATTATATTTTCATTGTGCCCAGTGATGATATATTATATCGTCACTGGTCAGGTGCAAGAACTACTTTCAGCTATGTGAACAGACATGTGCATGACATGACACTCGATGAAATAAACCTGGTATTTGGAAAACAAAATTAAGTATCCTCTATTTATTTGTAAGAACAGATTTGATTGTTAAAATAACATTAATTACATTTCATCTAATTTTACTACATTTCCAACAAAATTTAGCTAAGAAAGTTTAATCTAATCCAGCTTTCTATAGCAATTTTATATCTTTATATTCAGATTTGCATGAGAACCTCTTGCATCATTGGCAAAACAATCAATAATATTCGATCATATTTAACTATATATTTCCAACTAAATTCAGCTAAAGAAGTTGAAAACTCATCTAGCTTTCTATATATATAGCCATTTACATTTTTATTTACAGTCAGATTTGAGAATGTTCATGCATTATATTTTTCATAACAATTCACATCAGCAATAGTACTAGGTTCTAATATTAACCTTTAAAGCATCTATAGAGCAGCCTGAGTTGTGCAATTCTCAGAGAAAAACCTGGAAGTGTTATATAATGCCTTGAAACATGCACGCTTCAGGTGCACTAAGTCGTTAAACTATTTCACCTTGGTGCATGGTTCTCACATCTGTCTTTCAGACAGTCAATTATTCATAGACTGATTATCCAAGGTGGGTCTCAATTCTTAAATATCAAAGTAATTAACTTCTTGAGGCAGGTATACACTTTTAAAGCATTCGATCAAATGTGTCTGTGCTCAATTATATACTTTTGGATAAAGTTCAGCTTGTGCTCAACCAACTCCTATTGGATAAAATTCAGCAACACTGGGCATGGTTTGTAAATTGATGGGCTACCTGCTTTATAGGTATAGTTAAAAGGGGTAGAAACATGTTTTTATTTTTATTTTTTATATTTTCAATTATTCACTGATAATTGTACGTTAATGTTCAATGTATTATTTTCATAGTGTCACAAATGTCATTACACAATTAAACCAATCATCAATAGTCAGAGAATAAATCAAAAAGATTCACACAAAGTCCATTGGCGGCCATTTTTGAGTGAACACCTTTAACTCATTTATTGTAGGAAAAAGGAATTATAATATATAACTTAACATTATATATTTGATTAATTATTGCTTAATTTAGTTAAAATACATTGTCTTTCAATTGGAACCATATATTTTCATTTTCCTAAAATCACTAAGGGTGCAACGATACACCGGTGCATCGCGATTATATGACCGACGATACGATACACGATACGTTTTGCCCTGAATCGATACACTACGATACGACCTGTCACTATATCTATATATGTCACATAGTCCAATAACTGTTAGCCTACAAGTTAACACTTTTAAGTCATTAGTGTTTTACCTTTTTATTGCATATTGATGTGTCCTCAAGGGAGGATCAAGGTATTGATGTCACAATTTCTCTTGGTTATGGTTCTTTTAATACTTTACTATCCTGTGTAATACGTATCGAGATACATATCGTATCGTACCCCAAATATCTGAGATGAGAGAGTGAGTTGGGATTTATCTTCTTGTAGGATAAAAGAACTAGATGGTCAGTTTTATTGATAGCATTGTAAGTATACTTTATTGAACACTGAGAAGAAAAAGTAAGACTAAACTGACATGAAGAACATGATCTACTGCATATTGAGGATGCTCAATTAAGACAGTGTGAGTGTATTTAAATTTTACACTTATGTTATTCCCTTTTATTATATGATTGAGGGTGAGATACTCTGTTCTATCAGTGAAATAAACCCTCTATCTAGCTACAGTGGCGATAACCTTTATCGTCACTCTACTGACGTCAAGTTCAAGAGTTTGACGTCATGTAACAATGGTCTGACGTCATGAATTCTCATATGATATCACACTGTTACCGCGGTAACAGGCTCTTCCAAGTGGCTGCTCAACATGAAATTGGCCTTGTTTGACGTAATTAGAAGGATTTCATCATATGATAAATAGAACATCTGTCAAATTCTTGACAAATACCATATGTTTATCTCATCTCGTGAGGTAGAAAAGTTAAATATTTTCACTCGTGGCTGCGCCACTCGTGAAAATATAAACTTTCTACCTCACTCGATGAGAAAAACATGGTATTAGTCAAGAAAAGACAGATATCCTCTATCTATCACTGAAAGACTCTAATCAGAAACTCATATGAATCAAATGACAACCATCTTGTATGTGCATGGACTTAACACTCAATTCACAACATAATCAAAACTTCTTATCATACAGCTGACGATCATCTTGAAAATAGAAACATCTCTAGACTTTAATTTTTACAATACTTAATTCTTATCATAATAATTGATACATTTCATTCCAAGTCTTCAAACTTAACTTTTTATTATACAACAACTGTCCCGAAAATTAAAAATCTTTAAAAAAATGTAATGTAACTGCAAAAAGTTACAAAAACATGAGTCCTGAATGCATGTTCAAAGTCTCTAAACTTTTCTGACACAACCTAGTCAATCATCTTGAACATGCAAATCTTCTTCTGAAATCTTAGACAAATCTTAGTCAAGATGAACTTGTTGAAGTTGATGGATCGAAATGAATATAGTCTTCTTCATATGCAGGAATCAGTTTAATTCAGTTGATTTGAAAGTTCAGTCTAATTCAATCTTGTTCAAAATGGTTCAATTGATTTCGCATGTTGAAATTTCTCTTGACGGATTAAAACTAGATGTTCGTTCAATGTCTTTTCTCAAGAACTCTGGGTCCGTGAATCAATCAAACTTTCAATTGATTTCCCTTAATCAAAGTATTTTTTTCATTTCACTATAATAAAAGATTAGTAATTGAAAAAAATTATTTTCATTTAACAAAACTCTTATCATATAATGAACATTCCCTTAAAAGTGCAGTAGTTTTTTAAATTCATAATTGTATAATATTCATAACTAAGATCCTCTACCGGCTTTAATATTAAATTAATAAATCAAATATATAATGTAAAGTTCAACCATGCCATTCCATTTTCTTACACAAAATGAATTAGAAGGTGTCACACAAAATGGACTTTATGTGAATCTTTTTAATTTGTTCTCTGACTATGGATGATTGGTTTGTATAATGAAATTTTTGACACGATCAAACTTATACATTTAGGATTACCATACAGTTACCAATGAAAAATGGAAAATATAAATTGTTCAAATAATATTATGTGCTACTGCCCTTTTCAATATGTTATTGATTCAATACACCCCTTATATTTTCAAATATAAACCTTACATACATTATAAGTGAAAATTTGAAAATAATCTTTTTTCAAACAACGTGCTACTGTCCCTTGAATGTGACAAACACTGATGTTATTTTTGAAGCAGGTAAGCATGCAGCCTTGCCAAAGAAGAATCCCCCAAAAACAGAGTAACAAGTCTAGTTTCTATAGATTGCTTTACAGGACTGGGTCATCTGGATAGGGGATTTACTAGCCTTCATTACCATATATATTGATTTGCAAATTGATATAATAATTGAACAAAAAGGCCAAGATTGAAGGATAGTTAGTTTACTTCCTGATCAGCACATTTTGATCACTTCCTCCTTGATACAAATATGAGAAATAGAGTTCTTTCTGGTTATAGAATGGAAAGAAACTCGAGAGTCACTTTGTGATATTTATAACATAGTGACAGTTATGTACCTTAA
Organism: Steromphala cineraria; assembly: GCA_916613615.1. Taxonomy (NCBI): domain Eukaryota; kingdom Metazoa; phylum Mollusca; class Gastropoda; order Trochida; family Trochidae; genus Steromphala; species Steromphala cineraria. Next base: position 13,101,649 of record OU744731.1, on the reverse strand, counting down.
GTTTGTTCATTAACATACATATTTTAGTGCAAATATCATGCAATTTGGAATGTCTTTGAGGCATTCTAATATTGTGAAATTTAAACAGATTATGTTGAATTTTACTTCATAAGTTAAGAATCATTTCTAATAAACATATCCGTATGCAATACCCAACATTTATCCATAACAACTTTGGCAGGTCATTAAAGCGACCAGGGGTAACAATTTTGAAAACATTAATTATTTTTAGTTTTTTTTCTACAAAGTGGTTCAAAAGCTAGCAATAACTTTGGGCCTAACTCATATTTGTTCCTTTAAAATAAGTCAATGCCATTGTGCTGATTTTGTTCTCAGAGACTATATATGGCAAATTTTAATTGACATTTAAGAAGAATCAAATTTTCAAAAATATGACCCAATCTTTAACAATGAAAAATTTGAAATTCTTTACCACTGACCAGACAGTCTTAATTAAAATATGGTTTATAAATGGTTATTTTTCATATGGACAATTGGTGATCTTTTGTCATTGTTGTGGAGGTGTTTGATTGACGTCCAAATAAAACCCCAATTACATAATATTTGCACTACGATACACCAGCAAGTGAACAAATTCAAGGTAAGCAGCTGTAGGAACATGTAAATGCTAGGGGGGCAATACATTTTGGGGGAAGAGGGGGTTGATTCCTTGTAAAAATACTTCTGAGTTATGACTTGTCTTATTTGTGTACCATATACCAACTTTAGAGTAGATTTTCTTATACCTGCATTATGCTGTAAAGGATTGGTTAATCATTCTTGTAGATATTATTTCAAGAATTTGTTACGTCTGTTTGGTCTCAACCAAATGATGATATATGTTAAAGAGTATTTTGTCATTGTTAATCAGTACCAACTTCCAGTGTTTTATTAGCAGGGCCCCGAAAAAGTCGTAAATACTCGGTAGGCACGAAATCGTTTGGTTGCGAATTCGAACCTCTTACAGCTGACAGCCAGTACCAAGTTTGTGTCATGTGACCCCCCTTACCCGTCTGGATGCTCTTGTTAACAATGGTAAAAGAGGTTTCACGAGCCAGGTTGTTGATCCCCTTTAAGAATCAAATGTTTTGAAATGCTGTTGGAATCAAAGATGGTTATTGACTATATGTGGAAGAAACCAAATGACAAAATGTCAAAGGTAGCTGTTCAACATTATTCACTTACAAATTATGCCATTGGTTTGACAATATGAATATAACATGTTCAAAAATGGTGATGCAGTGACTATTGCATTTTCAACTAAATAACAAAATTTACAAACAGGTCAATGCTAATCACTATGAAATTACAAATAGAAATTCATGGTGTGCTACTAAGCAACAATGATGATGAGTGACTTCATGTAAATGTGATGAAGAGGTCTATAAGAGTTCTCAGGGTTACTCTTCTGAATTCATTTGTGACATTTTATTGACAATCTTCCAGTGGGTGCACAGTTTGGGCCAAACTACCACAGCTCATTTGTATGTTAGTCATGAACTTTGGATTAAAGGACCAAACCAGTTAGAAGAAGTAGGTCAAGAACAGATCTGTTCCATTGATGAGTCGTGGTTCATTTCTATAGACTTCCATGAAGAACTTACATTACAAGAGGAATTCTCATGAATTCTTGGATAAATATATTCTGAATGTTGCAATGATCAGTTGTGAGGTCTACCTCCATTATGTACAATACAGATGGAGTTCTCATGAAATTTTGGATATAAACTTATTATGAATATTGTATTGATAAATTGTAAGTTCGGTTCCACTTCTAGTGACTTCAAGTAGGTTCATTATAAATAGAATTCATATGAAATTTTGGATAGCTGACATTATTCTGAAAGTTGCATTGATGAATTGTGAGTTCCATTTCCAGTGACTTCAATTATGTACAATACAGCAGGAATTCTGGTGATGTTTAGATTAGAACTTCTTCGGAATGTTGCATCAATGAGCTGTAGTTTTTAATTTTTTGTGACTCTCATGAACTACTACAAAAGGTATTCTGATGATACTGAGATGGAATGAATGTTGCATTCAGAGAACATGTTATCAGAGAAATTGACATCAATATTGCTTTTAGCTAATAAATATAGTGTTTTTACAAACCATATTTATGGAAATATTTGAGGTTTTAGTCGCTAAAATTTTATGATGCATATGTTTATAAGATGACACTAGCTGTTAATTTTTTGAAGGACTGAACAAAATATTCAGATATTAATGGATTGAAAAAGAAGAAAATGATAAATTTCCTTCAAAAAGACCAAAACTGCATTAACCCCTTTGGATCCATCATATAAGTTGTAAGCATGGTTAATACGGGATTCAAGATGATCTTTTTATTAAAATCAAAATTAAAAAGGACCTATCATAAAAGTTTGTCTTAAATTGTCTTCCAGACTGTTCCCATCTTTCCAAATCATCAGCTGATGAAGTTTACCATGTTGATTTCAAGCTTACATCTTTAAATAATTTGAACATCTCTTTTTATAGTTATCACTGATGGAGCTCTGCATGAAATTTACATCAAACCTTTCTCCCACTCGAACATGCCACATTATCCTTCCATCAGCTGCAGGGGTAATAACAACATTACATGTTCTGACAAATCATATTAACCGTCAAATCAGACACTAGCATGCCATTAAGCAATTATCAGATAAATGTGCTGTGCGTAGTTCAAAGGGACATGCAGAAAGCAGAAAGAAATTATCTTTTTTAAATATCTGTAGGAAGCGGGAGTACTACTGTTACGTACGGTATGTGTTTCAAGACCACTTTCATAGAGACAATACTGTAGACATATTGCAGAAAGAAAACCTGCAAAGATTTGTTGGTAGGCATCAGATGAAAATCACAATTTTGTTTCCCTGTTTAAATGTGATCTCTGGAAAACTACTGTTATGTGTTACAAAACTATTTTTGTAGTGACAATACTGTACAGCTTGCAGAAAGAAAGCCTGCAGAAATTTGTCGGTAGACAATTATTGAAAACACAAATTTGTTTCACTGTTGAAGTTTGATCTCTTGATTTAAATAAATTTACTTTGTGATATTCAGTCTAATCAATTCAAATTAGTTATCAACTAAAGCAAACACTGCATGAAGGTTATACTAATTGATGTTATTTGAACATGCAACTTTCATCATGTCAACCGTCTATAAATGTAATAGAAATTATTTTTCACGTTTTAACAGATCAGCCTATAGAAATTAGCTATGCATTCAACACTAATAAGATAAATGTGGTATATTTCTGTACAAAGAGGAAAAGCTTTATAAGCAGCCTTGATGTTTGTCAGATACCATCAGGCACACATCAGATAGCAAAGTTATAGCTGTTTTATGTGGTCTTCATTCCTGAATAATGATGCTTACCTCCCTTGACAATATCTGGTTGTGTGTCTCTAAAACATTCAATTAATGAAAAACTAACACTGCAGTAGATATAACGAGGAACCTTAACTCTGTCCGATTACAATTGACCGAGCTCCAAGGAATAAAATAGCAAAAATGTTGTCTCTATCGGGGTTTGAACCAGCTGGGATGTCATCTCCGTCTCTGTCTGAATGCACCCACCTTTGTCGCATGTTGCTAAAATCAGTTTACCACAGACAAACAAAGGTGGGTACATTCAGACCAAGAAGGAGATGACATCTCGGCTAGTTCAAACCCCGATAGAGACAACATTTTTGCTATTTTATTCCTCAGAGCTCAGTAGATTTTAATCAGACTAAACCTTAACTCTTCAACCCAACACAAGCGTTTTTGTGCTTACTTTTTTGGTTTGTAGGAATGAAAGGGTTAACTTGTTTGGAGGGCTTGTACATGCTGTGATGCTTCTTAACAGCGGGAGAATTGAAGGTAAATTCATTTATCATCCATAACTGCATGTGTTCAATAGGAGCTGATATCAGTTGTGAAAGATCAAGACTTAACTTTTTGCATCTGGGTATAGTTGCAGATGTGAGGTGAGTTGATGTGAGATTAAATGCCGCTTTCAAGATTATTTCACTTATATTGTTGCTGCTAGTATTATTGCAGGCAGAGAGCCAGCAACACCATTGTGGCTATACATTGTGGTGAAACATGCAATCATCGACTGGAACTAGCGAACAATGGGTGGTACTGCACTGAAATTCGGTGTAGCATTGCACCCAAACCTTACTGCGTGTAGAACAGTTCTCTACTATAGACAAAGTTGCCGAGCCCATGGCGGGATTCAAACCACAGACCTCTTGATCTGAAGCCAACTGCAGGTGCAGATTTAGAATTGGTTTGAATTTTTGCTGACAGTTTAAATGTTCACTGGCAATTTAAAGAAATCCTTATATTCAATAAATCAATTTCAGGTCAAAAGATATCATGTGACTCATACGTTAAAACTATCAATCTAAACACATAATTGTACTTTAATGTTTGATGATGTGTTTTGATTATAAATCCTTTAAAATCCTATATAATCCTTTGATCGTCCCTCCATGTACACAAATCTTCATCAAATTCATTTGAGCATCAACTAAACATATAATAAATCTTAAGTAGAGTGAAAGAGACACAGATTGCTTAACAATTGAGCATACAACAATCCACAAGAGGTTTAAAAGAGTATCCTCAGGAATTAATTGTTAAAAGCCATGAATGATTTTGATAAAAAGACCATCTTGAATCTCATATTAACCATGCTTATTTGCCAACAAAAAAGTATAAAAAGTTCCTCCTTAAATTCTTTCACCAGATCATGCTGTGTTTTCCAACAAGTATGGGTTTATTCATATTGGTTGACAAATTCTACTTCACCAATGGCGCCAAGGAGGAATTGATGAATGTAAATTGGTCACACCATGGAGAAATCTGCAATAATTGGCTTGGAACTGAGAAAAATCTTTGTATTCCTCTTGATACTCAGAAAAAGAATTCAAGGTAGAGAAATGTTCAATGGGATCCACTAGAGATTTTAATATCTTGCATCAAAATGAAATCGTGTTATTCTATAATGTTTTGAAATTTCAGGAAATAAAAAATCATCAATGTTGAAAATTTTGTTTTAGAGCTGTTTAAAAAGCTTATCAACAAGGAGCTATAAATTCTTATCCCATCGTCAAGTGAATCATTTTCCTTTGACTGAAATATAAACTTTAAATTGTAAAACAACACAAACAGCATTTAAAGATTCACAAGGTATATTTCTCAGTAACTGATAGATGTTCCATACTGATCTAAAGACAAGTTTTAAAATGAAATACAGAACAATGAGATTTCAATAGTTGCATGACAACTATATATATATCAAACTATGAAAGTTAGAAACATTTATTTAATTATTACATAAAACAACATTACTTTTGTAAAAAATATTATACAAATTACAAGACAAGCAAAATTATGGCAAGAATATCTTACACGAGAATTCAATATTATCAGACAACTGGCAAGGCCAGGACAGAAATCAGCACAGACTATCTTGTAAAGAGCATTGATATTGCATCAATATGCAGTAACAAGATATGAAAAAAGGACAAGAAAAGGGTCACCTAATGACAATAATATCTGATACAATCCTAAACAGCACAAACTTTTGCCTTCAAAGTGTGTTTCTTGATGGTGCATAAGAATATGTCACAAATGACTAAAACAAGCAAAAATATGACAAGAATATCTTAAACATTCAACTTTACCCAAACTCTTGTGGCTATAGTCATGGTGTTTCTCAATGTCGCACCAAATATATAAAACAAATGACAAGTACAAGACAGAAATATGACAAGAATATCTAAAAACATTCCACTTTACCCGAACTCTGGTGGCTAGTCACAAGTGTTTCTTAATGTCGCACCAAGGATATATAACAAATGACAAGAACAGACAGATATATGACAAGAATATCTGAAACATTCTACTATACCAAAACTCTTGTGGCTAGTCATGGTGTTTCTTAATGTCGTACCAAAATATAAAACAAATGACAACTACAAGACAGAAATATGACAAGAATATCAGAGACAGCCCTAAACAGCACAAACTCAAGTTGCTTTCAAAGCGTGTTTCTTGATGATGCATATAAGAATATGGTATAACACAAATGACAAGAACAAGCAATAAAATGACAAGAATATCTGAAACATTCCACTTTGCCCAACCGCTGGTGGCTAGTCATGGTGTTTCTTAATGTCACACCAAAGATATAAAACAAATGACAAGAACAAGACAGAGATATGACAAGAATATCTGAAATATACCACTTTGCCCATACTCCGGGGGCGAGTCATGGTGTTTCTTAATATCACACCAAATATATAAAACAAATGACAAGAACAAGAGAGAAATAGGATAAGAATATCTGAAACATTCCACTTTGCCCAACCACTGGTGGCTAGTCATGGTATTTCTTAATGTCGCACCAAAGATATAAAACAAATGAAAACAACAAGACAGAAGTATGACAAGAATATCTGAAACATTCCACTTTGCCCAACCGCTGGTGGCTAGTCATGGTATTTCTTAATTTCGCACCAAAGATATAAAACGAATGACAAGAACAAGACAGAGATATGACAAGAATATCTGAGGCAAGCGAAATCAGTCCAGCGCCGGGTTGCTTGTCATTACCAGCACCAATAAGATCTCTGCTAGAGGTTGATGGCTGGTCACCCCCTGTCACTGTGGCTACTGCTTTGCGTCAGAAATAGTAAATGCAATCAGAAATCTCATTATTCCATAGGGTAGCTCATTACATGTGGCAGTATTATTCATTGGCACGAGGCCTGTACTGGACAAATGAAACTTGTTGTAACTGACCCTGGTGTCACCTTGCAGTAAACAAGGTGTTTTCATGATCAGAGATTGTGTGAATGATAAGAAGGACAGAGTTGTTGCATGCAATAGTTTCATAATTTCTTGTTGTATGCTTGAATTTTTATCTGGATTATATATATGCAGCCTTATAGAGTGAGGATTGCATTGATAGCAATATGGTGGCATGTGGTCCTGTATAATGCTCAGTACACCGCTATCAGTATAGTTCAGCAACAACAGGCGTTGCTCACTGGATGAGTGGGTTACCCGCTCATTTCTAGATCTGTATAAACTGAGAGTTTGAAGGATTGATTCCCTGGCCCACACTGAGACACAATGTGACTCTGTTCACTCAGCAGGAAATAGGTACCTGGAAAAGAGTTTTGTTGGCTTGTTTTCTAGCGACAAATATGTAAGCTTGGGTTAGACCAGCTAGGGTAATAATATTGGTAGCGCCTTGAGCATGCACTAGTGGATGGAATGTGCGCCTAATAAATACCCATTATTATTATCATTATATTTCTGCTATCTTACATGTGAATGTTGCCAACCAAGTGAGAGAGTGGAAAGAGTAGAGAGAAAAAGGAATAAAATATCAGATGGAAAGAAAGGCAAAGTGAGAGAATGACTCAAATTTGATCTGCCTTCTATTAATTGGCCTGTCCAGTTTGGGTGACCCAAAAAGGAATATGTTTAGCCCTAGAAACTTTCAAAACTTAACTCATAAATACACTCTCTGACATCTTCAATGAGATTTGAGATTATTACAGTTATCAATTCATGAGTCGGTGATTCCTGTCATCAAAACTATGATATGGAGCTCTGTCACGGGAATGTAGAATGACATAAAAGATATATAAGGATCCATTAATAGATGATTTCTTCTGGAACATGTGATGATAATTACTAGTTTAAACCTGAAAGAAGTTACCCTTTATTTTTTTCACTTAATTCACAGGATTGTTTTTGTTCAGATGAAAGCAATTGTGGCGTTGTGTTGACTTGCGTTTCTCAAGGGGAACAAACCAAAGATTGAACTGCACTTGGTTTAAGTGGTATTTGGTTTAAGTGTACCAATAGAACACTGATGGCAAATTTGCTGAGCCCAAGGGAATTAAACCCTAAAGTTCCTGATAGCTTCTGTACTATAAGAGGAGAGGGAAATTCATCATTATCATGCATAAATAACAAGGAGAATTTAACATAGAAACATTTTAATGATTATTAATGATTTTTCAGAATGAAAATTCAATTTAGAATTTAAATTTTCATACAGGGGGTTTCTCATAGAAAAGTCCAATGAGTAACAAATCATGGAATCAGGTCTTTACTAAAAACATGATATGTCATCAAGGTGGTCTTCATAGGCCAAAAAATAAAGTTCTGAGGATAAAAGATTTGTGGAGTAAAAGTTTTTACATATATCCAAAAATAAATAACTGAAATGATTTATTAGAAAGAAAACTAAATTAGATTTATTTAAAAAAGCAATCATTTTACTTCCTTTCCTCATGACAAGTACAAATGAGTTCTGATGTTGAACGATTCCAAAAACACACGAGAAAGTGAAAAGATTTTGTTTGTGAAAATTGAAAATGTGCCCTTTTTTAAGAAGATTGTTAAAAAAATTCTCTATATATAAGGTTCTCTGAACAAGCTTTGTAAAATCAATTTGAAAGAATTACCATACATGTCAACAGGCATTAATCAATTTCACAGAATTAAAAAATAACAAAATTAATTCATTTCACAATGTACCTGTGAAATTAAATTTGATGAAAACATTATTTTTCCTTCCAGATCAATGTAGAGTTAAAGTGGTAATCAAAATCCCATGTTTCCATGAAAACGCTTTTGTGCGAACACAACCTTTTAATTTCTCCAAGGGATTTTCTATCTTCAAAATCAATAGGATGATTTGAAACATGAAATGGAATCAACACCAAAAACTTTGCAATCAGCAAAAAATATTTTGAACATGCAATGGGAGAGTCACTGTTAAAAAGTCAATTTTTATAGAAATAATTCTTATCTTGATTTCTTCTAAAGCTTGTGACATTTCAGTTACTTCAATTTGGAATTCATATCAGTGTCAAATTCTAATACAAAAAAAAAAAGTTGGTGTGCCTTTTCAAATATTTTATATACTCATACACTCACACACGTTTATAAACATGGTAACATGCAGCTAAAATATGTGAGTATATATATATATATTTCTTGTGTTTTAAAAATACTCATGATTCTTTGTTATTCATCATTGCAAATATAGTTGAAAAATTATATTTACGAGAATTTTCAAATGCTTATGGATGTTGAACAGCAATGAATATCCAAACTTTTATAAACAACATGTAAATAATTATAAAGAACAAACTCTCTTGTAGCAAAGAACTTTCTGATTTGAATAAACTTTGAGACTACTCTATGTTTGTGAAAGGTACGTATATTTTATACGTGTGTGAAGGTCACAACAAATGCAAATTCCTAGCAAAACAGTGACAATACCATATACATACCATCAGCGATACTAATAAAGGTTGGATTAAACACATTTTAGTGTCATTTTAAAACGAGTAAAATATTAAGATAATTCATTTGATAACATTTCAATGTTGTAGCTCATCAAGCTTTCTACAATTTAGTATTAAAAGAGCTTACAGGGTCACCAAATCATTATCCCCATTAGCAAAGAACCCTGTACATAAGGTATTAGAATTATAGGCAAAATTTGATCTTGAACAAGAAAATGTTTTGAGGGTGTGACCTTTAAAAGGGTCACATATACAGTAAGTATCAACAAATCTACAAATAACAATCACCTCAAGCCAAAGAGTCTGTACACAAGGTTTAAGTAAGTGTCACCAAAGCTATAGATTATAGTCCTCAAGAGTCTAAGAATTTGTTCACAAAATTTTAAATTTCTAGAGTCAGTGGTAATATGTGGGAAGAAGATGAAAATGCACAAAGTTTAGGGATGGACAGATGGACAATGGATCTGATCCCATGGATTGATGGAAATCGAAAGCTACCTCCATGTGCTAAGCCGATTGGGACTTCAAAATAGCAAACCCAAGACCATTGACACAATTACCCATATTTTGAAAAAAAAAATTGACCTTTGTGACGTCATGACATAGAAACAGCATTCAAAAAGAGAGGGGCAACTAATTTGGACAAGGTAGCCAATATGAAACCATAAAGTAACATATAACTTTAGCATTATCCGGAAATTGTGATATTTACAGGACAATATCAATGAATTCTATTGAATTTCAGCAAGGCTGAAATATTGAAGAATCAGATGAATAAATCTTTAATCAGACAAAGAACTCAGTTTTGCCCTGACTATAATGTGCAGGTATGTCATTCATTCAGCAAATCAGAATAAAGTATTAACATCAGGATAGATATACATCACATAGTTTCAAAGACCCCTTTTTTATAACTTGATGTGCTTAACTTAATGTCACAACATAATGCTATTCAAGTAAGTGTGTATACCGTACTTGAACTTTATAGAGAATGGCCTGGTTTGTCATACTTATCTCATTTGAAAAGTGTCTCGTGTATAAACATTGAACAGTTTCCTCATTTAAGGCTGTCCGAGATAGAATGTCACCTGAATAGTCAATCCCATGCATAAAGGCTGTCTGCTCCAATCTCGCGACTGTCTAAGAGTCCAGGACAATATGCCAATCAGGACTTTTCTAATGCATATCAATCACCTACCTCTACCACTTGTCAGAGTCTGTTAATCACACTAGCCTGGAAGTCGGTTCCACAGACCGATATCAGTTTACCCTAACACTCCTATGATGCGGGACACATATAGGTTTCAAGTCTGTTTTCTGGCCAGTCTAAGTGAACCTAATCTCAATAATACTTGCTACACTCCTGATATTGAGTCTAGCTAGATACAGCAACTAGTCGCGTCAGCTGATCTATGGAATTGAACAATCAGGACACATCTTACCAAACCGCAATAGGCCCCATTCTCACATAATGTTTAAATTTAAAATGATACTAATAGTAGGCATTTTATGGATAAATCAATTCAGTCATCTCACAATTGAATTGAGGATCATTGGTCACCGAAAGCTCGGCTGACACAACATGTTACTGTATCTAGCTAGACTCAATATGGGAGTATTATTGAAGCTAGTTTTACTTAGACTGGTTTTTATGGCTTATAGGAGTGAAAGGGACCGCAGGATTGATGTGCATGCATAGCAGAAATAGCAAATCCTGAGGAATTTTGATAGATCAGGAATGGTAGGGGGAGGGTGGTGTTAGGCTTTGTTCATCAATTTAAAAGGTAGGTATCACCTTGATGGTTTATTCTGTTTAGGGGAATTTTTTTCAACTTCCAAAATAAGATTCCAACTTTCCCTCCCCCATCGACATTCATAAGGAAGTTCAAGGCTTTGTTTGAAATATAGAGGTTTCACCCTTATTTACCAAGTATATGGACAAGTTTGTAAAAAAGTTTCAAAAAAAGTGGTTTACCCCTTTGAAATCCTGTAAGCCATGTGAACAGCATGTCTGGATTCTGCTGAAGAAGTTTTAATATTTTTTTAAAAGAAGCATAAGATTTTGTTAATTGAAGTTTACAAGAAATACCTCACAATGAGTAAATACATTTTACATTCAAACTTATTTACAGTTTTTATAGATGTACTTTCATGATACTGCATGAAAGCTAGGCTTTTCAATTGAAGTAAATTTTGCTGTCAGAAGTCTATTCCCCTGATGTATTCTGCACCAAATCAACAGGAAACTGGTATATATCTTAAACAGTAAAAGTTCTTGTTCTTTATGGAATAGAAGGGCCACTTCTGTCAAGTTTTATAAATGCTCACTATATCAACATCCTGTCTAATATTTATATATTCGTATCAATCTTAGCAGAGAGGAAATGTGCGCTATCCATCCCTTACAGGGACAATATTTCTTCAAATTGTTCCATTAAAAAACATATCCTTTACCAACACCAGACATTTCAAAGTCTCTTGAAGCTGGTGAGATATCCTTCTGAACAGGTCCAGAGAAAGAAAGCATAAAGAAACAGTAAATGTTTTTTGTAAATATATACTAAAAATGCTTATCTACCAATTAATGTTTTTAAAGGGGCAGTAGCACGTTTTTTGATAATTTTAAATTCTAAATTTTTCACTGATAATTGTACGTTAACGCTTTATGTATTATTTTGATATTGTCAAAAATCTCATTACATAAGCCAATCTTCCATAGTCGGAGAACAAAGTATGAAGATTCACCTAAAATCCATTGGTAGCCATTTTTTTTTAACACCTTTAATTCATTTTGTGTAAGAAAAAGTAATCGCATAGCTAAATTTTACATTATATGTTTGAATTATTACTACTCCATTTACTTTAAATGCATTGTCTTTTAATTGGAACCATTAATTTTCATTTTCCTGACATCACTTTATATTCCCTCTAAAAACGTGCTACTGCCCCTTAATTGAAAATATGAAACATAGACTATTTCTGAACTATTTGTCACTGCATTTACATACAGAGATAAATTTTACATGAAATTTTTCATATGAATAAGACTTATCCCTTATACATTTCTGAGCTGTCAACAAAAGATACAGTATATCAAGTCCAGATCAGAAGTTATGTCAGAAGGAAACATTCTTGACACCGAGGACAGACAAGTTAAGTAGTTTATGCATAACCGTTCCCTGTAGGATCTTCTCCAGTATAGTGATGGAGTCAGGAACTACGGATGATTTTATTAACTGGTCAGCAAACGTCCACTTCAGAGGATTTTCAGAGAGTTCTGGACTTATCCTTGGCATCACCGTGTAATCACAAGAATTGATTTGGAGGGCTGTTCCCTGATTGAATATGACTCCAAGATTGAAGAGTGGTTTGATTAACCGCCTTGTGGAGATTTTCTGCTCACTTTGCTGACACTGCCAATTAAAGGGGATGTTTTTTAGTTTAGAAGGACAAGATACTTCAGTGATGGTGACATGGGAGTAGAATTGAGATCATTTTGCAGGCTTGATTCCTTGAAGTGAAATGGTAAATAGTACACATGCCTCTTGTGGATAAATTAAATGTTTGTTTAATCATTCCTGCATGTGGCTAAAGATGTTGTCAGGAAAACAAAAACATGTTAACCACAATCAGGCAGGATAAACAAATTCTTCACGTGTCCCTGATTCAGAATAGAATATATATTTTTATTTTTCATGAACGTCTACTTACAAATGTAAATTTACTGTTTTTGTTTGTGCAGTCAAATATCACCTCTATCCTATCATATCTTTTAACTTCCTTCTGCTTATAATCCCCATATTTTTCTTGGGGGCTTTTGGTTGCTCATAATTTAAACATTCCAACCTCATTTGGGTTTTTCGCCCACAATTCATACTAAATAACCCTTTTACCTCAAACTTCTTCATTCTCTCTATACCTGATAACTAACAAGCCCTTCAACGGGTTACTTAGCTCCAGGACACAATGTCCGGGTTAATGTGACTCCAGGGTACTAACCGCCTCTTCTTTCTACCTCTTCCCTACCATTTGAGCAACCTTGACAGCCCTCAAGAAATTCCAAATGTATTATAATTTATATGTATTAAATGTATATATATTCAACTTTGTCTCGTGTGTTTATTTGATTGCACAAAAAGCATGTGACCCTTTTGAAATTATCATAATATCTCAAAATTTTTTAATTATTTATTTATTTATTATTTATTAAAGAGCTATAGTATCTACCAGATGTTAAACTACTTAGTTCTTTTGGTTCTCTTATATGTCTTGGTTCTTGGTTCTCTCTCTGCCTACCATTTTTATAGTTTTTCTTGGATTTTGTTGATCTCTATCAAGCAAGTGAATATCTAAAAAATTTAAAATATATATACAGAATTACCACTATGGTTATTTAAGAAAAAAATTGTTCTTACTTATCAAATCAGAAATCAAAACTGATTTCTTTTTTTGTGAATTTGCTATTTATGTTTCTCATTGAAATTTATATCAAAAATGGAATTTCCTTACTTGTCTTGACTAAAGGCATATGTCAAATTGGAATCGTTTTCTTAAAAATAGAGCCATGGGCTCTGTACCTCATCAGACTTTTGATGGAAAAAGATTTTTAAGGCTTGACCACTGTGACAAAATTTGGAGTCATGGGGTAATCAAAATCTACATTTAGAATATTCATTGGCCAAGGAGTCAACACACAACTTTTCGGCTCTCTAGACCTTTTTGAACTGGAGGAGAAGATGAAAAGAGGTTTTTAAGGTTGTGACCCTGTGACCCCATTTGTGGTCAGGGGGTCACAAGATCTACCATTTAGAATCCCCATTTGGCAAGGAGTCTGCACATCACAATTCAGCTCTCTCGAGTCATTGGTTATGGAGAAAAAGTCGAAAAAGAGAAAAGTTTATGGATGGACAGACGGACGGACGAACGGATGCCATGCCATGCCATCAGCCCTGGATAATCGGGTCTTTCAGACCTGATGAGCTAAAAATACGGATAAATAATTTCATGAGGTATGAAATTGCACTTTACCTAAATAAAACCACTACCAAATGTTTTCAAACGATCTCATTTTTTACTTCTTTTGATTATCCAAATTGTCTTCCCTTCTCAGTCATAAGACTAGCTCAAGATACTTAATCCTATCACACTCAACCTTATGATTGTCCAGTAATCAAATGGGCTTAAAGTTTCTTATCATCAATGACTTCTACAAGTCAATAACTTAATGCAGTGATAGGCTCAAGATGTTTGTAATAAAGTTATCTGAACTAATTTGAATTATACACACTTATTTCCTTTTAGTGTATTGACTGAGACGTTTATATTAATGTAGGCACTTAAATTTACTTGCGGATAATGATTTACCGATTGCAAAATGTCTCCTGCCAATTTCCACCGTATAATTTACTTAAGCGTTATGGTTTACAGTGCTAGAATGTTTGGTATTGAGGAAATTAACTTTTCAGAAAATGTCCACCAAAAAGTCCAGAATACTGAATATGCTTGAAATAATATGATTATAATTTGTTTGTAAATATGCTTAAATTTGAAAGAATGTGTTCATGAATATGACAATTTAGTTCTTGAAGTGTTTGAGTGTGCTTTAGAATGCTCTAATTTATAAGGGTGCTTAGGTAGCCTTAAAGGAGAAGTAGCACGTCTTTTAAAATGCTACGTTTTAATTTTTCATCGTTAATTGAACATCAACGCTGAAGGTCTTGTTTTGATAGTGTCAAAAATCTCATTTCACAAACCAATCATTCGTAGTCAGAGAACAAACTACAAAGATTCACATAAAGTGGACACCTTTAATTCATTTTGTGAAAGAAAAAGGAAGCCCATGGCTTAATTAACTTTACATTATATAATACAAGACAAATCTTATGGATAACAACTTCTTTATTGATTTCTCACGACGTTTCTGGGCCAATTCTTGCCCCTTCTTCAGGTGACTGATAATGAAATATCCAGTATGGTATTTATATACATATATATTATATATTTGATTTATTACTTATTATTATTTAGTCTAAATACACTGTCTTTCAATCAGAACCATTTATTTTCATTTTCCTGACATCACCCTATATTCCCCCTGTAAATGTACCTCTACTTCATTGATTCTTAGAACGATAATTGTTCAATCATAATAGCCTAATACAAAAGATAAAAATAAATCCAACATATAACAATTCTCATCATGGAGCTTTTCCTAAAGATATTTTTCATGATGGTGACAATGTTACTCCTGATAGGGCCTCAAAATGGATAACTGATATAATATATAAAATATTTGCTTTTTCATGATTTTTTTGTGTGTACTTGATTCATCATATTTTTTAAATTATGTTTAATTGTTAAACAATGCTATTAAGGAATTACAGAAGCAGAGTACTAACCTTCATGAAACATTTGATGTATATGTAAAGAATTAGGTTAATGCGCTGTGTGGAAAAAATATCTTAACCTAAATGATTAACAAAAATTCCTCCTGCTTGGTCGATTCAATATGTCATTTACTAAATAGCAATATTAATTGAGTTACCCTGGAGCAAATTATTAAAAAAAGAACAATTAACATTTATGTTTTTTTACAAAGATGTAAAGATCCATGAATGATGATGATGATAGAAACTAGTCTTTATCATCTTATTGGTTAAATACTTAAAGAGGCAGTAGCACGTTTTTAGGGGGAATATAAGGTGATGTCATGAAAATGAAAATAAATGGTTCCATTTGAAAGACAATGTATTAAAACTAAATGAAGCAGTTATAATTTGAATATATAACTTAAAGTTCAGCCATACGATTCCTTTTTCTTACAAAAATGAATTAAAGGTGTTCACACAAAAATGGCCGCCAATGAATTTTATGTGAATTCTCATATTTTGTCCTCTGACTATGGGTGATCGGCTTGTGTAATGAGATTGTTGACACTGTCAATATAATACATTTAGTATTTACTTACAATTATAAGTGAAATATTAAAAATTTATAATTATCAAAAAACGTGCTACTGCCCCTTTAAGAAATGTGTTAGTTGATTTACTCAAGTAAACAAATTATGAACCCCTGAATATTGATTTAGCTACAACTTTTAAAGGCTTCTAGAGACAGTGGAAGAAAGTCTGGAGACACACTGATAATGTTGAATTTATCATTTTGATGAATATACTGTGTTCAGACAGAGTAATTCTCCTACAGACAAAGAATTACTTTTACAAACAAAGTGGTCTTTATTTTTGTATTTTCTGTCTATGTGTTAATCAATTTAACATCATATCTTAAATCAATGCAATCAAAATACACCAAAATTGACAAATTATTGTTTGTAAATCCATTTTTTACTTTTTCTAACCAGACTTAAATTGATCATAGAAAACATAAATTTCAAACTTTTTTCCTATAAAGTTTCTGGTAAATATTTTAGTGTCATCTTAAACTCTACAATTGAAATAAATGTCTTGTCTCAATTGTGTTGCCAAACTGCACAAAATCTGTCCTTTTTGATAAGAACTTTATGGATCATAATATGATCTTAGTTCAGCAATTTACAGTAATTCAATACAATTTCAGAATTTTATAAACTAAGCAAGAAAGGTTGAGGGTTACCTCAACATTATAAAACTTATCATTCTATGAGAAAGTTCCAATGTGCAAAATTTCATTTGTCCTTAACTTACTTTGAGTGTACTGCCACTTCATGAAACTGTGCAACAGAAATTGGATTTAATATCACTTAAAATTCTATTCAAGAATTGTACTCTGACAAATTAAATTTGTCTAGGTGCCACCTTGGGTTTCCTAATTCTAGTTTGCTAATACATACCATGTAGACAAAGCTGTCTACTGATGACAGAGTTAGGTTCTACCTCAACACAGCTATCGAGATCTCTGTCTGGCATTCACATAAGTGTCAAAGTCCAAGTCTTTATTTCAGTATAAGAGGTCTTGTGGCACAGAGTATACTGTGTATAAAATAATTTAGTTGTACTGAGTTATACCTATAAATATAAAAATTCCAAAAGTTTATGAAGGGTACTTGAGTTGTACAACAATTAATGTTAATGTCAGTTTCTATTACACATAAAGTAGACAAGTCCGTGACTCATTTTACATATTATTAATTTTCAAATACTTGTTTATAATCCTTTCAATACATTCCCATTTGTTGATTACATAAGTTAATTATTGTAATTTTTCAGGGGCAGGATACTGGTGAAATTGCTTTGAAAACTAGACTAGCGTTTGCTGGACACCGCAAAAGCAGAGCAGCCCCGAAACTTGGGGTTTCGCCTTAACCTGTTCCGCCTTTTTACAGGCCTCACCAAATTGGACATTTTCTCAAGAGATAATATATACAAAATCTAAACTTCATAGCACACAAACTTTTCAAGTTATCATGTTTACAAGGAATTGCAATAACTCATATCTCATGAGCTTTACCTTTGACCTTCAAGGTCACAATATAATTGAACACTTTATATTGAGTATAACAATCATGTATTGATTAAAAGTCATCATAGTTAATATTAACCATTTTCGCTAAACCATGCTTAAGTCATGACCTTGCTGTGACCTTGACCTTTGACGGATTGTAGCCAAAACCTTTTCAAAATTTTTTACTTTTCCAAGGATGATATATACCAAGTTAGAGCTTCATAGCACAAAAACTTTTCAAATAACCGTGTTTACAAGGAATTTTGTAGGGACTTTATATAACTCGTGACCTTGACCTTGAAAGTGAACATGTCATAATGATTCCCTGGAAGTGTTAACATTAAGACATGTTCATGAGTTCTGAAAAGCTAAATGGGATAAAGTTATAACCAAATTTAGTGCACATTGCAATAACTCATATCTCATGACCTTGACCTTTGACCTTCAAGGTCACACAATCATTGAACACTTTTTATTGAGTATAACAATCATGTATTGATTAAAAGTGTTCATAGTTAAAATTAAGCATTTTCGTTAAACCATGCTTATATATATATAGTCATGACCTTGCTGTGACCTTGACCATTGACGGATTGTAGCCAAATCCTTTTCAAAATTTTTTACTTTTCCATGGATGATATATATACCAATTTTAAGTTAGAGCTTCATAGCACAAAAACTTTTCAAGTTATCACGTTTACAAGGAATTCTTAGAGAGATTACATAGCTTAGAGTGATTACATAGCTCGTGACCTTGACCTTTGACCTTGAAAGTGAACATGTCAAAATGGTTCCCCCGAGGTATGAGTAGTAAGTTATGAATAAGAGTTCTGCAAAGCTTAGTGGAAAAAAGTTATAGCTAGTAGTACGAGTGCGCCGGTGGAAACTTCACAAAAACTGATAGCAGCCCCGTCCTTAGACGGGGCTTATAATAAATTTATTTCTGCAATATAATATGGACAATTTAAGATAAATTGAAATCCATCTCCAACATTTATATAACTTTATAACCTGAAATGAATGATTTAAAGGCACTGTAGCATTTTGTCTAAGGGCCGGGGAAAGCAGATTTGATATATATTTAAGCAGTATTGATACATAGCACACTTTTATCAGAAAGTGAACTATTTTATTTCTGTTCAGAAAGCTAGAGTAACAAAGATCAAGTTTTAGCAGAAATTCAGCAACCTCAAAGATTTTGAAATTCATGAACCCCTTTCTTTAAGACTGTCAATTGTCCATGTTCATATCCAATTTTTCTTTTCAATTTCTCAGATTGGCTAGTGATGAAGGGATTATCCAGCCTTATTTGAGCCATTCCTATTGTTACTGAGCAATGTGCCATTAGATAGCGGTCAAGTTCTATGATTTCGGTCCTGGTACCAACAGATTGGGCTTTCCTATGAAACTGAATCGTGGCCAACATTAAATAGGACTTTCAAGCAGATCTTATTTATCTCCTAACATTTTTTTCAGTTTTATTCATGAGGAAAAAGGATATTTTGGGTTATGATAAAATTGGTTGCAATTGACATCTGTGCCTATTTCTTCTCAATTAATTCCCTTGGAACCATCACTGTGTAATACCAGCATGGGTCAAAGAATAACAGTCCACAATTTCATACATAGACCAAACTGGCGCCTACGGCATGTATACATAATGAAAAAGACTAGATTGTTTTTCTTATGCAGAATGAAAATAACATGAACAAATTGGATTTTATTTTGGCTGAACCCCAGGTTGAAAAAACATGTATTCAGGTAAAGCATCTCAAAATATTCTTGTAATCTTGTGTTTTAACTGATTTTTTTATGAGAAGAATTTTCTTAAATGAGAATTATTGTGTGTTAAGGATCACTTTAAATGAAAAACAAAAATAGCAGGATTGATGCCTGATAAATTGATATTTTAAAACGTTAATGTGGTTTCATATATACTTCAACACATTCAAATTTTACAAAGTCAATACCTGTTTTTATAGATCTGAGGAAGACGATATTGACCATGGACAAAGTTATTAAAACAGGTATTGACCAAATTTACCATTCAATATTTGTTAATTTTTGTCTCAGTAAAATAAGGGAGAGGGAATAGAAAAAGACAGCCTTGATTGCCATTTCGGCTTCATTGTTGATAAGGATTGATCAATGATGTCATTATAACAATAACATGACATTTAAAAACAATGGTATGACGTAATATTACTTTGAGTCGGACTCGGGGTCATAGGGGTGAAGTGAATATCATTATCTGTCGACTAGCACGTGACCAGTTCTAGACAAGTCGGATTGCAAGAAAAATTACCCTCACATATTAGAGACAATTAGAGTTTTTCATTCATTGAAGCCACAATCAAATGTCACAATTAGATGAATGCTGAGAAGATAATCTATAACTCCAATTTGTCTGCTTTAGACATGCAAGTCTTCAAAATCATGCTAGACAAATTATTGTGCTAACCATTTGCTGTGCATAGGATATTGATTAAAATTGCAACATTTATTCTTTATATTGTCATAATAATGAACTGCGCATGAATGTTGAATGGAAAAAGAAAATTAAATGTTTTACACACACGATTAAGATATATGACGAGCATACTTAATTATGAATTATTTAAAATAAAAATAAGAAATTATGCATGTTGCCAGTGTGGCCATGTTTGTGAAAATGTCTCTCATTACTTCCCCGAATGTCCTTTATATATCATTCCAAGAGAAATTTTGTTTACATCTTTAGAGCAGATTTTTATAAACAGAGCACTTATTGATGTTAATCTTATCTTACATGGCAATACAGGTCTCTCTCTTTGTGGAAATCAAGATGTTGTCAAATCTGTTCACATGTATATCTCAAACTAAGCGCTTTCATTGAATTCTCTTGAACATATATCCTTTAACTTTCTGTCCATCACTTGTTGTACATTGTGAGATGAATGCTGTAAATAACTTGAGAGAGCTTTTCTAAGTTGGAAAACTTGTGCCCAATCCTTTTCTTTAAAGAACAAAAATGCTTTAATCAACTGAATGTTTAGCATTCGATTCGCACATTTCAGCAACAATCCTTACTTCAGACACAATTGATCACATTTGGCATATTATGATTTCTTTATGAGCCATTTAGAAGTTGTCTGGATAAATACGGTATTTGACAATACTGCACTGTCCAATTATTGCACAAACTTTTATTGTGAAACTTGTGTTAACCTATTTATAATTGTAAATTCTAATAACATATTTTCACTAATCAAATTTTTTTAGTGAAAAGAGTCCAGTAAGTGTTTTCGCTTTGTCTGATCCATTTGACCCTTTTGTCAATAAAATGATTAAACAAAAGAGTTCTATGGATTTGTCTTCTTCTTTATTGCAGGGAATATAATATTGTATGCTTGATAACAGAGCTAATATCTTCACCTAAACATTGCATTCCCTGCAAAGTGGACAGTTCAAATCCTTGTCTTTCATATTCAACTCAAAGATTGTCTCTTTTACATGCATACCAGAATTCTGTCTTACAATATACACTCTAAGGAAAGTGAAGCACTCTTGATGATAATACTCAAGTACATTATGAGATACTTAAAGCCACCTTCCATTTCAGCCATTAACAACGTGCGGATTCACCTTAACAATATATTGAAACATTCACTCTAAACTTTACACCTGAACTAATGTAGTTTTGCACTTGATACAGCTCCAACAATCATAAATCACAATCATACGTTCTTTATTTCTATACCCATCACTATATTGTACCTCTGTTCCATTCTGAAAGTACATTTCACACTTGCAACACTTTGCCTATCTGACAAGTTATCACATTACTGTATTGTCAAGTAGTATAAGAGATTCGGTTAGGGAGTTCTGTTTCCACAATGACTGATGGCTGAATGTCTTATCACCTCTTACAAATCTTGTAAGATTCAGTTATCACTTACTGGCATGAAGACTTCAAACTGGGATGTGATTTGGTATAATGCTTTCTAGAACCTCATAAGCATTAAATTTGAATTTACTTACGATAAATGTCTAAATTATCACATGTTACAATTTTTAGAAAGTTAAAAAGTAATAAGGAAAGGCAGTGATGCACGCCCCCCTCATTAAAGGCACCACATGATCAGTTTTTATTCGCCTTTTTGAAATGTCAGAATTGCGAGAAGACAAATGTGCTGTATTATGGTAATTAATGAACTTAATTAAGAAATAACTACCTGATTGATAGAAGAGGAACATATTTACAAATAATTCATAATAAAAGTTATCAGTTACGACAACATTTTGTCTAAGTAATGCATTCCCCGATCGTAGCTTTGATGATTGGCTTCTTTTCACGATGTTTTTCTTTGAGCAATACACTTTAATCTTTGTCAAACTGTTAAATCTTGAACAGCTAAAATGTTAACCCCACAAACATATTTGAAATTAAGTGTGAAATTATCATGTAAAAATCATACATATTGTGAATATGAAAGTCCTTCTGAATTTTGTTTCCACAAAAAATACCCCACTCGAATGGTCCCTTTAAGAATGAAACTGCAATCATGCATGACATTACTAAATCTGCATATATTTTAATCATAGAGAAGGGTCATAAGCATATATTGGCAAGGTCAATTTGTCTTGAACAAAGGTTAGAGGTTATCTCATCTTAAATGTATGTTATCAAATAATCAAATGAATTTCAACTCTCAGATAAGCTTTTCAAAGTGTTTTAGAATAGATTTGTGAATTGTGAATTATATATTGACTTGATAGAGAACTTGTTAAAACTTGAAACTTAATATTGTTGTGGGATAACAAAGTGATAGTGCGGTTGGCTTTGGTTGGTTTAAAATCCTGTTAATCAACTTCATAAATCCTGAAATTCGTTTGCAATAGAGAACTGTTCTACAAGCACAAAGGTGAAATGCTACACTGAATTTAAGCTCAGTAACACCAATGGTTCGCAATTCTTACCCACACTGTCTCCCTGCAATAATACTAGCAACCTGATATGCCGGTAAGTGAAATACTCTTGAAAGCCAGGCTAAATCTGTAATCACCTAACCAAAATTGAATATTCCTCTCCTCATCTCACCTTATCTTATTTCACCTAATCTCATCTCACTTTGTATTATTCAACCTCATAACACATCAGTTCACCCTTCATCACTTACCAACATCTTAATTCAATTCATATAAACTGAAAATTGTATTGACAAGAGCAAAGTAGATTGTCTAGGATTTAGAGCTTCCTTGAATACTGGAGAATGCTACAGCATTTCAAAATTACTCAACAACTTTTGCCAGACTGCAAATGTCAGATTGAGAATGAAATTACAAGCTGGAGGACCTCAATATGTCAATATCTCAACCGACATCTTCTATTCAATTGATTACCTATCCAATTTACTTGACATTTCTACCTGACACTATGTAATCTGTCTCCGATATACCGACTACACTGGTCTATATTGAAAGTGCCTATTACTCAAGTCTGACAGGTGAAATAACAAATCAGATTCATATGAAGTAGAAATGCATGCACGTAAAATTGACATATAATTTTCCTTGTCAATCAAAATAACGAATCAATTACATTTTGAAAATATTTTAGAACATTGTTTCTCATAATTCTTATGTTGAAACCCGACTGCTCCTTCTTCAGAGAATACTATATCATCGATTATGTTGAACGTTTATTGTGCTTGTGGTATCCAAACCTACATGGTAGTCGGATCATCCTAAGACATTTAATTCATATCCAATGTAATGAAATAAGGAGAGATCAAGGGAGAGATATAAAGAGAGTGCTAGAGAGAGAGAGAGAGATCGAGAGAGAGAGAGAGAAATCGAGAGAGATTTTCTGATACAGCATCATGTCAAGAACTAAATTGAAGGTCTTCTTATACCGCATCAGGTCAAGAACTAAAGGTCTTCTTATACAGCATCAGGTTAAGAACTAAAGGTCTTCTTATACAGCATCAGGTTAAGAACTAAAGGTCAAGAACTAAAGGTCTTCTAATACAGCATCAGGTCAAGAACTAAAGGTCTTCTAATACAGCATCAGATCAAGAACTAAAGGTCTTCTTATACAGCATCAGGTAAAGAACCAAATTTCAAGAACTAAAGGTCTTCTAATACAGCATCAGATCAAGAACTAAAGGTCTTCTAATACAGCATCAGATCAAGAACTAAAGGTCTTCTTATACAGCATCAGATCAAGAACTAAAGGTCTTCTAATACAGCATCAGGTCAAGAACTAAAGGTCTTCTTATACAGCATCAGGTCAAGAACTAAAGGTCTTCTAATACAGCATCAGATCAAGAACTAAAGGTCTTCTTATACAGCATCAGGTCAAGAACTAAAGGTCTTCTAATACAGCATCAGATCAAGAACTAAAGGTTTTCTAATACAGCATCAGGTCAAGAACTAAAGGTCTTCTAACACAGCATCAGGTCAAGAACTACAGGTCTTTTAATTTAAAAACAGGTCAAGAACTATATTTTCGAAAGGTCTTCTAATACAGCATCAGATCAAGAACTAAAGGTCTTCTTATACCGCATCAGGACAAGAACTAAAGGTCTTCTTATACAGCATCAGGTAAAGAACTAAAGGTCAAGAACTAAATGTCTTCTAATACAGCATCAGATCAAGAACTAAAGGTCAAATACTAAAGGTCTTCTTATAAAACATGAGGTCAAGAACTAAAGGTCTTTTGAAACTTTATTTTGGTTATCCCTTAAAGCAAAAGTCATTCAGAAGATAAAATACAAGGGCATTCCACTTAATTGTGGATTATCCAACATGACTGCCAAAAATCCTCTCATGATTTAATTAATCCTCAGCGCATCCATTTTAGATTTCGAAAATAAGTTTGGTAACTTAAACAAAGCAACTGTTTTAAAGGGATGAAAGTTATTCCAATTTCTTTAGAATTGATATTTCATTTTTAAGATTATACAACTGTTTCATTATTTATATGGTCAGTTACTTGGTACAAATAACTAATGCTCCTCAGTTACAAGGGTCAAACAGATGATGTCTTCCAAGTCCAAAACCATTATTTCTATATTTGTCAATGTCGCTGACCATGGTCCTCTCATTAATTTCTCTTTGGCACCAACCCTGTGGTTTGGTCAGTGAAGTCTCTGGGATATAGATAGTACGTATACATCCTCAAATAGCTCAGACAACAATTACAAGGTTCACATACATGACACAGACAAAAATAACGGTATATCTTATCAATCAACAGTATGTACCAAATATGAATTCACCATATATATCTTGTGAAAATGTACTCAAATGAAAGTTGCTGGCATTTTCTTTAACTCCAGACAAATTGTTACTGTCATTTGGCATGTCTTTGACCAATTCTAATTTAACAATTAATCATTGGTACCGTTGGAGAACAGTACAACAGTTTTAGTTACAAGTTAATACCTTAATCTGTGATAAAGACCATCTTTCATTATGTTTTGATTTCTAGCAATTTGGTTCTTATCATTACATTATCACTTGTCCTTAGATGATTTGGTCATTTAGAAGACCATAGATTTTCAATCTATTTATATTCTTTGGCATCAATATAAGTGTGCAACAACAGTATGTTTCACTGTGGTCCTAATGCAGCATGATAAAATTGATAATAGATAGGTACTTTAAACTTAAAATGATCCTTCTTAAAAATAGAGCCATTGGCTCTGTATAGCTCATCAGGCTTCATTATCAATTATGCTGTAGAGTGTGGCCAATGTGATTCCCTCATTGTAGGGCCCACAGGGTCACCAATCATAAAGTTAAGTATATAGGTGACAAGTTTCAGTTTTCTAGGCCTTATACTTCAGGAGGAGAAGATGAAAATAGATTTTAAGGACGTTCCTTTTGCCTTAATTAGGGGTCACAGGGTCATCAAATCTACAATTCAAATTCCTCACTTGTCAAGGAGTCTGTTAACAAAATTTCAGCTTTCTAGGCCTAATGCTTCTGGAGAAGAAGATGAAAATAGGTTTTTAGGGCTTGGTCCCTGTGGCCCTAATTAGGGGTCACAGGGCCACCAAAGCTACAATTAATAATCCTCACTAGTCAAGGAGTCTGTACACAAAATTTCAGCTTTCTAGGCCTAATGCTTCTGGAACAGAAGATGAAAATAGGTGTTTAGGGCTTGGCCCCTGTGGCCCTTTTTAGGGATCACAGGGCCACCAAAGCTACAATTTATAATACTCACTAGCCAAGGAGTCTGTACACAAAGTTTCAGCTTTCTAGGCCTTATGGTTCTGGAGAAGAATATGAAAATAGGTTTTTAGGGCTTGGCCCCTGTGGCCCTTATTAGGGGTCACAGGGCCACCAAAGCTTACAATTTATAATAATCACTAGTCAAGCAGTCTGTACTCAAAATTTCAGCTTTCTAGGCCTTATGCTTCTGGAGAAGAAGATAAAAATAGGTTTTTAGGGTGTGGCCCCTGTGGCCCTTATTAGGGATCACAGGGCCAACAAAGCTACAATTTATAATACTCACTAGCCAAGGAGTCTGTACACAAAGTTTCAGCTTTCTAGGCCTTATGGTTCTGGAGAAGAAGTCGAAATTCCACAAAGTTTACGGACGGACGGACAGACGGATGGACGGACGGATGGACGGACGGACGCCTGACAACATGCCATGCCATAAGCCCATCGGGCCTTACAGGCCAGATGAGCTAAAAAGGAAATATCCAAGTTTTGATCTTAATTGCATAATTGTACAGGCCATAATATTCTTTTACAGAACAAAACACAATGGACAGAGAGGGAAACATATATTCACTACAGCACAACTTTGGCACTGTAGAATATAAAGCTTCTAAACATTAGACTTAAAATATACTGTTTTATTCAAGGGACACAAGGCTTTACATATTTTGTGATAAATGTTTAAATATTTTGTAATCTGATTGTCTATGTAATAGAAGTGATTTTGAGACCACCTCCATCGGGATTCGAACCCTGGACCTCCGAATTGAGAGTCCTACACTCTACCTGTCTTACCAGTCACCTCTAGCAAAAGCCTGTAGGAAAGCTTATATCTCAACCTGTCACATATACAATGCATAAAGGTTGTCTACAATGCATAAAGGTTGTCTACAATGCATAAAGGTTGTCTACAATGCATAAAGATTGTCTACAATGCATAAAGGTTGTCTACAATGCATAAAGATTGTCTACAATGCATTGAGAATGCCTCCACTGCATAACGAATTTTACTATGCATAACCGATGTCTAGAAATAGTTTTTCTTATCAAAGAAATCTCACAGAGTTCAATGTATCCAGGAAAAGAATTTCAATGCATATCACTCAACCCCACTCCACTTGCAAGAGTCTGATAATCTCACTAACGTCACTCCAGATGCTCATATAATATAGACTTGAATTGGTAAATTTAGAACTGATTGAAAACTAAAAGTTGGTTTGATATTATCTAGGTCTTAAAAGATTTTGAATATTTTTACAACCTAATAGAAGCATCATCAAAACAGCAAGGTTTTGAAGATGAAATAAAATCTTGCTTCATGAAAATATTTATAAATTTTCAAATAATTAAAGATAAAAGTAACATATGATTGCAATTATGGTAGTCAAAATTAAAAGAAGGATCTCTTATTTGACAATACCATGAAAAGTGATGAAGATCTTGTCCATCCAATTGATAAACACATAAATAGGATGATTGAAAGAAAAACTTCTTTGAATGGCATGTAAGAAGTTGGTAAGAAGATAAAAAGGCCTCACATCTGACAGGATTGTTAAACATAGGCAAATATATCATATACTGGAGGAATTGTACAACAAGTTGGCATTTGAAAGCTGAATTCATTCAGAGCATAAATTGGGTATTGAAGCCACAGACAAATCTATAAACATGGAACATCTAGACTGATTAGTTGTGTAGAAAAGCAATTTCTCAGCAATGCAGATTTTCATGTCTTAATTTCCATTGCAAATTGTTCTCATTTCAACCAGACTGTTTCTAGACAGACCATAGATTATCATCAGTCTTCCTGGATCATAGGAGACATTCATATATATCAATGTATATAATTTGTTTTCAAGATGAACTTTTCAAACCACATTTTCAATTCAAATACACACTATCACAGCATGTAGCTCTACAGAAGTATAATTTTTAACCTTTCATTCCAAAGGAAAAGTTGCAAATTGATTTATGAGTTATTTGGATTTAACTCTGCTATAAATATTTCATGACATGAAGAAAGCTTGAATAATTTTTAGGAAAAACCTGAAAAACCATTTTGCCTACATTGCAGTAAACCTCTAAGTATTGACTTAATAAAAACCCAGTTCCAATTGTGGAGTCAAGTGAATCTTTCTGAAACGATATTATTCTCTTAAATCTCACAACTTGAAGATTTCTTTACAGCAGGTATTTGAGGGGTTGGCCACACAGTGGATAGCCAAAATAATGTGTACAGGCTTCCTTCAACCATATAATTGAAATACTCTCAAAAGTTGCATTGACCCAAAACACCACAATGACCCTCAATCAAGGTTTAAAAGAACATTTATCTAAAACACATTCTATTTATCTAAATACCATGCACATATGATATGAGAAATATCTTACATACTTATTCTGCATTTGAGGATGACTACAAAAACCGGCAAAGTGTTCATTATAAGGCCATATAGCACATTTTCTTAGTGATCGACACACAAGGTTATCACAATGAGCAAAAACAAAATGTGCAAGATATTGTTTTTAAGTTACAAAGATTCAAAATTTGGTTTAGCTAAACAAACAAACCCACAAAACTTGATAGATGACAATTTTTCTTGCATGAACTACTATCTTTGAATTGTACAAATGATTTCCAAAATAAGTGCAAAAGTGACTTTAACAAGTTGATATTGTTTTTTTTTCTTTGCATAAACTACTATCAAATTGAAGGAAAAATGTCTGAAATAAGTGTTTAAGTGACATTAGTTTCTTTTAACCTATCAACCATAACCATAGTTGCCCTTGACAGCTCAATGATTGCTTTGAGAAGAGGTTGACTTGAAAGATTTCACTTAACATTTATACTTGACAGAAAAAAGAGCATACTTTAAATGAGGAAGCTATAAGATTTCGGTTCAATTACAAGAGAGTCTCAAGTAAAATATTTCTTGTCAGATAACTGATTGCACAGACCACCAGAACAGTAGAACTGAGTTTGATATCACAACTTTACAGAAAAATAATTTTGTTCCCAAAAAGAAGAACCTTAACAAATACATCAAATCTTCATTGCCACTTGATATGATATCACACTTTAGCACTTGACAGAAGAATAGCTTTCTCCCTAAAAGGAGGAAATTTTACAATTACATGTAATCTGTATTGCCACTTGACTGATGTCATTGACAAAATGCACTGCTAAAGAGGGTGAACTGGTTGAGTTTTGGTCTTGGCAATTGATGTGTCAGACAGTCTGATCCATTTCAGTCTCGGACATGAATAGGTTTCTACTTACATGGGTAACACTTTCAATGACTGCAGGAGTTCATTGATGCCTTCCCAGATTGATAGTCATGTTGTGTGAATACTTGTAACCCATGTGATGTATTGTAGTAAATTATATTGGAGCCTAGAGTATTAGAAGGAGTATTTGATATGAAATAAAAATGTGTATTACCAGTAACCAATGTACTTCACTGAACTTACTTCTTTTCTTTTTTTATATTTCTGGCAAATCTTAGTTCAAATGGACTGAAATGAGATGAAAAGGTTAAGCATGACATAAAATGTCATGTCTGGTTAGGTAAATTAGTAAACCTATAAACAACAGAGTCAACAATTTGTTTTGAATGCTTAACAATTTTTATTAACCTTGCTGCTGAATTTTCTTCCTTAACTTGTATATTTTGAAGTGTGATTATTTGTAAGAAACCCTGTCTTCTGACAACTTCTTCAAACTAAGGACAATATTTATGGATGACAACTTATTTATTCACAGAGTGTGATGTTTTGATACACGTTTAGAAGTTGTCACCCATAAATATTTCAACTTCTAAAATGCCACTCAAAGAAGTTCTTCAAACTATCAAACTTACATACAATTCATCCAAAAGAAGCATTTCACTATTTACAATTTTAGTTCAAGAAATCTATAAGCCACAAAAAGACCTCAAGTCATATGTTGTCATCACTTACTATGATGCTCTTATAGGTCTTGTCATACTAAACACCCCTTTAATTGGCCGTCCCAGCAAAGTGAGTAGAAAATCTCCACTAGGCGGTTAATCAAACCACTCTTCAATCTTGGAGTCATATTCAATCAGGGAACAGCCCTCCAAATCAATTCTTGTGATTATACGGTGATGCCGAGGATAAGTCCAGAACTCTCTGAAAATCCTCTGAAGTGGACGTTTGCTGACCAGTTAACGAAATAATCCGTAGTTCCTGATTCCATCACTATACTGTAGAAGGTTCTACAGGGAACGGTTATGCATAAACTACTTAACTTGTCTGTCCTTGGTGTCAAGAATGTTTCCTTCTGACCTGACTTCTGATCTGGACTTGATATATTGTATCTCTTGTTGACAGCTCAGAAATGTATAAGGGATAAGTCTTATTCATATGAAAGATTTCATGTGAAGCATTGATCATAAAATATGTTTATCCTGCCTGATTGTGGTTAACATGTTTTTGTTTCCTAACAACTTCTTTAACCACATGCAGGAATGATTAAACAAACATTTAATTTATCCACAAGAGGCATGTGTACTATTTACTATTTCACTTCAAGGAATCAAGCCTGCAAAATGATCTCAATTCTACTCCCATGTCACCATCACTGACATATCTTGTCCTTCTAAACTAAAAGACATCCCCTTTAATTGGCAGTGTCAGTAAAGTGAGCAGAAAATCTCCACAAGGCGGTTAATCAAACCACTCTTCAATCTTGGGAGTCATATTCAATCAGGGATCTGCCCTACAAATCAATTCTTGTGATTACACGGTGTTGCTGAGGATAAGTCCAGAACCCTGAGAAAATCCTCTGAAGTGGACGCTTGCTGACCAGTTAATGAAATCATGCGTAGTTCCTGGTTCCATCACTATACTGGAGAAGATCCTACAGGGAACGGTTATGCATAAACTACTTAACTTGTCTGTCCTTGGTGTCAAGAATGTTTCCTTCTGACCTGACTTCTGATCTGGACTTGATATATTGTATCTCTTGTTGACAGCCGGACTGAGAAATATGTACATGTCATTAATGCACTGAAGACTTATTTCACATATAAAGAAAGTCATATATTGATATAGGAAGTCGAAGACTATCCATAAAAGATGTCTCATGCATAAAAGAAATTTTGTGAATAAATGAAGTCTCATGCATTGATTAAGAGGTTTTATGTATAAAGGATGTCTCATGATGCAGTCGCTCCAACAGAGAGTAGCACATACTTATATTTCATATTAAATATACCTTAGTCCTTAACAGAATTGTTCATGGTTATTTATCCAACTAGTTGAAGCAATGATGGCAATAAAGTACCTGTAATATCAGCTTAAATACTTTAGAGATAATACATACTCTTGTGATACTGTATTTTATGTTAGATGACATACAAGATAGAATGCACCTTATAGATACCAATGTGATATCAGGAAATCAGCTATAAAAATTTGAATTGATCAATATGAATGCATGGATAAAAATGTTAACACCTTTAAGGTGAATTAGACTATTTTTTGGAGTACATGCTTCTTAATAACTGGCTGTCACTCAACTTTACAAATACTCAAAGATTATCAAAAGATAATTTCTTAACATCAATTCAAATGAAATAGAAGAGTTAAGAACTTACCAACACATGATTGATTCAGATTCAGATTTGTTTATTCAGTAGTTCAGACCTTGAGGCCTATAGTACAATTACAACACATGATTGATTGTGCAATGAGAACTAGTTAAAATAAAAACTGTCACAATTGTTTGCGGTAATCCTGTCAAATTGCAAGAAAATACCATCTAGCTAAAGTAAATTAGCTTGACCATTGCGTTTGTTTCCTGAAGTCACTTACTCTGACCAGCACACAAATGAAGCTGACACTCCTGACAGCAAATCCATAGGGAACCTACATGAACCACCTCGCTGTTGGACAAGAACTTCTCGCCAGTGTGGATAGTTCTGAAATTCCCTTCCTCCACTCTGTGCAATAAGGCATTAGAATTTAAGCAAGAACTTATATAGCAAGAGTATATTGCCTGATTCCTACAATGGATGCAAGTGTAGACACTCTTGTACGTATTCCCCTCCAAACCACTCTATAATAAGAAACAGAATTGGGCAAGAACTCTTCGGCATATGCCCTAATTTCAATTATTCGTGCCAGTGTTGATAATACTGAAATGCCCTTCCTCCATTCTGTGCAATAAAGCAACAGAATAAGCCAAGAACTCTTCGGTATA
This sequence comes from Steromphala cineraria, assembly GCA_916613615.1. NCBI lineage: Eukaryota > Metazoa > Mollusca > Gastropoda > Trochida > Trochidae > Steromphala > Steromphala cineraria. Next base: position 13,069,435 of record OU744731.1, on the reverse strand, counting down.
TGGCCTTATTCCTACTATTCGTTCTAGTGTTGATAGTTCTAAAATGCCCTTCTGTGAAATAAGGCAACAGAAGTAGACAAACACTATTTGTTATATGGCAAATTAAATTTCTACTTTACAATCTATTGTTGATAGTTCTGAAATGCCCTTCCTCCATTCTGTGAAACAGACATTAGAATTTGGCAAGAAATCTTTATATGGCCTGATTCCGTAACAACTTTTTGTGCCATATGTATATAAACACTCAGACAGGAATTCTCATTAGACCTTCTGTGAATATTAAGACCAAAGAATTTGGTAAGAACTCTTCATCATAATACCTGCATGATTCCTAATATTAGTGCAAGTGTAAACAATCACATTTGAATTCCCCATAAACCTTCTGTGAATTGAGACAAAGAATTTGGCCAGAACTCTTTGCCATATGGCCTGATTCCTTCTATGTGTACCAGTGTAGACACTAGTACATGAATTTTCCTTCCATCATTCTGTGCAATAAAGGCATCAGAATTTGGCAAGAACTCTTCTGTCTGATTTCTTGACAGTTTATTGTGATAATCAGGTCTGAATTCCACTTCCATTGTCATAAATGGTTTTAATTTCAGATTCCATCACTGATATCACATGTAATGATCAAATAATGATACTTATATATTACACTGAATCCACACTCCAATACTCAAAGCACAAGGTACCCACCCACATGATGATTAAGGTCTTAGGATAATAATCATTTCTTTTTAAATTCCAATTCTGTGAGAGTATTCAACAAAGTTGCTATTAAAGATGATTTTGACAATGATGACAATGCCTTTATGCACTTCCAAACCAGATCTTTATTTGTTCTGTTCGGTAAACAGAGGTACATTTTGAATTAGTTCTCTATCCGGAGTTGACACAATGTATCTGTCAACTTATGTCTGTGAACCAGGGAATCATCCCTTCAAACTCTTAGTATCTTCAACAACATACCTATACTCACTACATTATACCTTAAATTCATATTATAAAATCTTTCCTCTCAGCACTGAACAGTATGCCTCAATAAAATGAAACAATTCATGATGTTTTGCAACTCATAGAGTGTAACTTGGGTTGTTTTTAATGCCAATTGGGCAATATAGCAGCCATTTGCAGAAATCTATACATTTAAGACCATACCAATAAAAGCTTTAATTGATTGAACTAATTGTACTGTCTAGAAATAAGAATTGAGAAGATCCCACTAGTACTAAGGACTTAAATTGTAGGCTTTGTCAACTGTCAGTGACATCTTTAGAGATGTCGGTCAGAACATTAAACTCACAACAACAGCTTCTCAAGGCCACTAACAGAAGGAGTTCTGAAGGTTTTGGTGTTGACTGATAAAGACGTAAGTTGAAAATATCTCCAAGAGACTTCAAGAAAGCATGAATTATAATGATGATGGCCTTGTGCTTTAACTTGTTTGTTCAGGGTAGTCTGTCTAACAGTCCCTGAAACAAAATATCTAGAGAACCATGCACATCTACATTATTCAGGGAAGTATAATAATAATATAAGATCCCTGCATTATTGTAGCAAGTCTAGATCACTGCAGTTTCATGAACATGAACAGCTTCAGTCGGCTCCTTTCAATTTTAATACAAACAAAGATGCATCTAAAATGTACTTTCTTCTCAAAAATAAATATAGTCTTATTTCAGAATAAAACTGTACTTTAGTGAAAAACACAGATGATAGAGGCTTCTAAGTAATACAACCAGTGTACATGTATATGGCAGGCATAATATCAACTTCCTCAAAAAAAAATGTACCGGTACTTTCATTTAACTCTTTGAATAATCATATATGTCATTTCTTCATTTCATTTAATCCTTTTAATTGTCATTTAGTAGACATTATTGGATGAAAATGAAGCAAAATGAATTGCTTAAAATCGATATTTGCATTAGAATATTTAGGCACACAATAAAACAATACTTCATAATAAAAACTCAAGTCTCTTAAATGCATGTACATGTCTGATTGTCAAAGCATCATCAGGGGATGCAGATTGTGTAAGCTTGTCTTTAAATGCCCATCAGCCATCTTCATTATCCAATTTCCTCCAGATCCATTCATGAATGAATTATCCATTTAATCAAACTTCTAATCAGGCACTGATCGGCCAGTATTGACATGTATCGAACAGCAGGACTTCTGCATTCCACAGGAAGACCATTTATTCAAGACATGCCCCTTCTAAATACTGAGTGGAATTAACATGGCGACCTTGATGCATGGTCAATTTGCATAAATTTTTGGGTGATCTCTCTAATTTTTACAACCACATGTATGTCAGACACAGTGGCATATCCAGGAATTTTGAAATGAGAGAAGTATTTTTTAAAAGGGAGGGGATGGAGGATTTTTTAACAAATGATTAAAAAGTAAAATAAGAGGGTGAGTGTTCGATTCCTACAAGGTACTAAAACAAAAGAATTTATACTTTTACAAATATTAGTTAGATTCAAAACAAAAAACAATATTGGACTCTAAAATTTTCTAAACTTTTCCTTATCATAAAGTGATTTACAAAGTCTCTTTAAATATCAATTAACTGCTACAGTTTTGTAACTCACAAGACCCAAATTCAACTGTAAGCATAAATCTCTTGAACTGATTTTCTTAGCATAAAAAGGACAAAGTTGCCCTTTTGTCAGCAAAAATCTGCAAGGAACTATTCTCAGATATTAAGATAAATGCTTACCTCAATTCAGATGAAATCTATCTACAGGAATATCTGTTACTCCTTACCTCCCATTAAGTGTCCTTCCAAAGAAATGAAATCATGTGGAACATCTATTTCCCCAATTCAAACCTTCAGTGTATCATATTTATATGCCTCAAATTGGTAGTACCTTAACAAGCTGACAAGGTAACTGCTTAACGATATGGGAAAGATTTCCTTAATTTAAAGATTTTCAAACAGCATGGGTTATGTTAATATTTTACGTAAGATAACAAAAATAACTAAACATCTAATCACAAAAGCCAGGCATATAATGAAAAACAATTTAATAAATAATTTTCATATAAAAATTGTTTAAAAAAAATCAGGCTCCTTACATTTAAGTATTTATATTAAGTCATTACCATCAAAACAATATACATGTAATTAAGTCATACATACTATTAAGTATAGGAGATTTATGGATGAAAACTATCAATATATTCCTTAACCAAGATTATGTTCTTCCAAAACAAAAGGACTAAGGTCTGCAAAGATCAAAACCAATTTGGCACCAAAGTCACTGCCAACAGAAAGGTCCAAATTCCAGGCTTATCTATTTCATAATATTCTACCAATATTTCATGCATGTATAACCTCAGAATTCCCCTGACGATGCTGCAAATCATAACCTTTCATGATATGAGCCAGTTCGTGACTCGGGTATCGATCGGAAATGGAAATCATCTCGACACTCATTATAAAAAGTAGGTGTCGGGATAGGGAATATGGTACTCCTTGATTACATGCTATAAGTTCCAGTAAATCTGGGTCAATATCATGTGCATTTCCTTTTGTTACAATGGATTGCTAACGGGATGAGATAATTTGGGGTTTTCTTACTCCGGGTTCCAGGATATTGCATTTTATCACTGTGGTAATTGTGAATACAAGAATATTATAAAATACTATAGTAGCACAGTGTGTCATTCTTTAAATATTTTAGTTTATTCTAATATTTGATTAAATTACAGCAAATTTTATTCTTTAATATGGTAGGAGGTTAGTATCATTTGCACAACAGAGAAGAGGACCTGAAAATTAAAAATAATGTATTTCTTAGTTTTAGAACTTTGATAAAAAATTATTTTTCTGATACATTTGAATATACTGGAATCATTAGTTAGTTAGTATTAGATAGTGCTCAGGTCTTATAATGATATAAACTTAATGAGGTAGAGGCACATGGTTATTAATTTTTGACATGGATTTGGACCTGTATGCTAACGAAACCTATATTTTTAAAAAGAGCAATTTGGACCTTTTAAAAATATGTATTTATTGACATATATTTTTACATCTTTAATTGGCATTCAAGAAGTTGATGTGGTGATCATTTGGGATAAATAGTTTTATGGATATTGAAGGGACATTATGCTTACTTTGTCAAGGAATTTCATAAACAAAAATAAGTAACTTCTTTTTTCGATAAAAGCATGTTTCAACAGAAATTCCAATGTTGATGTCAAGCAAGTGATGCTAATAACACTGATATCATAATCTATGTAGAAACATTGCAGATTCACTTTCAAAGAATAAAGAAGTTGCTTATCAATAACAATATTTTGCCTTAATGATATACAGCATTTTTATGGAGAAAAAAATCAGAAATTCTTTCACAAAAAATAAAAAAAATTCTTAAATTTATATTTCAATCATAAACCATAGACAATTAATCATAATTTTCAAACATTTATTCCAAGTGTGATAGAGTACAAAATTTAAAGCATAATGTAATTAATTTCATTTTCATATTCCAACTACTGTTATACTGTCATGATTGTTATTCACTTGTTTTCTCAATATAGTTCTCTCCTTGTCAGATTTATGATAACATTAATAGATAATTTTATTTATTGAAGGGTGACTTGGTTTAATTTCCGCATTTCTCAAACAAACTTGCGATTTAATCAGCATGTGAGAGACAAAATGGTACCAATTGAATGTAAATGAACGATAATTTTTGACTAGATAGGCAAAAACTGTTATTCTGTCAAATAAATTCAATCATAAACCATAAACATTCTTTTCCATTTTGTCAATAGGTGTAAACCAATGTGTCAGGACTTTTCTGAAAAACATTTTGCATAAACAAATAATTTGAAGATAATTTCACATCTTTTATGACTTTTTTATGGTTGGAATCAATGAATCGTCTCTTCTCAAGCCTTTAACTAATTTAAAACAAGTATAAGAAGGATTATCGGTTCTAAAATCTCCATATTTTGTTATGCATGATGTTCATCTTTCATTAATGTCCGTGTAAACAAAGTGCAATCTCATACATACATATCTCTTTAAGTAATTCATCAAAAAGATTTCTATTAAGGGTGTAATTGTTTTAATACATCTTTCTGAAATTTCTTTAATATTTCACACTTAATAACCATATTTTTCCCATTCATTTTACTAGTGCTTTCTGTCAAGAGTAGAAACAAATAAGAAAAAGTCTTGAAAAGAATGTTAAACTTTGTTCTCATTTGAATATTTATTTAGTGTTTAAATACTTTTAAATTCTTTTATTATGAGAATGAACTGGTAGGATTTTTCGCGAGAACACAATTTTATCTGAAGGCCCGATCAGGGAAGAAAGATTTTTAAAAAAAACGTTGTTTCCAAAAACGTTATGCTAAGTGTGAAACATAAATTAGTACAATATGAAGGCTGTTTGGTCGATCTTATTGGTTTGCAGGTGTAATCTTTCAAGCCACAAACTGTACCGTGGTTCAATCGTGAAAACAAGGACATTATAAAGAAAAATTAAGAAACAATTCGCAATAACTTACCGACGAATATACTTGCGGGGTCTTCATGATCCTTTTATGAGCGTTTCGAATTATTTCCTTTACCGGACACCGTTTATAACTCAATGTTTTCACTTTTTACGGTGTTTCATGTTAAACTTTAGGCTAAAAAATCAACAAAAAAAACTAACAAATTGGAAAGGACGTCTCCATAGAAGTATAGATTACGTTTTCCCAAACCTTTGCAAATCCCCCAGAATGGTCATGTGTCACGTGATGCATGCCATGCGCAACAAACCAAAAGTATGATTCCAAACTAACGAACCAAAACAGTAAAAAGGTTTACGATATAGAAAATGTTCAATTCATATGAAATACCTTTGCAAGAGTTCAGACTTTTACTTATATCATCAATTATAACCAATTCATCGAAAAATTGTAATTTAAGTCAATCCCTTTGTCGTCATCTTTGTAATTTATAAATACAATAACTTACTTAGTGTAGAAAAATATGTACTCATCGTACAAAATATCAGCATTGTTATTTGATTTTCTCATTTCACGTAAAGCTAAGATATTTAAAAGATATTATGAAATGACATGGTTACAACATAAATAGAATTCATAATGCTTGACATAAACATATGTTCAGAGTTCAAGCAATCATTCACTTCAGCAATGTAGATAATGTACAAATTAAACTCCCGATAGATGAAATACAATGCAAATTCATTTTTAATATAATGGACCATTTCAATGAAATATTTGAATGCATAATTTGACATTATTTCCAATGTATTATGAAGTCATTAGCATGATCATTCAACTTGTTTCCATGGACAAGCCAGATATCGGATTAATTTCTGACCTTTTATTTTTTTGGCTTTCTTTTTAATACAATTTGGATGTCGATTTCGAAACATAACAGTATAGATCACACGGCAGCAATTATAAGTCTGCCAGTATAAAGGTGGCTTTACACTTGCACGACTCTCGAATCCGCATTGGCACGCATTAAATCGTGGCAATGCGTATCTTTGTCGTATCGTTATCGTGAATAATTCGTGAACTGCTCATGGATGCGTGCAAATGCGCGAAGAATTAACCAAATGTTTGGTTATTTCTTCACGCACTCCAATGCGTGCCAGGTGCGCAAAGTATTCGTGAATTTGTCTCAACCTGTTCGTAACTTATTCTTTTAGTGTCGTGAAATGCGTGCATAATTTTGTGTGTCACGATAGAGATAAGACAAGGTTGGGCATTTCAAGCAATGCAATTTCAGGTACATCAACCGTCTCTTCTCTTCAAGAAGCGCGATATCTTGGAAGTTATTCATGGTGTTCACTCTGGGACAGTAGAGGACGAACTGATTTTAGGGTACTGCCTTTATATACCTCCAATGCGGGCAGTATCGTACACCATGCGGGAATAAAAAGGACACGATCTTGACAAGCATGCGTGAATTAGTCGAACCTGTGCGTGCAGTTGCGCCTACTGCGTACCAAAACGCAATTTAGTTGAACAAATGCGTGAACAGAACGCAGCTTTGTCGTGGTTATGCGCCAATTGGTCGTGAAATGCCGGGTAAAATCGCAGCACTTGCGTGAAGTTTTCTGCGGCAAATGCGTGATGTGTGCTTGAATAATGCGCAAATGGGGGGTGTACGCATTGTTTTAATTGTTTTCAAAACAATGTTGCTTCGTCTATTGGCACGCACTAAAGTCTTGAAGTGCGGATCCAAAATGCGTGCAAGTGTAAAGCCACCTTTAATAGAAGATCAGATACAAATTCTAATGTCAAAATGTCTGAACAAATTATAAAAACTCGATATCTTTTTCATAAGAGTTGTGTTCAAATTGTAGAGTTATTGACTACATTTTCGTTTCAGAGTATAACTGTGATGTCATCTTGCTTACTTACTATTTACTTACGGAACATTCAGAAAGACATACAAACGTCCTTATCAGAATTATTGAGTGGGTGGGTACAAATATTCCGTCCAAAATAATTACAACATTTAAGTAGGGTAAAACTGCGCAGACTAGCTGGAAATAGGTTTCCATGATATCTGTTGTATTGCAATGAAGGCACAGGCATTTGGTATGCTATTTCCATAGTCGGTTCAATCTCATCCCATGAATACTCAATTGATTTCTTGTTTTTATCTCCCGGAGGTTTTTTACTACTAAGGTCATCTTCACCTAAGAATATTTTGACCGATTTTTTTAGATTTATGCAGTCGATGGTAATATTAAACACGAAAGAAACCAAACATATTCAGCATGTTGCCTTCAAACAAGAACGAACCTACAATCACTGACGTCACCGATTTTGTATACAATATTGTATTTGAATTTCCCTCACTTCCTTCGTTCATCACAGTATAGCTTATTGAATGCGCGAGGCACTGTCGTTATTGGAACTCTGAAAAAGAAAAAATAATAATTAAAGTGACACAGAGTATCTTTCTTCAAATTTTATTTGGTTTTGATAAGCTACAAAATATCTAATATGCTGATTGAAGTTCATATCTTATCACTGGACTTGCAAATATATCCATTAATTTATGCATAATATCTCTAAAATGCTTGATTTTATGGAAAAATCAAGAAAACATCTCAAATACATTTAATATTCGAAATTATGCATCAAATCAATCTACCTATTAGTTACAATACCTAATAAACACTATCGAATCGAATATATCTTCCTGTCAGCTTTTGACAAGGTTTCCAAATTACGTTTGGCGAATTTGCGCGCGCCACTCGAGCCACATTGTCCGGTTTTCGATCAAAATCCCGACTTTAAATGGCCGTATTTTCGCTCTAATGTACTGATTGGCCTTTAACTTGTTATTTTCAGTAACAGTTAGTGGTTCCCGATGTAATACCATCGATTTCAAAATTTGACATATGTGATCCTATCAACATACTCTGTGTCTCTTTAAGTTACGATTGGTAAATTTTTCAATTATTTAATTATTTCTTTTGTCCACCGTTGGTCAATGGAACTACAGCTGAGTATGTACACCCCTCTCCAAATCAGTCTAAGCGTTTAGCTAGATGAAGTAATGGATCGCGTCAGCCAAATCTTTCGAATTGATAAATCAGGGCTCATATTACCAAGTCGCAATAGTCTGCATTCGCACATAACGTTCCGATTTTAAACTTACAAATAATACTTATAGTAGTCCCTTTAAGATTGGATAAATCAATTCGGCCATCTCAAGTTTGATTGGCGGGTTATATTTCGCCGAAAGGCTGACTGACGCGACCTGTTACTGTACCTAGCTAGCCTCAATATGGGACTGTATAGAATATTAATGTGACAATGTTTACTTAGACTGTTTCAAATGTAATACAATTTTTGCAGACACACAGAAAAGAAATAAACACTGTCTTCACATTTATTCACCAGCCTTCAGACTTGGGGTGAAACAACAACTGACATTGCATCAAACCCAGAACTGACGATCAACTTGTCAAACATTCATGCCCTGTTGCACGCGTTTCTCGTGTTCCCGTAATGCACGGGCAAATCGCGACGCTCTGTCGCGCGTCTGGGTTATATAACTTTATCGATTCCACGGTTTTTTCCAGTGCACACTAGCCAGCTTGGTCTTCAACAAACACCGCAGACCATTGGGGCAAGGTATACAAGGACAGAAATGTTTCCTATCGTTTATGTGGAAGCGTAATTCTAGCAAATTGATGCAATTTGTTAAAATGTGAACATCCTTCGTGTTCTTAAAAGTACTTTCTATTATTGGTGTTTAGTATTGTCTTCAAAATTGATGTTTGTAGTTTCCTTTTTTAAATAACTTATTTCCTGAGTGAATGTTGTATTGCTAACATTATTTAACGAATGTTTTGTTTCAGATGACCGCTTGTCCACTTCTCCTGTTGCTCAGTCTAACGGTGAGATACTTTTCATTAAATACACAGGGCCGTATGGTCGTATCTAGTCTAAGCTAGACCAGGTTTGGGTCCAAACTAGGTTTTGTTAAACTGAAACCCTTGGTCTAAGTTAAACTGTATTATGAAGACCAAGTTTTAGTAAACGATCATACGGCCATTAATGTTTCTACTGTAGTAGATTTTGGTGTGTGTTGGTTGTGCTAAAATCCTTCTACGCTAAAATATTGCCCAAGCGGCGCCTAACGATAATTAAATCTTCGACTTTCGGCACTGTAATTGATTTTAAAAGCCGCTACAGACGATACCTGTGTTAATTCAGATGACCTAAACTTCGCTTTATGTGCGATGAGTGCGCACGTCTGGCATGCTGGACCATACCTCTGTATACTTTTTACTTATTATTTGTTATACATATATCACATTTAGATCACTTCTGTCCTGGGCCTCTCACAAAGCAACCTTTACTAAGGTTGCTTCAACTCCTATTCCGCTAATGGCTGAAATATTGCCCAAGCGGCGTGAAACAATAAGTCTTGCCACTAAGGTTACCTTAATGACTTATTATAACCTTTGGGCTTTGTGAGGAGGCCGGTACAACGCCTGGTCTGAACTTATTATGAAATTTTACCAAAAAATGATTTCAAAGCTTTCCGAGACCCAACTGGTGACGCCAATATAAATCGTAACATTATCTTATCGAATATTTATGAACGTTTACAAAAATGCAATCCCTGACCATCGCATATCTTTCAAGTAATGCTTTTCTGATGTCTGGTTTTCGCAGCTGTACATTTATCGATATTTTACAGGCATGTTGGGCCGCTCTCCCTGATGGCTATATCTTGGAAGGTAACTATCTTAGTCTTTATTTAACAAATGGTTGGGTTGTTTTTGTATGCCCCGAATCGGGAGATTCCGGTGTATATTGTTCTTGCCCTGTCTATCACATTTTTTTAACCTTGATAAAGACCTTTGATATTTCACATGGGCGTCTATCATTAGACCTTGTATAAGATGCAATGTTTAACTTTTCTCCGCAAATCTGAAAAGGCATTTTAAAGTTTCCGGAGTAACTGAGTAAGATAAAGCGAAAAAGATTATATTACCCCTGTTTATTTGTATTCACTTTAAAATTAGAATATGAATGTTAAAATTATTGCAAATCGCATCTTTGCCGAAAGGATATATTAAGTTTACCCTGAAACCTAAACCTTACAACACGAACGGACTTCGCAAATTTGTGGATAGCACGTTCAATTATACTTTTGAATAGACGTCCAGAATTGTTCATGAATTTAGATAAAAATTACATGCAGTATAGACAGAAAATTGTATATTGTGGATGTCGTTTAATGTAACATATTTGATAACTTTGGTGTTTTGCCTTAAATAAACTGTTTTTAATTATCCATATCCGATTTAGAACATCGTTTCTGCAAAATGTTGAATCATGTCCTATTAACTCTGAGGTAATGACTCTTGTCGCAGTGGAGCCCGATTGCGGATACAAGGACGACGAGGGTGCGACTATCACCGTGACGACAGACCTGCAGATAGGTATCCGGGCGCTGTGCGAGGGCTCCGAACAGGGTTTCGTCACCAGCGATGCAGTGCACTACCAACTCTCAGTCGGATATCCAACAATTGGTTCTCATGCCTGCATCTTTAAGGTATAGCTAACTAAAGGTTTATTTGGGTCTAGTTTAGATAAAATTAATTCTAAGTAAACCTAGCTTCAATATTGCCCGTTTCACTCCGATATCGAGTCTAGAAAGCTCTAGTAGAGGGTCTAACCAAACCACAATAGTCTGCCTTGACATGTATAACGTTGTAGGGTCATAGGTGGTAAGGTCGGCTGAGCAACCCCCTACTAGACCTTTCTTGGCTCAATATCGGAGTGAAACTGGTAATATTGAGGCTAGGTCAAGTTAGAATGGATATAATGTAGAGAACATTTAACTTCAACGTCAATGTTATTTGACAGCTTCCCTTACTGCAAAAGAGGTGACGTTTAAAAGCCAACGGTTTATTGTTTGCATTTCATTCTAGTTTACCATGTGGATAAATGTCGAAGCTGCCGATACCAAACTTCAATCTGGGACCTGTATAACATTTAGAGTAGAATATTTTTGGGAAGTGAACTGCGGCCTAAATTTGAGGAACCATGTTAATTCTAACCACTATCCACATTCACTAAGAGTACATTCTTGAACTGTATACCAGATCAGAATGTTTAATGATAAACCGTTAAGGGACTCTAAATGGGGGCTCTTCATTGATGTCTAAGTCCTTGGCAGACTTCTGAGTCAATTGAGTAGAGGAAAAAGATGGTCCTAATCAAATCAACAAAGATATTTTTCCAGAAGGTTATGTACAAATTCAAGGTTGCCATGCATACGGAATTAAAGTATGCAGAATATATTTAATACGTAAACGTCAATAAAATTAAAATATTGCTTGAACACCATCCTCCTAAGTTATTTATACAAGATCATAAGATGCAGGTGTTATTTCAATGTTAAACATCAACTAACCTCGACTTTACCACTTCTCGTTTTTCGTTCAAAGATTTTTCCAAAAAATTAAAATTGGGCTTGATTTTTGTTAATTTGTTCAATAAACACCTTTAATTAGCCTTTCATTGAGACAGCGTAATTATCGGCTGTAAAAACCCCACCTGGGTCAGGGGCCATAAAACTCGCGCGTGTGTGACGTAATAAACAGACTACACAGATTAACGTGTCATTATTTGAACTGAAATACTGCCTAAATAATTATACCCCCGCTACGACGTAGTCGGGGGTATATAGCGCTCCGCGTGTCCGTCCGTGCGTCCGTGCGTCCGTCCGTCCGTGCGTCCGTCCGAAATCGTTTCCGGAGCATTACTCAAAAACTATACCACTTAGAAACTTAAAATTTGGTTTGGAAGTAGCCTATATGGTGCTGTTGTGCCTTTTAGGGGTTTCAGCTCAATGGTCCAAATAATTTTTGAAATTTTGACCAAAAACGGTCCGATTTTTGGACTTTGTCTCGTTTCCGGAGCATAACTGAAAAACTATACCACTTAGAAACTTAAAATTTGGTTTGGAAGTAGCCTATATGGTGCTGTTGTGCCTTTTAGGGGTTTCAGCTCAATGGTCCAAATAATTTTTGAAATTTTGACCAAAAACGGTCCGATTTTTGGACTTTGTCTCGTTTCCGGAGCATAACTGAAAAACTATACCACTTAGAAACTTCAAATTTGGTATGGAAGTAGCCTATATGGTGCTGTTGTGCCTTTTAGGGGTTTCAACTCAATGGTCCAAATTATTTTTGAAATCTTGACCAAAAACGGTCAAACTTTTTACTTTGTCTTGTTTCCGGAGCATATATAAATACCAAATGACTTGCACACTTCAAATTTGGTATGGAAGTATACAGTCAAACCTCGGATACCCAGACTCCGTATATCCATAAATCTCACCTTACGGACAAAGATTTTTCAAACATTGTGTCTATATATTTCTTAAGAAAAATGACCCAGTTAACCGGACGATTTGCTATCCGGACTATTTTCAACTGTAACCAAAACAAGGTTCGGCTGTATAGTGCTGTTGTGCCTTTTAGGGGTAATTCCAGGGTTCCCAGAATTTTATTCAAAAACTACATAGCCGGGGATGTTTTGAAGTGAAATAGTTTTTAGGGTTGCAAGATCATTGTGTTATAAATCATAATCATAAATTTTCAAATTAATGTTACGTGAAGGCGGTCAAACTACAGGCGGGGGTATGTGAGCCGCGCTCACTTTTGCCTTGTTGTTTAATTACCATTGATGTGGATATCTTTTTTACATTAAATGCTTATTAGTGTTACATCGTAAAATGATTTATCTAACTGGGTGGAAAGCATTTTCTGAAAATCGTTTATTATTGCTTTTTTTCTGTGGTATTGTTATGATAGATTATAGATATAACGAGTCTGCTTATGACGTCACAAAAAGGGGGTGTAACCAGTGACGGGCAGTCATGCATTCAATGGTTTGTGGCCAGATTGGTCTAAGCGGTCCATCAAAAGTGGCATTTAAAAACGGCTTTCATTTCCAAACTGAACATATTTGAGTAGCGACCTTTGGCGCACTATACAATATTGTAATCAGACTTTAATATAAATCAAATAAAATAGTGAAATATGTTTGTGGTTATATGAACTTTAACATGTTGCTTTCATTCTTTTTGAGAATATCAACCGTTCCATGCTTTCATGCTAAAATACAACTTAATCTTTTATTTACTATACATATACGCCAATTCCCTTATCTCGTATTGAATTTCCATATCCCCAGACGTCTACACGCCCGCACCCCTCTCATGTGTACGAGATGAAACTGATCATATCGTTCCGCGCGGTGCGAGGCCTGTCCCCCCAGCCAGACCAGGAGATGACCGTATTCTGTAGATTCGACCCCAGGAGAGCGGACAAGAGCGGGCGGGGGTAGGTTTCTAAGATAACCAGTAGATAACCAGTAGATAACCATGTTGACTAAAACCTACTGGTTTAATATCCGGAAAATATAGAAACTGTAAATAACGATGTATCAGTTTGATTTTTTTTTGTACGCGTCATTGATGATGGAAGAAACTTTGCAAGATCATTGTATGCCACTATAAAGAAGTTAAGGTTCAAACCTATTTATGTCGGACATTTCTCTACGCTTTATAACATATGAATTCATTTTCTAAGCAGAAATCTTATTAACATAGGTTCAGTTCATTCCGTTGACAAACTGTACGTAGCAAATGTCGCATTCAAAGACAAATGAAAAATTAATCACAGAAATCACTTCTACAGTGATGCTGCAATCAATTGAAGTGTGGCCATGAACAGACGTAAGCAAAACGAATGATATGGCTCAAGTCATTTCGTGGATACAGAGTTATTTAATTGTTTTCGCAGACTCTAAACTTCATCAATCTCTGTTAAAATGTCCTTTGTAGAAACACAATCGTTCTTCCTCTATAAAGAGGAATAGATTTGACTTGACTTCTTCCGAATTATATAGTCTAAAGAAGCCGTTCTATCATCGAAGAATGCTCCTTCGCCTGTACGTCTTATGTCAACATCTAGATACTTTACGTCTACTTTCAGGTTCGTACAACCCCTGGGGGTGCTTCCCCTACCAATCGAGGATGAGTCCGACCCCCGAGTGGATCTTCGTATTTTGGACGAGGGTGGTCGGGATGTGTCCGGCAGACAGCTGACCATGGGTCATCTGGCTTTGCTCCAGGCTTCCTTCAAGGGTAATGTCAATGCAATCGGTGCTTTCAAGGATTACATTCTATTGGTTAATATATGTACTTCGATTGTTTTTCAATACTGCTGAATATATATGCATCTAATAAATTGCTGTTTACCCTAGAACAATATGACGCAGCTGGTTTATTTTGAAGACGAGACAATTGGTTTGATACCCTTTGTTACAGGAACTGCCTTTATTAACAGGAATGTACTAAGTTCATTGGTGGCATATTCATCGTGGACATTTTTGGCGATTTTTAAGGTCTTTTTGAATTGGTTATATCGAACATGAGTCTTGGATATCCTGAGCATCGTGGCATTTGAAATTTGAACTTTAATTCATGTACATGAATTTGTATTTACATTACTAATAGCGGATGTCCTAATCTAAACGATATAAATTAAGTTTAGTTGCTTTTCTCTTCGCCCGTGCAAGGATATGATTGGTAATATCGAGCATTAATACTTAAGTGAAGGTCCTACATGCGAGACTTGTATCGACAAAAGTATCATGAAATTATATCAACTGAGTCGTATTTCAATAAACCGAATTCTCGGTCAACTGCAAAAGCCTCCAAGATCTTATAGCCATATTTTGCAAGACTAGTACTTTAACGCCGCTAATGGCTGAAATAATGTGGCGTATACAATAACTCTCACTCCTTGACTTGACAACACATTTTGTTTTTTTTGCAGGAAGTGACCAAGGACAGGGTCTCCGGCCAGTTTCCTGTGACGCAGTCGGCACCTCGGGGGAACGATACGCAATCATCAGAGCCGGGTGGGTACACGTACACGGTTTGCCCTTTCATTTATATTATAAATTTATTGGGGCCATGAAGTGTGCTGAACTTGTCCGATATATATATACTGTATACTGACGACAATGATTTTGCATAGACTCACCGTCGAAGCACGCATAAAATACCCCTAAAATCTTGCCAAACCATACCTTTCTTTATGCTCTTACAATTGAAACAGAACTACCTCCCTATCTTGTATTAACGTCATTTAAATAACTTGTAGCCTACAACTGTAGTATTTTTTAGGCTCTGTTGCACAATGATCACCAACTAGCATTATTCATATATATACTATTCTTCACTATGCTGAGAAATTATGTTGATTGACAAATGTATATATTGACTGATTAATCTAATAATCGGTCTGCCTAATGCAGAAGCGGTTATGTCCAATCTTTTAAATCTTGTATTGCAGATGCGGTGACGGAATAGTGTTCGATTCTGACTCTGGATTTATAGGCCAGGGAAACGTCAGTAAAAGTCCTTACTTCAATGTCTTCCGCTTCCCTAAGGCCGACGTTGTAAACTTCGACTGCAGCTTTACCCTTTGTGAAAACAACTGCGACGGGGTAGGTGATCTCGCTATTAACGGCCAAAACTTGATAATTAGAAGTCTGAAAACCTTGTGAAATTTGGTACTTTTCTGATGCAATCTTCGGTATGTTTATTAGCTGTTAATGTCAATGGTGTCAAGTGAAATGTACAATATTTATTTGTATTATATGATTATTAGTCATACCGAATGCAACATTAAATACCGATTTTTTTTGTTTAAATCGCGTCATTCAGCCTATACTGAAGCGCCTGTTATGTCTGACAAGTTCATGGATTTTGAAGTGCACGGTTGCTGTGACAACGCATGTTCATCCCGTGGTTTTTCGTGTACATTGCTTTGCAGTTGTGATTCCCCAACAAAACGTAGTTGGTGGGATATTGAAATGGGATCGTCATCGTCCCTGGTAGTGAATTAACGAATTTTCCTAAATGTGAAAAGTTTTTAAAATGACAATTTTCCAAATTTGAATTGATTTGATTTAAACATATTTATTCACGAGAAGCGTTGGGTACAAGTTATACCAACTTAATGAAACCCTCTCCTAAATTGAATTAAATGATGAAATATCTAAATGTAACTTCCTGTCGGGTATTTACATATTGATATGGATAAAACTTCAAAAGTTTCCTTTAGCTGCAAACATTTTTAAGTAACTGCAAATGATTTGCATTACTGATTTTTACGGCTATGGTTGAAACATGAGTAACTCCCAATTCCTTGGCACTCCCTATACCCATATGAATTTGTTTTATTCCAGAGTTCATGTTTACCTGGCACCATCAGGGATCGTCGTTCAGAGAGAAGCCAAGGTGAGTTCTGAATGCTTGCCTAAAGAAGTTCAAAATTGAAAGTCGTTTTGCTAGAGTATTGGCTTTACAATTCCTCGGATAAAAAGTGATACCAGTCTTCTGAAACTAAGTTTTCGGCACTTCTGTAAACCTTCAAGGATGAACGAATGCATAAGATTCGTTTAAAAGACTTGCCGAATTTATGGAGAAGACTTTACTAAGGTCATATTTTTAGTAAATTTTTCCCAAATTGTTTTACGCTTTATGGTTAGTGAAAGGCTTAAAAATCCGACAGCGTAGTGAATCGCCAGACCTTCATCTATGGATCAAATTCTATCAGAAAAATTGGCAATTAAGGATTGCCCTTTGACAAATATCTCGAACCCACCGATTCATCAAAAGCAAGTGACCGTGACTTTAATTTAGGCCCATTTTTTACCTTGAGTCCTTTAATGTACTCTAATGCCATCCTTTACCTGAAGTTATCATCTTGCCGTTTTTTCTAAAATGAGAATTTAACGCTTCTTCGTTATAGTGCTTTTCTGCCTATTTCCATGATTTTTAATTAACAATTGGCAGAAGTTATTGAGCTCTTTTTTGAATAGCAAAACATCTCATAATTCCAAAAAGATCTCTAGTCACTGAAATTAAAATATTTTTCAAATTATTGTCTTTCATTGGTTAAGGTTGTCTGACTATGTTGTAGGCAAGCTGGTTCGAGCCCAATCAAGCAAGGTATCCATCAGCCTTGGAGGAGACCCTGCCAACGATACCTCAAAGACGGTCGTGGTTGTGAAGAAACCGCAAGCCAAGGCAGCATTGACTACATCTCTGCTACACAATCCTTATTTCCTGACTCCAATCGTCGTACTGGGCGCCATTGCTCTAGCTTCCTGTCTGATTGCTGTATGCGCATGTGCAAAGAGGAACTCTTCGCAGCTTTACGAAGTGGAAAAAGAAGGGGCAGTACTAGATGGCTATGACGTTCCATTCACTTCAAAAGTTAATATGAAGTCAAAGCCACGCGGGAACAGGAACTATAAAACGGGCTGTATTAAGAATTGCGAATTACAGAAATGTACATGTGCTAAACCGAACTGTGGATGTGCGAATTCCAACTGCAGATGTGTCAAGCATGCGTGCGAGCCGGACTGCCGCTTCCCCTGTATCAAGCCCTGTGGCTGTAGCGCGGATTGTGGATGTGCTGAAGCGAATAACTATGATCTGTACGAGAGTTTGTACACCAACCCGTGGAGCTCTGAACTCTGTTCTGCAGATTGTCTCAAACCTTGTAGTGTCGGGCTGGTGCCTTGCACCGAAATTTGCAATAAATGATTGGGAACAGTTGTTTTAACCTTTCATCTTTTATCATAATTTGACAGGACGAGAGCTGAAGTACTGTCGGTAAAGGTGAAATTAATTTGGTTTAATTTGACCCAATAACAGCTCGGTTACATTCTTTGTGACCGAACATCTCCATCTTTTTATCCCCCGCAACAACGAAGTTGCGGGGGGTATTAAAATGGGTACCGTCTGTCCGTCCGTCCGTCCGTCCGTTACACTTTGTGTCCGGCTCATAACTTTGTAACTAATCAACCATTTCAATTCAAATTCGTCATGGAAATGAAGAAACATGTAATAATGGGTCATGAGTACCAATTTTCTGAAAATCTACATAAAATTTTAGGATTTTGGAGAAAAAGTGGTAAATTTTTAAGAAATCTGTTACAAGTCCCGTCCGGCTCACAAATTCTAAACTAATCATCACATATTGACCAAATTTGATATGAAGATACATAATCATATGAAGGTGTGTCATGAAGAACAATTTTGAAAATATGTTTGTTTACATATGATCGAATTGATCTTGGAGATCCAAATACATAGATTTTTTTGTTTGATTTTAATTTTGTCATGTTACTCAAATTATGCCAACAGTGAACATAAAGTTGATATCATTAAGTTTTTGATTAGAACAGTTTCCTTCATATCTTTGAAACTTTTTGATATTTTGTGCGACAAAACTTAGTCAGCAATATGATAAGGAAAACCTATATATATGTTGTGCAATTTGCGGGGGATATAGCTCGACCATGTCAGCTGCTTGTTATTACTGGTATAAGATCTTTACAGAGGGATATGCATGACATCCTTATAGGAAAAAGGTAAATTCAAGTGAACAAAAAACACTAATCACTATTCAGGGTTAAACGTTAGGGTAAATGCGGGAACCGAAATCGGATCTAAAATCAATAGAATGTATAGCAAATCAAATGGCAATGAAATTGACATCAAAATCAAAACGCTTTCATTTTCATTCTGATGTTCACAAATATTAAGGCAATATGAATCCTTTCTCATGATTAATCCACAATGCCTAGTTGGGAAAAACAGATTAATAGACATCAATATTAATTACTTCTATTCGAGTAATAATGAAATAAACGCCAAGAAGCATTGTCTAATTCCGTGAGTTAGGGAGTTCCCGGCTTGTAAATTGATTTTATCATGGAGTAGGTGTAATCTGTATGTACATTCCAAACGCATTTTATTTAAAATCTTGCTAAACTAAATAACGTTGATATCGGGCCATGCTGTTCAGAAATTGTACACTACTAAAAATAATTCAAGTAACTTCAATTGTGTGATATTTATCATTATGACTGACTTTAAATGTCTGAAGCTCAAAATAAAATCATTTATGGTTTTGTTTATGTGCATTTGCACACTCGACATGGGAGTGTCGTTTTTCAAACTTGAAAGATTTTCTTAAAGTTTAATTTTAGACATTTAGAATTCTAAGAGACATTCTGCCTTGAAATGTCTTTATAAAAATTTTCACTATCAGGAATATCACTTCATAAGCAAAACTGTTATAAGAGAAAGTATCATCGTTTATAAACTAAACCATCTTACGTCAAATGACTCCATTTGCTTTTATTCAGTGACCATATACAATTGTTCATAAGTTCTTTTGACGAGCATATTTAACATTGTGCCAATGTCATCTCGAGTATTAGTCAAGACATCCTTTTGGTAAAGAGAATTAACAATGTTACACGGCCGTTAACAATGCATACACAACACGGTGTCGTTATTTCGAGGTTTTTGATTTCGTGTAACTGCACCATTTGGTACGATATCAACCTGATATCAAACTGCCCGCACGATATCGGACATCACACCCGAGTGAAGAATCTGAATTATTTTTCTCAAATATATTGTCATTGTTGGGAATCGAACCACCGAACCTGATTCAGCTTGTCAACTGCACTATTGCGACAGTGACGTGACAAATGCTTGTTAAGCGGGTATTCATTGAACTGTTTTCAGATGATAAATTTAAAAATCTAAACATTGTAAGCTTTTCGTTTTGATCGGAATTGAACGTTAAAAATACACATAAACCTTATTCTAGAAGAAATAACATCGATTTCATTTAGGCAAATTTGAGTTAATACATTCCCTTTTGAACTTGGTCTCATCAGTTTGTAAATGCTTTCAAGTAACTAACGTTTCTTGAATCATCTAAAATACGAATTGCAACTGAGGAAGAAAAATATACCTACTTTTGATTGTTATTATATAATTGACGTTTACCGAGTATGAATAGTTAGCGAATTTCAAAACAATTGCATATTAACCATCTGTATATTTATATACATTTGTTTTCTCAATCTATAATACATGACTTGCATTTGTCAATTATGTACCAAACTCTTAAAATGCTACAGAATTTTTAAACAATATAGCAACCGAATGACGCATGCATAGTATTGTATACGCTGCTTGGTTGATACGTAGAGACCCCTATTTTATATTTGTGTTTAATTGTTTCATTTAAGCATTTGCATACATTTCATAAAGTAAATGCAATCAGCCGATGTTGCAACCGAAAGCGTGAACAGTTTCTTTTTAAGATTTTGAAATTAAGTTGAACAGAGGAAGTGAGCATGGTTGGTTTAAATGGTTCAAAACGCAACAATCATCTTACAAGGAAAGAAAGCCGTACTTTTTTTTACAACTGTCGTTCTTATCTATTTGTATGACAGCGTAATAAGCGAGAAAAATTTAAAAAAACATTGCCATACACTACGGCGCTTTAGATACTTGGTAATAACAAACATCACATTTATATACAGACTCGATGGAAACCTTGGTTAAACGTAGGTAAGAATGAAAGGATAGTTTCAATTATGTATGGTAAATACAAGCAATGATGTAGTAAACCAAAAGATTAATTAGAAATGACCTCTGCTCAAAACACGTGTTAGAAAAAACATCCCAGGTCATCAAACGTTTAAGTGAATGTTCAAGAATTATTTGACAAATGTGTAAATATAAAATGTTTGAACATCTACAAAGCCTCGCATGTAGATAAACAAGAAAAGCCTTTAAAAAGGCATGCTTGGTGCCACATAGGCAGATGAAGGAGATTGTGATTTGTCGAACAATTTGGGTGATAATATATACAACACTGGATAACAGCACTAATATTAACACAAGTATTACTCAAAGTTAACTTCACAAAATTAATTTCTATCAACACGAATTGCTGAAAGTTATGAATATTTTTTACATTCATCAACGATTGTTGGTATATTTCAAATCAAAACACACGAGGGTGATATTCTATTTATCATTCAAATTCACTCTTTTTGAGATCTCGGAGAAAAAGTGTAAATCTCTGAACACAACAACACTAGATTTTCAAGACGGTGATGTGACAGTGACAGTTTATGATGTTATGGCATTGTGATGTTGTTACTTGAAGTAAAAGCACTGCATGGGTTGCCATGTAGCGTTGACAATGACGGGAAATTGTGCAAAACGTACTGCCAAAACCATATCTCCTTGTCATGCTGGTTAATTATTAACTGTAGTATTACAGATAATAAAAAAATACTTTCCGATGATCTGACGGGATTTCAACCCAGCTCCGCTGAGCTAAGCCGCGGCCTCATAGTAACCGTATGGAACCACAATCTAAATAAATTTAGATCAACAAGTTTTATATTTGGTCAAACTGTTGTGTGAAAAAATAAAAATCTGTTGATCTAAATTTATTTAGATTGATGGAACCAGCGATGTAGGTCATATTCTAAGCGCACGAGTCAATTTCAGTAGCTCTGATAATAAATACATGTTTTCAACGTAAACATTTAGTGACATCGTTAAGTATGACTTGTCACGTGGTCGTTAGTGATCTACCTATTAGTAAATATAAGTCTTTTTTCGATGTCACCATCGTTCTTACACAAACATTACTTTTAAATCGCCAAGCGAGCCCAGCGTGAAATTAAATCGCGTGGGTTATAAAAAAGTGGATTCTGCGATTATTGAATGCGAAATAATGCTTTTATCTGGAACAAATGCAGACGCTTCATCAAATGAAGATGTTTTTGATTGAGTTTGTTAACATTAATAAGCGTCTTTAATAGAAAATATTGTTTCTCTTTTAACATGACATTTAAAGCGAAATCATATTCCACAGTTTAATGTGCCAAATATTTTGTATTACCCACATGGTGACGTAATGCATTTTTTGCTACAGCTCTGTTCATTGGTCTTTTGATTTGGATACAACACATGTGATTTGCGCGGCTTCCCTTTGAACATATCAAGAGTAATATAGAGAGAATTCAGAAAAGGTTTAGGAGAATCAAATCATAATACTTGGTGCCCTTTGGGGCACCAAGCAATAAAGCACCTAGGGCAGATTATTTCTCGCACAGCAACAATATCTTGTCTCTAAGCACGTGTGGCATGTGATATATTGTGACTATGCGTTTGTACAAATATTTCCCGAATCGTAAAATTCTGTGTAAATGTTTATCGTATTTAAATATTCAACATCGGACAAAGACAAATACATGCACTTAGCATGATGAAGTGTGATATCTGATAAAGACCTGCTGTAATAAAATGACACGTCAAACGTCGTTTGCCTCGGTAAGATACTGATAAACAAGCTCGGCAAGCCTCGCTTGTTTATCAGCATCGCACCTCGTAAGGAACTTTCCCCTCTGTCAGCGGATACACAGAATCCATATCTAACCTCTACGAATTTTCCGTAATATTTTTTGAATTGTCTTTTTTCATTGATTTGACTATATTTGTACGTTCATGTGATAAACGATAGATTGAACCCCATAATATCATGCATTCAGTCATAGTAATTGATCAAGATGAAGCAGGCCTTGTTGTGTTGTGCTCGCGGGTGATATCACAGCCAACGCCTCGTGCTGAGGTCGCTATTTCACCCATAAACCCATCTCTGCTGCGGTAGCGCAGATTAGAAGGGTTCTATCAAAACTATAATGATTAAAATCAAATTATTTTTTTCAAAAACAACATCCAGTGAATAGACACCTAATAATTTATATAAAACAAATTGTCTCGTATCAATATGAATATTGCAAAAAAAAAGAAAGTAAACAAATCAGTCCTTCCTAAGATGTAAATGTGATGCTTTTTCTACTACCCCTAAACATTGAAATGTACATTGCACGTGAATCTCGCTTACCTGGCTGTTGGTCTCCGTACACCCTTGCCACAAAGCGTGAAATACCTAAATAGAGATGGTTTCTAAAACATTGATTGTTGATGAATATAATATTCAACAATTGTCCTATTTAACATGTCTCTCTATCAACATTTGTGTTGTTTTAATCTATTTACGATACTTTGCTTTTGGATTAAACTATTTTTCATGTGGGTACATGTGTGAATCATTACAGAATTTACAAAATTAATCGCAAATATTTTAATCAAATGTGAATATCATTTGAATCGGCTAGATCGTATTGTTGCAAAGCCTAAGTCAAATGTTGTTTAAAAGGCGGTCCGTGATTGGCTGAAATTTTATCGCGAACCATCGCGATAAAACCATATCATTGGCTGGATCAGAGGTCACATCGCGCAGGTTTCAGTGGGGTCTTCAACCAGGGTATGAAAGTGGAGCGTCAGCGTATACGTTTTACCCTGAGACAGGATGGGCAAAACCAAACGCATATTAGAACTTCCCTATATATATATATATATGATGATACCATTGAAACATGTTGGAGTTTTGATTGGCTTCGTGTCATTTTTTATCTTTTGATTATATATATATATATATAAGATTAGATAGTCTTTATTGTCCCAAAAGGGAAATTTGTTTTGTATAATTACAATTCTCCAGAAATGTGATGACAACTAATTACATAATATTCAAAACAATTCATATCAAAAATAATTCACATAGACTAGAATACATGTAAAACGTGATGCAGCATTAGACAGAATTTATTTCTCTAATGCTGCACGGAATGAACGATTGGCGGAACCTGTTTGTTCGAAAAGTCGACATACGAAGCCTTCGTCCGGAAGGTAATGTTGAAAAAGAAAAGTGGATGGGTAGAATCACCCAAAATTTTGTTACCTTTTTTTGATAACTGCTTCTTATAAAAACTGCCGATCGTTTCAATGGGAAGCCCCATAATCTTTGATGCAGTATTCTAGATTTTGGACAACTTGTTTCTATTTTGAACAGACAGGTTCCCAAACCAACTTAAAAAGTTAAATGTAAGGACACTTTGAATGAAGGTTCTGTAAAACAACATCATGATGGTTTAATCAATTTTAAAGTGTTTCAGTTTCCACAAGAAATGTAAACGTTGTTGTTCTTTCTTATATATCTTCTCAGTATTCCCATTCCAAGAGAGTTTAGAATCAATGATAGTACCTAAGTATTTATATTCATTTACTCTTTCTATAACATTTCCATCAATACACACAGATTCTAATGTTGACTTTGTTCTCCTAAAATCAATTATCATTTCTTTAGTTTTTTTTAACGTTCAAATATAAAAAATTAGCATTACACCAATCAACGAATCTTGATATCTCGTATCTATAGGCATATATATATATATATATATATATATATATAGACAAATAGCACAAAACATTGACTTGTATACTACATTTATATATATATATATAATATTTATATATATAAAACTGATTATAATATTTACTACTCAAAGAAGTCAAGAGTCAAACCTATTTTCTTCATGATATTTATATGCTAATGAAAAGATAAATCAAAATCTCTATGGAGAAATACTTATCAATATGTTCAGTATATCTCATTATCTGTGGGCATATTATTTGCAAGCAATAGGTCCTATTCAAACACAATTAGTGCGACAATTGCTCACATGTTATTTTCACGTTATCGGTCATGTCAATGTTAGTATAACTAGTTGGCGGTTTATAAAATAGATAACACATAAACCGTGCGTATTATCAATAATAATATCCTTTGGACCATGTGTTATCTTCATCTTCTCCAAAAGCTAAGTTATGGATAGGTTTTTAGGGCGTAGCCCCTGAACACTTCGATGGAGGAGGGGATCTTATATGTGAAACGTTGTCATTTTCTTAATGATTTCATTTTCCTCTTTTCTCTTACATTTAGCACATATTTTCATTGTTCTTGCTTTATCATGTACACACCAAACATCAGTTATGTTATTAACGTCCAGACTCTTCAACTCCCTCATCACAACTTCACATCCTTCCTCATAGCGCAGTAGACGTCGGGATGCAACTTGGTATTTCATTTCTGGGTTCACTAGCTTGAACTCCTTCGATAAGTGTAAGTCTTTTAACTTCATAGAAGATGCCAACTCAACACACATCTTCGTGGATTTACGAAGATCGTATTCTCCAGCGATATACATCAGGTGAACAAGGCGGGGAGTTGTTGGTTTCTCCTTCAGTAACATCGTTTCAATGAGCGCGTCACATCTCTCCTTGATAAAAGAAACTTGATACTCATCGGCAAGAGGCATGATAATGTCCATGTTTTTGGGAGTGACAGTTGTGTCTGAAGAAGGGTATATGCATGACAGAAACTCAACCATATCTGCGTACTTCTTACCAGGCAGGGGTATTTCTGTTGCCCTTCCTTCCTTGAAGGCACCATTGAACATTCGGTCAAATACCGGCGAGGCGAGAGACAGCACGGCCTTGTTGACATGGAGTTGTTTCTCCTCGACTACCAGGGTGGCGTCAGATAGGTGGGAAGCTTCAGAAAACTGCTCTTCCGACATTCTGGCAGATATAGTGAATTGAGAACGTCGTATCCGGTATTCAGTAAGACTTTAGGAAATATGGCGCGTCAACTGTTATCAACGAACAACAAGACTTTCTATGAACCTGGGACCAAATACGGAATGACAACCATTCGACTTTATCAAGATGGTAAGATATGGTAATCAGCGAGATCTCGCGCGACGCCTTAGCGACCGATAATAGCTCACGTGACCTGGGTCAAACTTTCCTATATCGACTTGCCGATCGTAAATTGCAGAGACTATCTCGCATCTCTTTCCGTCCCAGCAAATGAATATTTGAAAAAAATTAAAACGAAATATAGGCTTTAGATATTGAAATGAAGTAATGTTGTGTTTGTCACGGTGATTGTTTGACCTGAAAATGTTATTTGAACATGATAGAGAAGAGAAAGAAACCTTAGGTTAAGACTAGAAGACTATTCAAAGATTTCTTGACAGAATAACTTGCAATCGTATAGTATTTTATTCTACATAATATGTACGCCTACAGACCCGTGCCAGTTATATTCTATATGACTCGCATGTAAAATTGGTGGTTGAATTGAAATTATCTCATTTTGAAGTACATAAGTTACATTTTATTATCCGATATCACCATTATAAACTTGTTCACATTTATGTACAGAATTTGATTAAATTACGGTCGTTCCTTAGATAATCGAGAGAAAATTAAACAGAAATTATGAGGTTGTTACTGAAATGATTTGTTACAAATGTGCAAAATATTAACGGAATCCGACGGAAATATGCGTGAAAATTGTTTATGCTACATATACACCAATTTAACATGCAAGAGTAAATGTAATTAAACAGGGAAAAGTGATAAGAAGCCAGTAATGTTTAATGTTTAATGAAAATGTTACATAATAGTCGTTTTCAAAATAATATCTATGATAGATGTTTGTCCAGCTACATAGCAAATTTAATTGCATATCCATTCTCCTTTCAACTAATTGCATTTACATAAGTTATTACCATATGAATATTTCTAACAAATCTTATAAACCTACATTGACTTCTATTGATCTTGGAAGTCGATGTATAGTTGATCGAGTAATGTTCCTCAGATTTGGACTATTCTTAGCATTGTCGCCCTGCGTGGCAGAATATTTTCGGTAAATATCCTTTTTAACATTCCCTCCCCACAGAGGCAGATCAAGTCACAAAATGTTGATACAGCCTCTGTTATATTACGCCGAAATCCCTAGGTTCCGGCAGTTTCCCTTGCGGAAAAAAAAATTGCACAATAATCCATTTGAAATTCTTTATCAAAGCGTGGTTCATATCACAATGCTTTTGCCATGATTCAGTAACCAAAATGATGATTTAAGAACAGATCTAATTTTGATTGCCTCCGATCAGGCGTCTTCCATTCTATCCAACAAACTCGGCTGAATATGACAGAAGCTGTATCAACATTTCATGACTGCTCTGTGCCGTCAGTAAGTATGAGTGTTGACCCTCAAATTCCTCCTCATACCCGGCTAGCCATCGGCCACGTGACGCTTCAAATATTGCAGTTGTCAAAGGTCAACTTACAGTCTACAGCTAGTCGAGTTTTTCCATAGGCAAACGCTGAAGAGTAAATATTTGAATCCATATGATAAGCTGTCATGAAATGAAAAACATACTAATAAATTAATCCCCACTGTAGTTGTGTTCAATGTTTGATAAGTGCTCACGTAACATTCACATAAAGAAATTCTGAATTTGCTGAAAGGATTACTAACATGTTATGAAATGACAACAACTATGATTGATACAAGATTGAGTTATTTCCTTCTTTGTGAATCTTATGCATATTAGGGTATGGTAGGAGATTTGCCTATACATAGTGTAGTGTACTTCCTGAAAACTTAATTACGTAAGAAACATTTGATGCAGTGCCCTACACGCTGTTTTCAAAATGATTTCAAGTATCAAAGTAAAGGCTTTCTTCCTGAAAACACACTATATTTGGTGTTTATTGTACAAACTGATCCCTGAGATTATATCATGTTATCACCAAATCCTCGGTTTAAGTACTTGATAATCGATCATTGCCACTTTGCCTAACAAACATGTTTGAGAGCAATATCTTGCAACTTCGCCAAGCAAACATGTCTAATATCAATCTCCATTAAAATGAACTCTTGACATCGAAAAGAAGACTTCTATACTTTAAGTCGAACATGTCGGTCTCTGCAAAATACCACTCGTTGGTTTGAGAGGATGAGAACTCAATGTATGAAATGAGGACCGAAAGGTTAACAAAAATATAAATTTTATTGACAATTGTACAAAAAAACAACAACATATACATCTTTGTTCCAAAAAATATTAAAAACCTTATGATATGCAGCTAACAAGGAAGTATGCATGTTGGTGACATTGTTACACGATATTACCCGATAAAAACAATACTTAACATATTGACTTTGAATGTTAGATTTCATACAAATCATTTTAAAAAGAAAACATAAAAATATGAGCTGATGAAAGTTATGTTTTTGATTGTTGACATACAATCGTATATTAATTAAAGCTCACATAACCACAAACATATTTCACTATTTTCTTTGGAATATAGAAAGTCTGATTACAATATTGTATAGTGTGTTAAAGGTCGCTACTCAAATATGTTTAGTTTGGTAGTGAAAGCCGTTTTTGAAAGCCACTTTTGATGGGCCGCTTAGACCTATCTTACAACAAACAAATGAATGCATGACTGGTCACGCCCCAATTTTGTGACGTCATAAACATAATCAGCCTCGTTATCTATACATCTATCGTAACAATACCACAGGAAAAAAACTAATAATTAACGATTTTCAGGAAAGTTTTTCCACTCAGTTAGATAAATCCTTTGACGACGTAACACTTCTGTGTCAGCGCTTTGAGCATGTACCTTGTACATGGAAAAGGCGCGCTACAAATGCACATTTATTATTATTATTATTAACACTACTAAGCATTTGGTGTAAAAAAGATATCCACATCAATGGTAATTAAACAATTATTTAGGAGGTATTTCAATTACGCTGTCTAAATGAAAGGCTGATTAAAGGTGTTTATTGGACAAATTAACAAAAATTAAGTCCAGCTTTTATTTTTTTGAAAAATCTTTGAACGAAAATCCAGAAGTGGTAAGGTCGAGGTTAGTTGAAAAATATGTATGCAATTCTCTTAGATGTACAAATGAAACGGTACCGATTTCAAAAGAATCATAAAAAAGCCGCGATATAACGTTTATTGTACATGTCATCTCTAACCATATGTAATATAGAAAACTAAACACAAGTCAAAATACATGTATGTCTTGAACAAAATGTCTAGTATTTGGAGGTAGGTTTATGAAACGTGGACGATATATAAAGAATGTTGGCAACATACTGAATTACATTCGTAGAAGTGAGCAGTGATGTTTGACGTCATTTGTTGTTTGGAGATTCATTTATCTTACGTATCTACAAACCGTTTCTTCGTGTCCAGCCTAATGACATCTTTGTCTTCCGTCTCCTGTGAACACATTTAATAGTGATTTAGTCTATATACATGACCTAGGTCTAAATCTCAACTAGACAATGTTGTCGCTTCTACTAACAAGACAGCGAGAACATGTATATGACTTATGACTTTTTTCATAATTTACCAACGACATTTTGGCATGGGTAATTTCACCAAACCTATGACACATACATTCACTTTCATAATTACAGGAAAGGAAACTGTCTTCTCAAAGTCAAATTACACAATAAAGGGCTATAGTCCAGTTGCCAAGTGAAGATTTTCTTCATTAAGAAGGTCTTACAAAAGGTTTCGATGGTTTTAGGTTCCTTTAACTATTAACTCATTAAAACACAAAAATTGCAAGCTGGCACCCTTGAGCATTTTCTATAATTTAGGTTTAAAAAAAGATGTATCAGAGACAAAGGTGCAGCTGACGACTACATATAAGTGGAATAAGTTTTGTGGTTTCTTGATCGGAATGGTTTAATGGTGGTAAAACAAGGGAGAACTATTGTGATACCCTTTTGCAAGACCTTTTTGCAAGGTATTATCAACATTATGATGGACTACGGTAACTTCGTCAAAAACAGCATTTCGGAAAGGACGTCCCAACTCGATCAAGATTATCAACAGGTGTATATAAGTATCAAAACAAAAATATTAATTCCAGAAATTAAAAATGTTATGTACAGTCTAGACAAGGGTATGGTTTACAAGTGTGAAAAGTAGGGAGTATAACTGAGATAGGGATGTTGAACTATCTGTGATGAGTATATCATCTGGTGGTCAATAGAAAATATTTAACTATTCTGAATTCAAAGTTTTAATACTATGTTCGTCAAGTGTGTACTGATATGTAATAAAGTTGTTTGAAGGAGGTAAATTCTTTCATAAAGTGATATATGCTAGGATTGATCCATGCATAAAGTAACTATATATATATAAATAGACACAATCTAAATAAATTTAGATCAACAGATTTTTTATTTTGTCAAACTGTTTACCAAATATAAAACCTGTTGATCTAAATTTATTTAGATTGAAATAGACAATACTTCGTATATTGGCCGTGTATTATGGCTCAGGGCCCTTGTTACGAAATAAACGTCTCTGTCTGTCAGTTGCTCTATGTATGTGTTTATTATTGATAAATGTGTTTGGTGTGGATAGATATATACACTATGAAAGTACTCACGAAGGTATCGGAAACTCGTAGATATTGGCATTGACAAGTAGGATATACAGCTGATGTAAGATTCATGCAACCAACCACAATTACATGAATAAGATAGGAGGAGAAATAGAGAGGAAAGTTTGTTAGGGGGAATTATATCCATTATACATTTTCTGCCTTTTGCTTTGTAAATCATTAACTATTGTATATTTTTTCATAAATGAATAAGATCAAGTTTTCGGATGATTGAACATTACCTAAGTAAGCGTTCTGATTCGAACACAAACAAAGCTAAATATAAAAAAGAAAAAAATATTAAGATACATGTATCTATGCACAAGTCTATCTATATCGCATTTAAAAGAATACTTTCGACTTCCCCATATATTATCATTATTAGGTATGAGTTAATTACGCAGGACTACGTTATGGGCTGACCATCAATTCATCGGGTCATACTGTGGCAGCTACTGTTATAAGCGTTCAGAGTTCTCTTCTGAATAAGCAGAGATACACAAGGTAGTGTAGTTTAAGATTTAACGTGTTTAAGCGTTGTGCATTATTGTTACAGCTGACATTAATCAGTTATCTTTTTAAAATGTATACAAGCAGATGAATAGGAAAGCAACCTCGAAGTATAACCCAAATAAAAGGAATGCGCGAGTTAAAAGGGTACCATATTTGTGAGAATATCTCTAAATGTTATTTTAAAAAACGTTTCTGATATTGTGAGAAAAGTTAGAAAAGTATGAAATGAACGGAAGTTTAAGACGAACCGTAGATGACTGACGTCATATGATTTCAAATACACAAAAGAATCTGTCATTTTAGTATAAGAAGTAAGAGGTTACAACTATGGCTAGACTAGTAATAAAACAATGTTAGATATTAGCGATATTGCTATATGTTTCGGGGCATGCAATAAAACTTTGAAGTTTTACCATTTGCTTTTCCGTCTATAATGAAAGAAAGGTTTGACGGTTTTAACTTTGGCATGATAACCATAAGGTTGAATTTGCCAGAAAACAAATATATTTATTCGCTTGATAATTTTGACAGGCTTCAAAAGATAAAAAACTTTGATAAGACAGGGTATGATTTTTTACTTACTGTGATTGTGTATGAATTGTTGAGTTTCCAGACTTTTCTAAAGCAAGGGAAGAAGTATTTTTCATCTAGGATTGGTTGACTCCATTTGCCTGAAAAAATACAATATACCCTGTAAGGTCATCTTTTGAAGGTACAAAACGGCCCAGAACCCTAGTATTGACAAGAATAAATTAGATCGTAGATCTGTGGTGCACATATTCAGTGTTTAGGTACAAGTTGATAGTTGGATCAACAACGACTTTATAGAATATAATTTCTTTTGACTTGCACAAATTCCGAAGAATGATATGATATATTATTATATGATGGACGAGTGATCTGTCTGCTGATTGGTCAAGGAAGGTGGTCATCGACTATGATCAAACCTTATGTTAACCGCGGGAAACGTCACGCGAGGTCAACATAACAATCCAATGACCTGGAGCTAAAAAAAGATAAAGCGGTTCCAAAAAAACTTAAAATAATTGAATAGTTTTCAAAATAAATGAAACTTTCATAAATCATATAATAAAACAGTTGTTGACTTCAGTTATCGGTGAATCCTATGGTTTATTGACCTCGGAAACTTATGTTCACCTCGGCTGTCGCCTCGGTGAACATAACTGTTCCAAGGTCAATAAACCATTGGATTCACCTCAACTGAAGTCAATAATTGTATAATATTACCTTGTTGGGCAAGCCAACAATGGTACTGGGCAAGCAAACATTGGTACTTGTAGGATTTTCAAAATTTGAAAGAAAAATAAATTGAGTTGCAACATGTCCAGCTTGTTTATACTGTATGTTGGTACTATACTTACATGTAAGCAAACTAACGATGAGTCCTACGATGAAGGTGACCAGCCAGCCAGTCAGTCCGTAATGCTGGTAGGAGATGTCGTACACCGTCCGGGCTGGGGCCTCACTCGCCGCCCTGGGGATTATACAACGTATAGAACAATGTTCAATATTCGTTAAAGTTCCATCAACAACAGACACATCGACAAAAGCGTAACAAATTTGCTCAGGCGACAGTGACGATATCTTATATTTTCACTGTGAACTGTGACGATATATGCGGGAACTACTTTCAGTTAGGTGAACAAATGTAAGTTAGTTTGAGGTTTTAAACTACTTTTAACAGCATATTTCAGTTAAAATCATATAATGAATAGAATACTTACTATATAATTTTCCAAATACAAGGTTTATTTCATCTCGTGACATGGGTAAAGTTGATATTTGAGGAAAAAAACATATTCTTATCACACACTTAAAGATGATACTCATCATAAAACAGACATTCATGCAACATGATTTGGTGTAACACACACTCTTTCAATTGTTATAAATATCTCATAATAATTCGAAAGAGAATCTAGATTAAGTTGTATGATATAACATGTTTACCAATGAAGTCTTGTTATGAAAACTTACAAAAAAAACAACACAAACACTATATTAATGCAAAAGAAAGAAATTATAAAATTTTAAAAATTTAACGTCCCTTTTTGAGAAATATCAGTTTATTTTTTGAAATACGAAATACCATATAGATTTGTATACACACAAACCCTTCACGTATAGATTCAAACATTTCGACTTTTAAGTTTAAGAAATGGCTATTAAAACTTACGAAAATTACGATTTTATTTTGATTTTACACAGTTATACCAACTTTTAATCAATAGCTGAAAATCAGTCATGATTTGATAGAGTTGCATGAATCATGGCACTGTGATATGACATCTGCAATCCTAGATTGCATAAAGCGTCGGTTATTTTATCATACAGTATTACTTACCTAGATATTTCTACTTTATTTGATTGTTTTGGCATATATTCTCTTCGGGTTTTCAGTATTTTGTTGAAATAAATACAATAAATACATTATTCATTTAATAAAAATAAAAGTACCGAGGGTACAGAAGCTCACCTTAAAATGAATGATGTGGTAAATGGTTTAATTATACATGTAACCATCTTTTATATAATTGATTATGGCTGCCATCATTATTTTTTTATCTTTTAAAATACTAGTCTTCTTTTGGAAACGACTAGAGCTTGAACAAACATTAATACACGAATGATATAATCATGATAAGTTAACAAGCAGTAGGTTTTTGGATAACTTTTTTGTATATCTATGGCTGAATTGGTGACCATCTTGTACTTTTTAATCTTCAAAATGCTACTTTTATGTGGGCATCCGTATTAATTTCATTATGATATCTTGATTGGTTTAGGTGTATCCATTTAAATGTCATTCATTACTTACAGGATGGTGGGCACTTACATTTGTTTTGTAGTGAATCATTAATATGATTTCAAGATTATTTCACTGATGGTTATGCTGCATGGGATATTGAGAGTCCCAAAAGTGCAGATTTTTCAAGGAAAATGAATGACTGATTGAGAGGAAAGTCATAAACACAGCAATGCATAAGACACGTTTATTTTGTTCACATAATATTTACATGTCAAGTGACCATGAGATGTCTTTCATTAAAGTATCAATTTATTTAACACACATACAGTACTATAATGGTAAACATTTTTGCATTGTCAAATCAACAGAGAGATATGACAAATCAAATTTCCTTACTTTTCTTACTAAACCCTTTTCGATTTTCATCTGCATATTCATTCCACATCAACTTATCATGTAGATTGCTAAACACAAAGCTTATTGTAGACAAGTTTTGTGTAAGTTGTTATTCTTAGAAAGAACATATCACTGTCATGAGAATACAAGTCCATAACTTTTATTGCATACACATGGGCCATGGCCATATAGCATAATGCTCTACCATATCAATTGGGTCAGGTTGATTATGCAACAGACTAGCAGCTGACACTGTGATGCTAGCAGCCTGCCTTGGGATGTGTATTAGACAACAGAGTGGAATATCTGAACTCTTGTTGACCCCTTATGTGTGGTATTTAAAGGAATATAAGGGAGATACCATTGTTTAAAATTTAACATGTTTAATGTGATTTGGTTTTTGCAGCTAGTTGCCATAAAGATTTTAAACAAATTAATCAATCATGTTTGTCTTTCATCTTAATTTATTTTAGAAACACTTAAAAATATAGAACAACTTGCACGACAATCTTAAATATTCCATATTTAAGATAATATTATGATTAGTAAGTTCAAATTAGAGAATTTATATGGTGCCAGTGATCACAGTGACACTTGATGAAAGCTTAAAATTAAATAATAATGATGTGTCATCTGCAGCTGAAAAGTCAATATGGCTGCTATTGCGGCCATCTTGGATTCTCAAAACTGAAACGTCTACCTCTCTGTGCAAAATCACTATAGGTATAACATACTACAATATAAAAATGATATCTAGATTGGTTTAGGAGAAATAGTCTTTGTCATGAAATCTAATTGAACATTCAATATGGCTGCCATGGCGGCCATATTGGATTCTCAAAACTTTAACGTCTACCTTTCTGTCCGGAATCATCATAGGTATAACATACTACAATTTCAGAATGATATCTGTATTCGTTTAGAAGGAGTAGTCTTTTTCATGAAATCTAATTGAAAATTCAATATGGCTGTCATGGCGGCCATCTTGGATTCTCAAAACTGAAACGTCTACCTTTCTGTGAGGAATCACCATAGGTATAACATACTACAATTTCAGAATGATATCTGTATTCGTTTAGAAGGAGTAGTCTTTTTCATGAAATCTAAATGAAAATTCAATATGGCTGTCATGGCGGCCATCTTGGATTCTCAAAACTGAAACGTCTACCTTTCTGTGAGGAATCACCATGGGTATAACATACTACAATTTCAGAATGATATCTGAATTCGTTTAGGAGGAGTAGTCTTTTTCGTGAAAGTTTACGGACGGACAGACGGACGGACGGACAGACGGACGGACGGACGGACAGACAGACGGACGACGGACGAAGCGCCATGACATAAGCTCACATTTACTTTGTAAAGGTGAGCTAAAAACATAAAAACAAAACAAAAGGCCCAGTTCAAATGGTAAAATAAAGATGAGAAACACACCAAGGATCAGAGAGAAAAGAAAAGTTTCAAATAAGGCGATAAGGCTGATTCCTTAAAACAATCTAGTCAATGCTATTGATCCTTTCATAAAACATGTCCAATTTTTAATACCTTCATCGTTCAAGGGATGTCAATCGTCAAGAACTATTAGGTATAAAAGAGGATTCCCAATTATCGATTGCAGTTTCACAATATTTGAACGAAAAGTCTAATCTGAAGAAGTTGTCAATGCTGAGAGGATATGAAGGAAATATGCCGGATCGTCTGAATTTTTTGACCTAATATTTCAAAGGATATTCAGATATATTTGCGAAACATCGCTTAATTATGGATATCTAAACGGGTAGCTATATAGATGTCAAAAGATGCTTGTTTTTATCCCAAACCAGAGAAATACTTAGAATGAGCTAACAAATGCTCGCAAAGTTCCCTCGGTACAAATTGTAGTTCGTACATAAACCATCTACCAACTGCCGATAGTGCTGATATAAATGGCTTTATGTAGGATGTAAACAAGGGGATCCACTCTCACCATACGATTTCCTTATTTGTACAGAAAATCGGGAACTGACGGGGAAATAAAAGAGGAAAAGGTTGGAAACTTTATTTAGAAAATTTACTTACACAGTAAGCAGATGGCACACAGTATTCTAGATAAAACTGGCAGAGGATTTCAAACTACATTAGAATCAAATATCAAATAATCAAATATTGTTCATCCATTCAGTTAATGTGAACATATACACAACTATAGTGAAAGAAAAAATTAATACGATTTTACGTTCATTTAAGTTTGAAATTTGACCATGCTATTTAAACAACATGATACATTTCCTTATGTTGTAAATTGCATCTTATATTATAACAACATAAAATGTGTCTTGATCAAAGTTCAACAACACAACATGTACTCACTCGGGTAGAGACGTGGTCGATGTAACATTGACAAAGAGGGAGGAGACGGTGGTGTTACCAGGCTCTAAGAGACTGCAGGAGTTACCAGGTGCAGGGGGTAACATTCCTGGCTTCTGTCCATACAGGGCTGCCCCCGTGCTCAACCATATGTTCACCACTAGAGAGGCAATAACCCCTACTGTCGCTCCCTGGAATGAATGATATGGTATGAGAGGGGAAGAAACACGTTTTTAAACATATAATTTCATAAAATATAACAAAAGAGAGATTTTTTATCTCGAGAGTGTTTGACATCCCATAACTCAAACTGATGATCTGTTGTCTTTTTCGTAAAGACGAAATTTTTAAATGCAATTGACAAGCGAAAACTGCTGCCGACTTTTGTAACGTATATACCATATAATCATTTAAGATTGGGAATAGGATTCGCTTAGATTGACCGAACAGGTTTCGTTCGTTTTATAACTACCACTTATGAATAAAAAGCATTCCCTGGCAACGTTTATTAGTTTTCGCGTGATATCTTTAAAAAAAAAGAAAAAAATCGTGCTTGTTTACTTACAATCTTAAATTGTGTCAGTTAAATCGTATTTCTTTATTTTTAATGTCGCGTTTCCTTAATACTTTAACTTATAAGATCATCAAACCATTTTTGTTTCGAAATTCTGTTACCAATAGAGACAATGATCCAAAAAAAACAAAAACTAACCAATTCACCCATTTATCTCCTTAGTGCATTTAATAAAACGTTAAAAGATCAAGCTCAAACACTGATTCATATTGACCATTGGTTTGTTAATTCATCGACTCGACAATAACACTTTGTCGGTATGTCATATTGGAGAATTGGTTTTCAAAATTTCACAATTATATTCAAATATGATATTTAAATATGCTTCTTAGTTTCCAAGTATCTAAAACTTTCAATTCAAAACACATTATTGACAAACTTACGATTTTATTTGGCCAAGGAAGTGAAGCACCAAGAAAGAACAACCCCACGACAGGGCCTCCAAGAGCGCCTAGTAAAGCTATACCCGTCTGGAAGAAATATTTGAATATGAGGGGCAAACTATCTTAAAGCAGGAGGCCAAAATGCCATTAATTTGCTCTGGTGTAGATAAAACGTTATGAAACGCTTCAGGTGTGCATAAAAGGTACACATGGACAAAGATATCACATCTTCCTGATTTTATTTTTAATACTTCAGGTGTATCATTTTGGAACATGTGAGGAGAATATGTAAATTATTGTCCAATTATTTTCGTCTTATGGTGGTTCTACCATGTTAACATAAACCTCTGATCCACCATTTCGGTGTTGCCAAAGTTTGTTCATACTTTAGAAATCTTTTCATATTTTGATATAGTTTAGGACTTTTGGGCTTTACATTGATATCAATTTACATAAAAATACCAAATTCTAACCTGTATAACAGAACCAGGGAATTCTCGAGCAACAAATGCAAGACCCATACAAACGGCGCCATAGAAACATACTGGAAAAGAGCATAAATGCTTAAATAGGATATTGACAGAGTTTATTTCAACAAGGACAAACAAGAACTCAAAATCCGTAAAGGGGTTCGAAAGTCGGATTTAACCATATGGAAATGAAAAGTAAAAAGTTAGACTTTTGCACCTCTTAAATTGCCTTTATATTTCGAGATGATCAACGAAATCCACAAAGATGTTAGAAAGCTTCTGGAGCTGCTATTCCGAAAACAGATTTTACATAAATGATTGAACGTGGTATGTGAGTACACAAGTCGAGATTAAATGCGTGATGTTGAGTGCAGGGTCCAATCCATGATTCGATCCCCTTGAACCCTACATCGGGTACACATGTCGTTAATTCGAAAACACGTTTTGGACTAAATCCTTTTGACATAACACATAAGGGTACCTGAAAGTTTTGCTGTCAACAGCTTTGTACTCTCTGAAGACTTGTACTTCTGGAAAGGATACCCCAGAAGGTCCTCTATAGTGTTAGCTGCCAAACCGTTGATGATTGAAGAAACGGTACTGGAAACAAAATATTTCACTGTAGATAGATTAAGCCATAGCGGTAAGATAGCCACTCTGCTGAGCATGCTCAGACAAGGAGACTACAGTATGGATCCAAATTCTTTATAAATTAAAGTCGAACTTTTGGAAGATAGACAAACTTCATATTCATTCTGTGGTGGTTCAATATGTATTTTCAATCACATGAACATCACATATATACTTACCTCAATGATCCACTGAAAACTGTGGCGAGATAGAGACCTGCCATTCCTGGAAGATCATGGAATAACTGCATCACAAAGTAAGGCACTAACTGAAACATGAGGTGATGAAACACTAAGTAAGGTACTTACGCATAAAATAAGGGTCCTTGTTTGAAACACATTTTAGACAGTAACTGGGTCATAAATACAGCATTAACCTTCACAAAAACACAGAGTAAACACAAACCGATCTACAAAAATGTTGACAACTTCTTTGAGAGGCATTTGTTGACAGTACACACGAAAATATACTTCAGCTGTTTTTCTCGGATATCACTATGTGCAGATGGCTTTTCATTTATAGTTACTGACATAAAACATTTCAAATAAATCAAAATATATTCAAAATTGTTCAAATTTACATAAGTCAAACAAAAAGATTCGTTTTATCATTGTACCATTATTGTATTTCTATCTGTTCTCTTCTGTCCATCTTGTTAAATGAATGTAAATAATATATAATCTATGTTAATGAGTGGCCATGGGTTATCCAAGTTGTATAACCTTTTCCCAATGCTTTTCTAATTAATGATATATGTTAAACAAACAAAACTAATACATGTATGCATGAATGAAACTTGTAGTCTTGTAACTTGTAGCCGTACAGAATTTGCGACCATGATTGTAGTGACGCTTCAATACCATATGAACTTGTATGTTAACCTTAAAGCGGATCATCATAGGGGTTTGATAAATATAAACCAAATAAAACCCAAATGAAGAGCAATGGCATTTACTAGCTTTTAATACATACACATGGTTGTTCTTTGACGCAATATCTAAAATGAAATGTGAGAAAACAATTACTGTTAGTCAACCTTTACTTGATGCTTTAAATCTCATGATAATGACGTTCAAACATACCACAGAATTGATAACACCTTGTGAACAAACCTTTGTATACATCTATTAATAATAACTTACCTGATTTCTATTTGACAAGGTTCCAGATTTGAATGGATCACACCCAACTGTAGCGAAGTAACTGTAGGCGACTGTTCCCATGAAGCATACGAGTATGATGTATATAGTGACCAAAACGATGTTAACCGCATATGCTCTGGAAAAGAAGCTCTTTTTTACCTTCATTTTAGATATTTATTTTGTATATTGACTTCGGTTATATGTTCTTGTAAAAATGTACAAATTATTGAGTGAAAACGCCGTACATATGACGATTGCTTATAGCGTAATGTAATGAAGTAACAAAAGTTTCTTACAATAACGAGAGAAGCATTTTAGCTTTGTTTAAACATTCGTTTATTGATAACTACATATCAAAATCACTTTTATGAACCCTATAACATACATGTACAATAGGATATAATATAGTTGCAATATCGTGGCATATCAAACACTATTCTCAAACGAATGAGAGGTAGCATACGGCTTTGTTTATGCATCAATACAAGGTTTATATGAATGTAAAACTACTTTCAGAATAAGATTAAGGCAACACTGTAATACCACTGAACATGATTATGTTATATCGTTGCAATTTCATGGAATATCAATCATGACTCTAACATAGTTAAAAATCACTTTAAAGGTGTTCCCAAAAACATGGTCGTCAATGGACTTTATGTGAATCTTTATAATTTGTTCTCGGACTACGGAATATTGGTTTTTGTTTTTGACACTTTCAAAATAAGACATTTAGCATTATCGTACAATTATAAGTGAAAGATTTAAAATATAAAATTTTCAGAAAACATGCTTCTGCCCTTTTTTAGAAGGTACTATCAAATAATTATCATTTTGAGAACTTGGCACTTTGGGTTTAGGGCAAATGAGGGCTTGGTTAACTCTTGGGCTTTACAAAGATTATCATTGATTTTTTCAAATGAAAGAGGGGGTTGGGTAAACTCTAAAGGCTTCTTCAGTTGGACCCCAATGATTACGTACATCCTGGCGCCCGTCATGGTGGGTATTGAGGAGATCCTCTGTATGGCTGCCTGGTCGAAGGAGTAGGCGAAGAAAGAGAACATTCCTCCCCCTGCTAGAGCCCAGATTGAGTGTCGCACTCGGGGGTCGGGGTCCCAACTGAAGTGTCAACATGTCAAGTCAGGCAAAATGACAAATAAATCCCATGATGCATAAAGAGAAAAAGTGCAATTAGAGAAAAAGAGATGTCAATTCTTTCCTCCAGAATAAAACTTTTTAACTGATTTATAAAGAGCACGTTTCTTGGTTTGCAAATACAATATTTAGAAACGTTTT
Source organism: Steromphala cineraria (assembly GCA_916613615.1). Lineage (NCBI taxonomy): Eukaryota > Metazoa > Mollusca > Gastropoda > Trochida > Trochidae > Steromphala > Steromphala cineraria. The sequence goes on along the minus strand of OU744731.1, from coordinate 13,028,275 downwards.
TTGCCAACACTTAATGTCCGATGAGCACATATTGTCATCACACATAGATGTTTATGTAAAGAACGAGTTATTCAAAGAAAGGAAATGTCAATCTGGATGCAACCGCTCTTGGTCCTTGTTATTAGGTGCTTCAATTATGTAACACGGAATTACCTATTTTGACAATTAGGTTATGTAGATTTTGATAGATTATGATCAATGGAATTATTTCCAATCGATTTAATGTACAATGTCTCACTCACTCTACGGGCTGTATCCTGTCTCCCTCTTTAGCTATAGACCACGTTGTCTCAAGCCCTCCGATCTCTATAATACCCTGTTAATTATGAATATACAAACTTAGATCAATCATTTATCGTCTTGCGTGATTAATCCTGCGTAAACGCTTATTACTTTTGATAGCTTTCTTAACATTTGAAAATGATTGATTTCGACATACATCACTTTGCGTTATATATTTACATTTATTGATATATTTATAGGTGAAATAGGCTCATTCCTCAAAGAGGAGAAAATTCTGATAAAACAGTAGCTTGCATTTGAATCGTTCCAGAACAACTGACATGATCATTCTATTACTGTAATAAAGTTTGTACTAAGGTTACCTTCAAGCGCATTCACTTGACAGCAAATTTGGTACGACCTAGTTATAATGACAATAAAAATCATTTTCTTGTATTAAGAAAAACTTCAAAGAGCGACAATTACTTTCTTAAAAAACATGTTCTGTTCATGATAACACCTCTAGTTGCAGTTTCTTTACTAGAGCACAAACCTTTATCAACACAGCGAATATGCCTATCATGATGATGACTGCCTGGAAGACATCAACCAGTACCACTCCTCGTATACCACCCTGCAGGAGAAACACAAACATAAAGTTATAGAATCCTGGAATATTAGTTCCTAGAATGTAAAATGTTTAACACACAAATGACTTCAGTCAGAATAATGAAATGTTTTTTTTTTATGACAGATCTAACATTTTCCCCTTTAAATGAATATTCCGGAAACCCAAGAACTGATCTTATTGAAACAGAGGTTAGATCACGGTTTTATGACTTGATGGGGAGAGAATGCAAGGTATGAAGGAAATGTAGTCTTACTCAATTGGTAACTACGTTGAATGTCTGAAGAATTTCATAGCGTGAGGGTACAAATTACACTCTTATGCATCTAGCGACCCTGTTACCCAATATCGTACAGGCTAAAGGTTCTCAAACGATTTCACTTGCATTTCAAGCTTGATAATAAGTAACATGTACCTCTTTAGTGTTACACAATTGATAAAACATTCAGAAAATTAAATGACTCGAACTTACTGTAAAACAGAATGTCAATAGTCTTTATTAAAATACAGTCATATATACCATAATTGTAATGAACATTGTAATATAACACTTCAACACTAATGCATTTTGAGTACGTTTGACTTTATCGTGACTGTACAACGTATCAAAATGGCGTCTTGCGCAAAAATCGAGATGTTTGTAATTATCAAGTATGACTTACTGAACCATATAGTGTGAGCTTACATAGTCGAGAAAAAATTTAACAAAAAGACATTGAAGAATATAGAAAACGGTCATGCTATGAATTAAATATTGAAGCATTTCCAATTTCTTTATGAATACTTGAATATTGCATTTGATTGTTTATTTTGTTTGATCGGAGGTAAACATGTAATGGATGATTTCATTTTTCATTTATGGTTTTTATTACTTACAATGGCAGTGTATATAATTCCGACAGTCCCAACGATGACAACAGACACCCAGAACGGAAGGTTGCTAGCTGGAAAACGAGTATTTAGATGGACTTTTAATAAGCACTAAACTGGTATTAATTTTTAGTTGATCCATCAACAAGAATTCAGACTAAAGCTCCTGTGGTGTTTGCTGTTTCTCTGTCGAAGCAAATTAACAGGGAATGAGAAAACATCGCCATACTTCGTCACTTTATAGTCATTTATTTACAATTTCGAACATGATAAGCATGCTTGAAAACTTTTAACGGATCTATACCGGAACGATGATATTCTGTGAATATGGAAAATGGATAAGCGTAAATCTTGTTTTTAGTACATAAGCACAAATGAAAAATAAAGTTTGGTCTAACTTGGTTACATTAAAGTATAAACATAGCAAAGAAATGTCGGATAATACAGTGAAAATATAATACATATTTCAACAAAAGTTAAACAAAGTCATACTTTCACTGCATTGAAAATATAATCCATTTTTCAACAAAAGTTAAAGAGAGTCATATTGTCACTACATCAGTGAAAAATTAATCCATATTTTTGTACAGCTGTGAATAAGTGAGAGGGAACCTAATATCTCCGTTTGGTACACGATTATCTCCCTTTGATTGAGATAGAACGTTGGCGACGTGTCACAACTTTGCGTAGAATTGACGAAAAACTACCTGCAGCGATTGTTCCGGTATGTTAGTTTTGTAGTGTCAATATAATCTTGGATATCGTATTACCTTTAAATCTCCATATACTATTGCTAATGCGTTGTTTTTCGCGGAAAAGTCAAGGAACCTTAAGCGAAAGATCTGTCACCAGATTTTGCAGCTTCATTCACCTATCAGTTCGCGTTGAAACTGACTTTCCTTGATGCATAGAAGAGCCTTTACTTCTAGAGTTGTTAGCGAAAATGTATTGTTGATCTGATCTGATATCAATAAACATTTACAAAATATACTTTTTCTAATATCGTTTCAGATTCAATGTTAAGTGTAGTTCAATCTTTTTTTGTCATCGGAATTACTGTGCAATGATGAGGGGAGTTGTTAGGCTATGTCATTCGTCACAATAAAACGTAGCTCTGACATCATATTTCAAACGTTTCATGATGCTGCAACTAATGAATTGAAACGTTTTAATTCTTTTTGCGAAATACCATTTCTTACTCATCACGTGCAGAATGTGAGTGAACTTTTCATTCAATGATACACCACTCGTGAAAATTTCGTTTTCTCACTCGATTCGATGAAATAGAAATGATATTTGACAAAAACAATAACATAACCTCTTTTTCTTTTGGGCGTCAATGTAATATTTTTTTACATGCAGAAACCTTTTCCTCATTGAAAATGCCTATCAAAATAACCAAAGTATAATTATTTGGAACATGTTATTTAAATCTACAAAAACTTTTTCGGAAAGCTGTGCTTTGTTCAAATTATGTTAATTATATATGGTGCGTTTCCTTTGTTCGTGAGTGTGTAAAGCAAATTACGTTGTTACTTTACCTGTCTGCACAGAGAGGGCGGGCGATAGGAACACGACAGCAGTGAAGATAATCTGACGGGGTAAAAAACCATATCACACATTAATGCTATTAATTCTGAAACGTCATCATCACATATACATAAGGAAAGTTTGATGCAAATTTTATATGTAAAGGGTAAACTTGTAGGTGATGAAACAATTATCATTTGATAATTTTTTTTGTTCATTGATAACAAACAAAATTACAAAACAAATTATCAGAATTACAAATTATATGTAAGGTACACTTTTAATGTCATTTTTCGTTGTATTTCGTGATGTAAGTTTACCATTAAATTTTGCTCTGAAATATCGAAGGATTACTAGAGGATTATCTCCGTAACCACTTATTTTACAGAAAACATAATTTTGATTAAAGAGATATAACAGATGGACACATGTGCCATTATGAGCATTTGATATTGCTATCCTTATCTTCCTCCCTATCAAGATGCAGAATGTTCGCGAGCGCTCACTCAATGTTAAATCTTCACCACATAATGTATTTGTCTAATGTGAACGAAGATGGCGTAATTCATTATATGAATTCAAATTATCTCACTTATTCATGCCTTATTGGCAATTATAATAATGAAAATCTGAAATCAGCCATATATTCGAGGAAGCCAAATTCACATGTCAAATTTACATGAATGCTATTAAGTTATATAACCAGTTATCAACTCGTAACCGTTAACCTGGCTGCTTCAGATAAGTTGTCAAAATAACAGTGATTGATGTGCGTAATTGTCCAGTTTTCGATCAGATTTTGACGGCGTCAATTAGCTTTAAAAAGCTACTTTCCTGCAACAATCGATGTTTCTCTATCAGATGACACCATAGGTAAAGTTTGGCATACAAGAAGGATACCCGCCGCTAACAACGTGTTACTGAACGAAAGGCAAGATTCTCACCTTTTGACACATAGCGACGACAGTGACGAACAGACGCAGCCAATAAGAACCAAACCGGAGCTCGAAATACTGTATGAAAGATATATAATTAGTGAACATTAACAATTTCTTACCTTAATAAATATTCAATGTGACATAAACTCAACAAAATAAGCTATTGACCTAACCAGTTTTCAATATTTAGATATTCTATAGTTCATATAATGATCCATAATGAAAATTAAATATTGCATTTTAGGTGATGCGTTATGTTTCTTTGGTATGATATCATTGACATCAAATTTTATATATACACATACATATATAAAGTATACATGAAACACATAGATACAGATCAAGGATGTCAAGAGATTTAAGCTGTTGTTGTGAGAAGGATCAACATTTCACATACACACATATTTCACACCATATCTGTATGATACGATCTTGACAAATCCTGTTTGGCGGGTAACCATGCATTTCTTGATTCTAACTTGTAGCCTCAAATATGTCCCTTGACACTCAACTTTTAAAACTTTAACTCTTCATATTAAAGAACATCTCCTAGGCGTAAAACAATGTTTAACAGAGGCTAAATACCAGTAAAGTGCTCACACAATTTAAGAGGTTGATTGACATTATTCCAGAGCGTGTTGCTAAAAAGGAGCTCAGTTTGAGTACAAAATGATTTTTAAGCTATACAGACTTTACTTAAGATGCTATATATGTCAGCTTAGGCTCTTGTGAAAGAAACTCAGATATCACAATATCTTATAGTGTATTATACAAATGTAGTCAGTGTGATCCCCAGTTTTGATTTCTATGTATGTATGTATGTATGTATGTATGTATGTATGTATGTATGTATGTATGTATGTATGTATGTATGTATGTATGTATGTATGTATGTATGTATGTATGTATGTATGTATGTATGTATGTATGTATGTATGTATGTATGTATGTATGTATGTATGTATGTATGTATGTATGTATGTATGTATGTATGTATGTATGTATGTATGTATGTATGTATGTATGTATGTATGTATGTATGTATGTATGTATGTATGTATGTATGTATGTATGTATGTATGTATGTATGTATGTATGTATGTATGTATGTATGTATGTATGTATGTATGTATGTATGTATGTATGTATGATATACATAATGAATCACCGCCTGGATGAAGGAGGGAACAATTTTTGATTCTACGAAGACAACTCTTATGTTTAAAGGTTATGAACGAAATCAAATATCGCATCGTGGACTAATGTATTCTAAAATAGCATGATCATAATCAAGGGCGGATCCAGGATTTTTGAGAGGGGGGGGGGGGGGGGGGGGTCCCAAAATAATTTTTCTCCACTCAGTGGGGGGGGGGGGGGGGGGGTCCACAACCCCTTTTACATGGATTTGAAAGGGGGCGGGTGTTGAAAAGGGGGGGGGGGGTCAGGACCCCCTGGACCCCCCCCCCCCCCCCCCCCCCCCCCCCCCCCCCCCTCCCTGGATCCGCTAGTGATAATACGCATACTTGTCGCATTTAAGCATTGAACAAAAGTGCACCTGTTTTCGTCACACTGAAAACCATGAATATTTGCATGTGCATTTGGAAGCCTTGATGTTGATAGTATCTTAAAATCGATAAACGAAATAACGTCTTTTGGCAACATAACATAACACTAGATATTCTTCTCTTTACATTGTCATCATATCTGTATGTCAACATAAACAGTTTTCATTGAATACCAAGTTCGAATCAACATTTGTTAATGCATGATAAACCTACATTTCATCCTGTAAGATTGCTTATGATAAACATGTACGAGAAGATCATGAATATTTCACTCGTTCAAACAATGTTCATGACTGACAGTGTGTATGTTTATCATCAGACATATATCAAATCGTTAGACATTTGAATGACAGGGTCATGACTTTGAATAACAGCCCTTGTATGTATGTTGTATCAGATAAAAAAAATTCTGAATGCAATTTGTAAATCTAAACCAAATTTATTATAATGCAGATTACGATTTATCCACATAATACTTTCGTTAGTTGCATTATTCAAGATTCAAAACACTGGTATTTCTTCACATAGTTGTTCAGTGTTTAAAAAACGTTTTTAACCTTTATTTAGATAAGGTCGTTATAAATAATGGTTTTTAAAAAACTATTACAAGGTAAATAAGCAAAAAGAAAGTCAATTAATCGTGTATCGAAAACTTCAAGACTTTTAATTATTATCGACATATATATATAATATACATTATATCATATACGCGACCTTATTGATACACAATATGATTTGCATACTATAGTTTGCACCGGAAATGTAAGGTTAACTTTGAAATAAACTGCTTCTATGTAAAAATTTATTTTTATCAAAAGCTAAATTTGGTAAAATGGAGGGTATGGAATTATAACGGAAGTATGTTCATTCTTAAAAATGACGAGAAAAACACCTCAATAATATTTCCAACCCCGTTACTTGTCAATATACTTAAAACTAGCTGTAAAGCTCCGCATAAAAACGAACACCGAAACTCTGATATCACAGCTGAGTCGAATTTAGAGTATGACTGGCTCCCGAGTCGCAACAAAATATAACAGGTCCGCTGTGCAGGTCTCTAAATCAGAGTTACCTCCCTTACCTCGTACAGACTTGTAACCTTGAGCGGATGCATGATAGGGATGACTGTGAATATTCCAACGAAGAAAGACAGAGCTATTCCTATAGCATGGAGAACTATATCGGAGCCTGTAGTGTAGCTTTCTGCTGGCATGCCTATTAAAGATGTGGAAGACATGTATGTAACAAAGAGAGAAAGCGTCACTGGCAGCACATGCAATTGGCGACTGCCGACAAGATAATCCTCCTTGCTGTTCCTCTTGCGTCCAGCTATAGCAAGGTAAATACCTACCCCTAGGGGTACAGCAAGAACCAAAGCTATCACAACATAGTCTTCAATCGCAAGGGATTCCCTGGTAGCCATTTTGGGAACCTCCGATATTTTCACAGAGACGCGTCGCCTTCTCAGCGCGCCACTAACTCTACACACTCTAGACTGAGACGTGATATGCGGGGACCAGGTGCGTGATATGTTGTATTGAAAGGGAATACTTTGTTATGTCAGCCCCTGAACTCTCTGCATTGCCTGTCACCCGCTTGCGATATCCTAGGGCCACTCAACCGTTTCATTAAAACATATATTTGAACTTGTTTTCACCATTTGAGGGCCATTAGGGATTTTGCTTGTCTAGACTTGCTTGAAATAACTAGTTTATAGTTTTGATTACACAATATGGCAACTTGGACCATATCGCTTAATAACACTTACTAGATGTCCTTTTTAATAGAGACTTTAACGTTACAAAAGGACCATCCCGATTTCAATATTCAGATATCTACAGATGTAGTGAGTCTTCGACAAGTTAACATTTAAAATGTGTTGGCTTCTTATATATATGTGTTTTTATCAGTTTTACGTACAGTATAATATACACACTCGCAAAACTATAACTTAAGCCTTTATCTTTTAACTTAAAAACATCATAACTTGCTTTCATTGAGCGAGGATATTTTAAGAAAAATATAACCATGTCAGACTTTTATGTAAATCATACAGTTTTGTTTGTTGCAAGTATGTGCATTTTCTTCAAAGGCGATGTCTTATCATAAGCTTTGTTAGCATAGTAACCGATCTCTTTATTTATGTATACACCATATGCATTGTTAAAAGTGTTAAAACGCTAACCAAAGGAAATACTACTATCTACTGTTCCAAATGGGATTATTCTACAAATGAAATACACACTGCTCAAAATTCCATACCTGTTTCAATCAACTGTATAATTCATAAAAACCCTAATGAAAAGAGTATATACTGCCAGACTGATCCAAACTATGAATCAAGTATTCCAAATCATATTAATAATTGTTTTTAATTTAAATTACGATATATCTTACTACTTCTTGCTTGTATTTAACAATATTTTACATTCAAAGGATGCCAGATGAGTTTGTTATCAACGCATTATCTGAAAGATAAAGACAAGATTTTAAAAGTTGATTTGCTATACCACAAATTACCTCACCAAGTAGGCACTTTTATCACAAAATAAGATAAATAAATTTGATAAAACTTTTAAGGATTCATTCTGGGAACATATATTTTTGGATCGAACTCTGGGACGGAAATCCAATTTATCGATACTAAGGGTATCTCTTTTGGTACAATTAATACAAAACAAGTTTGATCAAGACGGTAAACATGCATTTATCAAATATAATTTATTTGTTTTACCGATATTACAGACGTTATTGAACAGTGTTGTTTTAAGTTCCGTTCACTTCAACTGCATTTTATTTCTTTTACTTTCTTACTTAACATACTATCTAAACATGTTAACATTTGTTGTATCTTCCTCAAATCACTAAATTGATTTTTCTTTGTTTAAAAGGCAAACGAAAATAAGGAGTCAATATTTTGTTTATAAATTAAAAAATGTAACATATATCAACATGTCGTCTTTTATTTTTTTATTTCATAATACAAACTAGTGAGATAAATATTCATAGCTGTTTTAAATCTATGTATTCAAAACTTCTTCTACTTCCAATTTTTTGAAGTCTCTGTTTTCGATATATTTTAATGCAAGATAAGTATTAGTTTGTTCAAAATACAATATAAAATTGTGATAGAACATTTACTAACAGTAAGAAACACATAGACATCAATCCTTTATGGCCAAATATGTGTTGATTTTTAATCCACCTTTGCAATTCATTCAGAGACTTGGTTTTGAAACACGTGTAGCCGATGAAAACGGTTTCAAGCCTTATATAAAGGGTATATGCACATTGATTAAGCAATAATGTAACAAAATGCCAGATCCCAATTGTCAACAGCATCAAAGTATATGTTTAGCATTGGTATAATAAAATGTCAGATATTGACTATCAACAGCATCACAGAATAGCTTAAGCATTGCTGTAACAAAATGTCAGACATTCACTATCAATAGCATCAGAAAATAGCTTAAGCATTGATGTAACAACAGATTAGATATTCACTATCAACAGCATAAGTCAATGTTAAGCATTGGTACAACAACATGTCAGTTATTCACTGTCGATGGCATCAACGTATATGTTAAGCATTGGTATAATAAAATGTCAGATATTGACTACCAACAGCATCATAGAAAAGCTTAAGCATTGATGTAACGAAATGTCAGATATTCACTATCAGCAGCATCAAAGAATAGCTTAAGCATTGCTTTAACAACATGTCAGATATTCACTATTAACAGCATAAAAGTCAATGTTAAGCATTGGTACAACAAAATGTCAGTTATTCACTGTCAACGGCATCACAGAATAGCTTAAGCATTGGTGGTGCAACATGTCAGATATTCACTATCAACAGCATCACAGACTACTTAATCATTGATGTAACAAAAGGTCAGATATTCACTTTCAACAGCTACAAATTGATGTTAAGCATTTGGTTGACACAATGTTCGTTATTCAATGTCAACAGCATCACAGAATAACTTAAGCATTGATATAACAACATGTCAGTTTTTCAATGTGGGCAGGATCAAAGAATAGCTTAAGCTTTGATATCAATTGAGAACAGCATCAAAGAAGAGGTTAAGCATTTGTTCAACAACATTTTTATATATCAGCTTGTCACAACTCATACAAACAACAAATAACAAATAAACTAAACATTTGTGTAACAGCATATCAGATTGGCTACGTCATCACAGGTCAAATCATTAGGTTAAAACTTGACATAGCCATAAGCCAGATTAACCGTGCCAACAGTATCGAGGCATAAGCAAAGCATTGCTAAAACAAAATGTCAGATATCCATTGTCAAAAGCATGAAAAATAGGCATCTATGTAGCAAAATATCTGATATCTGTTTGACAACACCACGGAGCATACATTAGCATTGATGTCACAACAATCAGATATCAATTGTCAACGGCATTGAATAATAGAGTATGCAATGAAAGCATCAAAACAGTCATTATCAAAAGCATTAAATATCAGATTAAGCACTTTGTATCAAAATACCCGATGTCAATTAGTAATCATTAAAACATAATTTGTCGATTGGCGTAGCAAAATATTATATATTCAAAGGCAGTAGCATCAAATACTAGTAATAGATTTAGCAGGTACAGACATTTCAGATATTTATTGTGGACATTTTCGAAGAAACGTTTCAGGATTAATTTCAGAACAAGTTAGATATCAACTCGCAACACCCCTTATTTTATTCACACTGCGCCAGGACTTCCCGTGTTGGCGTCACCAACGATGTATCGAACAGCATCGAGAATGTCCCAGGCGACAAAGAACAAATAGGGCGAGAAGAAAACGAGTGTAAGACTTCTCCCCATGGCTGGAGCTCCACGAGAATCGTCCGCAGCACTGAACTTTCTCCTCCTTTGTTTGCCCATGGACGATCTTGGCAACGTGAGATTCTGTACGAGACTTTCGACATCAAGATCCGGCTCGTCAGCTCCATTCTCATCACACCACGTGTGACATTCCTCCAGGGGCGTCGGGGGCCCTCGGGTAGTCGTCGTGGGAGTGACTGGACGAAGAGATAAGTTATATATTGTTCTGGTATACCGCACAAATATAACACAAAGATAACACAAAGATAATTCTAACATATGCAGTGTTTGTTGAAACGTCGTGCTTTAGTTACCAATATCATAATTTATTAAGACATACAATATTCATTATTTATTGGAGTAAGCTTAGATTTGAAACTTTACATCATTATTTATTTTACGTTCTATTGTGTGTTTCTCCACTGAAATGCATAATCTCTTTACAATAAGACAAATGTGTCTTTCCCAATAATGTGTATTTGTGATTGTGAACGTGGGAATGAATATCCACAAACTACTGCCTTTTGTTTTATTAATAAGATTTGCAGACAGCGTGAAAAATATAAAGCTTTTGGATGATTTAGAATCTCCCATAAGTACTTTTCTGAATAAGATATATCTTTCACTGTTTTGTTCATGGTTCCTGATACACAGTACTGGGTCTAATACTTTACACTTTACATATTGTAGTGATACTTCATCAATCATATTCTTATGTAGAGCGAGCTAAAAACCTTCCCATTTCCCAGCGGATAACTCTGATAGAAACAAAGCAAGATTTACGACAAATATATCTTTTTCATGTAGTCAGGTAAATCGATTCCATGAATAATAAAAGGTTAGTGTCTTCAGCTGTACCTACCTGTTGTTGTCGTTGTTGTTACCGTTGTTGTGGTTGTAACTGTAGTTGTAGTTGTTGTAGTCGTAGTGGGGGTAGTGGTTGTGGTAGTTGTAGTCGTTGAAGTTGTTGTAGTCGTGGTCGTTGGGGGATCTGAAACCAAACACGTCACATAACATTGAAACCTCATACAGAGTTATTGATGTTTAAAAAACAATGTTTTGTTTCATGTTTGCATCAGTTTTAAACCCACAACGTCCAGATGTTGACAAGGGAAAAGGAATAGAACCCTTTTCCCGAGGCTAGAAAATCATTGAGACATTGACTTATGAAATGACACATGTTTGTGTTCGTGCAGGCCAATTATGCAGTCATGCAGTCAAGTTTCGAATCAGTTGTTATGTCAGAAATGACCAGAAACATTTCGATGTGTGCCAAATTACATAAGCAGAAAGCACGTTCGTGTATGGTTTATACAAATAACATAACTTCTTTGACACGGTTAAGCATGTATAAGTAATAAGTGCTACTACATACAAACAGGTTTCGTTGTAAATGAAAGAATCAACATTTGATATAATTTATATTTGCATATCGGGTACACATCAGTAATAAATTACCAAAAAAAACAAAAGTCGACTGGAGCCCTTGTGTGGAACATAATTTAAATCAACGAAGTCCATTTACATGAGATTAACACATGGATTACGAGGATTGAATCAATTGAAATTGAAAAAAAAAGTCATCTCATTTGTAAATAAAATCTGCCTTTTCATCGAAAAAAAGACTCACCAAGACACAGATACGGGTAGAGGAGTTCCCCCATCCCAAGCAGATCATCGAAGATTGCCACTGTGTAGCTGTTGAGATTGACTGGAGGAGTTACAATATCCTCAGCATCCTCTGGAGTGATCATACCCACTGCAACCGACATGACATATACACCAGCATCTCTCAAAGCCTTTGCCTCCTCCAGAGTTTCATCTTCGTACACGTTATACCGTCCATCAGTGATGAGGACGGCCACATTCGTCACATCCGGTCTGTCTCCTCCTGCTGAAGAGAAGACTTGGGTCCGAGCAGCCCTCAGAGCAGACGCGATGTTGGACCATCCCGGCTTATAATTGATTCGACTGATCGCGCCCATCACCGAATCTCTGGTTGAGTATTTGTTGAGCTTGAAGTGGATAGTAGCATCTGTACTGTAGGAGATGATAGAAACCAGAACTCGACCGCCGTTGAGCTCAGCTGGACCAAGAACAGACTCTAGATACTCCAGAATAAGGTCGAAGTTATTCTTTCCCACGCTGTTGGATGAGTCGATGATAAAGGTTATGTCCAGTTTTGAATTCATGCAGTCTGGAAGAGAATATGTGGGATTGTGAATTAATGACAGAGACAACAATAACGTCCAGAGCAGGAATGACTGACAGTTGTCGGCAACACATTCAAATTTCATACATTCTCATAAAACTAAATGTATATCTCTAGTATTAGTAGTATGAGTAAAACGGTCTAACAGCCTAGGATCTTTTATTTCGCAGTGTACATAATTCTGCACAGTAAAGTTCTTGTTCATGGCCAGACTGGCTTTGGTGCTGATATATGCAGCGAAAATTATTGTTAGCTCTGACAATAACATCTTCCTACGCAAAGCCTAAAACGCTTGTTTTCGAACAGTCCGTTTTAAACCTTGCTGTTGACCCTGGAAATTTCTCTGCTAGTTCTCTAGCTGATAAAAAGCAATAAAAGAATCAGAAAGTAACTGTAAGTAAGTTGCTAACAATCGCCCGTAGGGGCGGTGATATCAGCACAGAAATCTCAAGGGTCGGCAGCAAGACATAAAACCGAAAGTTCGGAAAATGGTGTTTTAGGCTTTGTGTAGGATGTGTAAGATGTCAAAATAGCTTCAAATTTGTACTTTTTCATTCAAGAACACAAACTAAAAATTTAAATAAAAGGCTTTATCTTACATTCATTCGGCCCCAGAGTGGTTGTAGTGGTGGTAGTTGTGGTAGTGGTTGTGGTGGTGGTGGTTGTGGTTGGTCCTGGTGTCGGAGTGGTCCTCTTCTCGGTACTCGGAGGTTTTGGTGTGGTTGTCGGGGTTGTTGGAGGCGGCGGTGTCGCTATCTCTGTATTATATCACATGGAATCAGTTTTTAAGAAAGTCAGTAATTATACCGTTATGCAATGAAAAAATGCAAGAGTTGAATTCAATCAAGATATCATTCATATATTTCTTTGATGGGCATTTTAGAAGTTGGGAATTCAATAAAGAAGGGGAATTTATGGATGACAACTTTTATGTTCATGTTAGGCGACTTTTCGATGCAGCTCCTTGTGTCGTTGTCGTCAAGCAAAAAAAAAACAAGCAAAAAACAATTCGATGTTGAATGAGGTTAGTATTTTCAAAGTTATGTTAGAAAAAAAGACAATTATAAATAATGATTATTTATACATGGGAATGATTGAGACAGAACATTCTTTCTCAAGATCATTTCTTATTTAAAACTGATTCATAGTCATTATTTAAGCAATATCTGCTGAGGTTGATGATTACGTACGATGTTCGTTGCATGTCCTTATATGAGAGAATAATTATGATAGATGCATTAAAGGGGCAGTAGCACCTTTTCTGATAATTTTGTATATTTAATCTTTATACGTTAATGCTAAATGCATTACTTTGATAGTGTAAAATATCTCATAACACAAACCAATTATCCATAGTCAGAGGACAAAGTATGAAGATTCACCTAAAATCCATGGTCGGCCATTTTGTGTGAACACCTTTAATTCATTTTGTATAAGAAAAAGGAATCGAATGGCTAAACTTAACATTCTATATTTGAATAATTACTGCTCCATTTAGTTTAAATGCATTGTCTTTCAATTGGAACCATTAATTTTCATCTTCCTGACATTAACTCATATTCTCCCTAAAAACGTGCTTCTGTCCCTTAAATGACCTTATGTAAGGCAATAATTATAATAGGTGCAACAACACTTAATCTGCCACTAATAAGTTTCCTCGACAGAGTTAAATATATTTTCTGGTACGATATACAATGACTGAAAAGTAAAACAGTTTTGAAAGCTTCTTAATAATACACAAGTGGACCCTCGCGATTTAAAAAAAATTACAACATGTTTGATCGTGTGGAACAAATAAGGCGTAGAATTATTTGTAATGGACTAAATCTTTGCTTGTCGCCATTATTTGAAACCCTTTTCAAATCGTTTAAAATATACATAACAATGGTCCTTGTGTCCCTAAGATATATATGCATTATTCTTTATTAATGTTTAAGCAATATGTTTGTTGTAATCATGTACATAACCGATCAATGATTAACAGTTCAGCCAGCATATTGTGGAATGTTAATGAAGTCAGTCCGCCTACATGCTGGTCCCATCAAACAAGACAAAATATCATTAAAATTGATTATTTGACATGTTTCAAATCCCTTTAACAACAGCGATCATCCAAACCTAAACAAAAGTGCCCTAATGATTAACTAATTCCTTTGTGTCACATAACGAATGACAGGAAAGTCTGAAAGGATCAATAAACAAACAATGTACCATTGCCATGAGGAATTAAACGTTAGTAAAAGGATTATACCTTTATTCTTGCCATGTGACGTTCAGACTCTATGCAGCACAATTCATTGGGATTGCTTAATGGAATTTTTTAAAAGTAAAATGATTGATCTTCTGGTTTTCACAGTCAAGGCAGATGTAGTTAAATTATTCTTTACTGATTTTGAAGCCAACGAACCAAAGTGACATCATACTATGTACTTAAAATACAGTGAATTGTTATCTTTAAAGGGGCAGCAATTTTATATTTTTACTATGATGTTTCCCTGATAATTGTAAGTTCATGCTAAGTGTATTATTTTGACAGTGTCAAAAATCTCATTACACTAGCCAATCATCCATAGTCAGAGGACAAAGTATGAAGATTCACATACAATCCATTGGCGGCCATTTTGTGTGAACACCTTTAATTCATTTTGTGTAAGAAAAAGTATTCGCGTGGCTAAACTTTACGTTATATATTTGAATTATTACTGCTCCCTAGTTAAAATACATTGTCTTTCAATTTAAACCATTAATTTTCATTATCCTCACATCACCTTATATTCCCCCTAAAACGTGCTACTGCCCCTTTAAAGCTTTTGTTCTACTGTGAGGACAACATAATTATTTTTAACCGTCAGCAAATTTTACTTAGATACTTCATGTATTAATTGAAAAAAGTATTGCAACACCAATTCTTTCTTGATTTCTGCCTATGTTTCGAACTCCAAGGTCTTACAAGTATAGTAAGAGCTGCCCTTACAAATGCATGAATTTACCAAATCCCCCACAGCCAGCTTCAGCATCATGTACAATGCACGAGGAGATCTTTCACGGTTTTACGTATTTTACACTTGATTAGATACAAGCTTGTTTACATCCACATTTTTCAGTATTTTCGATGATAAACTTGGTACTAAACGGTTTCATTAAAACTTAAAACTTCTAATATCGTTTATTAACATCATTTCAGTCATTACAGAGCATATATTCATGTCAACTGATACAATGCAGTTTATTTTAACGTGCATCTTCATCACTGATCATCAGAAATAAAATACAAAAAATTGAAATACTTGTTTAAATGGGTAGAAGCACGTTATTTTTTAAAATTCATGTTTTCAATTTTTCACTGACATTTGTACGTTAATGCTATATTAAATATTTTGATAGCGTCAAAATTCTCATTACACAAACTAATCATCCATAGTCAGAGAACAAATTGTAAAGATTCACATAATGTTCGCATGGCTGAACTTTACATTATATATTTGATTTATTACTGCTTCATTAAGTTTAAATGCATTGTCTTTTAAATTGAACCATTTATTTTCATTTTCCTGACATCACCATACATTCCTCCTAAAACGTGCTACTGCCACTTTAAACTACATCTTAATTGCAGCAAGGAAATTTTATTTAATTCACATTTTAATGTGAAGTCTAGAATTAAAAAAACATAACTCTGGTTGTAACTTTCAAAATGTTGTTAATTCAGTGTTTATTCTTATACTTTGGAAATTGGTTTTGATAAAGTCAATTCAGGAGTTGATCTCAACAAACAATGAATTGATAGATGATACTATGTTGAGATCATAATTGATTACCGGCTTCTAATGAGTGTTTATGAATAAATATTCACTTTCGTCTCAGGTGGTTAAATCAAATTTGAACAATAGGTTAACAACCTCATTTTAGATTCGATTTATCGAACGTGAAGTTTACTTCAAGATTTTCTTTGCGCTTGCTTTCATGACGAAAACATTATTTCATAAAAGGTCGCCACTCTCACGAATTATTAATTATTAACTTGACGATTATTTTGTTTAGATGATCAATAATTGTAATGTTTGTTTGCAAGAGTGACTTGCAGATAAGGGTGCGTAGAAACCATCAATATATTAACACATATGGTGGCCATTTATTACTTTGGTTATTTCTTGATCCTCTTAACAATGTTATACTTATATAGAAAATGGAACCCCACAAGAAAGTATCATATCACCAACCTTGTTCAATATCTTGCAGCATGATAGAAAAAGTTATCAACCACCTCACATTCACCACTGTCAAATCCTCCTAATGACTTTGATTTCTGCTTTCAAATGTTTTGAATGTGTAAATGATCGTCCATAATGATAAACGTCATCAGCACTCGGTAAGAATAAACTGTTAATAGTGCCTCGTGCAACGAATAGAGAAAAGCCTGTGGTTTAGAGCAACATTCAATATTGAATCTCAACATGAAACTGAAAGCCATGGAAACAATAAATATCAACATTAAGAAGTTGGTAAATTGATAGTTTTAAATAAACAGTATGAACTTACACACTTTATCTTAATACTAAAAATATTATAGAACTCTGATAACCCAACATTTTCTTTTCGAAAATGAATAACAACTGCATGATCAAAAACCGAAATTGTTATAATGCAATATAACTTCGTTTAGATTACAACTCTGTCAAAATGCAAAAGTCGGACATTTTCCTTGACAACTTGGTGAAAGTACACGAAAGTTAAAAATAGAGTCAGTGGCTCTGTAGCTCATCAGGCTTCATATCAATTTTGCTTTAGGGTGTGAAAAATGTGGTTCCCCCCTCACCAAATTTACAATTTGGATTCCCTTAGGAGTTTGCACACAACGTTTCAGCTTTCTAGGCCTGATGCTTCTTTAGAAAAAGATAATATTAGGTTAAAGGGTCCTTACTAGTCAAAGAGTATATTCAACAGGTTCCAGCTTTCTCAGTCTTTTGCTTCTGGAGAAGAAGATGAAAATAGGTTTTAAGGGCGTGGCCCCAGTGGCACTAAATAGGTGTAAAGGGCCACTAAAGCTAAAATGTATAATCAAGGATTCTGTACACAAACTTTCAGCTTTCTATGCCTTATAGTTCTGGAAAAGAATATGAAAATAGGTTTTACGGGCATGGCCCTTATTAGGGGCCACAGGGCCACCAAAGCTACACTTTATAATCTCCATTATTTAAGGAGTCTGTACACCAAGTTTCAGCTTTCTTGGCCTTATACTTCTGGAGAAGAAGATGAAAATAGGTTTTGGTGTGGCACCTGTGGCCCTAATTAGGGGCCACAGGGCCACCAAAGCTACAATTTTTAATCCTCACTAGTCAAGGGGTCTGTACACGAAGTTTCAGCTTTCTAGGCCTTATGGTTCTGGAGAAGAAGTCGAAATTTTACGGACAGACGGACAGACGGACGGACGGACGGACGCCGGACACCATGCCATGCCATAAGCCCATCGGGCCTTACAGGCCAGATGAGCTAAAAAATGATGTGTCGAAAAGATAAAACTTGTTTTGTAAGATCGCAAGGGGAGCTCTCAAGTTTTAAACTGAAATGTTATGTACCTCTTGGTTTTAAGAAAAACACCAAAGGCAAGTAACAATCAGCATTTTTTGTGTCTCAAAACCAAAACCAGCATGCTCTTGCCTACAATACTCAATGGTCCATTCAATGAACCGCATATACTTAGCAGTGTAACGCGAACCGGGGACATTGTATTTAGCGGCGTCAACGTACGTCCGGATTCTTGTTAACGCGATATCTCACGAACCGTTGCACCAAATGTCTTCACATTTGGTCACAACTTCACTTGGGGGATTACGCAGACACCAACCACTTCTTGGTGACCTTGACCTTATTTTGAAGGTCACAGTGGAACTTTGACAACTCTTGAAACTCTTGTCAATGCGAAAGCTCATAAACCGCTACACCTGATGTCTTCAAATTTGTTCACAGCCTCTCTTGGGGGATTACGCAGACACCAATCACTAATAATATATAATAGAATAATAATAGAAATGGAGATTTTTCGGCAGCTTTTTTTTAAAGAGTATGTTCCACTGAATATGCTTATATAGAAGGCAGGCAAGCCATTTAGGAAAAGATTACCTGCAATTATTTAGGTACATAAAATAATGATTTCTCCCTCGGACTTTCAGTCTAAGGACACTCCGGATCAGCTTCAGGGTTTGTCTGAAACCCTCCAATCTAGTTAAAACTAGATGTAATGTACGTTCCATAAGTGTTACGTTAATCAGGCCATTTACCCACTAGATCCGTGTTGAACATGCCCGGATATCAACCAATGAAAAATAACTGGCTGATCACTTTGAATCGGGCATCGTTAGGATTTACATTACATTTTGCACCAATGTAATTATGAATGTCAATCATTTAATGTAGGACTTATGGCACATTGTCCGATTCTTACAGCTAATTTTAACTAGATTGTCCGATTCTAAGAGCTGAGCCAGTTCTTTTTCATTGGTTGATTTCGGCGGATACTCGACACGAACCTAGTGGGTAAGGGACTTAATGCATTAGCTGTAGCATTGGCCGGAACTAGCGAACCATGGTACTGAGCTGAAATTCAGTGTAGCATTGCATCCATACCTTACTGCGTATAGAACAGTTCTCTACTGCAGACAAAGTTGCCGAGCCAATGGCGGTATTCGAACTCCGGACCTCTTGATCCGGAGCCGAACGTGCTAACCACTGCCTTTCAGCGAAATTTGCTCATAATTGGCCAGTCTCCTTTACTTAATCTACCTAAAGAATATTAAGCGACTTACCAACGCACGTAACTTCAAGTAAATCGAGAGATATCGCAGAAAGTCCAGCGAAGTTGGCCACATCAAAGCGGTGGTCGTCAAGCGATGGAGAGGCGATGGCGTCAATTTCAGCAATAGCAAGGGAGTCTAGTGCAATGCCAATCCCGATAATTTTAGCTCCATTTTTCTTCAATAGTGTTGCTTCCGGAATAGTTTCCAAATTATTTGATTTCCCATCCACAATTACGATTGCGACATTAGAAGCACCAGAACGATCGCCACCGTTTGACTGGAACATCTCAATCCTCGCAGTCTTGATAGCTGCTGCAGTGTTTCTATCGGAGTTTAGATAGGGAAGGTTGTCGACGGCGCCCTTTACTTCTGCTGCTGTGGAATATTTGTTCAAGTGAAAGATAATGGCCGCTCGAGCTGAAAACACGGCAACCCCTATCCGGACGGTACCATCATCAACACTGGTTGTGTCTACGAAGGCTTTGATGAAGTTCTTGATAAGGTTGAAGTTAGCTGCACCCATACCACTCGATGAATCGACGATGAAGACCACGTCCAACGGGTCAGTTGAACAATCTGCAAAAAGAATCCAGTGATAATCAAGACATACGAGTAAGGTACACATAATCATTAAAAAAAATTGTCGAAGCACATCTACATGTCTGTAGAGCCAATTGCAGAAGCGGGGTTTGGGATTGGAATTTTTATAGCTTAGAAATATGAAAAAAAACACCTAATTTTTGGCCACAAAAAATTACCGGGGAAGTGAAAAATAAGTTCTCCCTTTCTGAGAGTATAAAATTTTAACATATTCAAAAGTTGATCTATAATATTGTGTTGATTATCCTCTTTTCCTTAATTGACGCATAATGTTTCCATGAGATAAAACCACCATAACCTCATTTAATTGTGTTACCGTTAACATTTAATTAAAATGACTTCCAAAACCATAGTAATGTAATGTTGTATTAAAACTAATAGAATTGTGTAAGTGTAAGAGGGTGGGGTGTTAGTTCCCTCGTGTAAATGTTGAACCGTAAAGTTTTTTTTTAATTTACACAGAAATATATCAGGACATGATATAATTATATTCTTACAAAAACGATATGCAAAAACAACGTCAATTTTCAACTTTGACACGGTCAATTTCGTTTTACGTGCTCTATGTTTTATAAACCTTATAAGTTCAGGGTAATACATACTTCAAGTAAACACCTTGCTTGAACTTGAGTGAAATGCATTATGAATTTTAAGACAAAGATTTCAGTCTCTTCAGTAAACAAATAATTACAAATTGGAACTTGTGTTCATAGAAAGGATCAGGTAAGAAACTATTAAGTCATGATTTGAGATTACGGCCGAGTCCAAAATATACAATTTCAACGACATTTATATTTGGCTGAGGAACCATATCAACAATAGAAGAGCAACATATTTGAAATCAATTAAATTATTAGAAGACAACCATATATCTTACCTAGCGGTGCACCGCCTTGTGTAGTTTCTCTAGGACACAGAAAGAGAAGGAGAAAAACAGCAACCCTGCAGCCCTCCATTACGTTTAGCTGCATGCAGGACTTTCCTTCATCTGTCTGTAGCCAAAGTGCTGTAAGGATCGATGCCTGTGTTCTATTGTTCTTCACTACCTGAATACCATGGGACTTCTGACTAGCAGAACGTGAAGAGTGGTGCTTGTTCTTTCTGTTAAGAATGAATGTTTATACATCATTACAAAGATAACTCATTCGTTTGGAAATATGTTTTATTCAATATGTACGTATGTATTGTTTTGTTTTTTAGCTGAAAATTCTATAACAATACAGAGATTATGTTTAGGCGTTTTTGTTATAATCGTATGAAAATAAATGTTGATGCAGTACTATATTCATTGAAAACAATTAAGAACCCCCTATGTTCATTAGTAACATGTGATTCTCTATGAAGAGTACGACAATTTCCCTATGCATCACTCTTGACGTAAAAAAATGAATTCTATAAATATTTATTCAAAGATAGATTAGTCATGTTGACAATTTGGAAATAAGGCCTTACGTTTTAACGTGTACTGATATTTTACCATAGATGAAAAATATTGCAAAACTTGTGCATGATTAACTTTAGGTTTCCGTTACCCAAAATAACTTGTTGAACTGTTTCCACTGTAAAACTGATATGACGAGACTTTGTTATCAGACAAATTTCATTGACTTGGTACTTTTTGTGAAATTGCAATTTTCTAGGTTTCATAGATATTTACTAGTGACTTTTGACCCCAGATACTTGCCTGGCTTGAAAGAAGAAAATTGCTTCCTTTCCTGTCGATAACATAGTTAGAGAATACTAAACGACGTCCCGTTTCATAACATATTTATGAAACGAGTGAATGGGTTGGTATTTAACGAGCGAAAGCGAGTTAAATACCTATACCATTCACGTGTTTCATAAAAATGTTATGAAACGGGACCGAGTTTAGTATTTTATTTATTACTTGCTTAATAACATCGGAAAAATACAAAGAAAGTCGCCAACATGACTGTCGCGGCCGGCCCGCTGACATTATGACGTCGTACTTAACAATTGTGACGTCATCATTACGTCACGTCATTCGGTCAGCGCGCGATGTTATGACACATAGTGTTATAACATGTTTGATTTATTAAACAGCAATATCTTCAACGGGAGAGTAATAACATGTTTTTCAACTGCAATTACATGTTTAAAAAAAAATTTAAAAAAATATCCAAAAGAAGAAAAAAATGTAATGTAATGTTTTTCTTTCCTGAACTGCTGTTTACGATTGCTCGTTGATCAGGCGACATTTGCTTGTTGAAAAGATGTGTGGTTGCTTAACTTCAGTATATGCATATGATTATCTTGGTTTCATTTTAAATATAAAAATATCCTGATGATATGTTCTTTTCTTTTCATTTTAGAACCTTGTGTATTGCGTTACACCAAAAGCGTTTGAATACTTTCATTTGCTCCAATTGTCACAGTTTTAACGTTTACAATATATAGATGAATAACAATAATTTGAAATGGTAAAATTTTTAAATTTGATATTTTTAAACGTCCCTGTCATGTCAATCACTCGTCAGTTTAAAATACAAATAAATATTTTTACATATTTAATTTTTGAAAGAGTTTCAATAAGAATTTTCGATAATAACCATACCTCATTGCCAAGTTTTGATAATAAGGTTAATCGATGCTTTCCCCTGAAATGTTAATTGGCATAGTCAGAAATAATATAAAATGAATGTTATGCAAGCTTCGGCAAACAGACCTTCAGATTATCAACTAAAGAGTCACAACGGCGCAAACTAACAAGGCAGCCTATCAAGGAGAAACCATGATACTTCATTTGATAGGGCTTCTGAATATATTATACAACCTTTTATACAATTATCATGAATTTGAAATAACTAATATTGACCAGTTGGATTTCTAAGCTATAAAAAATCGAACATTTTAGTTGGCGTAATTTTGTAAGTCAAATTGACCGTTGTAAAGGTGCTGAGATATGTTGAAAACATTATCATTTGGTGAAACGAATGCACTACTAACGCATCAAACGGAAACGCTTCAGTGAGTGTGTCCCTTGGGCTAGATAGGCAGTGTATTTAAATCCGTATTCAGGTAGATTATTGCCCGATTAGTCTTTCTCAAATTGCATTCACTTATTTATGAATCCAGAAAGTGGCAAACTATCATTTCAGTCGATCTTTAAGCCAACTTACGAAGTTGTCATCAAGGCGCTTCATCCACATTTCGTTTTTTAAATGGGTACCCTTATGGGGATGAGAACCGTATGATTTAAAAGACCACGAAAGAAGAGATTGAATATGGTCACAATGAAGCTGGTCTTGATCAGTTTTATGTTTTCTTAAATACATTTCAAGCAATTGATGTTCATGTTAGGCAACACAATTCAAGTTGATCAATTGTGTTTTGTAAAAAAAAAGAAATAAAAAATGGCTTCAAATTGTATTTGTCAGTTTGTGGAAAAAGGGTGATATCGATTAACTTACATACATGTGTTTATTTGCTATTTCTGGTTATCATATCACTGCCACGAAGGTATTATGGTTGTTGATTGGGTATCTTCCTGAAAGAAAGAATTCCCAAAAGACAGAAAGCTGAAAACAACACTTTCCATGGTTGACAAATGATGTGTAACATAGACTCTTCGTTTTGCAAAAAATAAAACTGCCCAGATAAAAGAATTCAGGAATTCTGTCTTGTGGAACTGAATCGTTGATAATGCTGTTGTTGATAATATCTTTTCTTTATAACGTTGTTGCAGATGTATGTGTAGCAGATGTTATGTCAAGTTGGATCAATTATTTAAAGTTAGGCCGATCACATCCTGCTACATCAGCGTATATGTCTCCGCTAATGCTACAACCTCTCCCCCTACTGCAATGAGAATCAGATTTATTATCTAATAGCACTCCTATTGGTGAGCACGCGGAACGGAGCCATGAAACTAGTTTGCCGTTAACGCTGAAAGGGCATTATTTGATTGGTTTGCTATATATAGCGATACGACAGAAGACCATAGGAGGATATCAGCGGATAGGTTGTAGCATTAGCGGAGACATATACGCTGATGTAGCAGGATGGGTCGATCATTGCAAATTGGAAAACTACAAAGAATAAATGTTACTAACCAATTGCATGTACGAGTGTTTGATGTTATAACCTTGTGTTTCAACGATGAAAAATATGTCTTAACACTAATTATTCGGAGGAAGACAGACAAAGCAAAAGCTTGCACTTGATTGATTATAACATCAACGAGCAGGCGGTGATATATCAAACATCTACTGTTCTTCAGTGATATTTGAGGATATGTTTAATGATATGATCAATACACAACGCAACAGAGTTTTACATATTTAATCAAAAAGATCAACTATGATCACAGTCTCCATTTGCTTGATTGACATTATATGAATAGTATGCTTTACATTCAATAGAACACTGTCCTTATTTGAAGAAAAAGGCACCTTTTTGATTGTATTCGATAAACATTTGATTGACATACATGAATATATGTTATACATTCAATAGAACACTGTCCTAGTTTGAAGAACAAAAAACTTTTTAATTGTATCCAATGTCTATCGTAAAACATTTGCCACTTTCTTCTCACAATGGTAGCTCAAAATCCAAGGCGAACATACATGTAAGTGAACAAACTTAAGATACGCAGCTGTAGTCGTCTCTCTTTCCAGCCTGAAAACTCCTCTTTCATAAACATTACATCTTTAGAACATCAAGGAACAGATAAAGCATGTAACAAAGTATCCTGATATTATAACTATTGGCAGAAGCATCAACATATGGATACAACATGCCTAACATTCATAAGTAACATCATCAACGAATGTACTGTCGATTGGCGTAACAAAATATCAGATATTCACAGGCAACAGCATACAAAAAGGTAAAGCATTTAAAAAATACCAATTGTTAACATCATTAAATTATAGATTAAGTATTGACTTAATACAATTTCAGAATTTCATTGTCAACATCATCGAGGAAAATATTCAACTCTGATTTAACAAAATGTCAAATATCAACTGGCGACAGATCAGTCTGATTAAAATCGACTGTGCTCCGAGGAATACAACATTAAAATATGGTCTCTATCGGGGTTACCCGGAGAGGATATGCCGGATATCACCGATGGTGACATTATTTTTACTATATTATTCCTCATCTTCCTTCTCAAAGTCTAAAACGCCAGTTTCCGGACTGTCATTTGAGGCCTTGCTGCAGACCCTTTACGGTATAGCATAGTGTCCCTACAGGCAAGAGAGCAAACACAGAAAACTCAAGGGTATGCAGCAAGGCATAAAACTGACAGTTCGGAAACTTGCGTTTAAGGCTTTGCGTAGGAAGATGCTTATTCCTCGGAGCACGGTCGATTTTAATCAGCCTAGCAACAGAGTGCATTCACACTGCGCCTGGACTTCCCGTATTGGCGTCACCAACGATGTATCGAACAGCATCGAGAATGTCCCAGGCGACAAAGAACAAATAGGGCGAGAAGAAAACGAGTGTAAGACTTCTGCCCATGGCTGGAGCTCCACGAGAATCGTCCGCAGCACTGAACTTTCTCCTCCTTTGTTTGCCCATGGACGATCTTGGCAACGTGAGATTCTGTACGAGACTTTTGACATCGAGATCCGGCTCGTCGGCTCCATTCTCATCACACCACGTGTGACATTCCTCCAGGGGCGTCGGGGTCCCCTTGGTAGTCGTCGTGGGAGTGACTGGACGAAGAGATAAGATATGTGTAGGATAAAACAAAAGCTATATATTGTTCTAGTAAACAACCCAAATATAAAGATATAAAATTAATATCAATAAATTCTCCCATCCTTATACATACGCAATGTTCGCTTCATGCCTGGGTTACCAATGTCACAGGGAAATGATGATAGATAAATATAAATATCACTCGCAACAAAAAGGTATTGGGGGATATAGAAATGACCTTCGGCCGTCAGTCCGCTAGTCTATCAATCATCATACACATTGGTTCCTTTTTTACTCTTCTAAACTGTATTTTGGGCCTCTTGCCCAGAATGATCACACACAAAAAATCCGGACCAGAAGTTTATAATCATGACACAAAGGTTATTGAAACTTTGTATATCGAATAATCATCTCGTAATGAAGGTTCTTGTTTTCATGTTTTTGATGTTGGCCGTCTCAATGGAAACACGACTAAGGATGTTATTTGTGAACCAGAACTAAAATAACTACAAAACACAGCTTATCAAAAATTGATGTGTGGAACAATCATCATGTACAAAAGTGCCTGTTGGGGTTTAAAACCTTTCTGACATTATTTGTATCATGTGTTTATGTGCTTTTTTAACTTTGTTTCTTCCTCTGTAAACTCATATCCTTAAGTCTATCCTACCAATAGTTACCCTGTGGAATCTTTAACACATATGAAGATTAAAATTATACAAATCAACTGTTAAAGAGTAGCCACTAACAAATGCTGATGCTTTAGTCACATTCAAGTAAAGTCTGAAACTTGTCTTGTTCGCTTGTCAGTTTCGACGGTATTCGCAAAACAGGGTATAAAATGTTGAATAAAAGCCTAATCAAAGTATATATGGTATCGATTATATTCTTATTACATTCCCTTAGATAATGTTAATGGAGATAATGAATAACAAATAAAAAATCATACGGAAAAATGAATTACATAAACTCTTTAACGTGTGTTTTATTGAGGATTAAAAGTTACACTGCTTCACAATCACATTCCCTTATGGTCTTTGTGCGTGAGTGTGTAATTTATTTATCTTATCAACCCCTTCATTGCCTCCGAAAAAAGTAGATTTAAAAATTGTCAGTGAACAAGATCATTGTCGAACCGAAGACACAAAACTGAACAGTTCGAAATTTCTTTGTTCGATTCATTGTATTGTCAGGCAATATAAATATTCAAAAGGTGTTGGGTATTGTAAAATCCCCTGCAGTGTTTGGTGTCATTGACAGAACGGTTCGTTATTCACAGGTCTGTTCATGGTTCCTGAAGATCAATACTTAATATTATATTTATGCTTTACATATTGTAGTTGTGCCTCTTCAGCCATAGAGCGTGCATATATACGCAGGGTATTTCTCATACCACGAACAAAAACTCAAAGAAAGACAAAGATAAATGATATATATTTAATAAATGATTTGCACAAAACAAATAAAGCAAGTGTCTATTTCTGTTACTGGCCTTACCGGTTGTCGTTGATGTAGTTGTTGTGACCGTTGTTGTGGTTGTTAGAGTTGTTGTGGTTGGGGTAGTTGTAGTAGTGGGGATTGTCGTTGTTGTAGTTGTACTTGTAGACGTTGTTGTAGTTGTAGTGGTTGGGGGTTCTGAAAAGAAAGTTTTTGCATTTTTCATATCATACTGTCTTCAAAGTTTGCAAATATGTGACCATCATGCTCCATATAAATGTTTGATATTTAATAAATAACAAAATAGAAAACACTTTCGTTTGTAGAAAATACAAATCTAACAGCTACTAGATCAATGTTTTGTAGATAGTAGTAGCTACCTCTACGTATTTCAGACTGTACATGAAAGAACCTTACATCCTATATTATTGACAGGTCTCAAATAAAAGAAGGGTCTATAAGCTTAAAGAGTCTAAAGACGACCCTCGTCTGTCAGGGGTACCGAACAAATAAACACCCTGACGCGTATTAGAGGAAATACGTTAACTTTTAATAGCCTATCGTCGATAATTCTGGAACTAGTTTAGAAGTCAGACATCAAACTATATAAGCTTTACATCAAGGCATTTCTAGGAATAAAGGAAACCTAATTCAGACAAACTCCAATTTCACTTTCTGGATTACACGTGTTAAATCAATAGAAGTAGTCAAAATAGGTATCAAAATTGTGGAGAAAAAAATTGGCTTCTGTTTCTGACTCGTCATTGATTGTAGACTCACCAAGACACAGATACGGGTAGAGGAGTTCCCCCATCCCAAGCAGATACTTGAAACGTGCCACTGTGTAACTGTTCAGATTGACTGGCGGAGTTACAATATCCTCAGCATCCTCTGGAGTGATCATACCCACTGCAAC
The DNA here is from genome assembly GCA_916613615.1 of Steromphala cineraria. Classification (NCBI taxonomy): domain Eukaryota; kingdom Metazoa; phylum Mollusca; class Gastropoda; order Trochida; family Trochidae; genus Steromphala; species Steromphala cineraria. The sequence goes on along the minus strand of OU744731.1, from coordinate 13,000,043 downwards.
CGACATGACATATACACCAGCATCTCTCAAAGCCTTTGCCTCCTCCAGAGTTTCATCCTCGTACACGTTATACCGTCCATCAGTGATGAGGACGGCCACATTCGTCACATCCGGTCTGTCTCCTCCTGCTGAAGAGAAGACTTGGGTCCGAGCAGCCCTCAGAGCAGACGCGATGTTGGACCATCCCGGCTTATAATTGATTCGACTGATCGCGCCCATCACCGAATCTCTGGTTGAGTATTTGTTGAGCTTGAAGTGGATAGTAGCATCTGTACTGTAGGATATGATAGAAACCAGAACTCGACCGCCGTTGAGCTCAGCTGGACCAAGAACAGACTCTAGATAGTCCAGAATAAGGTCAAAGTTATTCTTCCCGACGCTGTTTGATGAGTCGATGATAAAGGTTATGTCCAGTTTGGAATTCATGCAGTCTGGAATAGAATACATCGGATATATAAATCCATATGAGGACCATTTATTGACATAGATATTTGTACCAATAATGCAGGCAGGCAATTTTGACTCTCATTTGTGCAAAACCTTGTTTCTATTTCGAAACACACTTTCCCAAAGCATCTATGAATATCATGAATTTGCTATCTTTATGTTTATTGATAATTATAAAAAAGACTTTAATCTATGCTGACTTAATATTTGAACGCAATTACATATCAGCATCCCACAGTTTGTTTATTTTTGTTGCAGTAAATACATATTAAGCACCCATGCATGTTTTCAAGTCTCAAAACGTCTCAGGCGAACGGAAGCCTCGTTTCTGAATACTTGGGGACAAATTGGCAATGCAAGTGCTAAGGTACACCATTGTGAAAAATACATTGTGTTCGAAGTAGTGAATGTGGGATCACCAGACTGCGTATAGTCTTACACCCAGACTGTAGTTAAAAACATTTTGACACAGCAAAACCGTTTTAAGAGCAAATCTAGGAAAAAGCAATTCTCTGAGGCTCCTTTTTATATTATTGAAACAATCGTTTATGAGAATAATATTTGTTAGAGACTGATTACAAATCTTGACTCCTTATAACGACGATTGTTGCAGCGAAAGTTACATTTACAGCCATAGTAAAACCAATAAATATTCACATCCATTTTGAAATATTAAACAAAAGAAAATTTCAAATGTAAGATCTCATCTTACATTCATTCGGCCCCAGAGTGGTTGTAGTGGTGGTAGTTGTGGTAGTGGTTGTGGTGGTGGTGGTAGTGGTTGGTCCTGGGGTGGGAGTGGTCCTCTTCTCCGTGGTGGTAGGTGGTGGTGGGGTTGTAGGGGGAGGCTCTGTCTCTTCCTCTGCATGTCAGTAAAACAAATTACATTAAATTCATTTTAGAAACCCTATTGTTATAGATCTACAATACAGGACATGAACACTGATATAGAGATATAGAGATGTTGTAATGTTGCAGATTTACATATCATTAGCACACAAATGTTATTCTTACCATTATAATAGTTGACTGCTGTTTTTAATATCGTCGGATACTCATTATTCTCAATCAAAATCCTTTTTAATATCTTGAATCATTAAAGAAGGGAATCTATATACTTGCATGTTTTATCAGGTAATGTTATTGATAGAACTTGCCTCGGGATTGTCCTTTTCATATATATATAACCTTAATGTTTATTTATGTGCCTTATTTTCTAATAAACGTTTAATTTGAAGTGTTTTGTATGATCAAACTTCTACAGTCCATCCTTATCTTAACCATCATTCACCAGCAATATTCAATGTGCTCGAAGGAATTTTATGTACTTGGATAATACTCGTGAATGATAATGAAGGTAAGCAAGGACTGTAGAAAGCCATGTTATGGGTTTGTGTCTAAAAGCTCATACCATCGTCAAAGCAAGTTATTGAATACAAGATTTTAACTGTTTGAGTGACATTATTAAGGTTGGTAGTATAGGGAACACAGAGGAGATTCTATGGATGAACAACTTCAAGAATATTAAATAATGACGTTTCTGTTATTACATATTTGCAGTAGTTTTGATAAAATATTTGGTGTCTGGTTAATGTTCTGTTAAAATATCTTTGTTTAATGTAGGCAGTAGTAAGAAATAGAATTAACATTATCATAACCCCTACCACATTTGCAAATGTGCAAAATATGCACGTGTGTTGATTTTCAAACAAAATATGACTTTCTTGTTGGTTTTGTTTTAGTTTTGGAACATTTTATTAACACAATATTTCATTTTTTTTAACAAATACTTAAAAGTATTCTTTAAACTAGGATTTAACTCTTGTTCTTATATGTTTGATACAACTACATCAAAAACTCAAAATATTTGTAATTGAAAATCTTACATATGAAAACTTCAACTGAAATGTGTACTTTCCTTCGCCTGCATGTCAGGTTATTTATTAACTTATTTATGCGTAAGTCTTTTAGAGCTATGAATCAATATGACTTGTACTGTTTCAGCGTTCAGATGTTCGAAAAAATATAGTAGACCATCCGCCTACATTATATGTGTCATCAAACATGTGTAAGTGTGTAATTAAAATTGATTTTGCGATATAAAAGTAAATCCCAGTAACCTTGGCTAGATTAAAAACCTATTGAAAACGTGAACGGGTTTCTCATTAAAGTTAATTACTATTTTACAATTGATAATAAGCATTACGTAAGTTGAAATTGTGTCCTTACGTCCACCAATATTGAATATTCGGTTAATCAATGAAAACCTAATGTATCAGTAGGATCGAGAATAAAAGGTTACTGAAAGGGAAATACTTTGCACTTTCTCTGTGACTAAAACAGACTATGTGGCACAAATATTATTGTGATCAGTTCTTTTAGACAGATAGGAAGCTTTGGCTCATCTGGTCAATGCAGATTCGATTAATGATGTCTCCTCTTCAGATAGCCCCAATTGATAAGTTGAACTCGCTGGATGATCATCTATTCAGTTTTTAAAAAAAGTAAATGAACCAAGATTTTAAACTGACTATATATCAAGTGACTTACCAACGCAAGTTGCTTCAAGAACTGTTGGCGGTATCGCAGCCAATCCAGCGAAGTTGGTCACATCAAAGCGGTGGTCATCAAGCGGTAAGGAGGCGACGTCATCAAGTTCAGCAATAGCAACAGCTTCCACTTTAATGCCAATCCCGATGATCTTTACTCCAGTATTTTTCAAGAGTGTTGCTTCTGAAACTGTCTCCCAGAAGTTGATATTTGACTCGCCATCCACTATGAGTATGGCGACGTTAGGAACATCTGCACGATCGCCACGACTTGCTAGGAACATCTCAACCCTCGCCGTCCTCAGAGCTGCTGCAGTGTGTGTACCGGAGCTAGGGTAGGGCATCCTGTCGACAGCACCCTTCACGTCTGCTGCTGTGGAGTAATCGTTCATCTGAAAAATGATTTCTGCTACATCTGCAAAAATGGTCACTCCTATCCTTACGTTCCCGTTATCAACGCTGGCTGTGTCAACGAAGGCTTTGATGAATTCTTTGATCAGGTTGTAGTTAGATGTGCCCATACTAGTCGATGCATCCACAAGGAAGACCACGTCCAGAGGCTCACTCGTACAGTCTGTGTAAAACAAGAATTTGATTCACACATTAATGTAACTAAGGATATCCCCTTTTATATCAAGTTCTAGTATAGTTTCCGTAAAGATCAAAGGCTCCGCCCACCCTTTATTCCGCAACAAATATAGTTTTTGAGTGACGTCAATAACAATCAGTTCTGACGTCACTAGATATGTCCCTGATCGAGGATTTTCAATTTGAGGCCAGACATGATTTACAAAATATATATATATTTTGAGTAGAAATAACTTAAACGCGTAAAAATCGACATAATATAGAAAAGTAATAGAGTAGCCCTAACCATCATGTGTTTTGCAATAAAGTATAGTTTTGCCCTGAACTATTGTAGCGTTAAAGCATGAGGTCGAAGGTGATGATGGTTATGGCTACTTTATTTCATAATTAATGTCCTTAGTGAAATATGTTTTTCCCCTAACCAAGGTTGGGGACTAACCAAAACTATTTCACAAAGGAACATAATTTGCAATGAAAGAGGAACGAATTATATGTCCTATTTATAACCATCTTGTATAACATTCTATTTTATTTGTAAACATTTTATTATAGTTCATGATGTATAACTGAGCCTCTCATTGTTATTAAACCATGTTGCAGATGAAAAGTGAGTAAGATTACGCTGTCGAAATTTGAACTCGTTTGCAGTGCTAAGAAACACATTTTGAAGTACCGTGTATTAACACATTCCCACTTTAAAAAAATCGTACGAATCGAATCCAAACAAGTTTCACAAACGTTTACAGCCTGAAAACATTCGCCAAAACACAATAACGGTATATAGGGCAAACATCGCGTTGAACAGCTCAAGAAGTCCGAGAAATTCAAAAAAATGGTAAAATGTGTTTTTCGTGCCTCAAACAAATTGCACGTGCTCAATGTTGACATAGAAGGCCTTCTCTTATCATACGACTTGCCAGTTACAAAAAGCACACGAAAAAAATGTCACGGCTATCGCCCGAACAACGTGAGAGAGCTCTTGGTATGGTGGAAATTGGAGCTTCGCAGACCCATATAGCGAGGACGTTCGGCTGTTCCAGACGAACGGTGTATGCACTTTTTACACGCTATCGTTGGACAGGCACAACTCACGACAGGCCAAGGACAGGAAGACCTAGGGTCACAACTCAACGAGAAGACCATCTAATGAGAGTTATTCACCTTCTGAATAGATTTTTGACGGCGACGTCAACCGCAGCAACAGCCCTCGGGCACCCTATCAGCCGATGCACTGTTGCCCGACGTCTTCGTGCTATGGGTATCAGGGCTTATCGTTCCCTCCGTGGAATTGCTCTGACGCTTAGATATCGACAGGCACGACTACGTTGGGCAAGGACTGTCCGACGTTGGCAGCAACGTCAATGGCAACGTGTGCTGTTTTCCGACGAAAGCCGATTCAGACTACATCATGCCGACGGGAGAATCCGTGTATACCGAAGAAGAAGAGAGCGACTGGCACCTGGGTGCGTCCAAGAGTACTACCCCCATGGACAAGGTGGTGTATGATATGGGGCGGCATTTGCGGTGACCAGAAAAGTCAGTTAGTGATAGTGAATGGTAACCTGAATGCACAGAGGTATCGGGACGAGATTCTTAATCCAGTTGTAGTGCCATTTTTACATGGACAGGGCCAAGGAACCATGCTGCAGTCGCTCTCTTCTTCTTCGGTATACACGGATGCTGCAGCATGACAACGCAAGGCTACATACAGCTCGAAGTGTTCAGGACTACCTTGCCAACAACAATGTTCAGGTTTTGCCATGGCCGGCATGTTCCCCGGACATGAATCCCATTGAACACCTATGGGACCATATGGACAGACAGTTGAGAAACCTCCAAAACCCTCCAGCTAACAGAAATCAGCTTGAACAGGCCATTTCTGACATATGGCGTCAGATCCCTCGTGAAGAATCAGAAGACTGACGACATCCGTTAGACGACGTGTATTGGCATGCATGGACGCACACAGAGGACACACGCGATACTGATCACCAGAAGAACCAGAAATGGCAGCATTTGAAGACCTTCAATAACCTAATTATTGCCATAAACTTTTAAAAACTGTATTATTGAACCCCACCTATCTTCAAGACACATTTTGTTGATGATTCGTTGTGTTGTTTGAACAACCCTTTGTATGATCTTATGAACAATGATGAAATATTCAAATACACTCATTAAAATATCTGTATTCGAGTTTGTGCTTCTTTTACAGGCCTCCAAATTGAGTGGGAAGTTTCTTTTGAACGTCAGTATATTTAAATATATTTATTGTAGTGGTTTGAAAACTAGTGCTTTCTACGAGACAGGGCATTATTTTCTTTTTCATAAACATCAAGCATTTTCGTTGTAAGTTAAAGATTACGATATATGAAATTTTACATAAATTATTCACAAGATCTGTATTTTTGCATGTATTCCAATATGGATTAATTTCTTAACGTTTGACATTTTCCTTCTGAACAATCACAGATAAGTGACATTAAGTGATTGCGAGGCTATACTTATACATTCAAAAACAACTTCCACGTTAATAGAAGTCGAGAGGGGGGAATGAGTACCAACATGTAAATATTTAACCAAGACCCTTGAATTCTAGATTGACACTGTGACAATGATATTGCAAATCTTTGGCAAGAACAACAAACAATCAATAAGGTAATTATGATAGGACCGTAGCTGATAAAACCTATTTCAAAAGGGACATAAACTTGAAATGAATGAGGAACGAGTTATGTTTCCTATTTTTACCGTCTCGTATAACCTTCTGTGTTTGTAAACATATCATCATAGAATCTATAAAACTGAACCGCAACCATGTTGCAGTTAAAACGTGTAAGGTTATAACAACATAAATTTCATTGTTGTCTTAACACCATTTCGGATTCAGCACTTTATATTTTCATAAGTAGTAAACTGTAAATATCGTTAACTTATGAAAATCTACAATACAAATCCAGGTCCGTGCTTTAATTTGAGATAATGTTCATCATCCCCCCCCCCCCCCCTTGTCTAGTCAGGTAACAAATGATAACCAGTTTGATGTATAAAACCTGTAATGAAAGACATTTAATAGATACCTTCAAGCATAAACCCAAAATTTATGAGCTTACTTGCTTTATTTAATATCATTGTCAACGCCAATAATTTTTTCCTGAAGAAGCATATCTACAATGAAACATATTTAAATGAAATCGTTAACGTAAACATTTTTTCTTACCGAACGAAGCACCGCCTTGTGAAGTTTCCCTTGGACACAGAAAGAGAAGGAGAAAGGCAACAACCCTGCAGCCCTCCATTACGTTTAGTTGTATTTCATCTCTTTTTCATCTCACCGAAGCTAACAGAGCTGTGACGATCGAAGCTGTATGCTATTGTTCTTTTCTTCCTGAATACCAAGAGACTTCTGACTAGTAGAACGTGAAGATTGATGCATATTCTCTGGACGTGTATATTGTTTTCTATTCATTGCGAATGGAGTCGTTATTGAGAAAGAATGTTTATGTGTCTAAACAAAGATAGATAATTCGACCGGAAATATTTTCATGCAATACATTTGTATTTAGTTTTAAGTTTAATCCTTGAATTATAAACAGATATATGTTTGTTGCTATGATGTTTAATCAACGAACAGGTTTTATTATGGGTGGCATTTAATTAGTTTAATAATAATCTTTGTTGCAATATTGGAATTTTCTTCCATCATTTCGTTGTTTTCTTTTATTATCTGTTTTTATATATAGATAGTATTACATGGGTATTTTCATATCACATTCTGTATCAGCCCGAGACCCCAATATCATATGATATTGGTCGAGGGCTGATACAGAATGTGATATGAAAATACCCATTTTATACTATTTTTATCATATATACTTACCAAACAAACAACGGAAATAATTGTTACATTTCAAAATTTGAATTCATATCATTAGAATCTAAAATAAGAGTCCACTTTGCTAAATGTTAAGTGACACAAACCGATAGTCAAAGCTCCTGAGCATACACCTCTTGCGACGTTTGAGCCTAATTTTCTCTCTAGATATAGTTAGATTGTATCAAACCGACAAATCCTATCCGCAAGTGACTGTAGCGTTTTCTTTGCGATGTCGACCATGTTCAAACGTCAGCTGTACAAAGGGAGACAACTCTAACTTCCTCGCGACTTCGATCTATTTTTTGCATTCGTTGCCTAGGGTTCCAGGTTCAAGTCCCTTGACGACGGGCTGATACAGGTTTTTGCCCTTGACGACGGGCTGATACAGGTTATCTGCCATGCGGGCTGATACAGAGTACTTGACGAAGGGTGTATCGTGCATTCAAAATCTCTGTATTTATAAGCAAGTATATGATAAAAATGTATAACATATAAACCATTTTAAATCGTTTCATTTGGTTGAGTAATTGTCACAAGGTAATAGTATAATGTTACAAAACAACGATTAAATGTATACATTTGAAGAGTGAATTATTGTAATTTTAAAGCGACATAAACAGAAGATTTTGTTGTGATTTTTTTGTAACAACAACCGCTCGGTGAAATGGAGAGAGTTGCTCGTTTGATTTGTGCACAATCCGTTTCTGCTTTAAATGATATGCGTCGACCAATCACTGGTCATTATCAAATAGTACGTTTTTGATTAAACGTCATTATTTTTACTTACCGTATACAAGTGACCTTAGCCTGTTAGCCATGAAATTTTAAGTGAAGAAAGCTGAGTTGTTTACCATTCAATCAATGTAATTTTAAATCATAAGTGACAACAATAAAAATGAATTTAATCTAATTATAAACTTCAGAGACGTTTTTCATGCAAATGTTCAGCCGAGGAACGTTAGCATACCCTTGTTTCATCGATTGTAATTAAATTGCCGTTAACTACAAAGTAATTAAATTGTCATTTATCAAAAAAGAGGATTTCAGTGATCACGTTGATGTGTTAACTTCCTACATACATACAGAAGGTCTGGATTTCTCATTACAAATGTTGTAGTAAATTGTGACTTTCGCAATTTAAGTATACGGGTTTTCATCTATATCTCCGGCTCAGGCGATATCCAGGCGAATCATGAATGGATACAAAAAATGTCCGTCAACCAACCGAAATGCCAGGTATTTTTAGAAAAACTGTAATTCCCATGACCATTATGCAAACTTTAATACCCGGCATATCCTTTCCCGCTTGGGTAAGAACATATGTTTACTCCCGTTTAATTCACACTTTGAAGTTTATATATATTCCCACAAAGGATAAAGTCGGATTCATACCACTCCGCTATTCCATTCTCTATATTGAGCGAAATTATAAAGATTTAATGTCAATTTGTGTTTGCACTGCACGTTCGCTGGCTTCACACGAGTTTGACATCGTTCAATTCCCAGTGCAAACACACTGACATTCAATTCTTAAATATGGACAAAGAGGTTGAAAAAGTCCATATGTAAACAGTAGCAAGCACGACACACTCAAAACCAAACCAAACCAAAGTGAAGCCGAATCAATGCATATACTCATATACTCTCTTTCCGTGCATACAAATGTGACATATCAGTTCATATCACCATGCATGTAATAGTTACTAGCATAGTTAATGGCATGCATCGGATAATGGCAGGGACACTTTGTCCGAGAGGCCTGTACGAGGCCCATGCCATTACTATGCTAGTAGCTGACTTACATCTCACTTGATCCGAGTACAATCAACCACGATTTTTTAAAGTTTTAGATAAAATTTCAATTTTCAATAACCTTTCAGTGATTTATGAATGAAGGGTGTAGTACTATAAAGGGTGTATGGCCACGTGCTTCTTTCATGTCAAAGCGCGAGGCATGTGCTTTTTAAGTGTCAAGCGCAAGGCACGAAATAATTGTTTTGGGCTTGAAATTTTCGTGCACCCCATGAATATGAGCCCGCTTCAAGGCAAAGTTTCACAGATTGTCCAATTCGTTTTTGATTTTGAAGGTGTGAGACGCGTTATTAGAGTCCTCATTGACAGTGGTTTCTACTTACGAAACGTTTCCCTAGGATATCTAACACAAAGGTACTTTAATCATTCCCATAACAAGTTTAGCCAAAATTTTATAGCTTATATATGAAATAAATTAATTACGTATCATTATTCAATTATTTGGGATATTCCAAACTTATTTTCTTAACATAACAAAGGTTTTTGTGCAACATTAATCATATAATGACTGTTTATTATTGGTTTTGTTATGTTTAGTGCAAACTAAAGTCTACAGTGTTATTAGATGATTTTAATATTTGATTCAAACAAAACGTGTAAGTATTATTATTGTTTTCCAGCTTGTTTTATTTGAACATTGATATTTTCAGTTCATTTCTATGTCTATGTTGTTGAATTAATTGTTTTAAACCTTGTGTAGGAAAGGTTTACAAAAGTGTCCTAGCATCAGATGTCAGGACTCTTTGGCCTAAGAGTTCCCAATATCGATAATGAACAGGACACCTCTATGAATGGTTGCCATGGACGACGAGGTCTAAGTGGGATGTAAATTATAAATAGACAAAGATGAAGTTTAAGTTAGAGCGGCGTTTTTAGTTTTGGAAAAGACACTGCAGATATTTTTTGAAGTCGTCACCCTTGCTGCATTTTTCGTTTGGAATTATAAATTTACGATTTTCCTCAAACAATTAACGACAGATTTTAGTTCGAGGTCGTATAGGTTTGGTAAGATACCTTAGATACCGTCTCTTGGTGTGATCCCTCTAAACTGAGTCAGATGGTAACTTAAAGGTGCAGTCCTATCAGAGGTCTTTTTGTGGAAACGAAATTCAAGAGGTCGCAGTGATGCATATCATTTTCTGTCAAATCGTAAATCTATAACATTTAAAATGTTAGCCTTACTAACAAATATCTATATAAGTGTAAAATAATCATATATAAGTTGAACATGGAAGTAGTCTTTTAATTGTTTTCACAAAAAAAGCCTGATAGGTAAGCCTGGAGGTTGTGGTAACTTATAAGTACATCACCTTGCTATAACGTACTAGACGTGTTATGGGACGCAATGCAACCATGCAGAGACGTTCCGGATACCCGGTCGTAACATATAAATGAGTAGTTAAATGCTCGTGGGTTAGACTGAATTCTCGTTTGGCTTGAGACTTGAAAGCATACACTACCAAGGGGACTAGGACGTATTATCAGCACTTTACTCAAACAATGTGTGTACGGGTATCTAACGAGCCTGCTGACGTATGTTTCTAATTGCTTCAACGTCATTGGTTCCTCTCTGAATAACCCATGTTAATTTCTGAACACTAAAGGCTTATGACTTATGACTTATGACAAAGCAGCTGTTGCAAACAGTATTCCGACGTAAATTTCAAAGTGTTTTCGCTTTAGGTTTATGGTTATCAGTTTGAAAACGTAAATTGTATATGTGTATGATATTTTGTGAAGAGATCATAATTATTATTTACATGCAGTTCAATAAAGGTGGATGATATATTCGGTTCGTATATTTAAAACATTTGTTCCACGAAGCATACTTATTTCGTAATAATTACGTAAATTTCTCATAAATGATTATGGAAAGCTCAACAAATAAGAACTATTTAACCATCTGAAATGATAACGTTACTTGTAAAATTCGGAATAAATGACAAACAGTAAAAAAGCTTTAAAGAAAACCCCGGGTTATAAACATTGGTCGGGCCCTCGTAATGTTCGCGAACTATAATCCATACGTAGAGGTACAATCCATATGAGAATTGACAATTCAGAAATATCTATTTTCCATGATGTCAAACAACAAAATGTCAATAAGATAATAGTTTATTCATTGAGATACAAAACAATAACATCAACATAAAATAACAAAAACATATACAATATATATAGCACAGCCAAGCACTTGGATAAGTTCAAAACACCCCAAGGTTTAGGACCATTGTTTACAACAATAGCTTCTTTGGGAACAAGTCTCTCTGCTGACGTCTGCTCCGAAGACTCTGTTTATCTCCTGCAGACCATGACTTGGCTTTGACCCGGAAGTGACGTAACTGCTTGCTGAAGTTATCGTGAACCATAGGAAGATAACTCTGCGGTTGACAGTGTACCTGTTGAATAAAACATTTATAAAATGAATTAAATAGCTATATGATGTATTGTAAGGAAATGGATAGCGGTTGTGTCTTGAAAATGTGGGTTTTACTTGAAGAAATATAATTTGAATTCATACATTCCTTGAATTCTGCATCTCCTGAAACTCCTTTTTTCATTTTTTCATTTTTTCCACTTTTTTAATTGTTTTATTTATGTCATACAACAATTTCAGACAGCACATAACCACTTCGCTGTAGGAGAAATGAATACCATCTTCTTAAACGATCTTACAAATGATATCCAAGTGTCAATATCACTCAAATACCTTGTTTTCTTCAAAGAAAGCACTGTATCCTCCATCCAGCAGGTACACTTCCGGGAAAAGCAGGAAGGGGTATCTGTCACTGTTCAACTTCCGGTCCATGCTTCTTAGATGACGTAAGCTGTAACGATGAGAATATATTTTATCAACTGCAATATAACCATTGTAATTTCAATTTAACCTGCTCGTGCCATTTACGTATCGTCATTCTTTCATGAACTTGTCCCTTGGATTTATTTTGGTTTATACGTAGAATAACTGTCTCAGTACCTTGAAAATGTGTTCAATTAAACAAAATAGCAATGGTGCATATATGGCAAACCTTCCCAAATGTATAAAGTTTGACTTTTAATTATTTAATGGCCTTTTCATTTGAAAACGCTTATTGTATTCTTGAAGAAGCCGAAATTTTAGAACAAACGAAAGTGAACTCACAGTGTTGGGCCTCTTTCAATTGAGAATTCGCAGTGGACGATTAAGACGTTTCGGCCAGTCGACTTCGTATGCTGTCTTCTTAAGAGGAAGTCGTTGATCATTTCCTTGCTGTGGAGGTTAAGTGCGTCCTGAAAAATAATTCAAATGTATATTTAAAAGACAGCAATAACTGAAACAACCACAATTATGAGTTTTATGTGTATGGAGTTTGTGTTTTATTGGCATTAAATTATTTATAATAATAAATTTAGTTGAATTAACTAACCTTACATCATTCAACTTTATTTATTTGTTATGATTTAGTAAATGAGAAGAGTTAAACATGTCATCAATATTTTAAAAATATAACACGTTATATAAAATTTTAGTATTTGAGAAATTTATGTTAAACATTGATGCATTTTATGCAGTGGGAAAGCAGTTTATTAACTAGTGTGAAGATTAATTACCTCGATGTGACCGCCCTCATATTCATATGGATAACGACAGTCGATGATCTGGTACCCGGATATGATGTCATTGTATTGTCCATCCAACAGCTGACTGACAGTAGATGGGGAAACTGAGACGAGATCTGTGTGTCTTCCTTGAACTGTAGGCAGGCTATGAACCTGTAACATGGAAAATCATATGTTGTGGGATTGAACGAAAACGTGTCACAAAAATATAGGACGATTAGAGCATCATGTGTTACGAAATAATAAGATGTTTTTCAAGTCGTTATAATGACTTTCAGTGAGTGTTGAAATACAATAGAAGGGAAAGGGTGACCATTTCGTAAGAAGGTTAGCTTACATCATATAAATTATATCCAGTACCTAATGCTTCGATCAATCTCGTCTTAAGTCATAATTAAAGAATGAATGAAAAATAACTCTTGGGGTAATAAAGCAACTTACCCGTGAGCCATCCCCAATCAGCTGTGACTCCTCTTTGTTCAGGAGTTCCTCCGCAGGAAAAGAAGATACTTCTCCATTTGATGCTTCAAAGACTGGTTGACTCGTTGTTCCAGTCCACAAATCTTCGTCTTCATCCGGTCCAGATCTCTTTCCAAAAAATCGCCTTGAAAGCGGAGATGTCTGAAATAACAGATATTGATATAAGTTATCCTTGTCTCGCCCTTACATATATATAACACAAGCAGTTTGAAGGTCACCTTAAACATATCTCTTCAACAGTGCATGGCGTACAGAGGCACATTTTGTAAAAAGAGTTTCTTGTTTAAGTTAACACTACAAGTCTATCAATGTTGGTCAAGGAAATAATTTTCAAATTCTCAGTTTATGAAGCAATGCTCCATCCTCCTGGTGTTGCTGAACCTCATAGTAGTCAACTGAGCTATGCGCGAGACTATCAGGGTTATACTGATATGATTATAATAATCACATTGGAAATATTTATTTTGGTGCCGTTTCTATTATTCATTTGATCAAATTTACTCTCATTTGAATTCTTAATTCCAAACGAATAACATAATGGATGTCCTTTGTTCTACTTGATGATGGATGAATGCATTCTTGTTTTTATTTGTTTCTACCGAATTAGAATCAAGTTACCACCCATGTCATGTCTATGTTCGTATAACTATCGTATTGTAAATAAGTGATGGTTGCCTAAAATAAGAGCTTGTTTCTTTAAATTTCCTTTCATCATTGGATATATGTTTCCAACGATTGTGTTGTACTGACAAGAAAGCAATCTTACCTCGTTTTCACTTTCATTGGAATCGAATCCACTATCACAGGAATCCTCGTCTATAAGAGGTTTAATCTTGTCCAGGCCTGGAAAGCTGTCCTCGCTTGATATATCCATTTCGAACTGAAAAAGATAAAAAAAATACCACAATATTTGAAGAAACCTTGTTGTATATGGTGATCATAAGATAACACTATAGAAAAAGTATCGTTTTTTCATTTAATACTCTTGGTAGATTTAGACTTGAGATAATTCAAATTATATGTACCATCAATTTCCTGGGCATTTTCAGTTTTAACTGTACGACTGCAAAATTCAAATGATGATGCATGTTGCGGCCAGCCTATAAATACTAGCTTATACCATACTAACCGGGAGATAATCACACGATTGATTCTATTGAATATCCTCAATCTAATCTAATTGTTTTTCTAATTGACTTGTAATGTCAACAATAACACATATTCGGCTTGGCTGTTTACCTCGTTGGCTTGTAAACGCAGGTGTTTAAATCGCTTAGGGTCATGACCAAGGATTAACGAGATTAAGCAGCATATGTAAACTTCAAATACACCGGTTAACTTGTTTGTATAATCTTCGCTTCTGGTTACAATTTTTAAGGAACTCGAATTATCAATTCATGATATGATCACAGTTGATGAAGTGAAATATATATAACATGTACAGTAACTATGATGGATTATTTCTTGAAAAAATCATAAGGTTTTTGCATTTAAAAAAAATTTAAAACCGTCTCAACTTTCACGCGCCTTGACAAAATAACAGTATACAAAATTTACAAACACAGGATAGAAAGTACATTATGTAAAATAGTTGTTGTTAATTAATTTTCTGTCAACCTTTTTATTATTGTTACTGATATTGAAACCAATGAAATTGACATTGAAACAATCGAAATTGATACTGAAAGGATTTTAATCCATTAAAATATGGACGAATCAGACACAACAAATACAACTTACCTTAACAATTTCAGACATTACAATCTTTCTGTTTCAGATACAAAAGGGATGCAAAGAAGTTGAGATATAAGGAAATATAGTTGAAGATTTGAAACTTTGCAGCCTTCCTGTAACGTTATCCAAGGATACTGAGGTAGGAAAGGATACTTCGGGGGTAATTATCATGATTGTGTTTGACACTGAGCAGTGTGGGTATATACAGCGTCGACGTTAAAGTCGAATGTCGCACCTTGGAGTAGCATGTGCTGCTCAACTGACAGAGATACTCTCGCGGTAGCCGTACCGTCACTACATGTACTTCATAACATTCACATAATATATTATAATCATATACAAAAAACTACTCCCTCAACTAATCAAATGAAACTATACAACTAATTAATAAACATAAAATTTCCCATACACAATATGTATCTATCTGTTTCAGGTACCACGCCATGTCAAAACAGCCAAAAAAAGTAATTGCAATTTATTAAAAAGATGTTCTTTATCTTATCATGTAACATTTTCTTTTTTATCGTTTTATTCTTTTAAATCAATACACCCCACGACTCTTTTCCAAATTCCAACACTAAAACATAATTTAAAGAATATACCCTATCAGATTTATTGTTTAGTATATATAAATTACTACATATATTACATGTTCAAGTTTAGTGAGTGAGTGAGTGAGTTATTGTTTAGCGCCGCTTGGGCAATATTGCAGCCATTAGCGGCGAGAAAGTTAATGAAATTGCCTAAATATGAAAATGATTGCAAAAGCAGAAAATGGAACAGCGCGAAGGCTGAAAAACATCAGCATAATATCACAAAGTTGTTAAAAGCTGATATATAGTATTAAAATTTATAACTTTTCAAAAAGCTCGATTTCCTTAAGAAAATCTAAAATACGGTGTTCAACGAAGTGATAAAAAAGTTGTGAAATGGAAATATTAGGGTAAAATGTTTCCCTGATTTGGGCTGTGTCCCAACACTCACACAATATGTGTTTAACAGTGAGGGGACATTGACAGGGTATACACATAGGGGGATCTTCCCCCTTTAAAAGATAAGAATGAGTTAAATGAGTATGTCCAATACGACATCGTCGAAGGACACAAGCTTCCTGCCGGGTAAAAGAAGAAAGAGATTTATAACCTAAATGAGGTTGAATGGTATGAAGTTTGTTATGTTGTTGCTGGTCCCATTGGGACCTCCAACGCTGTTTAATGTAGGATTTAATAGCTGGTTTTGAATCTGTATATGGAACTTTAGTTGGTGAAATAGTTTTGAAGTTTAAAGCTGCCTTCGCGGCTGTATCAGCTTTATTGTTGCCTCTAATACCCATGTGGCTAGGAAGCCAGCAAAAGACAATGTCGCATTGAAGAAAGGTATTATGAAGTTTTAGAATATCTCTGATCACGGGGTGATCAGTTTTACAGTTTTTGATAGCCTGCAAGCAGGACAAGGAATCAGAGAAAATAATGTAATCATTTGGAGTTGAATTTTTGATGTGCTGAATGGCCTTCAGGATGGCCTTTGCTTCAGCAGTAAAGATACTGCTGCCGTCATGGAGCCTTGAAGCGTAAGTTGTTGAGGGTGTAACAGTTGCTGCTGCAACTGTAATGCCATCCTTAGAGCCATCAGTGTAAATTGCTTTGTAATCTGAATAGAAATCGCGAAGCTCATTGAAAGCCTGCAGGAAGATTAATTGATTGGTGTTAGATTTTTTGTGTGTGCTTAAGCTAAGATTAACACGGGGCTTGACCAACTGCCATGGAGGAGTGGCAAGCAGACCATATTCTGCTATTGTTGTTAAATCAATATCCGATTCTTCGACATGCTGTTGAAGGCGGATTCCAAGAGGTGGAATTGCTTTTGGCTTTGAAGCATACAACTGCTGGTATTCTGGGCTGAATACGCAGTTGTAGGCAGGATTTGAAGGATTTGATTTAAGTTTTGTTATATATTGGAGAGCTAGCTTGATGCGCCGATCTGCTAGAGATGGCTCATCAGCTTCAACATAAAGGCTTTCGACAGGTGAAGTTCTAAAGGCCCCAAGACAAAGTCTGAGACCCTGGTGGTGGATTGTATCTAGCATTTTGATATAAGAGGGGCGGGCAGATCCATAGATTATGGATCCATAATCGAGTTTAGAGCGGATGAGAGATCGATAGAGATGAAGAAGAGTTTCTTCATCTCCACCCCATTTAGCGTTAGATACGACCTTTAGAAGGTCCAAAGCTTTAAGACATTTAGCTTTAAGGTTTTTGATATGAGGGATGAATGATAATTTACTATCAAAAGTAAGACCAAGAAACTTGGCCTCAGGTACGACCTTGATTGGAGTTTTATCCAGAAAAAGCTCTGGATCTTTGTGCATTTTGCGCATATTGCAAAAATGCACACATGATGTTTTAGCTTTGGAAAACTTGAAGCCGTTTTCCAAAGACCATTTGTGGATTTTATTTAGACAGAGCTGCAGCTGCCGCTCAATTGATGGCATATTCTTGCCTCTGCAAGAAACTCCAAAATCGTCCACAAAAAGTGAACCATCTGTGTGATCGTTTAATACTTTAGCCAAGCTATTGATTTTAATGCTGAATAATGTAACTGATAGTATACTTCCTTGCGGGACACCCATTTCTTGATCAAAGAATTCAGAAAGAGTGGAACCCACACGGACCTTGAATTGGCGATCATGTAAAAAATTTGAGATAAAATGAGGCATTCGACCCCGCAGGCCGAATTCAAATAAGTCTTTGAGGATGCCATGCTTCCATGTGGTGTCGTATGCTTTTTCCAAATCGAAAAAGATTGACACAGCATGTTGCTTATTGATAAATGCATCTCTTACGAAAGATTCTAAACGAACAAGATGATCAGTTGTACTTCTTTGTTTACGGAAACCACATTGAATGTCAGTAAGTAATTTGTTGGTTTCCAAGTACCAGACAAGACGATCATTGATCATCCGTTCCATAGTTTTACATACGCAACTAGTTAAGGCTATAGGACGATAGTTGGAAGGATCTGTGTGATCCTTTCCTGGTTTAGGAATGGGGACGATGGTGGCATTGTGCCAACAAGATGGAAAGTCACCCGTTTCCCATATATGATTATATACCTCAAGCAAAACCTCAAGGCAAG
Organism: Steromphala cineraria; assembly: GCA_916613615.1. Lineage (NCBI taxonomy): Eukaryota > Metazoa > Mollusca > Gastropoda > Trochida > Trochidae > Steromphala > Steromphala cineraria. Next base: position 12,981,821 of record OU744731.1, on the reverse strand, counting down.
ATTCTGGTAGATGTTTAAACAATTGATAATGGATATTGTCAGGACCAGTAGCTGTATCGTGAGCCTTGGAAAGTGCTGTTTTAAGTTCTGACAAGGAGAAGTGCTCATTATAGTCCTCCCCATTATCAGATTTGAAATTAGGTTTTTGTTTTTCTTGAACCTTTTGATATTTTTGGAATTGAGGAACATAATTTGCTGATGAAGAATTTTTGGAAATGGTTTCTGCCAACTTATTGGCAATGTCGGTTTTAGCTGTAAGGAGGTCACCATTGACCTTGAGATGTTTTATTGTTGATTTAGAACCTTTGCCTTTGATTTTACTAATCATATTCCAGACTTTGCTCATAGGCGTTCTGGAATTTATTTTTGAGACATAGCCTCGCCAAGATTTGCGTTTTTCTTGATTGACTGTGCGTCGAGCCTTGGCCCGGGCTTTGCGGCAGCCATCAAGATTACCTGGAGTTGGATGTTTATTGAACTTGCGTTCAGCCTTTTTGCGGGCTTTGATATCTTGCCTGCAAGTATCATTAAACCATGGTTTAACAATACGAGGATTGGATGTTGATTTAGGAATAGTTTCCTCAGCAATTTCTATTAATTTATCTGAAAATGTTTGAATAGGGTCTTCAGATTTTAATATCGATTTGAAATTTATGTTTTCCCTGCAGAGGGATGAAAATGTATCCCAGTCTGCTTTTGCAAATTTCCACTGAGGATTGTGTTCTTCAGGTGAAGGCAGTGCAGGCTCCAGTACCACTGGAAAGTGATCACTACCACACATATCCTCGTGGACTGACCAAGTGAAATCGTTAAGCAAAGATGGGTCAGTAATTGATAAATCAATTGCAGAATATGTTCCTGAAGCAGGATGCAAGTAAGTATTTGTCCCATCATTAAATAATGAGAGACCATTATTGTCAAGAAAATCTTCAACTTTTTTACCCTTGTCATTGGTGGAATTACTTCCCCACAAGGGGTTATGACTATTAAAGTCCCCAAGAATGACACATGGCTTAGGGAGTTGTTGAAATAGATTATCAAGATCTTGCAATCTAAGGGTATCTGATGGTGGAACATATATTGAACATAGTGTTATGGTTTTAAATAAGCTGAGTTGTACAGCTACAGCTTGGAGTTTTGTTTTGAGAGGGATTTGACTGTGAATCACTCCTTGTCGAACAAGGACTGATGCACCACCCTTGGCCTTTTCTAATTCCGCTGAAAAGGCATTATAGAAAGTAAAGCCACGCAAAGTGGTATTATCCGATTGTTTAAAATGGGTTTCCTGCAAGCATATTGCCTGAGGATTATATGATTGAGCAAGTAAAGAAAGCTCATTAAAATTGGCTTTAAAACCACGACAATTCCATTGGAGAATTGCCATAATTAATAAAAATGTGGAAAATATATACATTTTAAAATTATTCTAGGAGCCTGGAGAGCTTGCGCCCACCTGGATCCTCAGAAGATGCTCTGTGCCGCGATGGAGAGCGACTTGTTGACCTGGAAGGACATGGGGATTCGTCCATGTTCTCGTCCAGGTCCAGGTCCTGGAACCTGTTTGAAACACTGACAGGGTTCTTGTCAGCCTTTGAGACCCTGTCAGTGGTTTTGTGCTTATTTGAGTTCCTGTTTTTGTTTTTCTTTTTGTTTTCATTTGATGGAGAAGGAGGAGATTTAGGAGCCAAAGGAGTTGTTGGGATATTAGGGTTGTATATTGAGTTTTTATCAGAAGTGGTCATGGTGATGTTGTTGTATGTTTGAGTTTGAATAGTGTTAGGTTTTGCTAGTTGAGGTTTATATTTGACTGGCTTTGGTTGATTGAGCCAGGTGGTGTCAGTCTGGATGGCAACTGATGCCTTTGATTTTGGAGTAGCTGCAGCTGCAGCGTAGGAAGCTTTCTCATTTGCAGAGAACAGTTTCCTGGCCTCCGCAAATGGGATATTTTTTTCAGATTTGAATTTAATTATTTTACTTTCTCTGATGAAAGTAGGGCATTGTTTGGAGGACGCCATGTGGGGCCCTTTGCAGTTTGGACACATGTGAGGAGCTTCACAGGTGGAAATATCATGGTCTGTTCAAGTTTAGAAGACAAGTATTTTCATTATTTCAATACATCTGTATACATTTTAGCACATCTATATATCTTTTTGATGTATACTTTTTGTGTGCATTTATTAGCATTTTATTGTACAGTATGTACAGATTTGTGACAACGGAATAAACTATTTCTTCTTCTTCTTCTTCTTATTCTGTATCACAGTGTCACGTAAGCAGTTGTTGAGAGGAAAAGGAAAACCTGATGAAGGAATCAGCAAATTCGAAATGGTTTAAACATATTTTATTCCGTAAAGAAAGTACATACGGCTGGATTGGGAAACACGCAGTAGTGCTTATATAAATCCCTCTCCGGTATACATAAATTACATTTTCTTAAATTGTTTAAACTTATTCTCATTCGAAATGTTTTAACAACATTTTTATTCATGACATGATACATGAAGGGATTGACCAATAAGCTCGGGAGATTTTATTATAAGGCCGCTTCAGTACTTGCGTGTTTACAAATATACAAACTTATTTAGATAGTGTCGTATGTCAAATCATAATTCATTTAGAAAAATGGTTTATCATTTTCATTAGCTTCTCTGTATTTTGAGCCCGACATTTACCAAAAATGGTATATATTAGCATTATTACTGATAAGTATAATTGAAGATATAAGGAATAAAAAGGATATTCAAAGAATGAAGAAAACATTATTTTTCATAGTAGCAAGTTTTGGAGAATATTCTGGCTGCGCTTGCTATAAACTAAAAAACTTCACAGTTTTTCTTGATTCTTGGTTATTATAAGGATTTTTTCTGTTGGATTATGTTTGTACGTAAGTTAATCCCAGAATTGTTGTGTTATAACTTTATCTCGTTCAATGAAAAGTTCATGATCAATTTATTCATTTCGCAGGGGATTAAAGACTCTTGAAACAAACATTGATCACCTAATTAGATATAATAAATATTGATTACAAACGGTTCCTATTAAAAATTTTTTTTTCAAAAAGTGTATACTTTACCCTCTGGGGACAGTAAACAAGTCAAACACACTGTATCGGCTCCTTGATAACCCTCGTTAAGTGAGTTTTTCAACATGATATTGCGTGGAAAGATATATTTCTAATCTATAGGAAATGTACAAAAGATTGCAAGCTTTTGGATTTCCAGTATAAGTTTATTTACCGAATAGTGTATACAAAGAAAGAGCTTTTGAAGATGAATTTAGTTGATGATGATATATGCACTTTCTGTAAAAATACTCCAGAAGATCTTTCTCATGTTTTCTTTGACTGTGAAGTGGTAAACAACTTTTGGATCAGAGTAGAACAATTTCTCAATACCAATTTGCATTGTAATTTCATTCTATCAAAATTTACTGTTGTATTTGGAATATGCTCAAGTAATCATTTATTGAATCATATCATACTCCTTGCCAAAAGGTATATTCATATTTCACACATTAAGCAAAATGCACTCTCTTTTGAGTTATTTATTAAGCTTTTGACGGAAACCTGCTCAATAGAACATTTCATTGCTAGAAAAAATAATATACTAACTCCCTTTAATATGAAATGGAGACAATTATCAGACTCACTTTTGACCAATAAATGAAGCGTCATAAAATACTCCTATGTACCATCGCACCCTCTACGTCAAGGACCTGGACTCATATGTGGATGTCATGATATATCTACTATATGCTATTATTATATTGAATTCAAATGTCTGTGAACTTACTGTAGTGCCTTATCTATCTTTGATGATCTGTATACTATGAATTGAAATGGAATAAAAAAAAAAAAAAAAAAAAAGAAAAACCCTCGTTAAGTGATTAACACCCGGGTAATCCCTCAAAGTAATTAAGCCAAGATCATTCCAATTGATTGAAACAAAAGACCTAAACCAACAAATCATTTGATGTATTCCTGTTTTGTAAATAAAACTGTATAGTTTATGCAAGCATATGAAAAGAGAACTTAAAATGAGTTTTCCTTATTTTTTTAATGTGATAATTTTGGCGATCCTGATTTAATAAAAATATCTTTTTGTGACCCTTATTTGTGTATCATTTATCAATTCTTTACCCGACTAAAAACCCCATGTAATACAACATCACAAACCTTGGATTTCAATTATTTTATGGACGCTTTTATGAACGTCGGTTGCTAACATTGAAAAGGGGCTGTTTATTATTGATCAGGATGTCATGCTGAAAATCACGTCATTGCATTACAGTGAATGTGCAAAACATCGAAGCTAATTTTTAGTATGTAAAATTCTAACAACAAGGGTAGACTTGATGACAAAACTCTTAAGTTCTTTTCTTTATGAAAACCGTCACACTCTTTTGTCGGATTGCAGAGTATTGCATAGGATTTGGACTCTGGTATTGTAAACAAACAAGACCCTGCCTGTGTCAATACCTCACAACTACAAGACCTAGAGAAGGAACTCGAAAAAGTAAACACAATCATTAAACGAGATGTGTATTGACCAAGCAAGCGTAACGACAAAACGCTTATAGTAATAATGCATTGGATGTTTTACGTTTACACTGTTTAATAATCAAATATTCATTGTTGGTAATTGGTTGCGTCCCATAGGCCTTTAACACAGTTGGTATTTCTTGTGGTTTGAAGAGAAGAAGGCATTTCTCAAAGGAGTATAGATTAAAAATATTACAGAGCATCATTCTGATTTACACAGCCCTTACTGAACAAATGAAAAGGAAATTGTCCAAGGTTAAGTACTATAGGATCTAACTTAAGCATATAATATACATCAGTCGGTCCTTCATGAACGCTTGTTCACACTAAATCAAACAAGCATTATAATTGTTTTTCTTTATAATGCCTTGTTATCTTTGATGATAAACAAATTCTTTCTAATTGAAATCAATCTGGCTACTGGAACGGTAGAAGCGGGAATTAGCTAAACAGTGCTTACCGTTTGTTTGAAGTATTTCCGAAGGTAATTATCGGGGGATAATCCCCAGCCTGAAAGCTACAGTAACACTTGCAGTACGGAACGTGTGAACTTGGTTCACTCCAGCCAATTAGAAGAAGAAGAAAGAAGAAAATTATTTTATTTCGGTGGCACGTACTTACAAGTATAATTTTCACACATGGCAAGATAAAACAATATATCACATGATAAAAAACCTTACAGATTAAAAGATAGCACCCGGCCTACAAGGCCTATGAGACACCATATTACTTTCAACATCAATCATCATATATTAAAATATAGATAATATAAAACATGAAATATTAAGGATGGAGTAAAACTGTTGATGGTTACATGAGGCGCAGCCTCCGTCTGTACATTTGATATGTTAGGGCAGCAAGTGGCTTACATAACGTACTGCTAGATAAAAGATAAACAGCCTGGTCAGTCGTATTGAGGTGTTAAAAAGAAGGATCAGCAGAAGAAACAGATTTCAAAAGTTCATACCTTAAGTCTGAGTAAAAACTACAAACAGTGAGAAAGTGAATTTCATCCTCTATTACTGTTACAAAATTTACATAATCTTTGATCAAGAGGAACTTTAGGCCAAGAAAACCTACCTAATTCTACTCCTAAGGGAAGAGTGCCACATCGTAATTTACTGAGTGTACTGAGGTGAGAACGCTGAAGAGAAGCTGAAATATACGATTCAGTACTTGATTTAAACAATATTTTATTTCCATAAGACATGTTAATGTGATACAAAACAAAAAAGTATAATCTATATGGAAAAGGGATTAGCAAACAGGCAAAGATGCATGCTGGGTAGAGAGAGGACGTGTCCCGGGAGCTCCCGACTCAGTGATGAAATTTTCATGAAATAATGTTATAAACACAATGTGAAGAATATCTAAACTTATTTAACTGAATATTACATCTATATAAAATACGGATCAACAATATTCACCGCCGGATGACTGTTCATTTTGGACTTCTGAGACGGATTTAATATGTGAGTGACAACACTGTGAGAACGCCATATTCACTTCTCGGATTTGCTTTTTATGTGTACCCGGGCAACATTGTGTTGGACTTCTCAATACGAGTAAGTAATTGTATATTGAACATAAGTGTTTACTCTGTGAATGAACAACGAAGACTCTAATAATAAAACGTGAAAATTGAATCTGAAATATTTTCACACTATGTCCGATGTCTGAACTATCTTACTATCAGTCTAAACGTCGCCGAAGTTCTCCTGACTCTCCTGTGACAGACTCCCCCATATCATTCTTCAAACGAACAAGGTCTTTATCGGATAGCTCTGTTTTCCTTCCAAGTGACGCTTTAGATATGACTTCCACTTCCAGTCCTAAATGTCAAGACAATATTGTCGCCCAGATAATTCAAGCATTTAAATCACCCGAGATTATGAACACTGTTGGTCAGGCATTGGCGAAGGATATCTTACCGAAAATAAATGCAAAACTTGATGAACTTGATGAAAAACTAGACTCTCTTATTAAAACTCTGGATGATAATGCAGTGAAAGTTAGAGTGCTTGAGAGTAAAGTCGATGAGCTTGCTGAGAAACTTCGCCACAAGAGCATGCAAATCGACGAGCTATACCAGTATAGCAGGCGAAACAACGTAAGGATCTTTGGCTACAGCGAGGTGTCGGATGAAAACACCGATGAGATCGTCTGCATGCTGGCTAAAGAGATGGGGGTGGAGTTGGGTATTGACGATATAGAGCGCAGTCACAGAACCGGCGATCCGAACAAGTTTACAGGTGATAGGAGTCGTCCTATCATCGTAAAGTTCATGTCAAACCGAAAGAAACGTGAGCTGATGAGAGCTTTTCCAAAGCTTACACATAGAAAACCGAAGATCTTCGTGAACGACGACCTAACTAAGGAACGATCACGACTCGCATATGAAGCCCGTACACTCGTGACAAAGAAGCGACTGGCTGGAACTTGGGTCAGGGATGGGATAATTTTCGTCAAGAAGTTGGACGACAGTGTTACGTTGATCACCAAACGCTCCCAGTTTGAAGAGCTCATTGAGTCCTTGCGACTCAGATTGAAGTTCCGTCTGCCCTACGACTCGCGTCAACCGCGCGAGTAAACTGATCAGGAGGATGATGATGATGAGACGTCAGTGAAATCAGTGTAAATGTTGAAATATGTGTAGATTCTGATGTGTACTACGACCACGTGGAGTGATTAGTAAACACTGCATTTGTAAACATTGTGCTTATCAACCATTGGTTTAACCGACAGGCAGCTATGACTCATAAACAGTAGCAGCCAATGAAAACAATGTGTCTCGCTAAACTGTGTTGACGCGTGGTTACATGCAAAAACCGTGCAGCATGAAATCATCGCTGCTCAACGGTGACTGAGATTGACTACTGTTGTTTTGTTTATCTTTATCTTATCACAAATTAGGACTCGAAATTAGATGTCCTTTAGTCGAAAAATCGATTGTGTGATTTATAATTTTGAATAGTTTTCATATCAGAAGATTGTAGACATGTATCAACACTGACTTTGGAAGGTTGTTATTTTCATTGATGAATATGGTGCTACTACCAAGTTGCATCATATACAATTACACATTCACTTGACGACACGGTAGATGTAAATTACGAACTCTCTTTTGGGTCGGGTTCTCCCAGGTATTTTTCCTCGTTTTCTTTTTATTATTTTTACTCTGATAGAACATGTCTATCTTGTTTTAGTTTTTCTTTTCATATGTTCAAAAAAAGAACTTAACTCATGTTTCCTTTATTATATAAAGCCAATTATACAAAAACTAAAAATCTGTGAGAAGATTGGTTGGCACCAGCAGATAGCATTGATTTTTGTGTACATTTGAGCCCATTTTGGTGCATATCCAAGCCATATTAAGAGAATTTCATCGTAGGGAAAATAATGACAATATCTGCTCAACTCTACATAAAGGTCGCATCTAAAGCCAATTATACAAAAACTAAAAATCTGTCAGAAGATTGGTTGTCACCAGCAGATAGCATTGATTTTTGTGTACATTTGAGCCCATTTTGGTGCATATCCAAGCCATATTAAGAAAATTTCATCGTATGGACAATAATGACAATATCTGCTCAAATGTACAATAAGGTCGCATCTAAAGCCAATTATACAAAAACTAAAAATCTGTGAGAAGATTGGTTGGAACCAGCAGATAGCATTTGTTTTTGTGTACATTTGAGCCCATTTTGGTGCATATCCAAGCCATATTAAGAAGATTTCATCGTAGGGACAATAATGACAATATCTGCTCAAATGTACAATAAGGTCGCATCTAAAGCCAATTATACAAAAACTAAAAATCTGTGAGAAGATTGGTTGGAGCCAGCAGATAGCATTGATTTTTGTGTACATTTGAGCCCATTTTGGTGCATATCCAAGCCATATATATATATTAAGAAAATTTCATCGTAGGGAAAATAATGACAATATCTGCTCAACTCTTTATAAAGGTCGCATCTAAAGCCAATTATACAAAAACTAAAAATCTGTGAGGAGATTGGTTGGCACCAGCAGATAGCATTTATTTTTATGTACATATGAGCCCAGTTTGGTGCATATCCAAGCCATATTAAGAAAATTTCATCGTAGGGACAATAATGACTATATCTGCTCAAATGTACAATAATTTCACATATAAAGCCAATTATACAAAAACTAAAAATCTGTGAGAAGATTCGTTGGCACCAGCAGATAGCATTTATTTTTATGTACATTTGAGCCCATTTTGGTGCATATCCAATCCATATTAAGAACATTTCATCGTAGGGAAAATAATGACAATATCTGCTCAACTCTACATAAAGGTCGCATCTAAAGCCAATTATACAAAAACTAAAAATCTGTGAGAAGATTGGTTGTCACCAGCAGATAGCATTGATTTTTGTGTACATTTGAGCCCCTTCTGGTGCATATCCAAGCCATATTAAGAAAATTTCATCGTAGGGACAATAATGACAATATCTGCTCAAATGTACAATAAGGTCGCATCTAAAGCCAATTATACAAAAACTAAAAATCTGTGAGAAGATTGGTTGGCACCAGCAGATAGCATTGATTTTTGTGTACATTTGAGCCCATTTTGGTGCATATCCAAGCCATATTAAGAAAATTTCATCGTAGGGACAATAATGACAATATCTGCTCAAATGTACATTAAGGTCGCATCTAAAGCCAATTATACAAAAACTAAAAATCTGTGAGAAGATTGGTTGGCACCAGCAGATAGCATTGATTTTTGTGTACATTTGAGCCTATTGTGGTGCATATCCAAGCCATATTAAGAAAATTTCATCGTAGGGACAATAATGACAATATCTGCTCAAATGTACAATAAGGTCCATCTAAAGCCAATTATACAAAAACTAAAAATCTGTGAGAAGATTGGTTTGCACCAGCAGATAGCATTGATTTTTGTGTACATTTGAGCCCATTTTGGTGCATATCCAAGCCATATTAAGAAAATGTCATTGTAGGGAAAATAATGACAATATCTGCTCAACTCTACATAAAGGTGGCATCTAAAGCCAATTATACAAAAACTAAAAATCTGTGAGAAGATAGGTTGGCACCAGCAGATAGCATTTATGTTTGTGTACATTTGAGCCCCTTCTGGTGCATATCTAAGCCATATTAAGAAAATTTCATCGTAGGGACAATAATGACAATATCTGCTCAAATGTACAATAAGGTCGCATCTAAAGCCAATTATACAAACACTAAAAATCTGTGAGAAGATTGGTTGGCACCAGCAGATAGCATTGATTTTTGTGTACATTTGAGCCCATTTTGGTGCATATCCAAGCCATATTAAGAAAATTTCATCGTAGGGACAATAATGACAATATCTGCTCAAATGTACAATAAGGTCGCATCTAAAGCCAATTATACAAAAACTAAAAATCTGTGAGAAGATTGGTTGGCACCAGCAGATAGCATTGATTTTTGTGTACAATTGAGCCTATTGTGGTGCATATCCAAGCCATATTAAGAAAATTTCATCGTAGGGAAAATAATATCAATATCTGCTCAACTCTACATAAAGGTCGCATCTAAAGCAAATTATACAAAAACTAAAAATCTGTGAGAAGATTGATTGGCACCAGCAGATTGCATTTATTTTTGTGTACATTTGAGCCCATTTTGGTGCATATCCAAGCCATATTAAGAAAATTTCATCGTAGGGACAATAATGACAATATCTGCTCAAATGTACAATAAGGTCGCATATAAAGCCATTTTTACAAAAACTAAAAATCTGTGAGAAAATTGGTTGGCACCAGCAGATAGCATTGATTTTTGTGTACATTTGAGCCCATTTTGGTGCATATCCAAGCAATATGAAGAAAATCTCATCGTAGGGAAAATAATGACAATATCTGCTCAACTCTACATAAAGGTGGCATCTAAAGCCAATCATAAAAAAACAAAAAATCTGTGAGAAGATTGGTTGGCACCAGCAGATAGCATTGATTTTTGTATACATTTGAGCCCATTTTGGTGCATATCCAAGCCATATTAAGAAAATTTCATCGTAGGGAAATAATGACAATATCTGCTCAATTCTACATAAAGGTCCATCTAAAGCCAATTATACAAAAACTAAAAATCTGTGAGAAGATTGGTTGGCACCAGCAGATAGCATTTATTTTTGTGTACATTGAGCCCATTTTGGTGCATATCCAAGCCATATTAAGAAAATGTCATTGTAGGGAAAATAATGACAATATCTGCTCAACTCTACATAAAGGTGGCATCTAAAGCCAATTATACAAAAACTAAAAATCTGTGAGAAGATAGGTTGGCACCAGCAGATAGCATTTATGTTTGTGTACATTTGAGCCCCTTCTGGTGCATATCCAAGCCATATTAAGAAAATTTCATCGTAGGGACAATAATGACAATATCTGCTCAAATGTACAATAAGGTCGCATCTAAAGCCAATTATACAAAAACTAAAAATCTGTGAGAAGATTGGTTGGCACCAGCTGATAGCATTGATTTTTATGTACATTTGAGCCCATTTTGGTGCATATCCAAGCCATATTAAGAAAATTTCATCGTAGGGACAATAATGACAATATCTGCTCAAATGTACAATAAGGTGGCATCTAAAGCCAATTATACAAAAACTAAAAATCTGTGAGAAGATTGGTTGGCACCAGCAGATAGCATTGATTTTTGTGTACATTTGAGCCTATTGTGGTGCATATCCAAGCCATATTAAGAAAATGTCATTGTAGGGACAATAATGACAATATCTGCTCAACTCTACATAAAGGTGGCATCTAAAGCCAATTATACAAAAACTAAAAATCTGTGAGAAGATTGATTGGCACCAGCAGATAGCATTTATGTTTGTGTACATTTGAGCCCCTTCTGGTGCATATCCAAGCCATATTAAGAAAATTTCATCGTAGGGACAATAATGACAATATCTGCTCAAATGTACAATAAGGTCGCATCTAAAGCCAATTATACAAAATTTAAAAATCTGTGAGAAGATTGGTTGGCACCAGCAGATAGCATTGATTTTTGTGTACATTTGAGCCCATTTGGTGCATATCCAAGCCATATTAAGAAAATTTCATCGTAGGGACAATAATGACAATATCTGCTCAAATGTACAATAAGGTCGCATCTAAAGCCAATTATACAAAAACTAAAAATCTGTGAGAAGATTGGTTGGCACCAGCAGATAGCATTGATTTTTGTGTACATTTGAGGCTATTGTGGTGCATATCCAAGCCATATTAAGAAAATTTCATCGTAGGGAAAATAATATCAATATCTGCTCAACTCTACATAAAGGTCGCATCTAAAGCCAATTATACAAAAACTAAAAATCTGTGAGAAGATTGATTGGCACCAGCAGATTGCATTTATTTTTGTGTACATTTGAGCCCCTTCTGGTGCATATCCAAGCCATATTAAGAAAATTTCATCGTAGGGACAATAATGACAATATCTGCTCAAATGTACAATAAGGTCGCATATAAAGCCATTTTTACAAAAACTAAAAATCTGTGAGAAGATTGGTTGGCACCAGCAGATAGCATTGATTTTTGTGTACATTTGAGCCTATTGTGGTGCATATCCAAGCCATATTAAGAAAATTTCATCATAGGGACAATAATGACAATATCTGCTCAAATGTACAATAAGGTCCATCTAAAGCCAATTATACAAAAACTAAAAATCTGTGAGAAGATTGGTTGGCACCAGCAGATAGCATTTATTTTTGTGTACATTTGAGCCCATTTTGGTGCATATCCAAGCCATATTAAGAAAATGTCATTGTAGGGAAAATAATGACAATATCTGCTCAACTCTACATAAAGGTGGCATCTAAAGCCAATTATACAAAAACTAAAAATCTGTGAGAAGATAGGTTGGCACCAGCAGATAGCATTTATGTTTGTGTACATTTGAGCCCCTTCTGGTGCATATCCAAGCCATATTAAGAAAATTTCATCGTAGGGACAATAATGACAATATCTGCTCAAATGTACAATAAGGTCGCATCTAAAGCCAATTATACAAAAACTAAAAATCTGTGAGAAGATTGGTTGGCACCAGCAGATAGCATTGATTTTTGTGTACATTTGAGCCCATTTTGGTGCATATCCAAGCCATATTAAGAAAATTTCATCGTAGGGACAATAATGACAATATCTGCTCAAATGTACAATAAGGTCGCATCTAAAGCCAATTATACAAAAACTAAAAATCTGTGAGAAGATTGGTTGGCACCAGCAGATAGCATTGATTTTTGTGTACATTTGAGCCTATTGTGGTGCATATCCAAGCCATATTAAGAAAATTTCATCGTAGGGAAAATAATATCAATATCTGCTCAACTCTACATAAAGGTCGCATCTAAAGCCAATTATACAAAAACTAAAAATCTGTGAGAAGATTGATTGGCACCAGCAGATTGCATTTATTTTTGTGTACATTTGAGCCCCTTTTGGTGCATATCCAAGCCATATTAAGAAAATTTCATCGTAGGGACAATAATGACAATATCTGCTCAAATGTACAATAAGGTCGCATATAAAGCCCTTTTTACAAAAACTAAAAATCTGTGAGAAAATTGGTTGGCACCAGCAGATAGCATTGATTTTTGTGTACATTTGAGCCCATTTTGGTGCATATCCAAGCAATATTAAGAAAATCTCATCGTAGGGAAAATAATGACAATATCTGCTCAACTCTACATAAAGGTGGCATCTAAAGCCAATCATAAAAAAACAAAAAATCTGTGAGAAGATTGGTTGGCACCAGCAGATAGCATTTATTTTTGTGTACATTTGAGCCCATTTTGGTGCATATCCAAGCCATATTAAGAAAATTTCATCGTAGGGAAATAATGACAATATCTGCTCAATTCTACATAAAGGTCCATCTAAAGCCAATTATACAAAAACTAAAAATCTGTGAGAAGATTGGTTGGCACCAGCAGATAGCATTTATTTTTGTGTACATTTGAGCCCATTTTGGTGCATATCCAAGCCATATTAAGAAAATGTCATTGTAGGGAAAATAATGACAATATCTGCTCAACTCTACATAAAGGTGGCATCTAAAGCCAATTATACAAAAACTAAAAATCTGTGAGAAGATTGGTTGGCACCAGCAGATAGCATTGATTTTTGTGTACATTTGAGCCTATTGTGGTGCATATCCAAGCCATATTAAGAAAATTTCATCGTAGGGAAAATAATATCAATATCTGCTCAACTCTACATAAAGGACGCATCTAAAGCAAATTATACAAAAACTAAAAATCTGTGAGAAGATTGGTTGGCACCAGCAGATAGCATTGATTTTTGTGTACATTTGAGCCCATTTTGGTGCATATCCAAGCCATATTAAGAAAATTTCATCGTAGGGACAATAATGACAATATCTGCTCAAATGTACAATAAGGTCGCATCTAAAGCCAATTATACAAAAACTAAAAATCTGTGAGAAGATTGGTTGGCACCAGCAGATAGCATTGATTTTTGTGTACATTTGAGCCTATTGTGGTGCATATCCAAGCCATATTAAGAAAATGTCATTGTAGGGAAAATAATGACAATATCTGCTCAACTCTACATAAAGGTGGCATCTAAAGCCAATTATACAAAAACTAAAAATCTGTGAGAAGATTGGTTGGCACCAGCAGATAGCATTTATGTTTGTGTACATTTGAGCCCCTTCTGGGGCATATCCAAGCCATATTAAGAAAATTTCATCGTAGGGACAATAATGACAATATCTGCTCAAATGTACAATAAGGTCGCATCTAAAGCCAATTATACAAAAACTAAAAATCTGTGAGAAGATTGGTTGGCACCAGCAGATAGCATTGATTTTTGTGTACATTTGAGCCCATTTTGGTGCATATCCAAGCCATATTAAGAAAATTTCATCGTAGGGACAATAATGACAATATCTGCTCAAATGTACGATAAGGTCGCATCTAAAGCCAATTGACAAAAACTAAAAATCTGTGAGAAGATTGGTTGGCACCAGCAGATAGCATTGATTTTTGTGTACATTTGAGCCTATTGTGGTGCATATCCAAGCCATATTAAGAAAATTTCATCGTAGGGAAAATAATATCAATATCTGCTCAACTCTACATAAAGGTCGCATCTAAAGCAAATTATACAAAAACTAAAAATCTGTGAGAAGATTGATTGGCACCAGCAGATTGCATTTATTTTTGTGTACATTTGAGCCCCTTTTGGTGCATATCCAAGCCATATCAAGAAAATTTCATCGTAGGGACAATAATGACAATATCTGCTCAAATGTACAATAAGGTCGCATATAAAGCCATTTTTACAAAAACTAAAAATCTGTGAGAAAATTGGTTGGCACCAGCAGATAGCATTGATTTTTGTGTACATTTGAGCCTATTGTGGTGCATATCCAAGCCATATTAAGAAAATTTCATCGTAGGGAAAATAATATCAATATCTGCTCAACTCTACATAAAGGTCGCATCTAAAGCAAATTATACAAAAACTAAAAATCTGTGAGAAGATTGATTGGCACCAGCAGATTGCATTTATTTTTGTGTACATTTGAGCCCCTTTTGGTGCATATCCAAGCCATATTAAGAAAATTTCATCGTAGGGACAATAATGACAATATCTGCTCAAATGTACAATAAGGTCGCATATAAAGCCATTTTTACAAAAACTAAAAATCTGTGAGAAAATTGGTTGGCACCAGCAGATAGCATTGATTTTTGTGTACATTTGAGCCTATTGTGGTGCATATCCAAGCCATATTAAGAAAATTTCATCGTAGGGAAAATAATATCAATATCTGCTCAACTCTACATAAAGGTCGCATCTAAAGCAAATTATACAAAAACTAAAAATCTGTGAGAAAATTGGTTGGCACCAGCAGATAGCATTGATTTTTGTGTACATTTGAGCCCATTTTGGTGCATATCCAAGCAATATGAAGAAAATCTCATCGTAGGGAAAATAATGACAATATCTGCTCAACTCTACATAAAGGTGGCATCTAAAGCCAATCATAAAAAAACAAAAAATCTGTGAGAAGATTGGTTGGCACCAGCAGATAGCATTGATTTTTGTATACATTTGAGCCCATTTTGGTGCATATCCAAGCCATATTAAGAAAATTTCATCGTAGGGAAATAATGACAATATCTGCTCAACTCTACATAAAGGTGGCATCTAAAGCCAATTATACAAAAACTAAAAATCTGTGAGAAGATAGGTTGGCACCAGCAGATAGCATTTATGTTTGTGTACATTTGAGCCCCTTCTGGTGCATATCCAAGCCATATTAAGAAAATTTCATCGTAGGGACAATAATGACAATATCTGCTCAAATGTACAATAAGGTCGCATCTAAAGCCAATTATACAAAAACTAAAAATCTGTGAGAAGATTGGTTGGCACCAGCAGATAGCATTGATTTTTGTGTACATTTGAGCCCATTTTGGTGCATATTCAAGCCATATTAAGAAAATTTCATCGTAGGGACAATAATGACAATATCTGCTCAAATGTACATTAAGGTCGCATCTAAAGCCAATTATACAAAAACTAAAAATCTGTGAGAAGATTGGTTGGCACCAGCAGATAGCATTGATTTTTGTGTACATTTGAGCCTATTGTGGTGCATATCCAAGCCATATTAAGAAAATTTCATCGTAGGGACAATAATGACAATATCTGCTCAAATGTACAATAAGGTCCATCTAAAGCCAATTATACAAAAACTAAAAATCTGTGAGAAGATTGGTTGGCACCAGCAGATAGCATTGATTTTTGTGTACATTTGAGCCTATTGTGGTGCATATCCAAGCCATATTAAGAAAAATTCATCGTAGGGAAAATAATATCAATATCTGCTCAACTCTACATAAAGGTCGCATCTAAAGCAAATTATACAAAAACTAAAAATCTGTGAGAAGATTGGTTGGCACCAGCAGATAGCATTGATTTTTGTGTACATTTGAGCCTATTGTGGTGCATATCCAAGCCATATTAAGAAAATTTCATCGTAGGGACAATAATGACAATATCTGCTCAAATGTACAATAAGGTCCATCTAAAGCCAATTATACAAAAACTAAAAATCTGTGAGAAGATTGGTTGGCACCAGCAGATAGCATTTATTTTTGTGTACATTTGAGCCCATTTTGGTGCATATCCAAGCCATATTAAGAAAATTTCATTGTAGGGAAAATAATGACAATATCTGCTCAACTCTACATAAAGGTGGCATCTAAAGCCAATTATACAAAAACTAAAAATCTGTGAGAAGATAGGTTGGCACCAGCAGATAGCATTTATGTTTGTGTACATTTGAGCCCCTTCTGGTGCATATCCAAGCCATATTAAGAAAATTTCATCGTAGGGACCATAATGACAATATCTGCTCAAATGTACAATAAGGTCGCATCTAAAGCCAATTATACAAACACTAAAAATCTGTGAGAAGATTGGTTGGCACCAGCAGATAGCATTGATTTTTGTGTACATTTGAGCCCATTTTGGTGCATATCCAAGCCATATTAAGAAAATTTCATCGTAGGGACAATAATGACAATATCTGCTCAAAT
The DNA here is from genome assembly GCA_916613615.1 of Steromphala cineraria. NCBI lineage: Eukaryota > Metazoa > Mollusca > Gastropoda > Trochida > Trochidae > Steromphala > Steromphala cineraria. The sequence goes on along the minus strand of OU744731.1, from coordinate 12,964,662 downwards.
GTACAATAAGGTCGCATCCAAAGCCAATTATACAAAAACTAAAAATCTGTGAGAAGATTGGTTGGCACCAGCAGATAGCATTGATTTTTGTGTACATTTGAGCCTATTGTGGTGCATATCCAAGCCATATTAAGAAAATTTCATCGTAGGGAAAATAATATCAATATCTGCTCAACTCTACATAAAGGTCGCATCTAAAGCAAATTATACAAAAACTAAAAATCTGTGAGAAGATTGATTGGCACCAGCAGATTGCATTTATTTTTGTGTACATTTGAGCCCCTTTTGGTGCATATCCAAGCCATATTAAGAAAATGTCATCGTAGGGACAATAATGACAATATCTGCTCAAATGTACAATAAGGTCGCATATAAAGCCATTTTTACAAAAACTAAAAATCTGTGAGAAAATTGGTTGGCACCAGCAGATAGCATTGATTTTTGTGTACATTTGAGCCCATTTTGGTGCATATCCAAGCAATATGAAGAAAATCTCATCGTAGTGAAAATAATGACAATATCTGCTCAACTCTATATAAAGGTGGCATCTAAAGCCAATCATAAAAAAACAAAAAATCTGTGAGAAGATTGGTTGGCACCAGCAGATAGCATTGATTTTTGTATACATTTGAGCCCATTTTGGTGCATATCCAAGCCATATTAAGAAAATTTCATCGTAGGGAAATAATGACAATATCTGCTCAATTCTACATAAAGGTCCATCTAAAGCCAATTATACAAAAACTAAAAATCTGTGAGAAGATTGGTTGGCACCAGCAGATAGCATTGATTTTTGTGTACATTTGAGCCCATTTTGGTGCATATCCAAGCCATATTAAGAAAATGTCATTGTAGGGAAAATAATGACAATATCTGCCCAACTCTACATAAAGGTGGCATCTAAAGCCAATTATACAAAAACTAAAAATCTGTGAGAAGATTGATTGGCACCAGCAGATAGCATTTATGTTTGTGTACATTTGAGCCCCTTCTGGTGCATATCCAAGCCATATTAAGAAAATTTCATCGTAGGGACAATAATGACAATATCTGCTCAAATGTACAATAAGGTCGCATCTAAAGCCAATTATACAAAAACTAAAAATCTGTGAGAAGATTGGTTGGCACCAGCAGATAGCATTGATTTTTGTGTACATTTGAGCCCATTTTGGTGCATATCCAAGCCATATTAAGAAAATTTCATCGTAGGGACAATAATGACAATATCTGCTCAAATGTACAATAAGGTGGCATCTAAAGCCAATTATACAAAAACTAAAAATCTGTGAGAAGATTGGTTGGCACCAGCAGATAGCATTGATTTTTGTGTACATTTGAGCCCCTTTTGGTGCATATCCAAGCCATATTAAGAAAATTTCATCGTAGGGACAATAATGACAATATCTGCTCAAATGTACAATAAGGTCGCATATAAAGCCATTTTTACAAAAACTAAAAATCTGTGAGAAAATTGGTTGGCACCAGCAGATAGCATTGATTTTTGTGTACATTTGAGCCCATTTTGGTGCATATCCAAGCAATATGAAGAAAATCTCATCGTAGTGAAAATAATGACAATATCTGCTCAACTCTACATAAAGGTCGCATCTAAAGCAAATTATACAAAAACTAAAAATCTGTGAGAAAATTGGTTGGCACCAGCAGATAGCATTGATTTTTGTGTACATTTGAGCCCATTTTGGTGCATATCCAAGCCATATTAAGAAAATTTCATCGTAGGGACAATAATGACAATATCTGCTCAAATGTACAATAAGGTCGCATATAAAGCCATTTTTACAAAAACTAAAAATCTGTGAGAAAATTGGTTAGCACCAGCAGATAGCATTGTTTTTTGTGTACATTTGAGCCCATTTTGGTGCATATCCAAGCAATATGAAGAAAATCTCATCGTAGGGAAAATAATGATAATATCTGCTCAACTCTACATAAAGGTGGCATCTAAAGCCAATCATAACAAAACAAAAAATCTGTGAGAAGATTGGTTGGCACCAGCAGATAGCATTGATTTTTGTATACATTTGAGCCCATTTTGGTGCATATCCAAGCCATATTAAGAAAATTTCATCGTAGGGAAAATAATGACAATATCTGCTCAACTCTACATAAAGGTCAATCTAAAGCCAATTATACAAAAACTAAAAATCTGTGAGAAGATTGGTTGGCACCAGCAGATAGCATTTATTTGTGTGTACATTTGAGCCCATTTTGGTGCATATCCAAGCCATATTAAGAAAATGTCATTGTAGGGAAAATAATGACAATATCTGCTCAACTCTACATAAAGGTGGCATCTAAAGCCAATTATACAAAAACTAAAAATCTGTGAGAAGAAAGGTTGGCACCAGCAGATAGCATTTATGTTTGTGTACATTTGAGCCCCTTCTGGTGCATATCCAAGCCATATTAAGAAAATTTCATCGTAGGGACAATAATGACAATATCTGCTCAAATGTACAATAAGGTCGCATCTAAAGCCAATTATACAAAAACTAAAAATCTGTGAGAAGATTGATTGGCACCAGCAGATAGCATTGATTTTTGTGTACATTTGAGCCCATTTTGGTGCATATCCAAGCCATATTAAGAAAATGTCATTGTAGGGAAAATAATGACAATATCTGCTCAACTCTACATAAAGGTGGCATCTAAAGCCAATTATACAAAAACTAAAAATCTGTGAGAAGATAGGTTGGCACCAGCAGATAGCATTTATGTTTGTGTACATTTGAGCCCCTTCTGGTGCATATCCAAGCCATATTAAGAAAATTTCATCGTAGGGACAATAATGACAATATCTGCTCAAATGTACAATAAGGTCGCATCTAAAGCCAATTATACAAAAACTAAAAATCTGTGAGAAGATTGGTTGGCACCAGCAGATAGCATTGATTTTTGTGTACATTTGAGCCCATTTTGGTGCATATCCAAGCCATATTAAGAAAATTTCATCTTAGAGACAATAATGACAATATCTGCTCAAATGTACAATAAGGTCGCATCTAAAGCCAATTATACAAAAACTAAAAATCTGTGAGAAGATTGGTTGGCACCAGCAGATAGCATTGATTTTTGTGTATATTTGAGCCTATTGTGGTGCATATCCAAGCCATATTAAGAAAATTTCATCGTAGGGACAATAATGACAATATCTGCTCAAATGTACAATAAGGTCAATCTAAAGCCAATTATACAAAAACTAAAAATCTGTGAGAAGATTGGTTGGCACCAGCAGATAGCATTTATTTTTGTGTACATTTGAGCCCATTTTGGTGCATATCCAAGCCATATTAAGAAAATGTCATTGTAGGGAAAATAATGACAATATCTGCTAAACTCTACATAAAGGTGGCATCTAAAGCCAATTATACAAAAACTAAAAATCTGTGAGAAGATAGGTTGGCACCAGCAGATAGCATTGATTTTTGTATACATTTGAGCCCATTTTGGTGCATATCAAAGCCATATTAAGAAAATTTCATCGTAGGGACAATAATGACAATATCTGCTCAAATGTACAATAAGGTCGCATATAAAGCCATTTTTACAAAAACTAAAAATCTGTGAGAAAATTGGTTGGCACCAGCAGATAGCATTGATTTTTGTGTACATTTGAGCCTATTGTGGTGCATATCCAAGCCATATTAAGAAAATTTCATCGTAGGGAAAATAATATCAATATCTGCTCAACTCTACATAAAGGTCGCATCTAAAGCAAATTATACAAAAACTAAAAATTTGTGAGAAGATTGATTGGCACCAGCAGATTGCATTTATTTTTGTGTACATTTGAGCCCCTTTTGGTGCATATCCAAGCCATATTAAGAAAATTTCATCGTAGGGACAATAATGACAATATCTGCTCAAATGTACAATAAGGTCGCATATAAAGCCATTTTTACAAAAACTAAAAATCTGTGAGAAAATTGGTTGGCACCAGCAGATAGCATTGATTTTTGTGTACATTTGAGCCCATTTTGGTGCATATCCAAGCAATATGAAGAAAATGTCATTGTAGGGAAAATAATGACAATATCTGCTCAACTCTACATAAAGGTGGCATCTAAAGCCAATCATAAAAAAACAAAAAATCTGTGAGAAGATTGGTTGGCACCAGCAGATAGCATTGATTTTTGTATACATTTGAGCCCATTTTGGTGCATATCCAAGCCATATTAAGAAAATTTCATCGTAGGGAAATAATGACAATATCTGCTCAACTCTACATAAAGGTGGCACCTAAAGCCAATTATACAAAAACTAAAAATCTGTGAGAAGATAGGTTGGCACCAGCAGATAGCATTTATGTTTGTGTACATTTGAGCCCCTTCTGGTGCATATCCAAGCCATATTAAGAAAATTTCATCGTAGGGACAATAATGACAATATCTGCTCAAATGTACAAGAAGGTCGCATCTAAAGCCAATTATACAAAAACTAAAAATCTGTGAGAAGATTGGTTGGCACCAGCAGATAGCATTGATTTTTGTGTACATTTGAGCCCATTTTGGTGCATATTCAAGCCATATTAAGAAAATTTCATCGTAGGGACAATAATGACAATATCTGCTCAAATGTACATTAAGGTCGCATCTAAAGCCAATTATACAAAAACTAAAAATCTGTGAGAAGATTGGTTGGCACCAGCAGATAGCATTGATTTTTGTGTACATTTGAGCCTATTGTGGTGCATATCCAAGCCATATTAAGAAAATTTCATCGTAGGGACAATAATGACAATATCTGCTCAAATGTACAATAAGGTCCATCTAAAGCCAATTATACAAAAACTAAAAATCTGTGAGAAGATTGGTTGGCACCAGCAGATAGCATTGATTTTTGTGTACATTTGAGCCTATTGTGGTGCATATCCAAGCCATATTAAGAAAATTTCATCGTAGGGAAAATAATATCAATATCTGCTCAACTCTACATAAAGGTCGCATCTAAAGCAAATTATACAAAAACTAAAAATCTGTGAGAAGATTGGTTGGCACCAGCAGATAGCATTGATTTTTGTGTACATTTGAGCCTATTGTGGTGCATATCCAAGCCATATTAAGAAAATTTCATCGTAGGGACAATAATGACAATATCTGCTCAAATGTACAATAAGGTCCATCTAAAGCCAATTATACAAAAACTAAAAATCTGTGAGAAGATTGGTTGGCACCAGCAGATAGCATTTATTTTTGTGTACATTTGAGCCCATTTTGGTGCATATCCAAGCCATATTAAGAAAATGTCATTGTAGGGAAAATAATGACAATATCTGCTCAACTCTACATAAAGGTGGCATCTAAAGCCAATTATACAAAAACTAAAAATCTGTGAGAAGATAGGTTGGCACCAGCAGATAGCATTTATGTTTGTGTACATTTGAGCCCCTTCTGGTGCATATCCAAGCCATATTAAGAAAATTTCATCGTAGGGACCATAATGACAATATCTGCTCAAATGTACAATAAGGTCGCATCTAAAGCCAATTATACAAACACTAAAAATCTGTGAGAAGATTGGTTGGCACCAGCAGATAGCATTGATTTTTGTGTACATTTGAGCCTATTGTGGTGCATATCCAAGCCATATTAAGAAAATTTCATCGTAGGGAAAATAATATCAATATCTGCTCAACTCTACATAAAGGACGCATCTAAAGCAAATTATACAAAAACTAAAAATCTGTGAGAAGATTGGTTGGCACCAGCAGATAGCATTGATTTTTGTGTACATTTGAGCCTATTGTGGTGCATATCCAAGCCATATTAAGAAAATTTCATCGTAGGGACAATAATGACAATATCTGCTCAAATGTACAATAAGGTCCATCTAAAGCCAATTATACAAAAACTAAAAATCTGTGAGAAGATTGGTTGGCACCAGCAGATAGCATTTATTTTTGTGTACATTTGAGCCCATTTTGGTGCATATCCAAGCCATATTAAGAAAATGTCATTGTAGGGGAAATAATGACAATATCTGCTCAACTCTACATAAAGGTCGCATCTAAAGCCAATTATACAAAAACTAAAAATCTGTGAGAAGATAGGTTGGCACCAGCAGATAGCATTTATGTTTGTGTACATTTGAGCCCCTTCTGGTGCATATCCAAGCCATATTAAGAAAATTTCATCGTAGGGACCATAATGACAATATCTGCTCAAATGTACAATAAGGTCGCATCTAAAGCCAATTATACAAACACTAAAAATCTGTGAGAAGATTGGTTGGCACCAGCAGATAGCATTGATTTTTGTGTACATTTGAGCCCATTTTGGTGCATATCCAAGCCATATTAAGAAAATTTCATCGTAGGGACAATAATGACAATATCTGCTCAAATGTACAATAAGGTCGCATCCAAAGCCAATTATACAAAAACTAAAAATCTGTGAGAAGATTGGTTGGCACCAGCAGATAGCATTGATTTTTGTGTACATTTGAGCCTATTGTGGTGCATATCCAAGCCATATTAAGAAAATTTCATCGTAGGGAAAATAATATCAATATCTGCTCAACTCTACATAAAGGTCGCATCTAAAGCAAATTATACAAAAACTAAAAATCTGTGAGAAGATTGATTGGCACCAGCAGATTGCATTTATTTTTGTGTACATTTGAGCCCCTTTTGGTGCATATCCAAGCCATATTAAGAAAATGTCATCGTAGGGACAATAATGACAATATCTGCTCAAATGTACAATAAGGTCGCATATAAAGCCATTTTTACAAAAACTAAAAATCTGTGAGAAAATTGGTTGGCACCAGCAGATAGCATTGATTTTTGTGTACATTTGAGCCCATTTTGGTGCATATCCAAGCAATATGAAGAAAATCTCATCGTAGGGAAAATAATGACAATATCTGCTCAACTCTATATAAAGGTGGCATCTAAAGCCAATCATAAAAAAACAAAAAATCTGTGAGAAGATTGGTTGGCACCAGCAGATAGCATTGATTTTTGTATACATTTGAGCCCATTTTGGTGCATATCCAAGCCATATTAAGAAAATTTCATCGTAGGGAAATAATGACAATATCTGCTCAATTCTACATAAAGGTCCATCTAAAGCCAATTATACAAAAACTAAAAATCTGTGAGAAGATTGGTTGGCACCAGCAGATAGCATTGATTTTTGTGTACATTTGAGCCCATTTTGGTGCATATCCAAGCCATATTAAGAAAATGTCATTGTAGGGAAAATAATGACAATATCTGCTCAACTCTACATAAAGGTGGCATCTAAAGCCAATTATACAAAAACTAAAAATCTGTGAGAAGATTGATTGGCACCAGCAGATAGCATTTATGTTTGTGTACATTTGAGCCCCTTCTGGTGCATATCCGAGCCATATTAAGAAAATTTCATCGTAGGGACAATAATGACAATATCTGCTCAAATGTACAATAAGGTCGCATCTAAAGCCAATTATACAAAAACTAAAAATCTGTGAGAAGATTGGTTGGCACCAGCAGATAGCATTGATTTTTGTGTACATTTGAGCCCATTTTGGTGCATATCCAAGCCATATTAAGAAAATTTCATCGTAGGGACAATAATGACAATATCTGCTCAAATGTACAATAAGGTCGCATCTAAAGCCAATTATACAAAAACTAAAAATCTGTGAGAAGATTGGTTGGCACCAGCAGATAGCATTGATTTTTGTGTACATTTGAGCCCCTTTTGGTGCATATCCAAGCCATATTAAGAAAATTTCATCGTAGGGACAATAATGACAATATCTGCTCAAATGTACAATAAGGTCGCATATAAAGCCAATTATACAAAAACTAAAAATCTGTGAGAAAATTGGTTGGCACCAGCAGATAGCATTGATTTTTGTGTACATTTGAGCCCATTTTGGTGCATATCCAAGCCATATTAAGAAAATTTCATCGTAGGGACAATAATGACAATATCTGCTCAAATGTACAATAAGGTCGCATATAAAGCCATTTTTACAAAAACTAAAAATCTGTGAGAAAATTGGTTGGCACCAGCAGATAGCATTGTTTTTTGTGTACATTTGAGCCCATTTTGGTGCATATCCAAGCAATATGAAGAAAATCTCATCGTAGGGAAAATAATGACAATATCTGCTCAACTCTACATAAAGGTGGCATCTAAAGCCAATCATAACAAAACAAAAAATCTGTGAGAAGATTGGTTGGCACCAGCAGATAGCATTGATTTTTGTATACATTTGAGCCCATTTTGGTGCATATCCAAGCCATATTAAGAAAATTTCATCGTAGGGAAAATAATGACAATATCTGCTCAACTCTACATAAAGGTCAATCTAAAGCCAATTATACAAAAACTAAAAATCTGTGAGAAGATTGGTTGGCACCAGCAGATAGCATTTATTTTTGTGTACATTTGAGCCCATTTTGGTGCATATCCAAGCCATATTAAGAAAATGTCATTGTAGGGAAAATAATGACAATATCTGCTCAACTCTACATAAAGGTGGCATCTAAAGCCAATCATAACAAAACTAAAAATCTGTGAGAAGATAGGTTGGCACCAGCAGATAGCATTTATGTTTGTGTACATTTGAGCCCCTTCTGGTGCATATCCAAGCCATATTAAGAAAATTTCATCGTAGGGACAATAATGACAATATCTGCTCAAATGTACAATAAGGTCGCATCTAAAGCCAATTATACAAAAACTAAAAATCTGTGAGAAGATTGATTGGCACCAGCAGATAGCATTGATTTTTGTGTACATTTGAGCCCATTTTGGTGCATATCCAAGCCATATTAAGAAAATGTCATTGTAGGGAAAATAATGACAATATCTGCTCAACTCTACATAAAGGTGGCATCTAAAGCCAATTATACAAAAACTAAAAATCTGTGAGAAGATAGGTTGGCACCAGCAGATAGCATTTATGTTTGTGTACATTTGAGCCCCTTCTGGTGCATATCCAAGCCATATTAAGAAAATTTCATCGTAGGGACAATAATGACAATATCTGCTCAAATGTACAATAAGGTCGCATCTAAAGCCAATTATACAAAAACTAAAAATCTGTGAGAAGATTGGTTGGCACCAGCAGATAGCATTGATTTTTGTGTACATTTGAGCCCATTTTGGTGCATATCCAAGCCATATTAAGAAAATTTCATCGTAGAGACAATAATGACAATATCTGCTCAAATGTACAATAAGGTCGCATCTAAAGTCAATTATACAAAAACTAAAAATCTGTGAGAAGATTGGTTGGCACCAGCAGATAGCATTGATTTTTGTGTATATTTGAGCCTATTGTGGTGCATATCCAAGCCATATTAAGAAAATTTCATCGTAGGGACAATAATGACAATATCTGCTCAAATGTACAATAAGGTCAATCTAAAGCCAATTATACAAAAACTAAAAATCTGTGAGAAGATTGGTTGGCACCAGCAGATAGCATTTATTTTTGTGTACATTTGACCCAATTTTGGTGCATATCCAAGCCATATTAAGAAAATGTCATTGTAGGGAAAATAATGACAATATCTGCTAAACTCTACATAAAGGTGGCATCTAAAGCCAATTATACAAAAACTAAAAATCTGTGAGAAGATAGGTTGGCACCAGCAGATAGCATTGATTTTTGTATACATTTGAGCCCATTTTGGTGCATATCAAAGCCATATTAAGAAAATTTCATCGTAGGGACAATAATGACAATATCTGCTCAAATGTACAATAAGGTCGCATATAAAGCCATTTTTACAAAAACTAAAAATCTGTGAGAAAATTGGTTGGCACCAGCAGATAGCATTGATTTTTGTTTACATTTGAGCCCATTTTGGTGCATATCCAAGCAATATGAAGAAAATCTCATCGTAGGGACAATAATGACAATATCTGCTCAACTCTACATAAAGGTGGCATCTAAAGCCAATCATAAAAAAACAAAAAATCTGTGAGAAGATTGGTTGGCACCAGCAGATAGCATTGATTTTTGTATACATTTGAGCCCATTTTGGTGCATATCAAAGCCATATTAAGAAAATTTCATCGTAGGGAAAATAATGACAATATCTGCTCAAATGTACATAAAGGTCAATCTAAAGCCAATTATACAAAAACTAAAAATATGTGAGAAGATTGGTTGGCACCAGCAGATAGCATTTATTTTTGTGTACATTTGAGCCCATTTTGGTGCATATCCAAGCCATATTAAGAAAATTTCATCGTAGGGAAAATAATGACAATATCTGCTCAACTCTACATAAAGGTCAATCTAAAGCCAATTATACAAAAACTAAAAATCTGTGAGAAGATTGGTTGGCACCAGCAGATAGCATTTATTTTTGTGTACATTTGACCCAATTTTGGTGCATATCCAAGCCATATTAAGAAAATGTCATTGTAGGGAAAATAATGACAATATCTGCTCAACTCTACATAAAGGTGGCATCTAAAGCCAATTATACAAAAACTAAAAATCTGTGAGAAGATAGGTTGGCACCAGCAGATAGCATTTATGTTTGTGTACATTTGAGCCCCTTCTGGTGCATATCCAAGCCATATTAAGAAAATTTCATCGTAGGGACAATAATGACAATATCTGCTCAAATGTACAATAAGGTCGCATCTAAAGCCAATTATACAAAAACAAAAAATCTGTGAGAAGATTGGTTGGCACCAGCAGATAGCATTGATTTTTGTATACATTTGAGCCCATTTTGGTGCATATCAAAGCCATATTAAGAAAATTTCATCGTAGGGAAAATAATGACAATATCTGCTCAAATGTACATAAAGGTCAATCTAAAGCCAATTATACAAAAACTAAAAATATGTGAGAAGATTGGTTGGCACCAGCAGATAGAATTTATTTTTGTGTACATTTGAGCCCATTTTGGTGCATATCCAAGCCATATTAAGAAAATTTCATCGTAGGGAAAATAATGACAATATCTGCTCAACTCTACATTAAGGTCAATCTAAAGCCAATTATACAAAAACTAAAAATCTGTGAGAAGATTGGTTGGCACCAGCAGATAGCATTTATTTTTGTGTACATTTGAGCCCATTTTGGTGCATATCCAAGCCATATTAAGAAAATGTCATTGTAGGGAAAATAATGACAATATCTGCTCAACTCTACATAAAGGTGGCATCTAAAGCCAATTATACAAAAACTAAAAATCTGTGAGAAGATAGGTTGGCACCAGCAGATAGCATTTATGTTTGTGTACATTTGAGCCCCTTCTGGTGCATATCCAAGCCATATTAAGAAAATTTCATCGTAGGGACAATAATGACAATATCTGCTCAAATGTACAATAAGGTCGCATCTAAAGCCAATTATACAAAAACTAAAAATCTGTGAGAAGATTGATTGGCACCAGCAGATAGCATTGATTTTTGTGTACATTTGAGCCCATTTTGGTGCATATCCAAGCCATATTAAGAAAATGTCATTGTAGGGAAAATAATGACAATATCTGCTCAACTCTACATAAAGGTGGCATCTAAAGCCAATTATACAAAAACTAAAAATCTGTGAGAAGATAGGTTGGCACCAGCAGATAGCATTTATGTTTGTGTACATTTGAGCCCCTTCTGGTGCAAATCCAAGCCATATTAAGAAAATTTCATCGTAGGGACAATAATGACAATATCTGCTCAAATGTACAATAAGGTCGCATCTAAAGCCAATTGTACAAAAACTAAAAATCTGTGAGAAGATTGGTTGGCACCAGCAGATAGCATTGATTTTTGTGTACATTTGAGCCCATTTTGGTGCATATCCAAGCCATATTAAGAAAATTTCATCGTAGAGACAATAATGACAATATCTGCTCAAATGTACAATAAGATCGCATCTAAAGCCAATTATACAAAAACTAAAAATCTGTGAGAAGATTGGTTGGCACCAGCAGATAGCATTGATTTTTGTGTACATTTGAGCCTATTGTGGTGCATATCCAAGCCATATTAAGAAAATTTCATCGTAGGGACAATAATGACAATATCTGCTCAAATGTACAATAAGGTCAATCTAAAGCCAATTATACAAAAACTAAAAATCTGTGAGAAGATTGGTTGGCACCAGCAGATAGCATTTATTTTTGTGTACATTTGAGCCCATTTTGGTGCATATCCAAGCCATATTAAGAAAATGTCATTGTAGGGAAAATAATGACAATATCTGCTAAACTCTACATAAAGGTGGCATCTAAAGCCAATTATACAAAAACTAAAAATCTGTGAGAAGATAGGTTGGCACCAGCAGATAGCATTGATTTTTGTATACATTTGAGCCCATTTTGGTGCATATCAAAGCCATATTAAGAAAATGTCATTGTAGGGACAATAATGACAATATCTGCTCAAATGTACAATAAGGTCGCATATAAAGCCATTTTTACAAAAACTAAAAATCTGTGAGAAAATTGGTTGGCACCAGCAGATAGCATTGATTTTTGTTTACATTTGAGCCCATTTTGGTGCATATCCAAGCAATATGAAGAAAATCTCATCGTAGGGAAAACAATGACAATATCTGCTCAACTCTACATAAAGGTGGCATCTAAAGCCAATCATAAAAAAACAAAAAATCTGTGAGAAGATTGGTTGGCACCAGCAGATAGCATTGATTTTTGTATACATTTGAGCCCATTTTGGTGCATATCCAAGCCATATTAAGAAAATTTCATCGTAGGGAAAATAATGACAATATCTGCTCAAATGTACATAAAGGTCAATCTAAAGCCAATTACACAAAAACTAAAAATATGTGAGAAGATTGGTTGGCACCAGCAGATAGCATTGATTTTTGTATACATTTGAGCCCATTTTGGTGCATATCAAAGCCATATTAAGAAAATGTCATTGTAGGGACAATAATGACAATATCTGCTCAAATGTACAATAAGGTCGCATATAAAGCCATTTTTACAAAAACTAAAAATCTGTGAGAAAATTGGTTGGCACCAGCAGATAGCATTGATTTTTGTTTACATTTGAGCCCATTTTGGTGCATATCCAAGCAATATGAAGAAAATCTCATCGTAGGGAAAATAATGACAATATCTGCTCAACTCTACATAAAGGTGGCATCTAAAGCCAATCATAAAAAAACAAAAAATCTGTGAGAAGATTGGTTGGCACCAGCAGATAGCATTGATTTTTGTATACATTTGAGCCCATTTTGGTGCATATCAAAGCCATATTAAGAAAATTTCATCGTAGGGAAAATAATGACAATATCTGCTCAAATGTACATAAAGGTCAATCTAAAGCCAATTACACAAAAACTAAAAATATGTGAGAAGATTGGTTGGCACCAGCAGATAGCATTTATTTTTGTGTACATTTGAGCCCATTTTGGTGCATATCCAAGCCATATTAAGAAAATGTCATTGTAGGGAAAATAATGACAATATCTGCTCAACTCTACATAAAGGTGGCATCTAAAGCCAATTATACAAAAAGTAAAAATCTGTGAGAAGATTGGTTGGCACCAGCAGATAGCATTTATGTTTGTGTACATTTGAGCCCCTTCTGGTGCATATCCAAGCCATATTAAGAAAATTTCATCGTAGGGACAATAATGACAATATCTGCTCAAATGTACAATAAGGTCGCATCTAAAGCCAATTATACAAAAACTAAAAATCTGTGAGAAGATTGGTTGGCACCAGCAGATAGCATTGATTTGTGTGTACATTTGAGCCCCTTCTGGTGCATATCCAAGCCATATTAAGAAAATTTCATCGTAGGGACAATAATGACAATATCTGCTCAAATGTACAATAAGGTCGCATCTAAAGCCAATTATACAAAAACTAAAAATCTGTGAGAAGATTGGTTGGCACCAGCAGATGTTTGTGTACATTTGAGCCCCTTCTGGTGCATATCCAAGCCATATTAAGAAAATTTCATCGTAGGGACAATAATGACAATATCTGCTCAAATGTACAATAAGGTCGCATCTAAAGCCAATTATACAAAAACTATAAAATCTGTGAGAAGATTGGTTGGCACCAGCAGATAGCATTGATTTTTGTGTACATTTGAGCCCATTTAGGTGCATATCCAAGCCATATTAAGAAAATGTCATCGTAGGGAAAATAATGACAATATCTGCTCAACTCTACATTAAGGTCGCATCTAAAGCCAATTATACAAAAACTAAAAATCTGTGAGAAGATTGGTTGACACCAGCAGATAGCATTGATTTTTGTGTACATTTGAGCCCATTTTGGTGCATATCCAAGCCATATGAAGAAAATCTCATCGTAGGGAAAATAATGACAATATCTGCTCAACTCTACATAAAGGTGGCATCTAAAGCAAATCATAAAAAAACAAAAAATCTGTGAGAAGATTGGTTGGCACCAGCAGATAGCATTGATTTTTGTGTACATTTGAGCCCATTTTGGTGCATATCCAAGCCATATTAAGAAAATGTCATCGTAGGGACAATAATGACAATATCTGCTCAACTCTACATAAAGGTCGCATCTAAAGCCAATTATACAAAAACTAAAAATCTGTGAGAAGATTGGTTGGCACCAGCAGATAGCATTTATTTTTGTGTACATTTGAGCCCATTTTGGTGCATATCCAAGCCATATTAAGAAAATTTCATTGTAGGGAAAATAATGACAATATCTGCTCAACTCTACATAAAGGTGGCATCTAAAGCCAATTATACAAAAACTAAAAATCTGTGAGAAGATTGGTTGGCACCAGCAGATAGCATTTATGTTTGTGTACATTTGAGCCCCTTCTGGTGCATATCCAAGCCATATTAAGAAAATTTCATCGTAGGGACAATAATGACAATATCTGCTCAAATGTACAATAAGGTCGCATCTAAAGCCAATTATACAAAAACTATAAAATCTGTGAGAAGATTGGTTGGCACCAGCAGATAGCATTGATTTTTGTGTACATTTGAGCCCATTTTGGTGCATATCCAAGCCATATTAAGAAAATGTCATCGTAGGGAAAATAATGACAATATCTGCTCAACTCTACATAAAGGTCGCATCTAAAGCCAATTATACAAAAACTAAAAATCTGTGAGAAGATTGGTTGGCACCAGCAGATAGCATTTATTTTTGTGTACATTTGAGCCCCTTTTGGTGCATATCCAAGCCATATTAAGAAAATTTCATCGTAGGGACAATAATGACAATATCTGCTCAAATGTACAATAAGGTCGCAATTAAATAGGAGTCCTTGTCTCCAAAGCATATCATAGGCCTTCTCGATGTCAAGAAATACACAAATCATGTATTCCTGGTTGCTTATAGCCTTTTGTGCCGCCGTTTGTAGGCGGATGCGTTGGTCTGTACATGAGCGATTTTTCCTAAAACCAGATTGAATTCTGTTAAGAAGTTGATTGGATTCCATATGATAACTCAAGCGGTTGCTCACCAACCTTTCCATGATTTTACAGAGATTTGATGTCAAGGCTATTGGTCGATATGATGATGGTATTGAAGCATCTCTTCCGGGTTTTGGAATTGGAATCACTACAGCTTCAGTCCGGACTTTTAGAATTTCACCACAAAGCCAACTTTGGTTAATCATATTTCTAAAGAGCTATTAGGCATATGCTTGAAATGTTCATAACAAAGATCATCAGCACCTGGAGATGTATTTTTTCCTTTTTGAACTGCCGTCTGTAACTCTACTAAAGTGAAAGGCTTATCCAATGGAGAACAAGGATCCTGTATGGCTTTGTCTATATCAGCTTTGAATTCTAGTTCAACAGCTGTTACCTTATTTTGAAATTCAGCAGGGAAATTTTCTAGACTACTGACAGTTTCAAACTGTTCAGCAAGTAATTCTGTTTTTTCATGATTTGTAACTGCTTTTCCGTTTGCGCCGAGAACTGGGATGGGACTCTTGTTAAAACTGCCACTAATTCTTTTGACCTTGGACCAGACTTTCGTTAAAGGAGTGTTTCTATTTATTGTGGAAATGTATAAACGCCAGCTAGAGCGTTTTATTTGGCGAACTATTCGTTGATATTCTGCACGCCTTTTCCTAAAGGTTTCCAAATCAGCCGGAAGTGAAGTTCTACAGACCTTGTTGTAAGCTTTATGCCGCGCTCGATTGGCTTCTTCACATTCCTTATTCCACCAAAATTGTGACACTCTGGGCTGGAATTTACCAGAAGTTTTACCAATGCATTCATTTGATATGCCAATTATTTTAGATGTGAGATTTTGATTTGACAATTCAATGTCTGTTGATAAAAATTCTTCAGTAATCTGATTTTCACATTGTATTGAAAACTCATTCCAATTAGCAGATCTAAACTTCTATCGGGGGACTCGACTTGAAATAGTTCTAAGAGGATTGAAATAAAGTTGTGTATATACTGGAAAGTGATCGCTGTCGAGGGTATCCTCCTGGTATACATCCCACTCACATTTTGCAGAAAGGGAAGCAGTTACAAGCTTAAGGGTAAGGTCCAATACAGAGTATGAAAGATTTCCCATATTGACACGAGTTGCCTTTCCATTATTAAGGACTACTAAATCAGCATCATCAATGAATGATTCAATTATTGTGCCAGCCAAATCTGTCTTTCTCGAGCCCCACATCTCATGATGACTGTTAAAATCTCCACAAATGATGAGAGGGCCATCTGTGTTTTCAATCATTTTTTTGTAATCAACCACTGACGCTGTACCCCTATTATAAACATTAAAAATTGTTAAAGCACGCTGATTACCATTAAAGATCTTTACAGCATTTGCTTCAAATGTCAATTTTGGGAGATTGTGAGCTTTGTAAGTAAGATTTGATTTGACAAAAATAGCACACCCTCCTCTACGAGAGTTATTGGTAGTAGGGTCAAAATTAGCCCAATCTTGCCTTAAGATGATATATCCATTGATTTTGAATTGGCAGTTTGGCCACAGGAATGTTTTCTGGACGCAAATGATGTCTGGCAAAGTATCTAATTTACTAAGATGCTGCTTTAATTGAGGCCCATGTGATACCAGGCTATGTGCATTCCACTGCAAAATGCTGAGAAGCACAAATGCCGTCTCCATCATGATTTAAGTGTAGAGAAAGTCTTAAACCTTTCTTCTGGAATATTAAGTTTAAGGTGGGATTTTGAAGCTTCCATAATTTTGCTGATTTGATTTTCTCTATCAGGAGAGCTGAAGCATACAGAGAGCACCTCTAGTAAGAAAGAGACTAGGTTCTCTGAACTGATTCCTACATTTTGTGAGGTTGAAGCTACAGATGATGTACTAGCAGTTGGATTTAGCTGAGCTTGGCTTTGATTAGTACATGTACATTTACAATTGCAGGTTGATTTTTGTGTAGGTGGGTTTGATGGCTCTTGACTCTGTTGAGCTGTTGAGCTTTTACTGAGATTTCCGGTTCGTTGGGACCACCACTGGACTCATTACCTTATCGTGGTGTGGTGGTTTGTGTGCTTCGACGACCCCGAGAGCTATGCCAGTTGGAGCTTACATGCTCCTGGTAGGGTCACCCAAGCTAGACCAAATTTGAGTCCTTCTAAAACCTGCTTTCTATCTCTTACTATGCCTTTCTTTCCGTCCTTTCCCTCATCCTTTCGATCCCTTTCTCCCTGATCTGTCTACTCTCTTTTGGATGGCAACATCCACGTGTTTAAAAACTGAAATATTGTTCAAAACACGTTAAACACCATCTCACTCACTCACTCACTCCGGTTTGTTGAGAGCTTTTCTCTACGACACTTTCATAGGATGGTACATTTTCTTTTACTATGCGTACAGCATCTTTGTAGGAGATCTTATTCTCTACGCGAACACGTTGCACCTCTACAGCCTGTTTGTATTTGGGACACCCCTTATACGCAGCACTGTGATTGCCTCAACAGTTAGAACACTTAAGTTGGTCTTTATCTGGGCAATCTTGGTAAGAGTGGCTACCACTACACCGGGGAGATATTTGTGAAGAGCTGTTGCATTGTGTTGCTGTATGCCCAAAACGTTGGCATTTGTAACACCTCAGGGCTGGAGGAATATACAACCTTACTTTGAACGATTGGTAAAGCATAGTTACTCTCTCTGGGAGAGTTTGAGAGCAAAATGTAAGCAACACAGATGTTGTTGTTTCTTTTTCTCTGCCTCTGAGCAAACGTTTGGCCTCAGTGACCTTGAACTTTTTAAGTTCAGAAACAATGTATTTGTCAGAGAGTTCCATGTCAACATTGTATATAACGCCTTTACACTCTCTAAGGCTTTTGGGGACATGGGTTTGAATGTTTTTGCCACAGAGTCGGGTTAAACCTAAAGCCCTTTGAAGCTGGGATCTTGATTTGCACCTAAGAACAATATCGCCCCTTTCCAGTTTCTTAAGGCTATCGATGTCACCAACATTTTTTTGTATATCTTTAGCAAGAGCTATGTCAGGAATAGATTTAAGGGTAGAACGGGGATCGACAGAGGAAAGAACGGCAATGAACTTTGTTTCAGATTCTGATATATCAGAATTATTATCATCGTCTAGCTTTCGTTTTTGACGTTTTGAAAGCATGGTTTGGAATTTGTTTGTATATTTTGATTCTGTTGAATACTCTATGACTTCATGTTTGGAATCAGACCATTCCCTATAATTGTCATCGTCAGTATCAGAATGCATACTTGCGACTTTTCACTGAAGAAATTGATTTGATTACACAACAAATACTCCGCGAAGCAGAGTATTGGTAACACCAATCAATCATATTATCCGCGAAGCAGATATTACGCAAACTAAACAAAGGCCAGTCAGCCCTTCAATCAGGAGAAGAATTACCACCCAAGCGACCCCAAGCGAGCCCAGCTAGTAGCTAACTATGTCAAGTGTTGGAAACACAGCAATTAATAATTTACATTATTACTTTATGACAAAAATAAATAATGTAATTATTATAAGCACAACGCAGATGTTGTAGAGATAATGCTCAATCGAAATTGAACAATATATTTGCAATACCAAACGATGTAAAGCAAATATAAGCTAATTTAGCACAGTGACTGAGAGCGAAAGAAACACGTCTTTACTCGTCAGAGAACCAAGCTAAACTCTCCAAATACGCTTTTTCAGTAAGACGAGTTATGTCCCTTTAGTAAAATTGGTCAATGATAGCAAGGCAGATATAGACAACATAGACTTGTGTGCATCGTTTGAAGCAATGTCTACCTCGACCCACACGATAAGACCGTGCTCTAATCACGACGTAGCGAGTATCTATGCATTGACAACATTGGAGAAATGGGGTATTGACCTAGGATATCTCCACTGTATGTTCGATCTCAACCCTACAGGCTGGTTTGTGGCAGAGTCAAAATCCGGGGAAATAATAGGTAAGTATATTTCTCTACTTGGGTTCATTTATATTTAAAAACAAGTATCTACGAAAGTATGATTACAATTCTTTAATACTGAATTTATGGAAAAATTATTCGTCAACACTTATTCAAAATATATGCCACAGGCGAAGAATAACTTATAGTTATCAACCCTTACCACAGCCTAACCTTTGATAAACGCGAATAGATAACCTTTTTTTTGAATTATATAAACTGATAACAGTTGTCCTTGGTAGACACAAGTGACGGTATACATCGGTCAATGACCTGAATTGCGTTCCACTATGTAAACTCATGTCCAAAAGAAACGATACCAAGTTTTCAAAGTCGTCCGAAACAAAATTCTATAACCTGACAGAGTCGAATTTAAGTGTGTCTAACAGGCATATATCTTGTAAAAAAGTATGCACATTTTCATTCTTCAGGAAAAGATACTTTTGATTTTGTGTCTTTTCAAATGTACATGGAGTGCATAAATCGAAATGTTGTTGATATAATACACTTTATTTGACATAAATTCGTTGACGCGCCACTGCACTAGAACGTTTAAAACAAGCGAAAGTGTCCAATTTCTCTCTGCTATCTCGCCTAGTTAAGGAGATTCCAGATCGATGATTTTTTCAAATGCATGTTTCTCGCAAATATGAAAAGATAATGTTTCTAAATTTTGCAAAGACGTAAGTTGACTACTGAAGAAATTATATTACTATGTTTTAGTCTTATTAATCTGCAGTGGATTGAGTTATTTTGGGATTTGTATGGTATCGTTTCTTTTGGACATGAGTTTACATTCAAAGTTTTAGATAACGTCATATTAGAACAACGATAATATTATGATTGATAAACATATTTTTTTTGGTATTACATGTATGTTTGGTATATATGAACAGGTGTTATTTTTGTGAATCATTTGCTTCATGTTGGTGGCAGACTGTTTTTTAACTTTATACGTTATGTTTGGGGGAAGGAATCATAATGACATTTGAACGATCAAGAAAGTTTAAACAATTTGAGAAAGAATTGTTAAAGACAACATACCCTCTAAATAATTACCATCGTTGGTAATAAAAGTTTTTCAACTTGCTAACTGTGAGAGCTTGAAGGTTCAGAGTTTAAGCCTCCTATTCAAGCAATCAATGTGGTCCCTTTAATCTCGAACCAGGTGCTGGCACTTGGTTCGTTATTCGTTATTCGTCATTCATGATTCGAATCTCCGACCCGGTGCTGGCACTTGGTTCGTTATTCGTTATTCGTCATTCATGATTCGAATCTCCGACCCGGTGGTGGCACTGACATGACTTGATATCTAAAGCAATGATTGAGAAACGCAGTAATGTTCTTGATTATATCAAGGAGATAATCTACCGTTGGAAAAAAATACTCACACAATTCTTTCAATACCCAAAAAGAGTCAATTGTTTTTTTTAAGTTAAAATTTAAATTATACTCTTGAATGAGTGAGTTTGAATTTACTCCTCTTGGGCCGTTTTCCAGTCATTAACGGCGATATAATCTCTGAATAGACAAGATTATATGTCTCTCTGAAACTATAGCTATAGAGAAGTAAGGTGCTTATAAATGTTTGTATATAAGGGTATGAAATTATGATTGTCAAACCATAACAAACGAATCGTTTAAATGGGGATCAGATGATACGGGAAAGGGGGTCGATAATATAAGTTACCATGTGTTCGCGAGTTTGATATGGAGATTTATCAAGTGTTCGAGTTAAATATCAAACGAGAACGAAGTTCGAGTTTGATATTTAACTCGGACACATGATAAATCTCCATATCAAACTCACGGACACATGGTGACGAATTTATCTCGACGAGCACCTTTTCTAAATGCTTTAAATCTGGCTTGAAAGATGAGATTGGCCAAAATGGCGTCTGATCAGATCAGTGTTACTCTTTTATTTAGGTATTTACAAATATAATTTATACACCATCGCGTTAATGACCAAAAGTATGGTCTAGTACCGGAGCGAAGCGCACGGTACTAGACGGAAATTTAGGATTTACGAAAAAAAAATCAAAATACCGAGCAATGCGGTCATTTCTAAAGTTTGATTGTTTGGTCACGTGACCTCGTGCATTCGCACCACATTCGATTTGAAGCGGCCGTAGAAGTCCCTGTCATGGCGGACTGTCGAGTAGGACCAAGCGAGATAAGAACTTCGTTCTCGTTTGATATTTAACTCGAACACATGATAAATCTCCATATCAAACTCGCGAACACATGGTAACTTATATTATCTCGACGAGCACCTTTTCTAAATGCTTTAAATCTGGCTTGAAAGATGAGATTGGCCAAAATGGCGTCTGATCAGATCAGTGTTACTCTTTTATTTAGGTATTTACAAATATAATTTATACACCATCGCGTTAATGACCAAAAGTATGGTCTAGTACCGGAGCGAAGCGCACGGTACTAGACGGAAATTTAGGATTTACGAAAAAAAAATCAAAATACCGAGCAATGCGGTCATTTCTAAAGTTTGATTGTTTGGTCACGTGACCTCGTGCATTCGCACCACATTCGATTTGAAGCGGCCGTAGAAGTCCCTGTCATGGCGGACTGTCGAGTAGGACCAAGCGAGATTAATTTGATAGTGTCGAAGTTATAGATGAGACAGACATCATAGCAGAATGTATAGGTTGGTTTGAGAGTACAATAAACAAATAGCAGTGACTTTTAACTTAACTATTATTCATAGGTCGGCTTTCTGTTTGCATTATTTGAATCTTGAGCTCGCTGATGGACAACCTTGCCGCGAGTGAGCGGGTCAACATGCCGTTGAGATGCCGTATGACTTGCTAATGTATTTTAGCGGTACCAATCCTATTTGAAGAACATTTCACTTATACCGGTAATGTTTTTTGTTTAAAGTTGACTTTAGCATGTGCAGGGCAATTCACCGAGCATACATGACGTTACAACAATCGAGCGTAGCGTGGCCTTGTTTACCGAACAAAGGGCAAGGGAGATAACTCTTGACACTCCGTCGTTGCTTGTTACTAGGGGGGCGCGTGGCCCAGTTTAACATAGCTAAATATACCTACGGCACGTGACCGGTTTTGACCAATGGTAAACCGACATTGCTGTGCAAGTCGAGATAAACATACTTACCCATACACAAGTATCTCTCCCCGTGAAATGGACAGTATTTATAAATATCAAATGTAACCTTCAAAAACAAATGATGTAAAAGTTACAGGATATATAAATTCAACAACCATGACAATCTATGCACCATGCAATCAACATAAAGAAAAAGGATGAAATGTAATTGATTTTTTACTTTACTTACAAAAATATTATGCAATCCGAATTTTGTGTAATTAATTGTAGAAAAACGATCCCGATCTGCAAAACTGAAATCCAGATGTATTCAAATTCAAATCTATTCATATTCAAATTTATTTAATCAAATATGAGAAAGAGATTTAAGGTAAAAGTTGTGTATCTTGTTAAGGGGAAGATTTTTTAATCAATCTGGTTTGAGTAAGAAATGATTTGTACTGTTTAATACTATATCACCGTGTCCTATCTAAATGATGTTACTGTTGGGTTAGTCATGTACAATGCAGTCCGATAAGAACAAGTTTGGATTTTGAAACGTTTCATAAACAAATGTTCACTCCCCAACACACGCACACACTCCGAGCTATTTCGAAAACTGTCAGACTCTCACACACTCCGATCTATTTCGAAAACTGTCAATTTCACAACCTGAACCACACAGAGTAATTATCTTTAGTTGGACATCAAAGACATAAAAAAACACAGGTGGAGAAATATATTTTCAATAAAAAGAAAATATTTTGACTCCTGTCATGATAAATCGGGGGGAAATCTGTAAACATTGGTTTAAACTTTTAGTGTTGATGGGAATTGAATGTTGAAAATAAATGTTAACCTTATTCTAGAATACATTACAACATAAGTGTTTCATTTACTCAATTAGGGGTTTACATTGTACATATTTACATAATATACATGTCCTTTGGAACTTGTTTTGCCACATCAGTTTGAAAATGTAACTATCGTGTCTTGAATCATCTTAAATACGATTTTAAACTCACCTTCAAGATTGTTTTTATCTTAAATGACGTTTCCTGAACTATTATGTAATATTTAACGAATTTAAAATCCATGAGGTATTAACAATCTGTATATGTATTAACATTTACTGATTTTGCCTTAATGTATAACTTAATGTATATACTTTTTTAACATCAACGTACAAACATCTTACAATGTTACAAAATGGGGGATGAACTGTTTTTCTCTAATGTTGTTTTGTAGTGGAATATAGATAATAGTGTCAAGTCCACTGCAAGTTAGTCTTTGTGGATCTTTAAAGAAAGCTCCCCTCTTACATTGGCTTTTCCTGATTATAATCGTGCCCTTTATGGTATGCATATTCCAATCATATTCCAATGATCGTTTTTGTCCTTGCCAATAATGACTACTAGAATTAAAAAGAATTTTACTGTTGAGTCGCACAAATGTTACCATATATTTTGGCAAATGAAGACAGATAACTTTGTTCCTGGAAGTGCTTAGACATCTCTGGTTGCATGTTGTGATGTGGCATGTGCATTTGACAAGATATCGCAGAAGAAAACCATTTTGTTTAAGAAACATAACTTCTCAGTTTCCCGTATCGGTGCAATGCAAATGTAAATGATGGTGGTGAACCTTCCAAAAATTTAGTAAGCAATATGTTGATTGCTTAAAAAGAAGGATTCGACTCTCGACTTCGAAACCTCCAAACAAGACACTGTTTGTAGAATTGGATAGTTACTCCACAGTTAATCTTTTGTCCCACTTGAGACACTTCTTGAGTTGTAGACTCGCCTATGCATTGTCATTATTAGTGTAACTGTAGCGAGAAGTATTGACAGTTGCTGAACATTTGTAAATATACATGTGTAATTTGTAAATCCTTATAAAAAAACGAAAAATGGCGTGATAAACTGTGACTTGATCGCGTTTGTTGGTACAAAACTGCTATTCAGCACCTACACCATTTGGTTCACACTTATTAGGCATCAGCGCTGCTCTCATATACATATTCCCATTGTGGTTTTTGGTGTCGTGCAGTTTCCATTGCGCCTCTGCACTCGTGCTAATGGCTACAACTTTTTCCCACAAAGCTTTCCAGAATTCATATACATAACTATTTACCTATATCTAGAGGGGACCATTTTCGCATGTTTACTTTCAAGGTCAAATGTCAAGATCATGAGTTATGTTTTCACTGTAAGAACTCCTTGTAAACATGATAACTTGAAAGGTTTTTGTGCTATGAAGCTCTAACTTGGAATATATCATCTTTAGAGAAAGATTTCCACTACAATCCATCAAAGGTAAAGGTCACAGCAAGGTCACAACTTAAGCAAGGTTTAAGGAAGTACTATATTTTAACTTTTAACACTTTTAAGGAGTACATGGTTGTTATACGCAATAAAAGGTGTTCATTAATTGTATGACCTTGAAAGGTCAAGGTCACTAGATGTGTCCCATGGCAATGTACAACTAATTTTGGTAGAGCTTAATCCCAATAAGCTTTCCAGAACTCATTAAATGTGTTACTGTTAACACCTCTGGGGAATTATTTGGACATGTTTACAGTCATGGTCAAAGGTCAAAGGTAACGAGTTATAAATCGCTAAAACATCCTTGGAAACAAAATTACTTGAAAAGTGTTGGTGCTATGAAGGTAAAATGTTTTGAAAAGGTTTCCGATATAATCTATCAAAGGTAAATGTCACAACAAGGTTGCGACTTAGGCTTGTATTTATGAAAACATGCTTCATTCTAACTTTTAACACTTTTAATCATTACTTGATTGTTATACCACGAATTTTGTGACCTTTAATGTCACAGGTTAAAACCATGAGATACAAGCTATTCAATGTACACCAAATTCCCCTCTGGGAATTCTTTTGACGTCTTAAAACGTGTTCACATTTAAGAGCAAAGTTGAACATATCTTTTTGGGTTATATATAGACTGTGTTTCTTAGCAAATGCTAATTTTACTGAGGTTTTTGTAGAAGGCGGTACAGGGGAGGGCAAAACCCTCACTTCGGGACTACTCTGCTTTTGCGGTGTCCCTCAAACCCTTATCTAGTTATATTTATAATTTGTGGGATGTGAGATAATTTAAATAGATATAATTATAACTGTTATTTATACACGTTTGGAATCCTAAAGACCTTAAACCTAAATAACGAAACTTAGCTCCTTATTACGTTTTCAAACTACCCACAGTACCCGCGTCAGGTAAACAAAAATGGCAGAGTTGGCTGCTAAATGTCAATCAATATATATTCAAATTTCATAACGGTATGATCGAGTGTGTAAAAGAGGTAAGAAAATCGTCAACATTATTCAAATGATTACTTTTTTGCTGAGATAAGGATCTTTTGACATGATATATAACAAAAGAAACCTTCATTGAGCTAATAACTGATAACAAATTGGGTTTTCTAAGCAAGTTATTGCATATATGCATTTATGTAAGTTAATGTACACTATATACATTTTACTCTGAAATCGTAGATGATAATATATTTCCACGATTGTTTGAGTTGGACAATGCATATTACATAGTATAAATAGTGAGGAGCATAAGTTATTGTCTGGTTCCAGCGTGGTAGGCCTACACCTCCTTTTGGTTCACACTTATAAGGCATCGGCGCTGCTCTCTTATACATATTCCCATTGCTGTGATTTATGGAAGTGATATTATCTATATCCACTATATATTTATATTTAATTTGTTTGGTCTGGGATCTTGTGCTGCTCATCTATTCTGCTATAGTTGGTCGTTTTTACGTACAAATTTTTCACGTTTATAGGTTTTTAATATATATAGAGGATATCATTTGAGTGTCCATGATATACTATGTTTTCGACACGAGTGTTGTAAACATAGTATGTCATTGGCACGAATATAATAATCTGTTTATTACCGTAGTCACAAAATTTAAGAAAATATTCAAACCTACTTGTTAGCATAGGTGATAGCATAGATTGTGACGTCATAGAGGCACTGTTTTTAACGTGACGTCACAATAAAAAAGTGATATCATTTTGCCCCAGGGCAACATATGAAAAGTATGAACCTCGGTATGACTGCCCTCCTAGGTAATAAATGATATTTATTATAATGATCATCAGTCATTCATCTTTTATAATTCTATTATATTTTGTTTCATGAGTATAGGTTATTTGTTTACTAATCCAAAATCGATCTATCATATTTTGGTCCATGTAAAATAATAATTTATATCATTTCAATCATCCTATAATATGTTTTCGTTGTTAAGATGATTTCACTATCCCCATGTAAAGGTGTGCGAGCTCTGTTGCACATCGACTGTAACCTGGCCTCGGGTGGAATCTGGGTGGTGAAGAAGGAGTATCGAGGAAAGGGCTTGGGCCGGGAGTTGTACAACACTGCAGAAGCAGAGACTGGAACACGGAGCATTATCCTGGAGACAGAGGACATCAACCACTACACCGGCAAGGGCTTTGTTTACGACTACACCATCCACCGCAAACGCTTCAACATTGGCAACATAGTTGATACACTGCAACCAATGAATTACAAACGTTGTGGGATATCCTTTTATAATGACAATATGTTTCCTGAAATTTTGAATTATGATTTTGGTGTTAGCAAGCACAAACGAGCAGAATTCATAAAGAAATTTGTAGTTGGTGGTTGCGATTCCATTGGAGTTTCAATTGAGACTGGAGGTTCTGGGGTGGGTTATGTAACCGGGTACGGTTGTCTTCGCATGGCTGATGGATTTCTGAGGATAGCGCCTCTGTATGCCGATTCTGAGGACATTGCACTATCGGTGATGTCATTTCTGTTACAAAACGTTGATAGAAGTAAGACTGTTGATATCATCATAGTTGAAGGGGATAGAGTAATGGAAGGCCTCACTTCAAAGATAGACAATTCGAACTTATTTACACTTTATAAGACTTGCAAAGGCTCCCGCGTCGAGGTTGATCTTGCTAAGGTTGTCTCCCTTGCAAATAACGTTTTTTGTATAGTTTGATTCGGTGAAGTTGTCAGGTTTTGCTTGACAGTGTATTTTCAACTACACCCCTTGGGTGGTTTTATACCCCTTCTTTTTTCAACGGGTTTTTTACTTGTAACTACCTTCCTATACAAAGGAAAGTTAAGGAATAGAAAGTTATTGCATTTATTTTAGTTGAATGTTATTGCTGTGAGCTATATCTGCGTAAATAGGTTATCTCATGAGCACCTTAGTAGCTTAAAATATTGCAAAGCAAACAATTGGACTTGTAAAGTTTGGAATTTTAATGAAACAAGAAAGTTAAGATTTTTCAACAACGAGAGTGGGATTTGAACATATGACCTCTACGTTTTCGAGCAGCGCCTTTATCAGTTAAGCTACCGAGGATCCATGCCACTTGGTGTACATTTTGTTGTCTCATGTCTGTATTTATATTTTCCATATAAATATATATCAATACGGGGAGTGTTGCAAGTAGCTTAACATTTTTATTTTCTTCAAGACACTTTAAACCCGCAAAGTACATTACTGAAACGTTCATAGATTATTGGAATATATACAAATTTATTTGAAACATTAAATAAATAGTTTCGATGTTAGAAATCAAGTTTTTTGTTATAAAATCCACATTAGGGGATATTGTCACTAAAACGTTTATAGATTAATTTTGCATTAACAACTCTAGTTGAAACCGTTGCAGGAGTGCTCGGCGGGAGTGTAAGTTAAATAATAAACCGATGACCTCGGGTTATGGAGATAACCTCTGCTCAGGATACAAAAGGATCAAAAAAAAATTATGATAAGTTTATTTCCAATAATGTTAAACTTGATCTTTGTAAAAAGTGGGAAGTGATATTTAATGACTATGACTTGGACTGGAATAACATTTTCAATTCATACAGACATGGCTTTAAAGATTTAAAACTTCTTGATTTTCAATATTGATCTTTGCAAAGAGTTATATTTATACCAAAAAAAGAATGTTGAAAATGCATCTTGTTGACAATGATCAGTGTCCTTTATGTAAGGAAGCTCCTGAGAGTATTTGTCATGTATATTTGTATTGCAGTGTAACCAAAACATTTTGGAATGAACTTAAAATCTGGATAAAAATGCAATTACAATCCAAAATAATTATTTCGAAATACTTGATTTGGTTTCTTGAAATAAATAATAATGTTTTGATAAATCAAATCCTTCTCTCTGCCAAAAAAATATATAAATTTATGTAACATAAAAAAATTAATTCCAAAACTGTAACTATCAAAATATTCTACAAGAAATATATTTGGTTGAAAAATACATTTCCAAACGAAACAATGAAATGACTGCATTCAACAGCAAATGGAAATCACTAATCCCAATATTCAAGAAATGATATATGGCTTTAAAAGGAGAGCCTTTTAAGTCCATATCATTTATTGTAAAATTTTAAAAATTTCATGTACATGTATAATATTCCTCTTATATGCTGTGTAACCCTTGGGAACCAATAAATAAAAAATCTGCTGAGGCTGGACCCTACCCCCATATGGACTTAGTTCAAACTGTTTCAAAGGCACAACTCCACAATTAGGTCTGACCACATACCAAGTTTCGGTAAAAAATATTGAACAGTTTTTGAGATATGACCAGGAAACAGACCATACCCCATAAAAGCACTTAGTTTAAACTGTTTACTTGGGAACAAGAATAAAATCAGAATAGCCAAAATAGCAAAAGGCGCCACTCCACCACTAGATCTAACTATATATTGAACAGTTTTTTAGATTTGTCCCAAAAACTAAAGAATTACGGAATAACGAATTACATGTAACCACTGTCAGAACTGAAAACATTATTTGGCAAAAAAACAGAAAATTCTTTTCTGATGTTGAAATATTTTATTTCACTAATAATTTGCTTAGGGGTTAAATTGGAAATATTTGAAATATACGAAATAATTTGATTTTTATGAAAATAAGTGTTTATACATCTAAAATCATGAACATTGTCAATGTTAATTAGGATTTATAGTTCTGAATACTTTAATATTTGAACTGAAATGGTTGAATTCAATATGATGTCCTGTGAAAGCAAACATTAACATCATCACATATGACGAGCTAATTTAGTTGGAAAAAAATCAAAATCTGTATTGTGACGACTCAGAGTTAATTGAACAATTCTTCTTGGAATTAAAATTGATAATTTAAACAAAGAGAATCTTTTTCACTTACAGACATTCCTCCAATTCGTATCGGAATCCAGTAACATCAATAATGATTTGTATTCAGAGCATCCGAGCTCAACCCTTCAGTGTTGCGAGTGCTGTGTAGTGATGAGTGTCGATTACGTTGGACAATGGTTCAGCATATGACAGAGAAAGGATATCAAAGAGTAATACTCAGTAGAACAATACTATCTTTAGCTTGAACTTACGGAGAAATTTACTGCGTCCAGGGTAACATTATCAAACGTTTGACAACGTCCGTGGGGCGACGTGTAAAGGCATGCATATATACCGCAGTAGGTCTCATATATATACTCAGGAAAATAGGTTAAGTGCCACAAGAATTTAAACTAAAGTTTAAATTCAACAAGTCACAGTATAAAACATGTTTACATGATCATAGAGATTTATATATCCTGATCATAGAGAAATATATATATTGGTATCCAGTGGTTTTAAGGGTGTGTCGACTTGACAAAATTAACAACAATAAGTGGATTGGTTTACATTTTACTGACTCTACTAGACTACAATGCAACAGTGAGTTTTTCAGCAATGGTGCAATGAAAACAACTAATGCCATCGCTGTTATGTTTGTCGATAAAAAAGAATGAAACTGTCAAATAGGTAACACTGCGGCCTTAAGAATAGTGTAAAGCAGTGTAAAGTAAATAGCGAGTGTATGACCCTTGTGCATTGATGATTTGATAGACCCTCCTCGACATGGCATGTTTCATTCTGTATGACTTGTTGAGCAATCTGCCACTCCTGTGCAGTGCTGCATTCAACTATGTTGCAGTTTGAACAAGCGGGTCTCTTCTCCATATAAGGCGAACAATAATATCCCATAGATGTTCTATTGGTTTCAAGTCGGGACAGCAAGCATGCCATGGTATGAAAATGTGAAATAACAACTGGGAGAAGGATTATTTAATATAAAATCAGTTGAAAATTATGGAAAATTTTTTAAATTCATTTTAAAAATAACGATGCCTCACTTTGTAGAACATATTCATTTGCATTTGACGAGTCCATCATTATGTATAGGGGTGGGCGTTTAAATGTTCACAAAATCAAATGAATGGAACAATCAAACGCATGTGAATTTTATTTATTTAACATTTAATAAACAATTAAATATTTGCAAAACATATCTCATCAATGACATGTGATTTGGTTTCGAATCGACAGACGCCGAGTCAGCCATGATGGACAATAGATGCCCCCTCAAGTTTCATCAATGCACTTGACAATTATGACGTCATTTGATAAGTTACGTTCTAATAACTAAAATTATGTCATTAATCTCGCGCATGGTTGTAAGCACATCGTCGGTCCCATTGTCTGACATTGTTTTAATACCGTGGCTATCTTATATTATCCCATAGACGTTCTATTGGTTTCAAACGGGACAGCAAGCAATGCCACGGTAGCATTGTTGTGACTTCCCGCTGTAAGGTCTGTGTTACCACTCTCACACTGTGGGATCTAGCATTGTCATCCATATAACCTGGTCTTGTACGATGAGGGTAGTTTTCAAAATGTGAAATAACAACTGGGAGAAGGATTGTATCTCTATATTTCTGAGCATTGAGCGTACCTGGATGTCACAAGGTCGAGTTAACAACCATTGGAGACACAAATCTATATCATTATGTAGGTTGGTTGAACATGTCTTGGTGCGAAACGGGTGATAGCTTGGCACCAAACATGAATTCGACCATCCACAATATGCAATAGCATCCTACACTCATCAGACCAATGGATCTGGTGCCATGATGCCAAATTCCAAACCACCCTCTCTCCTTAGACGTTCATTAATGTGCCTTTGTTTTAATTTCACATGTTTAAACAGTCCACTTGCCCTATAACCCGCCGCTCAAAGGCGATTCCTAATGGTTTATATGGAAACCCCCCTGTGGGCGATCCATTTATCCCTCAATACTTGGGCGCAAGAGAAATGGAGAAGTCTTACGTTCCGAGTCAGCGCTCTGTCTTCACGTACAGAGGTTACTGTTGAGATTCCAGATTCGAGATAACAGACGATAATTTTGCCACGTTTTGCAAATACACGAGCTCATACTTTAAACTTATTTGTTAATTTATTGTTCTGAGAATATTTTTAAGCGGCAAAGAATTGCACCATTTACCAATTTTTAAAATCAGCAAATAAAAACACTTCTAGGATTGAAGAGTGAATGTTGTCACCAGAGCCTTTGCTGTGATTCAACCTTCACAACAATGACTATTTTTGGTCAGGCATTTTGATCAATAAAGAAAAGGTTTGTGCTTTTATAAGGAGCAGTTTTCAAAAACGGGAAGATTTTAGAAAAATTGGTAAGGAATGCACCAAGTTCAAAGATTGAATAACAAATACAATGCATTTATTATGAAGAACATCCCGTGTGTCGATCAGGTTTATGTGACCGAGGTGCTCTTGTGTTTTTTTTATTTAAGATGCAGATTATTTCTGAAATCTTTATTTTTTTACCGATTTCGATCAAATTGGAAAATATATAGAAGAAACATTTTAAAACGTTATATTCTGGAATGGCTGTGATAAAAATTGCGTATTTATGTATGGCACAAAACAACTCAATACATCAAGTCAGAGTAAATAATTTATAAAATGAGTTATTTTTACATGTGTTTACTTATTAGTTCTATCAAATGTTTTTGTCAATCAAGTGCTCTACTTGTAATTTGGCTTAGTAGAGAAAAAATCTTCAAAAAACGTGAGAGAGATTAACCGCTGGATGCAAGTTTTTACAATTGCACAGTGTGTTTGATATGCATGTCTTCTTGGCATTCAAGTACGCATGATCATTGAAATGTACAAGTCTTGATACTACTATTAACATATAATCATGACTATCGTCCATGAATATTTTTTTATCATGATTTATTCCTCACATTAATTCTAAGTAACAATGGTTTTTTGAAATGCCTAAGACCAGCTGTACTGTATGCTACTGTGTAAAAGTTAAGCTTCGTCTGGTTATATATTTAACTATCCAGTATATGGTCTAAGTTGTTTATCATCGACATTGATAAAATAAAACATTAATACAGTTTGACAACAACTATCAATCAATTTGATTAACATTGCAATTATTTAGATTTGTAACTTTTACATTACTGCACTAAAGATTTATCTTGTCATTGTAAGTAATCAGATAGTATATGGAAATGTAGACCCTAAAGGTTATCACGATAGATTTATATCTTCAATTTGCATTAATTCATATTCACTTTACTCCTTATTCTATATGTATCTTTTCGAGAATAACACGAATTTGCCTGCATATCCATATAAATATGAATGTCAACGATATACAGCAATAGAAGAGATTTGGAAACGTTTACCGAAGGTATGTTGTCACTTTGATATTAGCATCTTTCAAAATGTTAATGTGTTCCTTAAAAGTTGGCATTCCTGTAAAAGGAAAAAAATAAATAGGTATGAAGAAATAAATGACATTATCATGTCAGTTGTAGTTATAGGATATTTCATTTATGAATAATAATTTGCATGATCAACTTGTGTGCGTTATAAAATCCTGATTGAAAGACTGTGAGCGTTGTTTATTTTCAAAAGGGTTGTAGTTTTGGCGCACTGGCTCACGAACTCCTAAGTTAAACTATCATACACAGCATTTATAAAATACGTTAACAGAAGTTCAATACGAAGGTTACCATTTTCTACTTCACTGCAAAAAGTTCATGTGAAAATGAGGACGTTCATTCTATAATTGTACTTGTAAAATCTTCTACTACATGAAAAACTAAACCTGACTCATTTTTTATGCAAATGTTAATTTTGTTCCTATTTGTTATTGTCAAAGGCACTTCCAAATGTCTATCATTTAAATTAACATTTAGAAACATACATGACCTCTTCGGTAAAAGTACATACTTCATTTTCCTTACAAATAACTTGAAATCATAGATGATGAGAGTGCGATAGCCCAAGCCAATAAAAGATATCCTAAATCTTATCACTCGGTTGTTATTTACGTGTGTGTCAGTTCTTCTGTTTATAGAGATAAAAACAATCGTTGGAAAAATGCTGTTTTCCTTTTCGGCTCATCAGCTTCTAGCATTTAGCCTCTTTCAAAATGGCCACTGTTCCCAAGTACACAATAAGACAAGCAACTCGTGAAGACGTCGACGCCGACCCTAGAGGATGGTATGTGGCGGAATCTGAAGATAAAGAAATAATTGGTACGTTGATTAACATATCAAATTGTAACATTGTATATTTTGGATCACACTTCAATAATAGTAATTTTTGTACTTTGTGGGTTTGGAACCTAAACCATTTAAATCAAGTAACGCTGCTAGGTGTGACGTACAAGCTAATTACCTCCTCGCCCATTTTGTTGTTGATTTCATGCCCTATGGATATTGGGATAGCTCTATGGTAGTGAGATAAAATAAACAAATACAACCGAAAACACAATGTTACATTTGTTACTATCTAAAAGGCATAATACAATTCAAACTGTTTATTTGGCAATTTTGCTTGTTTTTCATAGAAAGTTTACTTACAAAAACGATTCTTTGGGTGTTCATAGTGCACAACTTTCTTCATAAAGGGGAAGCGAAGTTGTTGAAATGGAAAAAAAATATTTGTATTAAAATATAGCCTCCGAATAAGTCATTTCGGACCACATCAAAGACACAATCAACTAACCAATACAAGCATTTTGGAATGTAGTGGAAATAAGTCTAGGATTATTTTGGACAATGGGATTGGGGATATAACGTTTCATCAAAATTTAAAAAATCATGGCCTCAATGGAAAAACACAATCACCAGTCGTCCCTGACAAGATCTGCCTTGCTTGGTTGATTTATCACCCCTCGTCACAACTTGTCATGCAAATAAACATCAGAATAATAACATGCATGCATGCAAAAATGTAAGTAAATCTCAGTATACATCTTTCAGTCATACGTGAAACATGTTTTACATTTTATGCACATGCAACACTTGTTTAGAATGGTGTTCGAATCTAGACACTTCGCACCTGTCCAGTGAATAGGCTGGGTATCCATAGAATTTGTGCAAAACGTACGGATTGTCATCAAAAGATAAAATGTATACATAGATAGACTTTTCAGACTTCTCTTATTTCAACTATTCACCTCTAGGTAAAATGATGATAATTACTCATTAACTAAAGTCATTCAAAATTCAAATATGTGACCTTTGGAATAGGTGCGCTATATCAAGACATGTTTCAAAAGAGCTTAAAGTGTAAACATGTTAGAAATTATAACTCCATTCCGAGATTTGTTAATATGGCCAATCTTAGAACAACTTTATAAACCAAATAAGTTATTTTTCTTGGTTTGACAGTTTTTTTTAACACATATCAATTTCAGTGTTTACTTGTAAGTCAACAACTAACTCATTAAGTATCCTTATCTGTTATATTCTTATCAATTATCAAGGTGTGCGGGCCCTGGCATACATTGACCCAACTTTGACGGCTGGTGGAATGTATATTGTCAAGAAGGAGTTGAGGGGGTTACGTCAACAAGGCAGCAATGGAAGCTATTGGAGATAGTCCCATGGTTCTACAAGCAACCAACGTCAACCTTTATTCCCCTCAAGGGTTTATTGTTGACTATGACTTTTTTGAAAAAATGATGAACATCGGACAGCTTTATGATGCGTTGCCATGCGAACCATCTGAAATGACCTTGACCCCTCTCTCAGAAAATATTAACCCCAGGCTACTGAAATACGATTATCAGGTTGCTAAGCATGATAGGTCAAAGTTCGTTCGAACATGGATGGTTGAGTTCACAGAGAAGGTGATTGTTGCTTTAAATGCTAATGACGTCATTACCGGATATGGTTGTCTACACAAGTCAGAATATGGTTACCAAGCAACACCAGTTTATGCAGACTCTCCCCACATAGCTTTGGCATTAATGAGAGTTTTGTTAGAGAACATTGATCGTTCAGAAGATATTAGTTTGATTACTAATGAGAGAAATGAAACTATGTGCAAGCCTGTAGCTCGTGTTCCACACAGAAACATTGAACATTTACACAAAATGTACCGAGGGCTCAAACCTGACAGTAATCTTGCAAAAGTATTTTCGATGTCTGCTTTAAGTTTCTGTGCTTTATGAATATCAAAGTCAGGTTTAGGGATTTTCGGATAGCAGAATAGAATTCATAGAGTCACTACACTTGAAAATGTCATTATCTCTTTTAATTTCCTTTTGAGGAACCTTCTCGTTGTACCAAAAAAGTATGAAATAAGATAAAACCATCACTGGACAAAATACCCTAATTTAATGAGGTATACTGATCAGTATACCCCGAATATACAAAATAGTATACCTCAGTATACTTAGGATTTTCAAAAATTTCCTGGTCAGTATACTCCGAATTTCCAAAACCAGTATACTCTTGTATATTTTTGTATATTCTTGTATATTTTTGTATACTATTGTATATTTTTATATGCTCTTGTATATTGTTGTTTACTCTTGTATATTGTTGTTTACTCTTGTATATTGTTGTTTACTATTGTATATTTTGTTTACTATTGTATATTATTGTTTATTTTTTTATACTTTTGTATATTTGTGTATATGTATGTAAGTTTTGTGTTGTCTCAACATTTAAATGTATCAAAAGAAAAGAATATCACCTATTGATGGTTTTTCGACGCTACAGGCATGCAGGAGACAACTGCTATCTCTGATGACTGAATTAGTCTTATAAAGTCTGATATCTTGTAGAATGTTCTTAATTCTCGCAAGATTTAAAAAATGTTTATTTTTTAGGTGTCATTTTGATAATTGTTTCAAAAGAATAACACTGTGTTTTATGAATGCGAATGACTGATTAAGTCTTGTAAAGTCTGATATATTGTAGAATGTTCTTAATTCTCGCAAGATATGATAATTATTTCAAAAGAATATCACTGTTTTATGAATGCTTCGTCCAATCTGATGAATACTTGGCGAACCAAAATAACACTTAACTAACAATACAATAATAATAATATGTATGGTTTTCCAACGCAACAGGGATGCAAAAGAGAAATACTATCTCCTTGATGATTAGTCTTGAAAAGTGTGTTATCCTGTAGAATGTTCCTAATTCTCGATGATTTGAAATAAATAACAGTGATAGTATGGAAACTATCGTAATATGGTCCATGCCCCTAACACTGCATAATGCGACATACATACCAGTTAGAGAAAAATAATCATCAATATTCCTACTAGCAAAAAAGATGCCCATGAGACAGCCTCTTTAAATAACATATAAAACACAACAACATTATGCTATTACATCATTTAATGTACCGGTATATGTACAAAACAAAATATTTACAATTCAATCACATTATATATTACAATGATAAAGTTATATTGATTATATACAATTTGTTGTAAAATATTACTATTGAATGCATTTGGCAGCTTTTTTCAATGGAATATACAATTGAAACAAACATTGTTCTTCCTTAACTTTTTGTTACAAAGGGACAAGTAATCTAACGTATTTGACATAGTAACAATCTTACAAATTTCGATATCAAACAATTGAAATACACGGCAACCATATGCACAAACTACATATCAAATGACCAAGTTTGCCAAAAGATAGGCTGCAAAAGCATGTGAAACTTACCTTTTCCGAATATGAGTATCAATATTCCATCAAATGCACATTAATCCATCACTGATTTTATCAGATTAAGCAACACATTTTGGCCTCTGTCTTCATAGGTCATTTCAACAATGATCAGGTCGGGTACATAGGTCAATGCAGACATTTAGCTAAAATCATCTCATTGGTTCTTTCTTAACCACTAGGATTTCAATAATCAGATACTGCATCATATTGTTATAAGAGAGACACGTGACAAGCAATGGCTTGAGTATGCCCACCTGTAAGTCTGTATACACAGCAGGTGCCAATCTGTGATAAATTGTCAACTTGACAGCAGGGGCTAACGAGGGCTGATTGTTACAATAACAGTTCCCAATTAACGGCTAACATAGATAGGCTTGATGTTGAACACTCTGACATATGCAAAATTGAAGAAAATTAATTGTCAAAAGCATCCAGGAAAACAACCAATAAAGCTTTAAACTTTTAAGAAACCAAAAAAAAAAACCCAAGACAAATTACATTTTAATACAGATAAAATAAAAACCCTGAAATGCAAGTAAAATATACCTCATAACACAAAAAATGAATCTGGACTAATTGATATTGTATCATTGTGTTTATTTTCAGTTAATTATTTATCTTGTATTATGTTATTGGTGCAAATAATCCTCAATGACTACCACTGTGAATTAAAACATTGAACAATATCATTATTTGAAATGGTTTCAACATATTTTATTATTCGTGGAAATATGAAACGGACTGACAAACAAGCCAGGGGCTTATATTAATACCGTTCCGATACAAATGTGATGTTTCAAGCAAAGGACATTCTGATGACATGAAATGCAATAATACAATCAACAATAAAAATAGAAATTTCCTTTCAATGGCTTGGAAGTAAACATCTTAAACTCTTTTTTCGAATCTATAAGATTATATGGAGAGGGTGTTCTAAATTGGACAACTTGTTCCCAATCCTATTCTTCTGAATAAGATATGTTTAAATCAAAATCATCTATTAGAAGTGGTGATGAAGAGGTTAACAGATTTTAAAATGGTGAAGTTGCCAAGATCAGATATATCATGGTTTCCATATAAGATTGTTTTAAGCTGTACCTTTTTGGTAGTATAATGCACCATTTCTTAAGTGAGAAAAGTTTGGGAAAACCAGTAAATAATGAGATTAGCGCCTCATGAACAGGTGGGATCATCTGAAATATGCCTTTCAAATTTATTAAAATCTAGATCACTAGAGCCTAAACGAAGCCTACAGTACATAATTTGAAATAATATATGTTTAAATTTACAGCTAACTTTGTTGGATAAACTTGCATTTAGTAAGAACGTACTATTACTGTAGCTTAACACATTCATCTGATGGCCATTTGTATCCTTGTGAAAAAGACAATATCTGTGAAGTAATTCATTTGCAAAATATTTATCTGAGTTAATTCTTATGTATTTCTTTACGTTTATCATATCAAATATATCATGCCTAACACATTAAATCTATCATGTTTGGAAATATTACAGCAACCATCCAAGAAAATTCTAAACTTTTAGAATCCATTCATTGCTACATCTAACAAACTGGCAGATTTGGTAAACATTAAGTTGGTTTAAACATATTATTCATGTTAATGATACATGAATTAGGACACGAAAACAAGCAAGTATTTGCTGCCTGAGATTCACTTCCAGCTTGATCTCAAGTGACTTATTCTCAATGAAGAATGCAATTAAAAAGGATTTACTTATACAAAATGAAAAAGGATAAATGCAGAATCCAAGCTTAAAAGATCAGCGAACCGAATTATATATTTAGTGACCTATTAAATGCCCATGTGTAATTACCCTATTTTATTCATAGTTATAAATAAACTTTTGTGTGCAATTTACATGTATAGTTAATCCAACATTTTTCAATATGTGTGTTTATTGTTATCCAGTGTCCATATATAAACACTTTTGTCGTATGAAATAAGCAATATGTGCAAGCAGCATTTTTTTTTTTAATTTAGTTTTGGATTCATGCAAAACAAGGTGGCGTTTATCATCTGTAAATGCGCTGTCGTCTTTTAGTTGAATGGACGGTTATATCTCCATGAACAGCTTGTTCTTGTTGTCGTAATCATGAAGACTATTTCCTTTATTTCCTATTGTATTCTATATACAGCGACCGTTGGCAAAAAATCTGTGTTTGGAAGAAAGTTACCAGAAGAAAAGTCCTAAATTTGACAAGAAAAAAGAGTCCCCTGGAAAAAAGTCCTATTAATGACTTTATATTACTTTATATTTACATATATTACGAAAAAACATTTGGTTGTTATTCACTTTATTTAGATGCAATAATTTAATAACATGATACAATACATATATGAATATTTATTTATTTTGATAAGTTCTAATAAATTTGTCTATAGACGGCATTTGTATACCATTCTATATGTTAACTAATATTCAAGCATATTATTTAATCAGAATTTCCTTGAATCTGTCCAAACATTTATGCACGATTCACAACATTTCCAATAATTATTAAACTCCTAAATTCAATTTATCATTGTTGATTGTTTACCGTTTATTGCTGTCCACTATTTAATCATCGTGTAAATACTTATCTAATTACTTTGTGAATTTTGATGTTGTTTTTTTGTGAGATCTAAAGGAACAGCACTTAAATATGCTGAAAGCTTATTGTGCTGATCCATTTTCATTAATAAAAATCATAGATATATAAAAATTTTCATTGTTTCTTAGCAATGATTACATATTCACTGGAATTGAATCTTTGAGATCTCTTTGGCTGATAGCCAACAACTACTTGTTTTACACTTTTTTCATATACACCAATGAAATTATTTGATAATATATATCTAAACACTGTTAACACATTCTCCCTGACCTAACATCATGAGTTTTTGCACTCTTTGAGACTCACACCTCATGAATGAATACTCTTGATTAATCTGTGTCTAATACCACAGTTGATTCAATAGATGGAGACAAACTCACATTTCCTTAATTCTTAATTAATCCATATTTAGATATCACAACATTATTATTGATATCTTAATTACGAACTAATTATGTTTTTTTACAATATCTTTGATGTTAACCTGTTTTTATAGTAATAAGAGACTTCCAAGAGCGTTTATTATGTTGTTTTAGTCATAGTGTGTTGACAGGGGTCCAGTTGGTGCCCATTCATGACTGATTGCTTGCTGTCATTAATGACTCAGT
Source organism: Steromphala cineraria (assembly GCA_916613615.1). Taxonomy (NCBI): domain Eukaryota; kingdom Metazoa; phylum Mollusca; class Gastropoda; order Trochida; family Trochidae; genus Steromphala; species Steromphala cineraria. The sequence goes on along the minus strand of OU744731.1, from coordinate 12,924,123 downwards.
GTCAAACTCCTCTTCTCTCATGTGCCAAGTTGTGTTGTCCCGTAGTTACATACAGTTTGAAAGGTTTCTGCATTAATTATTTTCATTCTCTGTAAAAGGTATGTTACTTTCGAATTTGATGTCATGTACCTAGGCCCTTGAATGCGTCGTCTACTTTTTATTTTTTCAACTTTAGTAACAAAGACTTACGTTTATAATGCAGAATGAACCCTTTTAAAACAAATGAACTGTGAATGTCATTTTGTTTCCCTCTGACTATGTATTTACAGCAATAGATAAATCTCATCGGAGAGGAAAAAAATACATTTAAACATTTATTATGTACAATAGTGTTTTAAACTGATTTGTATGTTTGAATTATTTTTCTTAAAACTGAGAAAAATGAAGGATGTTGTTAATTCTTAACTTGACGATGCATCTTCCAAGTATAATCTACGGGAAAATATCTTATTATTAACAAAAAGCAATACTCAGTTATTACATGTACATATATTATGTAACTTTATTTAGAACAAATGTCTTTAAAGCAAATAACTTCTACAGGCATGAGGCCTTATAAGTACTGAAATAAAGATTTATTGATCTCACGCAACTTCAAGATGGAATAAGTGAATATTATTTATCAATTTATCTATACAACGAAATTCATGTATCTATTATTTATATAAGGAAATTCATTTATTTTTACATTATATTAAATATCATATCATTATATATATCAATATAAATCATTGTTTTGAGTTATTCAAAGATAATTTAAGAAACTTCTCACAAACGCCACAAAGACAATTTCACTGTCTTTGATCTTTTTATCACCCTGTAATAAAAATCTCGAGGTGTCCCGCCTGGTTCAGCAAAGTATTTGTGTATTGCCTACATGTAACTCGTTTGCAAATGCAGATACTTAGTTGCTGAATTCGATTTATATGTCAAAATTATGATATTTTTTTTCTTGCAAATTCAAAACTTGATTTGTCGATTTATGAAGTAGGTGCAAAATAATTTCTCAAAAAGCAAGGGTGATATGCAATTCACATAATAAGTGACTATCAAATAACTATGATAAATGATTGTCTTTGATGTTTGTTTTACTGAAATCTCTTTGATAATAAAGAAGTGAAGATAAGCCCACTGAAGCAAATGTTATCTAGACTTTCTTCACTAGTGTATACTTGTGTGTATGTTAACATATATTTTGGCAGAAAAAAAACTAATTTTTTTCTTTTGATGTAATACAAATTGATTTTTTCTTCCTCATATCGTAATCTCTATATCTATAAGGTTTGTTGCTAAAAATGTTTTTTATAAACAGTCTTAATAGTTATATATATAGTTCCCTGTGATTAACTTACGTAAACACATGAATTTACATATAAAGGCAAACGCTGACTCCAGAAATATTTATTTAAACTATCTTTCAAAATATTTCAAATATCTCTAAGACAGAATCATGCCTTTTTAAAACAAATAGAATGTGAATGATGTTTTGTTTTTCTATGATTGTATATTTTCTGTGATTTATAAGATTAAAAACAGACCAACAAATATATGAATCTTTATTTGTAATTATTATCTTGTAAAGTTATTACATTTCAATGCGTTTTACTGAGAATGTCAGTTATTTGTTCCTGAATTTACATCTCTTTTATCACATATTCTAATTATAAATACAGTTTTATGTCTGAACCGTTTAAGATTATATAACGTGAACATTTCTTTTTTTTCTTTTTTATTCCTTTTTGTGGTACGTGAACATTCTTCATAAACAAGTTACAAGTGACAAAAAGAACAAGTGACAAAAAGAAAATACCACAATTATTTCATGTTTATAAATTGTAATAGGAAAGGATATAGACACATTACGATAATAGATATGTAAAGATTTTTAACCATGCTGGAATATTCCAGCATATGTCAAGAAAACACCTCAACCCAACAAGTCATTATCTCTGTATCTTTGAACTTTTTATGGCCCTGTAATAAAAGTCTCGTTAGTAAATATGTCCCCGCGCGGGTCTGCCCTTTAAATGTGTATTGCCTACAGGTACTTCGTTTTCAGGTACAGGCACTTATATTGGTAATTGTTGGATTATATTTAATTCGTCAATATTGAAATGTCTTAGTTAATACATTTGTAAATTCATATAACCTGATATGTCAGTTAATGTGTTGTAATAACACATTCCAACATTTTGATACAAAAAAAAGATAAAACAATTTACTGCCCTATAATCAGAGTACGTAGATCAAGTCTATTTTCTTAAGAACTTAAAGTGTGATATGCAATTGTAATATACTACTCAAAGGAACACTCGAGATTTTAATATAGTCTCTGTTAATTCATACCCACATGCATTCCTGACGTTGGGCTACTGATTTTTAAACGGATTTGTGGAAATTTGATTAGTTTTTGAATTTCTGTATTTTCAATCACATTTCTTCAGGGGATTTCACTACAGGGGATATCACATTCAAAGTACTAAAATAACCCAAGACAAGACCTCAATGTTTTGAGCATGAGCAATCTGACGTCCTGTAACTTTCATTTTCGACCCTGGCCTTGGTAATAAAGTTTCAATTTTTTATTCATAGATACACACAATAACATGTTTTTTATTACATTATAGAGGCGAACTAGAACATGCATATTTCCGCGCGGTATAAATATAAACATTTGGTTGTTTACCAATCCGGTTCCTTCTTTTGTGTTTAAACCACATGCATATTTGTCAATCTTTGCCATAGTTCATTGATTAAGCACTTCTATTTGAGGGCAGTCATTACTGATTAGGAGCATTACAACTGGTCATTAAGGGGTATGACATAATCAATTTAAATGTATGAATGGGATAACAATTTCGTTTCTTTTAATATGATAAAAGTATACATCTTTTGAGAATTGTCCGTGTTACATTAATCTTTATAAAAAAAATTCTTCCTTAAAGTATTATTGGCATCAAAGTTAATAATTAAATTCCAAATTTCATCAATTTCAACAATATCAAAGTCACAAAAGTAATTTTGTCTTAAATTTCATTAAACTTTTCCTATAACTCCTCTAAAAATCAAACAGAGAGAGGGAATTTGTTTCTTTATGTTTCATCTTCAACAAAATTGGCACAAGAGACAAACAAACATTCCTTAGCACTGACATGCATTCTGTCTTTTTAATTTTTTAATCAGTTAATTCGAAATAATACATTTAACTTTTTTAACTAAAACTTGTTTGATAATAATCTAGTGGAAATAATTATTTCAAGGATGCATACAGGCATCAAAATAGAGCATTATCTTTAACTCATTTGAGGTTGTCATGTCTTTTTGTACAAACCTATAAACAAAACCTGGGCTAAAGATATATGCAACAAAAGGGAAATATTAATTATATTTGAGGTTATTTTTATGTGTTCTTTCTTTAAAACCGCAAACAAAATTTTAACTGAATATGAACACAATGATAGCAGGTTTTGGCACTTTTGGTGTAATGAAATATGTTTCACTTATATATCTGTTGCTGTATATCTGTATCTATATATTCAGTAATGTATTTCTCTTTTCAAAGACAAGCTCATCAATGTAAGCCGTATATTGGAATCTGTTTTTGTAGCATTCAGCCCTCATTAACTATTGGTGTCAATTAGACGATACCATTTCCTCATTAGCTTATGGCGTCAATTAGACAGATTGACACGTGTATTGACAATCCACGCTGACAGGTGAGTAATACTCGAGGCATTGTTTGTCACTGGTCTCTCTCATCTAGTTATCCAATCAGATGTTAGAGGTTAACCAAGACCCAATGCAAAGTTTCTTTCCCTCTATTTCTGCATATTCATTTGTACCTAACTTTTGTTGAAGTAAGGCAGAGACTGCAAGGTGCTGCAACATAGTGTTATCACTATTCATTGATGGATTTATGTGCTTTATGTGCTTTAATATAGAGGATTTCATTTTCGATAAGGTTAGTTTCACATGTTGTTTATGCAGCCGATCTTTTGGCATACTTTGTAATGCCGATGTCACATAATATGTATAAATGATATATGGTTGCCATGTATTTCAAAAACTAAACTTTTAAGATTGTAAACTAATTCATTCTGATTCTTAATCCCTCATAGAGAGAGAGAGTTTATTCAGTAACTAGACCACCGGCCCATTATACATTGCATAGTTATATAATTCTACATTTCAATCCCTCATAAGAGGAAATGGATTTCTAACCAATGGATACCTATTAAAATGATATGAAAAAGCATTCCACCAACCATTGATATTAATATTTCACAATATCCTGCAACGTTAGATTATTAGAGACTTTTTATTGGGAGTTATTTGAAAAAAAGGATTCTTGATTTTAGCCAGTTATCCAGATCAACACGTTTATTGCCAAGACGATGTTGAAGATGAATTTCACTTTATATTGAATAGTCCACAATATTACGCTTAAAGGGGCAGTAGCACGTTTTTAGAGGGAATATAAGGTGATGTCAGGAAAATGAAAATAAATGGTTCCAATTGAAAGGCAATGTATTCAAACCAAATGGAGCAGTAATAATTCAAATATATAATGTAAAGTTTAGCCATGTGATTCTTTTTCTTACAGAAAATGAATTAAAGGTGTTCACAAAAAAATGGCCGCCAATGGATTTTAGGTAAATCTTCATACTTTGTTCTCTGACTATGAATGATTGGCTTGTGTAATGAGATTTTTGACACTATCAAAGTAATACATTTAGCGTTAACATACAATTATCAGTGAAAATTTTTAAATATAAAATTCTCAAAAAACGTGCTACTGCCCCTTTAAAGAACAACGTTTAATAAGCCGCATTGATATAGATATCCATCGGTATTTAAATTTCTATTATGATGATATCTATGTACGGCTAATTTAAGTCATGAATAAATCAGTAAAAGTGTTAATTCATAACTGTTCATTCTCCCCTAGCGATACTTCAGACCTGTTTCCATACGATATTACAGAATCTGAAACATTGTTACAAAATCATTTAGTTTATGACCTTCAAATCTAATTCACTGTTAATGGTTTTTACTCTATCCTATCAATGTTATTACTCACTTTGACCCGCCGATAAATTCAATTGTGTACACAGTACTACACAACTCATTTAAAAACGAGTAGGTCATTTGGGTTTATGGTGTCGTACGTTATCTATCACATTTATCTATTTATCTAACTAAAAGTTCGATTAGAAGAATTGCAGCTGGAATAAACCAAACAATATATAAATACTACATTATAAATAACACAAAAATCAAATGTATCTTGAATTTGTTAAATGAGCACTTCCTGACGTAAACTGAGATATACTGAGATATACTGAGATATACTGAGATATACTGAGCTATGGAAATTCAGAGTATACTGACCAGTATACGTCAGAAAATTAGGGTGGTTTCCTAATTAGTATACCTCAGTATATTAGGGTGGTTTACTGACGTATACTGGTCCAGTATACGGGCATTTTTCTTCACGTGAACATTTCATCGTAGAGACAATAATGACAATATCTGCTCAACTCTACATAAAGGTCGCATCTAAAGCCAATTATACAAAAACAAAAAACCTGTGAGAAGAGTGGTTGGCACCAGCAGATAGCATTTATTTGTGTGTACATTTGAGCCCATTTTCGTGCATATCCAAGCCATATTAAGAAAATTTCATCGGTTAAAAATGACAATATCTGCTCAACTCTACATAAAGGTCGCATCTAAAGCCAATTATACACAAACTAAAAATCTGTGAGAAGATTGGTTGGCACCAGCAGATAGCATTTATGTTTGTGTACATTTGAGCCCCTTCTGGTGCATATCCAAGCCATATTAAGAAAATTTCATCGTAGGGACAATAATGACAATATCTGCTCAAATGTACAATAAGGTCGCATCTAAAGCCAATTATACAAAAACTATAAAATCTGTGAGAAGATTGGTTGGCACCAGCAGATAGCATTGATTTTTGTGTACATTTGAGCCCATTTAGGTGCATATCCAAGCCATATTAAGAAAATGTCATCGTAGGGAAAATAATGACAATATCTGCTCAACTCTACATTAAGGTCGCATCTAAAGCCAATTATACAAAAACTAAAAATCTGTGAGAAGATTGGTTGACACCAGCAGATAGCATTGATTTTTGTGTACATTTGAGCCCATTTTGGTGCATATCCAAGCCATATGAAGAAAATCTCATCGTAGGGAAAATAATGACAATATCTGCTCAACTCTACATAAAGGTGGCATCTAAAGCAAATCATAAAAAAACAAAAAATCTGTGAGAAGATTGGTTGGCACCAGCAGATAGCATTGATTTTTGTGTACATTTGAGCCCATTTTGGTGCATATCCAAGCCATATTAAGAAAATGTCATCGTAGGGACAATAATGACAATATCTGCTCAACTCTACATAAAGGTCGCATCTAAAGCCAATTATACAAAAACTAAAAATCTGTGAGAAGATTGGTTGGCACCAGCAGATAGCATTTATTTTTGTGTACATTTGAGCCCATTTTGGTGCATATCCAAGCCATATTAAGAAAATTTCATTGTAGGGAAAATAATGACAATATCTGCTCAACTCTACATAAAGGTGGCATCTAAAGCCAATTATACAAAAACTAAAAATCTGTGAGAAGATTGGTTGGCACCAGCAGATAGCATTTATGTTTGTGTACATTTGAGCCCCTTCTGGTGCATATCCAAGCCATATTAAGAAAATTTCATCGTAGGGACAATAATGACAATATCTGCTCAAATGTACAATAAGGTCGCATCTAAAGCCAATTATACAAAAACTATAAAATCTGTGAGAAGATTGGTTGGCACCAGCAGATAGCATTGATTTTTGTGTACATTTGAGCCCATTTTGGTGCATATCCAAGCCATATTAAGAAAATGTCATCGTAGGGAAAATAATGACAATATCTGCTCAACTCTACATAAAGGTCGCATCTAAAGCCAATTATACAAAAACTAAAAATCTGTGAGAAGATTGGTTGGCACCAGCAGATAGCATTTATTTTTGTGTACATTTGAGCCCCTTTTGGTGCATATCCAAGCCATATTAAGAAAATTTCATCGTAGGGACAATAATGACAATATCTGCTCAAATGTACAATAAGGTCGCAATTAAATAGGAGTCCTTGTCTCCAAAGCATATCATAGGCCTTCTCGATGTCAAGAAATACACAAATCATGTATTCCTGGTTGCTTATAGCCTTTTGTGCCGCCGTTTGTAGGCGGATGCGTTGGTCTGTACATGAGCGATTTTTCCTAAAACCAGATTGAATTCTGTTAAGAAGTTGATTGGATTCCATATGATAACTCAAGCGGTTGCTCACCAACCTTTCCATGATTTTACAGAGATTTGATGTCAAGGCTATTGGTCGATATGATGATGGTATTGAAGCATCTCTTCCGGGTTTTGGAATTGGAATCACTACAGCTTCAGTCCGGACTTTTAGAATTTCACCACAAAGCCAACTTTGGTTAATCATATTTCTAAAGAGCTATTAGGCATATGCTTGAAATGTTCATAACAAAGATCATCAGCACCTGGAGATGTATTTTTTCCTTTTTGAACTGCCGTCTGTAACTCTACTAAAGTGAAAGGCTTATCCAATGGAGAACAAGGATCCTGTATGGCTTTGTCTATATCAGCTTTGAATTCTAGTTCAACAGCTGTTACCTTATTTTGAAATTCAGCAGGGAAATTTTCTAGACTACTGACAGTTTCAAACTGTTCAGCAAGTAATTCTGTTTTTTCATGATTTGTAACTGCTTTTCCGTTTGCGCCGAGAACTGGGATGGGACTCTTGTTAAAACTGCCACTAATTCTTTTGACCTTGGACCAGACTTTCGTTAAAGGAGTGTTTCTATTTATTGTGGAAATGTATAAACGCCAGCTAGAGCGTTTTATTTGGCGAACTATTCGTTGATATTCTGCACGCCTTTTCCTAAAGGTTTCCAAATCAGCCGGAAGTGAAGTTCTACAGACCTTGTTGTAAGCTTTATGCCGCGCTCGATTGGCTTCTTCACATTCCTTATTCCACCAAAATTGTGACACTCTGGGCTGGAATTTACCAGAAGTTTTACCAATGCATTCATTTGATATGCCAATTATTTTAGATGTGAGATTTTGATTTGACAATTCAATGTCTGTTGATAAAAATTCTTCAGTAATCTGATTTTCACATTGTATTGAAAACTCATTCCAATTAGCAGATCTAAACTTCTATCGGGGGACTCGACTTGAAATAGTTCTAAGAGGATTGAAATAAAGTTGTGTATATACTGGAAAGTGATCGCTGTCGAGGGTATCCTCCTGGTATACATCCCACTCACATTTTGCAGAAAGGGAAGCAGTTACAAGCTTAAGGGTAAGGTCCAATACAGAGTATGAAAGATTTCCCATATTGACACGAGTTGCCTTTCCATTATTAAGGACTACTAAATCAGCATCATCAATGAATGATTCAATTATTGTGCCAGCCAAATCTGTCTTTCTCGAGCCCCACATCTCATGATGACTGTTAAAATCTCCACAAATGATGAGAGGGCCATCTGTGTTTTCAATCATTTTTTTGTAATCAACCACTGACGCTGTACCCCTATTATAAACATTAAAAATTGTTAAAGCACGCTGATTACCATTAAAGATCTTTACAGCATTTGCTTCAAATGTCAATTTTGGGAGATTGTGAGCTTTGTAAGTAAGATTTGATTTGACAAAAATAGCACACCCTCCTCTACGAGAGTTATTGGTAGTAGGGTCAAAATTAGCCCAATCTTGCCTTAAGATGATATATCCATTGATTTTGAATTGGCAGTTTGGCCACAGGAATGTTTTCTGGACGCAAATGATGTCTGGCAAAGTATCTAATTTACTAAGATGCTGCTTTAATTGAGGCCCATGTGATACCAGGCTATGTGCATTCCACTGCAAAATGCTGAGAAGCACAAATGCCGTCTCCATCATGATTTAAGTGTAGAGAAAGTCTTAAACCTTTCTTCTGGAATATTAAGTTTAAGGTGGGATTTTGAAGCTTCCATAATTTTGCTGATTTGATTTTCTCTATCAGGAGAGCTGAAGCATACAGTGAGCACCTCTAGTAAGAAAGACACTAGGTTCTCTGAACTGATTCCTACATTTTGTGAGGTTGAAGCTACAGATGATGTACTAGCAGTTGGATTTAGCTGAGCTTGGCTTTGATTAGTACATGTACATTTACAATTGCAGGTTGATTTTTGTGTAGGTGGGTTTGATGGCTCTTGACTCTGTTGAGCTGTTGAGCTTTTACTGAGATTTCCGGTTCGTTGGGACCACCACTGGACTCATTACCTTATCGTGGTGTGGTGGTTTGTGTGCTTCGACGACCCCGAGAGCTATGCCAGTTGGAGCTTACATGCTCCTGGTAGGGTCACCCAAGCTAGACCAAATTTGAGTCCTTCTAAAACCTGCTTTCTATCTCTTACTATGCCTTTCTTTCCGTCCTTTCCCTCATCCTTTCGATCCCTTTCTCCCTGATCTGTCTACTCTCTTTTGGATGGCAACATCCACGTGTTTAAAAACTGAAATATTGTTCAAAACACGTTAAACACCATCTCACTCACTCACTCACTCCGGTTTGTTGAGAGCTTTTCTCTACGACACTTTCATAGGATGGTACATTTTCTTTTACTATGCGTACAGCATCTTTGTAGGAGATCTTATTCTCTACGCGAACACGTTGCACCTCTACAGCCTGTTTGTATTTGGGACACCCCTTATACGCAGCACTGTGATTGCCTCAACAGTTAGAACACTTAAGTTGGTCTTTATCTGGGCAATCTTGGTAAGAGTGGCTACCACTACACCGGGGAGATATTTGTGAAGAGCTGTTGCATTGTGTTGCTGTATGCCCAAAACGTTGGCATTTGTAACACCTCAGGGCTGGAGGAATATACAACCTTACTTTGAACGATTGGTAAAGCATAGTTACTCTCTCTGGGAGAGTTTGAGAGCAAAATGTAAGCAACACAGATGTTGTTGTTTCTTTTTCTCTGCCTCTGAGCAAACGTTTGGCCTCAGTGACCTTGAACTTTTTAAGTTCAGAAACAATGTATTTGTCAGAGAGTTCCATGTCAACATTGTATATAACGCCTTTACACTCTCTAAGGCTTTTGGGGACATGGGTTTGAATGTTTTTGCCACAGAGTCGGGTTAAACCTAAAGCCCTTTGAAGCTGGGATCTTGATTTGCACCTAAGAACAATATCGCCCCTTTCCAGTTTCTTAAGGCTATCGATGTCACCAACATTTTTTTGTATATCTTTAGCAAGAGCTATGTCAGGAATAGATTTAAGGGTAGAACGGGGATCGACAGAGGAAAGAACGGCAATGAACTTTGTTTCAGATTCTGATATATCAGAATTATTATCATCGTCTAGCTTTCGTTTTTGACGTTTTGAAAGCATGGTTTGGAATTTGTTTGTATATTTTGATTCTGTTGAATACTCTATGACTTCATGTTTGGAATCAGACCATTCCCTATAATTGTCATCGTCAGTATCAGAATGCATACTTGCGACTTTTCACTGAAGAAATTGATTTGATTACACAACAAATACTCCGCGAAGCAGAGTATTGGTAACACCAATCAATCATATTATCCGCGAAGCAGATATTACGCAAACTAAACAAAGGCCAGTCAGCCCTTCAATCAGGAGAAGAATTACCACCCAAGCGACCCCAAGCGAGCCCAGCTAGTAGCTAACTATGTCAAGTGTTGGAAACACAGCAATTAATAATTTACATTATTACTTTATGACAAAAATAAATAATGTAATTATTATAAGCACAACGCAGATGTTGTAGAGATAATGCTCAATCGAAATTGAACAATATATTTGCAATACCAAACGATGTAAAGCAAATATAAGCTAATTTAGCACAGTGACTGAGAGCGAAAGAAACACGTCTTTACTCGTCAGAGAACCAAGCTAAACTCTCCAAATACGCTTTTTCAGTAAGACGAGTTATGTCCCTTTAGTAAAATTGGTCAATGATAGCAAGGCAGATATAGACAACATAGACTTGTGTGCATCGTTTGAAGCAATGTCTACCTCGACCCACACGATAAGACCGTGCTCTAATCACGACGTAGCGAGTATCTATGCATTGACAACATTGGAGAAATGGGGTATTGACCTAGGATATCTCCACTGTATGTTCGATCTCAACCCTACAGGCTGGTTTGTGGCAGAGTCAAAATCCGGGGAAATAATAGGTAAGTATATTTCTCTACTTGGGTTCATTTATATTTAAAAACAAGTATCTACGAAAGTATGATTACAATTCTTTAATACTGAATTTATGGAAAAATTATTCGTCAACACTTATTCAAAATATATGCCACAGGCGAAGAATAACTTATAGTTATCAACCCTTACCACAGCCTAACCTTTGATAAACGCGAATAGATAACCTTTTTTTTGAATTATATAAACTGATAACAGTTGTCCTTGGTAGACACAAGTGACGGTATACATCGGTCAATGACCTGAATTGCGTTCCACTATGTAAACTCATGTCCAAAAGAAACGATACCAAGTTTTCAAAGTCGTCCGAAACAAAATTCTATAACCTGACAGAGTCGAATTTAAGTGTGTCTAACAGGCATATATCTTGTAAAAAAGTATGCACATTTTCATTCTTCAGGAAAAGATACTTTTGATTTTGTGTCTTTTCAAATGTACATGGAGTGCATAAATCGAAATGTTGTTGATATAATACACTTTATTTGACATAAATTCGTTGACGCGCCACTGCACTAGAACGTTTAAAACAAGCGAAAGTGTCCAATTTCTCTCTGCTATCTCGCCTAGTTAAGGAGATTCCAGATCGATGATTTTTTCAAATGCATGTTTCTCGCAAATATGAAAAGATAATGTTTCTAAATTTTGCAAAGACGTAAGTTGACTACTGAAGAAATTATATTACTATGTTTTAGTCTTATTAATCTGCAGTGGATTGAGTTATTTTGGGATTTGTATGGTATCGTTTCTTTTGGACATGAGTTTACATTCAAAGTTTTAGATAACGTCATATTAGAACAACGATAATATTATGATTGATAAACATATTTTTTTTGGTATTACATGTATGTTTGGTATATATGAACAGGTGTTATTTTTGTGAATCATTTGCTTCATGTTGGTGGCAGACTGTTTTTTAACTTTATACGTTATGTTTGGGGGAAGGAATCATAATGACATTTGAACGATCAAGAAAGTTTAAACAATTTGAGAAAGAATTGTTAAAGACAACATACCCTCTAAATAATTACCATCGTTGGTAATAAAAGTTTTTCAACTTGCTAACTGTGAGAGCTTGAAGGTTCAGAGTTTAAGCCTCCTATTCAAGCAATCAATGTGGTCCCTTTAATCTCGAACCAGGTGCTGGCACTTGGTTCGTTATTCGTTATTCGTCATTCATGATTCGAATCTCCGACCCGGTGCTGGCACTTGGTTCGTTATTCGTTATTCGTCATTCATGATTCGAATCTCCGACCCGGTGGTGGCACTGACATGACTTGATATCTAAAGCAATGATTGAGAAACGCAGTAATGTTCTTGATTATATCAAGGAGATAATCTACCGTTGGAAAAAAATACTCACACAATTCTTTCAATACCCAAAAAGAGTCAATTGTTTTTTTTAAGTTAAAATTTAAATTATACTCTTGAATGAGTGAGTTTGAATTTACTCCTCTTGGGCCGTTTTCCAGTCATTAACGGCGATATAATCTCTGAATAGACAAGATTATATGTCTCTCTGAAACTATAGCTATAGAGAAGTAAGGTGCTTATAAATGTTTGTATATAAGGGTATGAAATTATGATTGTCAAACCATAACAAACGAATCGTTTAAATGGGGATCAGATGATACGGGAAAGGGGGTCGATAATATAAGTTACCATGTGTTCGCGAGTTTGATATGGAGATTTATCAAGTGTTCGAGTTAAATATCAAACGAGAACGAAGTTCGAGTTTGATATTTAACTCGGACACATGATAAATCTCCATATCAAACTCACGGACACATGGTGACGAATTTATCTCGACGAGCACCTTTTCTAAATGCTTTAAATCTGGCTTGAAAGATGAGATTGGCCAAAATGGCGTCTGATCAGATCAGTGTTACTCTTTTATTTAGGTATTTACAAATATAATTTATACACCATCGCGTTAATGACCAAAAGTATGGTCTAGTACCGGAGCGAAGCGCACGGTACTAGACGGAAATTTAGGATTTACGAAAAAAAAATCAAAATACCGAGCAATGCGGTCATTTCTAAAGTTTGATTGTTTGGTCACGTGACCTCGTGCATTCGCACCACATTCGATTTGAAGCGGCCGTAGAAGTCCCTGTCATGGCGGACTGTCGAGTAGGACCAAGCGAGATAAGAACTTCGTTCTCGTTTGATATTTAACTCGAACACATGATAAATCTCCATATCAAACTCGCGAACACATGGTAACTTATATTATCTCGACGAGCACCTTTTCTAAATGCTTTAAATCTGGCTTGAAAGATGAGATTGGCCAAAATGGCGTCTGATCAGATCAGTGTTACTCTTTTATTTAGGTATTTACAAATATAATTTATACACCATCGCGTTAATGACCAAAAGTATGGTCTAGTACCGGAGCGAAGCGCACGGTACTAGACGGAAATTTAGGATTTACGAAAAAAAAATCAAAATACCGAGCAATGCGGTCATTTCTAAAGTTTGATTGTTTGGTCACGTGACCTCGTGCATTCGCACCACATTCGATTTGAAGCGGCCGTAGAAGTCCCTGTCATGGCGGACTGTCGAGTAGGACCAAGCGAGATTAATTTGATAGTGTCGAAGTTATAGATGAGACAGACATCATAGCAGAATGTATAGGTTGGTTTGAGAGTACAATAAACAAATAGCAGTGACTTTTAACTTAACTATTATTCATAGGTCGGCTTTCTGTTTGCATTATTTGAATCTTGAGCTCGCTGATGGACAACCTTGCCGCGAGTGAGCGGGTCAACATGCCGTTGAGATGCCGTATGACTTGCTAATGTATTTTAGCGGTACCAATCCTATTTGAAGAACATTTCACTTATACCGGTAATGTTTTTTGTTTAAAGTTGACTTTAGCATGTGCAGGGCAATTCACCGAGCATACATGACGTTACAACAATCGAGCGTAGCGTGGCCTTGTTTACCGAACAAAGGGCAAGGGAGATAACTCTTGACACTCCGTCGTTGCTTGTTACTAGGGGGGCGCGTGGCCCAGTTTAACATAGCTAAATATACCTACGGCACGTGACCGGTTTTGACCAATGGTAAACCGACATTGCTGTGCAAGTCGAGATAAACATACTTACCCATACACAAGTATCTCTCCCCGTGAAATGGACAGTATTTATAAATATCAAATGTAACCTTCAAAAACAAATGATGTAAAAGTTACAGGATATATAAATTCAACAACCATGACAATCTATGCACCATGCAATCAACATAAAGAAAAAGGATGAAATGTAATTGATTTTTTACTTTACTTACAAAAATATTATGCAATCCGAATTTTGTGTAATTAATTGTAGAAAAACGATCCCGATCTGCAAAACTGAAATCCAGATGTATTCAAATTCAAATCTATTCATATTCAAATTTATTTAATCAAATATGAGAAAGAGATTTAAGGTAAAAGTTGTGTATCTTGTTAAGGGGAAGATTTTTTAATCAATCTGGTTTGAGTAAGAAATGATTTGTACTGTTTAATACTATATCACCGTGTCCTATCTAAATGATGTTACTGTTGGGTTAGTCATGTACAATGCAGTCCGATAAGAACAAGTTTGGATTTTGAAACGTTTCATAAACAAATGTTCACTCCCCAACACACGCACACACTCCGAGCTATTTCGAAAACTGTCAGACTCTCACACACTCCGATCTATTTCGAAAACTGTCAATTTCACAACCTGAACCACACAGAGTAATTATCTTTAGTTGGACATCAAAGACATAAAAAAACACAGGTGGAGAAATATATTTTCAATAAAAAGAAAATATTTTGACTCCTGTCATGATAAATCGGGGGGAAATCTGTAAACATTGGTTTAAACTTTTAGTGTTGATGGGAATTGAATGTTGAAAATAAATGTTAACCTTATTCTAGAATACATTACAACATAAGTGTTTCATTTACTCAATTAGGGGTTTACATTGTACATATTTACATAATATACATGTCCTTTGGAACTTGTTTTGCCACATCAGTTTGAAAATGTAACTATCGTGTCTTGAATCATCTTAAATACGATTTTAAACTCACCTTCAAGATTGTTTTTATCTTAAATGACGTTTCCTGAACTATTATGTAATATTTAACGAATTTAAAATCCATGAGGTATTAACAATCTGTATATGTATTAACATTTACTGATTTTGCCTTAATGTATAACTTAATGTATATACTTTTTTAACATCAACGTACAAACATCTTACAATGTTACAAAATGGGGGATGAACTGTTTTTCTCTAATGTTGTTTTGTAGTGGAATATAGATAATAGTGTCAAGTCCACTGCAAGTTAGTCTTTGTGGATCTTTAAAGAAAGCTCCCCTCTTACATTGGCTTTTCCTGATTATAATCGTGCCCTTTATGGTATGCATATTCCAATCATATTCCAATGATCGTTTTTGTCCTTGCCAATAATGACTACTAGAATTAAAAAGAATTTTACTGTTGAGTCGCACAAATGTTACCATATATTTTGGCAAATGAAGACAGATAACTTTGTTC
Source organism: Steromphala cineraria (assembly GCA_916613615.1). NCBI lineage: Eukaryota > Metazoa > Mollusca > Gastropoda > Trochida > Trochidae > Steromphala > Steromphala cineraria. The sequence continues at coordinate 12,908,271 of OU744731.1, read as the reverse complement.
CTGGAAGTGCTTAGACATCTCTGGTTGCATGTTGTGATGTGGCATGTGCATTTGACAAGATATCGCAGAAGAAAACCATTTTGTTTAAGAAACATAACTTCTCAGTTTCCCGTATCGGTGCAATGCAAATGTAAATGATGGTGGTGAACCTTCCAAAAATTTAGTAAGCAATATGTTGATTGCTTAAAAAGAAGGATTCGACTCTCGACTTCGAAACCTCCAAACAAGACACTGTTTGTAGAATTGGATAGTTACTCCACAGTTAATCTTTTGTCCCACTTGAGACACTTCTTGAGTTGTAGACTCGCCTATGCATTGTCATTATTAGTGTAACTGTAGCGAGAAGTATTGACAGTTGCTGAACATTTGTAAATATACATGTGTAATTTGTAAATCCTTATAAAAAAACGAAAAATGGCGTGATAAACTGTGACTTGATCGCGTTTGTTGGTACAAAACTGCTATTCAGCACCTACACCATTTGGTTCACACTTATTAGGCATCAGCGCTGCTCTCATATACATATTCCCATTGTGGTTTTTGGTGTCGTGCAGTTTCCATTGCGCCTCTGCACTCGTGCTAATGGCTACAACTTTTTCCCACAAAGCTTTCCAGAATTCATATACATAACTATTTACCTATATCTAGAGGGGACCATTTTCGCATGTTTACTTTCAAGGTCAAATGTCAAGATCATGAGTTATGTTTTCACTGTAAGAACTCCTTGTAAACATGATAACTTGAAAGGTTTTTGTGCTATGAAGCTCTAACTTGGAATATATCATCTTTAGAGAAAGATTTCCACTACAATCCATCAAAGGTAAAGGTCACAGCAAGGTCACAACTTAAGCAAGGTTTAAGGAAGTACTATATTTTAACTTTTAACACTTTTAAGGAGTACATGGTTGTTATACGCAATAAAAGGTGTTCATTAATTGTATGACCTTGAAAGGTCAAGGTCACTAGATGTGTCCCATGGCAATGTACAACTAATTTTGGTAGAGCTTAATCCCAATAAGCTTTCCAGAACTCATTAAATGTGTTACTGTTAACACCTCTGGGGAATTATTTGGACATGTTTACAGTCATGGTCAAAGGTCAAAGGTAACGAGTTATAAATCGCTAAAACATCCTTGGAAACAAAATTACTTGAAAAGTGTTGGTGCTATGAAGGTAAAATGTTTTGAAAAGGTTTCCGATATAATCTATCAAAGGTAAATGTCACAACAAGGTTGCGACTTAGGCTTGTATTTATGAAAACATGCTTCATTCTAACTTTTAACACTTTTAATCATTACTTGATTGTTATACCACGAATTTTGTGACCTTTAATGTCACAGGTTAAAACCATGAGATACAAGCTATTCAATGTACACCAAATTCCCCTCTGGGAATTCTTTTGACGTCTTAAAACGTGTTCACATTTAAGAGCAAAGTTGAACATATCTTTTTGGGTTATATATAGACTGTGTTTCTTAGCAAATGCTAATTTTACTGAGGTTTTTGTAGAAGGCGGTACAGGGGAGGGCAAAACCCTCACTTCGGGACTACTCTGCTTTTGCGGTGTCCCTCAAACCCTTATCTAGTTATATTTATAATTTGTGGGATGTGAGATAATTTAAATAGATATAATTATAACTGTTATTTATACACGTTTGGAATCCTAAAGACCTTAAACCTAAATAACGAAACTTAGCTCCTTATTACGTTTTCAAACTACCCACAGTACCCGCGTCAGGTAAACAAAAATGGCAGAGTTGGCTGCTAAATGTCAATCAATATATATTCAAATTTCATAACGGTATGATCGAGTGTGTAAAAGAGGTAAGAAAATCGTCAACATTATTCAAATGATTACTTTTTTGCTGAGATAAGGATCTTTTGACATGATATATAACAAAAGAAACCTTCATTGAGCTAATAACTGATAACAAATTGGGTTTTCTAAGCAAGTTATTGCATATATGCATTTATGTAAGTTAATGTACACTATATACATTTTACTCTGAAATCGTAGATGATAATATATTTCCACGATTGTTTGAGTTGGACAATGCATATTACATAGTATAAATAGTGAGGAGCATAAGTTATTGTCTGGTTCCAGCGTGGTAGGCCTACACCTCCTTTTGGTTCACACTTATAAGGCATCGGCGCTGCTCTCTTATACATATTCCCATTGCTGTGATTTATGGAAGTGATATTATCTATATCCACTATATATTTATATTTAATTTGTTTGGTCTGGGATCTTGTGCTGCTCATCTATTCTGCTATAGTTGGTCGTTTTTACGTACAAATTTTTCACGTTTATAGGTTTTTAATATATATAGAGGATATCATTTGAGTGTCCATGATATACTATGTTTTCGACACGAGTGTTGTAAACATAGTATGTCATTGGCACGAATATAATAATCTGTTTATTACCGTAGTCACAAAATTTAAGAAAATATTCAAACCTACTTGTTAGCATAGGTGATAGCATAGATTGTGACGTCATAGAGGCACTGTTTTTAACGTGACGTCACAATAAAAAAGTGATATCATTTTGCCCCAGGGCAACATATGAAAAGTATGAACCTCGGTATGACTGCCCTCCTAGGTAATAAATGATATTTATTATAATGATCATCAGTCATTCATCTTTTATAATTCTATTATATTTTGTTTCATGAGTATAGGTTATTTGTTTACTAATCCAAAATCGATCTATCATATTTTGGTCCATGTAAAATAATAATTTATATCATTTCAATCATCCTATAATATGTTTTCGTTGTTAAGATGATTTCACTATCCCCATGTAAAGGTGTGCGAGCTCTGTTGCACATCGACTGTAACCTGGCCTCGGGTGGAATCTGGGTGGTGAAGAAGGAGTATCGAGGAAAGGGCTTGGGCCGGGAGTTGTACAACACTGCAGAAGCAGAGACTGGAACACGGAGCATTATCCTGGAGACAGAGGACATCAACCACTACACCGGCAAGGGCTTTGTTTACGACTACACCATCCACCGCAAACGCTTCAACATTGGCAACATAGTTGATACACTGCAACCAATGAATTACAAACGTTGTGGGATATCCTTTTATAATGACAATATGTTTCCTGAAATTTTGAATTATGATTTTGGTGTTAGCAAGCACAAACGAGCAGAATTCATAAAGAAATTTGTAGTTGGTGGTTGCGATTCCATTGGAGTTTCAATTGAGACTGGAGGTTCTGGGGTGGGTTATGTAACCGGGTACGGTTGTCTTCGCATGGCTGATGGATTTCTGAGGATAGCGCCTCTGTATGCCGATTCTGAGGACATTGCACTATCGGTGATGTCATTTCTGTTACAAAACGTTGATAGAAGTAAGACTGTTGATATCATCATAGTTGAAGGGGATAGAGTAATGGAAGGCCTCACTTCAAAGATAGACAATTCGAACTTATTTACACTTTATAAGACTTGCAAAGGCTCCCGCGTCGAGGTTGATCTTGCTAAGGTTGTCTCCCTTGCAAATAACGTTTTTTGTATAGTTTGATTCGGTGAAGTTGTCAGGTTTTGCTTGACAGTGTATTTTCAACTACACCCCTTGGGTGGTTTTATACCCCTTCTTTTTTCAACGGGTTTTTTACTTGTAACTACCTTCCTATACAAAGGAAAGTTAAGGAATAGAAAGTTATTGCATTTATTTTAGTTGAATGTTATTGCTGTGAGCTATATCTGCGTAAATAGGTTATCTCATGAGCACCTTAGTAGCTTAAAATATTGCAAAGCAAACAATTGGACTTGTAAAGTTTGGAATTTTAATGAAACAAGAAAGTTAAGATTTTTCAACAACGAGAGTGGGATTTGAACATATGACCTCTACGTTTTCGAGCAGCGCCTTTATCAGTTAAGCTACCGAGGATCCATGCCACTTGGTGTACATTTTGTTGTCTCATGTCTGTATTTATATTTTCCATATAAATATATATCAATACGGGGAGTGTTGCAAGTAGCTTAACATTTTTATTTTCTTCAAGACACTTTAAACCCGCAAAGTACATTACTGAAACGTTCATAGATTATTGGAATATATACAAATTTATTTGAAACATTAAATAAATAGTTTCGATGTTAGAAATCAAGTTTTTTGTTATAAAATCCACATTAGGGGATATTGTCACTAAAACGTTTATAGATTAATTTTGCATTAACAACTCTAGTTGAAACCGTTGCAGGAGTGCTCGGCGGGAGTGTAAGTTAAATAATAAACCGATGACCTCGGGTTATGGAGATAACCTCTGCTCAGGATACAAAAGGATCAAAAAAAAATTATGATAAGTTTATTTCCAATAATGTTAAACTTGATCTTTGTAAAAAGTGGGAAGTGATATTTAATGACTATGACTTGGACTGGAATAACATTTTCAATTCATACAGACATGGCTTTAAAGATTTAAAACTTCTTGATTTTCAATATTGATCTTTGCAAAGAGTTATATTTATACCAAAAAAAGAATGTTGAAAATGCATCTTGTTGACAATGATCAGTGTCCTTTATGTAAGGAAGCTCCTGAGAGTATTTGTCATGTATATTTGTATTGCAGTGTAACCAAAACATTTTGGAATGAACTTAAAATCTGGATAAAAATGCAATTACAATCCAAAATAATTATTTCGAAATACTTGATTTGGTTTCTTGAAATAAATAATAATGTTTTGATAAATCAAATCCTTCTCTCTGCCAAAAAAATATATAAATTTATGTAACATAAAAAAATTAATTCCAAAACTGTAACTATCAAAATATTCTACAAGAAATATATTTGGTTGAAAAATACATTTCCAAACGAAACAATGAAATGACTGCATTCAACAGCAAATGGAAATCACTAATCCCAATATTCAAGAAATGATATATGGCTTTAAAAGGAGAGCCTTTTAAGTCCATATCATTTATTGTAAAATTTTAAAAATTTCATGTACATGTATAATATTCCTCTTATATGCTGTGTAACCCTTGGGAACCAATAAATAAAAAATCTGCTGAGGCTGGACCCTACCCCCATATGGACTTAGTTCAAACTGTTTCAAAGGCACAACTCCACAATTAGGTCTGACCACATACCAAGTTTCGGTAAAAAATATTGAACAGTTTTTGAGATATGACCAGGAAACAGACCATACCCCATAAAAGCACTTAGTTTAAACTGTTTACTTGGGAACAAGAATAAAATCAGAATAGCCAAAATAGCAAAAGGCGCCACTCCACCACTAGATCTAACTATATATTGAACAGTTTTTTAGATTTGTCCCAAAAACTAAAGAATTACGGAATAACGAATTACATGTAACCACTGTCAGAACTGAAAACATTATTTGGCAAAAAAACAGAAAATTCTTTTCTGATGTTGAAATATTTTATTTCACTAATAATTTGCTTAGGGGTTAAATTGGAAATATTTGAAATATACGAAATAATTTGATTTTTATGAAAATAAGTGTTTATACATCTAAAATCATGAACATTGTCAATGTTAATTAGGATTTATAGTTCTGAATACTTTAATATTTGAACTGAAATGGTTGAATTCAATATGATGTCCTGTGAAAGCAAACATTAACATCATCACATATGACGAGCTAATTTAGTTGGAAAAAAATCAAAATCTGTATTGTGACGACTCAGAGTTAATTGAACAATTCTTCTTGGAATTAAAATTGATAATTTAAACAAAGAGAATCTTTTTCACTTACAGACATTCCTCCAATTCGTATCGGAATCCAGTAACATCAATAATGATTTGTATTCAGAGCATCCGAGCTCAACCCTTCAGTGTTGCGAGTGCTGTGTAGTGATGAGTGTCGATTACGTTGGACAATGGTTCAGCATATGACAGAGAAAGGATATCAAAGAGTAATACTCAGTAGAACAATACTATCTTTAGCTTGAACTTACGGAGAAATTTACTGCGTCCAGGGTAACATTATCAAACGTTTGACAACGTCCGTGGGGCGACGTGTAAAGGCATGCATATATACCGCAGTAGGTCTCATATATATACTCAGGAAAATAGGTTAAGTGCCACAAGAATTTAAACTAAAGTTTAAATTCAACAAGTCACAGTATAAAACATGTTTACATGATCATAGAGATTTATATATCCTGATCATAGAGAAATATATATATTGGTATCCAGTGGTTTTAAGGGTGTGTCGACTTGACAAAATTAACAACAATAAGTGGATTGGTTTACATTTTACTGACTCTACTAGACTACAATGCAACAGTGAGTTTTTCAGCAATGGTGCAATGAAAACAACTAATGCCATCGCTGTTATGTTTGTCGATAAAAAAGAATGAAACTGTCAAATAGGTAACACTGCGGCCTTAAGAATAGTGTAAAGCAGTGTAAAGTAAATAGCGAGTGTATGACCCTTGTGCATTGATGATTTGATAGACCCTCCTCGACATGGCATGTTTCATTCTGTATGACTTGTTGAGCAATCTGCCACTCCTGTGCAGTGCTGCATTCAACTATGTTGCAGTTTGAACAAGCGGGTCTCTTCTCCATATAAGGCGAACAATAATATCCCATAGATGTTCTATTGGTTTCAAGTCGGGACAGCAAGCATGCCATGGTATGAAAATGTGAAATAACAACTGGGAGAAGGATTATTTAATATAAAATCAGTTGAAAATTATGGAAAATTTTTTAAATTCATTTTAAAAATAACGATGCCTCACTTTGTAGAACATATTCATTTGCATTTGACGAGTCCATCATTATGTATAGGGGTGGGCGTTTAAATGTTCACAAAATCAAATGAATGGAACAATCAAACGCATGTGAATTTTATTTATTTAACATTTAATAAACAATTAAATATTTGCAAAACATATCTCATCAATGACATGTGATTTGGTTTCGAATCGACAGACGCCGAGTCAGCCATGATGGACAATAGATGCCCCCTCAAGTTTCATCAATGCACTTGACAATTATGACGTCATTTGATAAGTTACGTTCTAATAACTAAAATTATGTCATTAATCTCGCGCATGGTTGTAAGCACATCGTCGGTCCCATTGTCTGACATTGTTTTAATACCGTGGCTATCTTATATTATCCCATAGACGTTCTATTGGTTTCAAACGGGACAGCAAGCAATGCCACGGTAGCATTGTTGTGACTTCCCGCTGTAAGGTCTGTGTTACCACTCTCACACTGTGGGATCTAGCATTGTCATCCATATAACCTGGTCTTGTACGATGAGGGTAGTTTTCAAAATGTGAAATAACAACTGGGAGAAGGATTGTATCTCTATATTTCTGAGCATTGAGCGTACCTGGATGTCACAAGGTCGAGTTAACAACCATTGGAGACACAAATCTATATCATTATGTAGGTTGGTTGAACATGTCTTGGTGCGAAACGGGTGATAGCTTGGCACCAAACATGAATTCGACCATCCACAATATGCAATAGCATCCTACACTCATCAGACCAATGGATCTGGTGCCATGATGCCAAATTCCAAACCACCCTCTCTCCTTAGACGTTCATTAATGTGCCTTTGTTTTAATTTCACATGTTTAAACAGTCCACTTGCCCTATAACCCGCCGCTCAAAGGCGATTCCTAATGGTTTATATGGAAACCCCCCTGTGGGCGATCCATTTATCCCTCAATACTTGGGCGCAAGAGAAATGGAGAAGTCTTACGTTCCGAGTCAGCGCTCTGTCTTCACGTACAGAGGTTACTGTTGAGATTCCAGATTCGAGATAACAGACGATAATTTTGCCACGTTTTGCAAATACACGAGCTCATACTTTAAACTTATTTGTTAATTTATTGTTCTGAGAATATTTTTAAGCGGCAAAGAATTGCACCATTTACCAATTTTTAAAATCAGCAAATAAAAACACTTCTAGGATTGAAGAGTGAATGTTGTCACCAGAGCCTTTGCTGTGATTCAACCTTCACAACAATGACTATTTTTGGTCAGGCATTTTGATCAATAAAGAAAAGGTTTGTGCTTTTATAAGGAGCAGTTTTCAAAAACGGGAAGATTTTAGAAAAATTGGTAAGGAATGCACCAAGTTCAAAGATTGAATAACAAATACAATGCATTTATTATGAAGAACATCCCGTGTGTCGATCAGGTTTATGTGACCGAGGTGCTCTTGTGTTTTTTTTATTTAAGATGCAGATTATTTCTGAAATCTTTATTTTTTTACCGATTTCGATCAAATTGGAAAATATATAGAAGAAACATTTTAAAACGTTATATTCTGGAATGGCTGTGATAAAAATTGCGTATTTATGTATGGCACAAAACAACTCAATACATCAAGTCAGAGTAAATAATTTACTACAACCCTTTTGAAAATAAACAACGCTCACAGTCTTTCAATCAGGATTTTATAACGCACACATGTTGATCATGCAAATTATTATTCATAAATGAAATATCCTATAACTACAACTGACATGATAATGTCATTTATTTCTTCATACAATTTTACCCTTTTACATGAATGCCAACTTTTAAGGAACACATTAACATTTTGAAAGATGCTAATATCAAAGTGACAACATACCTTCGGTAAACGTTTCCAAATTTCTCTTCTATTGCTGTGTATCGTTGATATTCATATATATACGGATATGCAGGCAAATTCGTGTTTATTCTCCTAACCTAAAAGATACATATAGAATAAGGACTAAAGTGAATATGAAATATAGTCGCAAAGCGACGACAAACGGATTCAGCGATGTATGGTGATGATATGTATGACAAATATATGCAATGCATGTATGTATGAAGTCAATAGTTCGTTCAGACGAATTTTAAAAGTCACGATTTCAGTATTACCAAGGCCAAAAAGACTCTGTCAATTGCAAACGTAAATGTCATATTGAACTAGGACTGCCGCGGCAGTACTTAGCTCTTCAAGACATCCTGTTTGACCTTCACAGAGTGTTTGACCTTCACATGACGTATTTTTCTGAGATTTAAAAAGTAACTAATACATTATCAAAATGACCAGATTTCACTTGATACTCAACGTTTAGGCCTGTGTTTGTGTATGTACTTTGATAGACATTAATTTCAAATTCGAATCCAAAATCAATTTGCATAAAAATATATATTTCATGCCATTTAACTGTAATGTGACCAAAATATGTTCTACCTAAGCAAAAAAATAACAAGTTAGATCTGCAAAAGTTTGTTGGCTCAAGCGGGACTTGAACCCTAAAAGTTAGCATCTTGGTTTCAAAGGCCAAGGCTTAGCACTAAGACTTTGGATTCACGAAGGCAAAACAAACAATCTCGCATCCGAGAATGAATTCATTGTATGGAGGGGTGCTTTTCAGCGTTTTGAGCTGTTTGATGTGTTGTTTGAGGTCAGAGCGTGCTTTTGACCATTTCAAGCTCCTTGGTGTGTTGTTTTAGGTCGAAAATACGATGTCTAGCGAGGCTAGCGCTGTTCTGAGTTCAGAGAACGTTGTAGCGACGTCTTCCGGTGTCCCGTGGCCGTATGCACGGATTTAGTGACCAAAATCGAATGTACATGACTGGACAGCGTGTTTGCATGAAATGTCTACAAGCACAAAGTGTAGAACATGGGGCCGGGAGGAAATGCATATTTCAAAGTTCAAGAGGACGACAGGCATTTTGGAAAAAAGAGTTAATCGAGGACGTCACACCCTTGCCAGTGGAATCTGCCGAGCATTTAGGCAGGAATCAGGACGGCCTCCCTTTATCTAATGACCAAGAGCCCAAGAGCTGATAGTGGCCGTCATTATGCCCTTTTCAATTAAGGGAAGGTACATTTGCTTGTACCTACGCACTGACCCGTGCCTTTGGTCTTGAAAATAAATCTTGACCATAAAGGCTTTCAAAGTGTGTAGTCCACTTGCACGATTTGTTCTCAGTCCCAAACAAAGAGTTTAATTGACAATTAGAAGAGCTTTTCTTCACATAGCTTTTTCTTCTAAAAAAAGTATTGTTGAATGTACACAATTTCATTGTTATTTAAATGTATCAAATCTATCAGTGTAAAGTTTTTCTATTTTCCCCCCAAAATTAACCGACGGCACTCACCGTGCAGCATTCCTATCTGCCGAACCATTAGAGACATTTCAAAATTGATTTTACCATTGTTAAGAGGAGAGATTTGTCTTTATTTGCATACATTATTTCTTTATGAGCATGAAAAAGTAAAGAAATGGTGAGCGATGCGACATCTGCCGCAAATATCAAGCTTTATCTCAAGGAATAGATAATTAAGCTTATCAGACATTTACTGTGAACAATTTTATAATGAAGTACTACACAAAAGGTTTTTGTCTTCAACAAGCGTAGCCATCGATGTATAGTATGTTTTCCTAGTGTTTTATTGCCAATGAAGTACAATTTTTCAATCATTCTTATATGAGAATCATTCAAAACGCAAATAGGATAGACCACATATAAATGCTCCGAATTTCAATCTTAATGTTTAATCTAATTTTGATGAGATTTATCGCAGATGGTATGATCTTTTGGCTTTCTAATGATATATAGAACAATGATTTGTCTCCTGTCACTGATGAGTAACGATTTTTTAAACATACCTATATCCTTTGCATTCAAAACGAAAGCAGAATTGACAATATTCAAAGGGCCGTAACTCAATGTAAAACAAATAAAGAAATTTACTGTCAAATTTAAAAAAAATCTATAGACTTTTGGCTTTCATATGATGTATAGAACTAGCCGTTAGCGTACGTCGTTGATGCGTTACGATACGTTAAACATACCCACAAAAACACCACATGTCCAAAATGGAAAGTTTGACCTCAGACCCTGACCGGAAATGACTGTTCGCGAGCGATTTTATTCTTTTATCTTAAAGGGCTTGCCAATGTCTAACTCTCATGCAAAAATCATAAAATTCTATGGTCTGGTTTTTGAGTTATCTGCCCTTGAAGTTTGCGATTTTTAGATTTTGGTCAACTTTGAAAAATCACAGCAAGAAAAGTATTAATGTTAGGACTTTGTAGAAGTCAAACTAAGGTCTACAATGCTTCAGCTACATTGAGTATAAATTTCAGATCTCTAGTGCAAGTATCTTCAGAGAAGAAGATTTTCAAAGGTGGGTGGGGTCGGCAATGATCAAAAATGCACTAAATCCAAGATGGCGGCCAAACCACGTGACCTACGAATTTTCCATGATTTGATTTTTTGCAGCATTTTTGATTACGCACATTTTTAAAAAAAAATTAGGTCTCTGAGTGCATTTTGAAAAAAAAATCAATGTTAAATTTTCGATTTTGGAATCGAACTGGACCTTTAATGTATGGGCCGAATTGTCCCAAAAGCTTATTGTCGCCTTTCCTCATTACGGTCTACCAGCCTGTGAAATTTGGTTTCGATAGTATCAGCCGTTTGGTCTGAATCCTGTTCACAAAATTCGTGGAATAATAAAAAAAAAAAAAAAAAGAAACACGCCAATAACAATAAGGATTCAGCCTTATGGCTGAATCCTTAATAATAATAAACACGCCAATAACAATAAGGATTCAGCCTAACAATAAGGATTCAGCCTTATGGCTGAATCCTTAATAATAATAAACACGCCAATAACAATAAGGATTCAGCCTTATGGCTGAATCCTTAATTAATGCAAATTGAAGATATCAATCTATTGTGATAACCTTTAGGGTCTGCATTTCTATATACTATCTGATTACATACAATGACAAATAAATCTTTAGTACAGTAATATAAAAGTAACAAATCTAAATAATTGCAGTGTTAATCAAATTGATTGATACAAATAGTTGTTTCCAAATTGAAGTATTTTTTCATTTTATCAATGTTGACGATTAACAACTGAGATCATATACTGGATAGATAAGATATATCACCAGAAAAAAATTAACTTTAGTATCAAGACTTGACAATTTAACTGATCATGCGGTCTTGAATACCAAGAATACATGCATGTCATGAAAACACTCATCGTGTAAACCAGGTGACTTTATTTATTTATTATTTATTTTCTTTACTATGTATATTATCTGATAAATAGATGTTATTTTATTGAAATATCGAAGCTTTGATAATCATGTTACATAAAGTTTGAAGACCTGAAGTTGACAAGAGTGTTTGATAAAAGTGTTTCAAGTGTATTCCAAGTGATTAACACGATTAGTGGAATAACTCTTCAAACTTCATTAGGCCTCTTTAGCGTTATCATACATTCAAAATACTCTAAAATGCTACGATTTTGGTATGATTAGCAAACCAATATGTTGTTAAGTCTTGAATTTTCAAGGACAAACATTGGTGCATTTTAAATCATTTGCATAAAACAAATGTACATGTACAATGTTCAAAATAAAATTTATCACAGCCATTCCAGGACTTAGAGGTTTAAAAATGTTTCTTCTATATATATTCCAAATTTATCGAAATCGGTGAAGCACTAAAGATTTTGGAAATAATCTGGACCTTTTATACAGCATTCATTCACAAGAGCACTTCGATTGCGTATACCAGCTGATCGGCACTCCGACTGTTTTTCACAAAAAAATGCATATGTATTCGTAAGTCATTCTTGAAATCGCTGCATCCCTTTACCAATTTTTCTAAAATCTTCTCACTTTTGAAAACTGGTCCTTATATTAGCACCAGCCTTTTTTCGATCCCAAAAAGTCACCGTTTTGACGATTAAATCATATCAAAGGTTCTGGTTACAACAACCACTCTTTTATTCTAGAATTGTTTTCATTTCCTGATATTTAAAAGTGGTTAATGGAGAAATTCGTTTAAATTTAAAAACTTTACTCAGAACAATAAGTAAAGCGCCACTGATTTCAATTGAGTATACCTTTTCAACAAGTTGTTTAAAATGACATCGAATATGTTTATGGCATAAACAACTCCCCATACATTGATGCAGACAATCACTCATGCTTGTAACACCCGACTGATGCGGTGACTTTTAATCATGACCTCGTGTATTTTGAGAAATCTACTTTTTATGTGGCAACAGTATCGTCTGTTATCTCGAACAAATGATTCCATATGAGTTTGAGATATATATAATAAGGCAAGGCGACGAGATGATGAATAATTGATTTGCGTTATAGTGGAATGTCATACAGGGCACATGTTTGACAGTCCGGTATCGCCAAAGTGTTATCATACGTTTGCTACAAAAACACATCCAAACCAATGAGAGAGAGATCGTGTGAGATATGCGCTGATTTGGAATGTTAGACACCTTCCCTTTATTAATGAACGTCCAATGTACAACGAAGGTGGGTTTGAATTTGGCATCATGGCGCCAGATCCATTGGTTTGATGAGTTAAGGATGCTATTGCATATTACAGATGGTCAAATTAGTTTTTGGCAACAAGCTATCACCCGTTTCGCACCAAGACATGTCCAACCAGATTGGATGTGACTCTGTGATGTTATTGGGTTGTGTCTCCTACGATTGTAAACTCGACCTTGTGACAGTTCCAGGTACACTCAATGCTCTGAAATATCGAGATAACATCCTTCTACCTGTTGTATTTGTATCTTCACATTTTGACAACCACACTCTTCATACAAGACGAGTTTACATGGATGACAATTCTAGACCCTATTGAACCAGAGTGGTAACACAGATTCTACAGCGGAAAGCAAAAACTTGAGTGAAATTTTCCAAAAAATGGTTCACATTTTGAATAATATAAGAATTTCATACAAACAGCACAAACAAACTTTCGTTGCACTTGTGAGGAGTTTTCGATTCGAGATGGAAAGAAATATTGAATAAATTAATTTAACTTACATTTGGTGACATTTTGAAACTGTTTTCGGGCAATGGAGAAGGCTGATTCTTGTTATAAGATACGCTCAATATGCAATGCTTGTAGATTAAAAAGATACATCTTACAAATCTATAAACTGGTATTGTATCTATACTTTCATGATAAGTTTTGATTTCCCTCAACTTAAATGAGGTATGAGGTATGTTGTTGGGAAAATATTCACCAAAGTTATAAATGATCGTCTTCAAAAGTGGTCTGATGAAAATAATATATACGAGAACCAGTTTGGTTTCAGAAAAGGCCGTTCAACTGTTGACAGTGTTTTGACTTTGTACGGAATGATACAGAAATATTTGTCAAAATCATCAGGTGGAAGATTTTATTGTCTCTTCATTGACTTTAGTTAGGCGTTCGACTGTGTTGATGACAACTTACTCTGGCATCGACTTATGAAATACGGCATTCATGGAAATATACTTAGGATTTTGCGAGACATGTATTCGAAACTTGGTTCTTGTGTGAGAACGGATAATGGATTGACAGAATATTTTAACTGCTGTATTGGAACACGACAAGGATGTATATGGTCAGCCCCAATCTATTTTGTTTTTCCATAAATGAACTTGTCACCGAAATCAATCAAGCAAACTGCCGTGGAATATTTATTTCGGAGAACTTTAGCACAACAAGCGGAGAAAGTTTGCCTCTACATATATAAAATTTATCATTTATCAGGAGGTCTCCCGATAAAAACTGCAATTAAGATGTTTGAAACCATGGTTTTACCTATATTAACATACGGAGCTGAAGTTTGGGGTTTTAAATATTATGAAACAATCGAGAAGGTACAGACTAAATATTATAAAAGGATATTGAATCTGCCAATAAATTCAAGTAACGACGCTGTCCTCGGGGAAACTGGAAGAACGCGGCTAAATAAACACTATGTTATAAAATGTTTCAAATTTTGGACAAGATTAATTTCTATGAACAGTGAACGCCTCCCTAAGCAAGCTTATTTAATGCTGTATGGATAAGATGAAGCTGGCTGTGTAACTTGGGCTACTTGTATAAAGAACATTCTTTTCAAATATGGATTTGGCTACGCCTTGATAACTCAAGATCCTGGGATTCCTAACATTTCCATATCTTCATTTAAACAACGAATACTGGACTGTGGTCAACAACGCTGGATAGAAAACGTATCTCAAAATTCAAAACTTAAAACCTATTCAACCTTCAAATCAGCATTGAACATTAAATTTTATTTCCAACATATTGATATCAAAGTCTACAGAGATTCCACTGCAGTTGCCATAAACTCATCATTGAAACTGGACGTCATAACATGATAGAAAAAGCCAAAAGATTATGCCCACAATGCCAATTATTAAGTTGTGATTATATTGAAGATGAATTACACTTTCTGCTAATATGCAACTGTTACTCAGCTTTAAGGCTTAGATTTATAGATAAATACTTCTATATAGATCCATCATATGAAAAATTTATATCTCTTATGTCTTCTAACTGTAAGAATGTTTTAATGCAACTCTCGAAAAATATTGTTCATGCTTTTAAACAACGAGAGTCAATCATTAATCAATAGTATTCTGTGTTATATAAATATTCATTACGTTTGTAACATGTGTATGTTCTTGCAATAAATTCTTCTTCACAAATGAGGTATGATATAAAATACAAATCAAGATTGATGTTACTGGATTCGGATACGAATTGGAGGAAATGTCTGAAAATGAAATAGATTTTGTTTGATCAAATGATAAATTTTAATTCCGAGATGAGATGCCAAATGTAGTCCCCATAGAGATTTTGATGTGTTATCTAAATTAACGATTCATTGTTTTCGTACGTGATGATGTTCACCGTTGCTTTCATAGGACATCACATTGAATTCAACCATATCTGTGATATTTTGCTGATGAATTACACCATTGTGCTGTTTAATGTTTCTGCTTTTGCAATCATTCTCATTTAATTAAATTTCCTGCCGCTGAAGGCCGAAATATTGCCCAAGCGGCTTTAAGAATTAACTCACTCATTCCCTCCTTATTTCAACCATTACAGTTCAATTATCAAAAGTATTCACAACTTAATATCCTAATTCACACAGACAATGTTCATGATGATAGATTTCATTAGCACTTCTTTTCATAACTACCAAATTATTTTGTATTCTTCGAATTTTTCGAATCTAACCCTAGGTTATTAGTGCAATAAAATATTTTAACATCAGACTGGAACTAGAAAGTGTTTTTACCCGTAAAACAGATGTCTCCCCCTTCCTCAAATGCTCCAAACTTCTAAGCAATACTATCAGAAAGCACCATTAATGTTCTCTGTATAATTCAACTTGAATAAATAATAAATCAACTCCACAATTGTAGCAAACAAAATATTCAAAATTGCATGGAAATAAACAAAATAATTTGTTTTAAATCTCTGATATGGTGAGACAATATACCAAGTTTGGTGATGATCGGTCACATAGTTTTAGAGATCTGCTCCGGAAACGAACACTACCCTTGAAAAAGACTGAGTTCAAATTGTTGCCATCGAAATAAAAAAAATGAATTTTAAGAAATCTATAACCTCCAAAAGGCACATCTACATGATATGGAGAGACAGTATACCAAGTTTGGTGATGATCGGTCACATAGTTTTAGAGATATCCTCCGGAAACGAAATGCCAACGCCAACGCCAACGCCGACGCCAACGCCAACGCCGACGCCGACGGGAACTCAGCTAAAACCAATATGTCTCCCGACCCTTCGGGGGGGAGACATAATTTCTTGTATGTCTTAATAATTACCTGTTGATTTAGATATTTTGATATTGTTATTCTTGCTGCTCACATTCTTCTCAACACTAGCAACATGCAGATGCGACAACCCAACGCTGTTTAAGTGACAGATGTTGCTGTAGCGGTCCTCCTATTCTCTATGGTGATATGTTATTTCTATTGTCCATCCTTTTAAAACTGCAACGAGAGTCGAGTCAAACGCTTCTGCAATATTGGCTTATCGGGCACTTGTTTTGCCACATCTATGGCTCTCTCCCACTGCTCCTTGGTGTATCATGACAGTAGTGTCATGTGTTTGTGTTAAGTCACGAAGAGACGTAGAAAAGGTTTCTTTTGAAAAAAAGTTCTACACAAGATCTGCATAGAAGAGAAATCTGATGTTAAACGGCGTTTCTGCTTTGTTCTAATTACTATTCATACTTTGGCACTATCGCAATAATAAATGCTTTACGTTTGAACTATAGTATGGTCATAACATGGATAATGCTACCATATTTTCTAGGTATGTAAAAATATTAAGCCAACGTCAAGTGTTCATTTTATTGAAAGTAACGGAATACAGGGCGTTTATATGGCAAACTAAAAGCCAATTGAATTGTGTTAAAATGAAGGTATTACAGAACATTCACGGAGATCTGATCTTAATCTTAAAATATACAATTTGAATATATGAAGGCACACTTATGATTTGACAATTTGATTGATTTCCAAAGTCTGTCTTCATTTCGTTCTTATTTCTATGCGACTACTGAACATAAGTTGGTTTCGATACTTTATAACCGAGTGCAAATAGTATGATAAATAGTGGTCACTTTACATCAGCTACGTCAAGTATCATGCATCCACGAGTTTTAAAGTAGAGTATATGATAAAATTCTAATTTGACCTGAATTTTGTTAAAATAACAATTATTACATAAATAGGATTATCACAGTTTGATTGGTGTCGGTAGGAAATTCCTAAGGTAATGACGTATCATATCACATGTCAAACCAAACACAATACACTTTTTAAGGAGATGAAGTACACTGTTGTAATTAAAAAATACTAAAACAAACCAACATTGTGTTCACTGCGCCTCCTACTTCGTTCTAACTAATACAATTAGAATCAAGACAATAATGTGATAGGATTTAGGTTTCTTACGCCATTATCATTTTATTCCAATAATCTTTTTCTTAAAGATGCATAGCAAAATTGCTCTTTATCTATTTTATATCTCCATATTAATTTGATCATTTATAAACCGAAAGAGAAAATGTGATCAAAACATGAAAGGTTTTTCAAATTCATAACGTTTTACCCATTAACATATAAGAGATAGTTTAAAATTTCTTACAAATGACATACTCCATCTAATATGCATCCATATGGAAAAAAATGATAAGACAAAAATGATTGTGTTCATTTTCCGAGCCGGAAACAGTAACAAAGTAACAAAGTCACCCTTTTGTCAAAATATGGAAATTTTCAAACAAAAATATGTTACACATTGCACGCCCTCTTTTCATTATGTGCCATTTAGTATCTCATATGATCAACTTATGATACAAAGTTTAGATGTTGTGAACCAGAAAGGGACAAAAAACCCATTTTAGCCGGACAGGATTTGCAACAGTTTGTTTTACTAATGTATCACTTTTAATGAATATATTTTGAATTTCAATGAACATAATTGTTGTTCGTGACACCTTATTACATGTTTTCACATTTCAACTATTTATTTAAATTTAAATTGTTGATTAGTTACAAAGTTATTCCCCGGACACAATGTGAAACGAACGACGGACAGTGCAGGCATAATGGCAGCGAGTAGAAGGTCATGTCTTAAACCGATTAAAAACAGGTCAATAATTAAAAGCCTACACTTTCAACATTGTTTCGTTGCACTAGCTGCCCTTCCTGAATAAACTGTCAATACAACACATGACTATATCATAATTACAAGGGTGATACAGTACACCGATACAGTACAAACAGCCTAATTAAGACATAACACTAAACAATTGAGAAAATCTCAGAGAGTGGGTAAGTGCGTTGCTTATATGAAATCAATAACAAACAAACTAATCATGCAGACCTAATCGGTACATTACAACCAGGTGAGTTATTCTCCAGACTTTTTTTTATTCGTGTTCAGGCAATAAAGATGTGCAGATTAGTTTGTTTGTTTCATTATGCTATAGATGTCTGCAATTTTGACATGTGACAAGAACTAAGTTTATTTGCGTTTGAAACAATGTGACCCGTAATGCACACAGTACGCAAATTAATTATTCAAACAGGGAAATCATTTACAAATACAAAGATAAAGACTTTTTGAGACTTATATAAGTGGATGAAAAAAAAACAGTTTGATTGAAGAAAAAAACATTGAAAAATTATGAAAATGTAATAAAACTGATTGGGGCCGAAAATTATTATTGTCATTTCGGAGAAACTACAAAATTAATTTGAATTTCGTTGATCAATCACTTCTTTTACCTTTAGATAAGCAATACTCTTTAACAGTAATCGATCTGCATCATGCTGTTGCAATGGGTAAACCAAAGCCTATTACAACAGGTGTGTCTATATTGTAGATATTTGCTGATATTAGTTGTGTTTGGTAGTGAGTAGGGCTATGAAGACACACTCCAAACAATTACGAACTGCAACTTAACGAAAGCCCCTAACAATGTAAGATTTAAGTCAAAATCTTGCATAGTTTTTTTATGACAAACTAACATATTGATACATATTTGAGAATTGTTTCTTGTATATATCTCTTAGAATTTGTTAAAAGTGTCATTTCAGTCCCATCCACAATTAACGCGCCCCCCCCCCCCCCTCCCCCACCCCACCCAAAACAAATGTTTCTCGTGTAAATTTGCAAAAGAAACTGCAAAATTTATCAATGTAGTCTGAGTTTGAATCGCAGTAGAGTTGCTTTAAGTTGAAACTGATATTTCCTTACCATGTTTCTCATCTAGCTACATCAGGTTGTAAGTGTTGCATAAACATTTCATAATGTGATTTCTCTTCAAAGATTTTTTTCATCAAACACGTTATCTTTATTATTATTATTTCATCAACCAGTCTTTTTTAATCCATTAAAGTCATTTTTTCATCAAATTCTTTTTTATACTTTTTTTAAATGTTGAGTCATTTTCAAAATCAAAAACTGATCCTGCTATCCCATCTTAAGATGGGATATCCCAACTTGGAATAATACTTTATCCACAGTTGGGATAGCCTCGAGAGCTATCCCATCTTAAGATGGGATAGATCCACAGTTGGGATGCAACAGTTGTAAGTACCGATCGCGACGTAGCTGCCGCACATACCCTGATAGAATAAATTAAAAAAATAAGTACTGATAATGAATGCCGACAGCTTCGGAGTTGGGCCCACAGTTTAACTTATCTGTGGGTCCTTATTGACAAGCAGTTATTGGATGCTTTTTTCAACCACTTTGGGAGAGAATGCTAAATTTAAGGGTGATTCTAAAAGTGAATCCAGATGATTTTACGAACGAGACTGAAATCACGACTCTTTTAAATGAATATCAGGATATGCGTATGACCTACGTGGAAACCCAAACGCTGGTGTAGCAGGTGACATGTTTCTAAATTGGTCTTAATTTCAAAGTGATCGCCATCAATGAATAGTGGTAGCCATGCCATTCTGTCCAGTTGATGCCCATGCCACCCGTATCATCCCCATATAATTACAAAATGGTTTTGTTACACTAATTTCCGGGATTCTGATTGGACGAGAGCGCTCAAAAACCTGCTGCCATTTCTCGATAAATGCAGAAAAAATTGCAACCATACCATGTGCATTCATTCCTTGTGACGTCACAATCACTTGACGCAATAGTTCGGTTTTGACAGTTGCGAGTTACGTTCTGTTGCAAAGACAGATATAACATATCTTATCACTTCCCACCTGCGTTTGTAACAAGTAAATACATTCTTCTCCCTAACATAATCCATACATTCACCGGAAAGACTGCATTTAAACAACTACGAGTCCTCAAGCTTGTTCGCTCGGCAAACGGCGGACATTTTGAACGTCGTGTGATATGCTAATTAGGGTTATTCCGAAAATACGGATTCCGGTTAAAACGAATTGTGATTGCATGGGTGTCAATGGTTGCGAAAACGAAATTAAATCTTCGGCCGTTTTAGTTTATGGAGTTCTCAATTTTGATTCAACTATGTATTGTTTCGTGTAACAAACCACAATTTCACGACATTGATGACAGATTTTTTGAAAATAATTAGGAAAAACTTTGTTAAAATGTTGATTTTGTAATTATAAGGATTGTTTTACATGTTGTGTGCCTCTATCGATGTATAACAGCAACAACTTTTGTATAAAATCGCTACGCTACGCTACGCGATTTTATACAATTTGTTGCTGTTATACATCGATAGAGGCACAAAACATGTAAAACAATCCTTAAACAAACCATTTGGATTGGTTGTGAAACACCAACCAAACCACCATCCCGACTCGTGGTAAGCAGCACAGTGACCATCTGGCTTGATGTCATTGTCTCTGTTTTTGGTACTGAACATCCGCCCGTTGTGTTGGGAGAAAGAGTCCCCTGAAATAATCCATCAATTAGTGTGGGTTTGTCAACTAACGCAGCTAGGCATGGCTTGTGTCGGGCTGAATCAGTACCGAATACATGTTTTGTTGCAAAGTGATGTTTTCTGTAGATTAAGTGTTTTCCATATGACCTCAGGTGTTATATTTGTGTTGTTATGAAAGCTTAGAGTACCCCAGGGTTATTTTAAAGAACGTGTCATCTTCATTCTAGAAATATCCCTCAGGCCTATTATTACCTACCGTCGTAAAACAGTCATATTGGAATTAATATTTTACATATGATGCACTAGGCGTTTCATTGTGACGTCATGCTATAAACTTTGACGTCACGTTCTTGAGGAGCTTGCGCTAAAAAGCATATTTTGTGTATTTCTTAAATTTCACGACCACGTTAACGAACAAAACATTATGTTCGTGCCATTTTCATACTATGATGGTATGTATTAATTATCCCACATTTAAACTCTAGAACAATAACTTTAACCTCAAAAGAAAAATTGCAAATGCTCTGTTGAAAGTGCTTCTTGAACACAGAAATTTCACTCTTGTTGCAATCTGAACGCAAGGGCATCGGACCTTCTTATCATAATTATAATAATGATTAACATATGGACGACAACTACTCTATTCAATTTTATGTATCATCTTCCTATGCAAAGCCTACACTGCCTCTTTCCGAAATGTCAGTTTTATGCCTTCCTGCCGACCCTTGAGATTTCAGTGCTGATATCAGCGCCCTACAGGCGATTTTCAGCAACCTCAATTTACTTTCAGATTGGACTCAATGGTCGACACCAAGACATACAACTAACAGTCTGAAAATGGCATTTTAGGCTTTGCTTAGGACAATGGGTATGCATCGTTTCGACACAGATTCTTGTGTTCTTCCCATGTACAAGACAACCACACAAAAGACTTTGTCTCTGCTTGAGTAAGACACAAGAACCCGTGTCCCAGATTGGGAACGATACAAGAACCTGTGTCACGCTTGAGAATGACACAAGTGCTTGTGCCGAAACGTATACCATGAATAACTACATCATCCATATATTTTTCTTCATTAAAGCAAAACTTTTGTCAGATGGTGAGATTGTTTGAATTATACATTGAAAGAAAATTTATATATAAATTATTTCTTTATTCATATAATTTATTAAATCATACTACCTCTGTCACCTGCAAATCCGGAAACAGTCAGTTTGTAATTGCTGCTTTCATCATCCACCCTGAAGGTAGAATACGTGGCAAATCCTGATTGGTCCCCCTTATCGCGCATATCAAACCTCAGTTGCATGTTGCGTTCAGTTGTCAGAAGATGGATGTTGTCATTTCCTGAAAGATGATACAGATATCAGTAGAAGACCTGACAAGGTTGCGTCGTTATATATACCTGTTTCCTACACTACATGTAAGTTCTTGTTATCAGATGAAGATTAGGTATGATTTGTTTTGCGGAAAAATTAATCCCTTATGACTTCGTCCGTGTTTGTGGAGGATAGTGGTAGTGTACAATTGAATGATATAAGGCCTACGGCCCTTGGGCAAAACCGCGGGCAACCGGTGATACCCCAATAGTCAGACACCCCAATAGTCAGACGACTCAGTTGTCAGACAAAGGAGTTGGAGTAGACCAAGCACTCACCTACTGTTACAATGGACCAGTCCTAATTAATCCTGAGATACCGGGAATTGTTAGGAGTTGAAATAAAGCTATATATAAGAGATATTGTTTTACGTTTTAAAAGCATTATCATGTTTTTGTTATTAATTTTCAAGACTATTCTCGATAAACTCTATCTTTGCTATAACATTCTTTCTGTGCAATGGTTCATTTGGTATGATTTTTAATGATTATATACTCTTAATGTTATTTTGCTAAATCGTAGACACAATAATTTTAATATTTCTATAATCATTCAAAAAAACTATAAAAAAATATATATAATTCTGGTTTTCTGCACAAATTAAAACTCAATCAATCATCAATCACGAAAGTGAGTTAAAAAAAACATTTTCCCATAGAATATTGATAAGAATTGATTGATTTAAACATATTTTATTCATGATATGTACATATACATGAATGGATTGGCCAACAAGTATTATTCCAATCCATACATTTCCTTGAATGTTTATGTTGAAAATCATTACGTCTATATATGCTAAAAAAAAAATTTAAAAGAAGCAATCGTTCCATTTTGATCTGCAATAATTTATTATTGATATAATGATATATTGACAGTAGAGTACAGTATCTGTTCTATAAGTTACATCCACGAAAATATTTAAATAGTCCATATTTGTTCATTACGGCTTCTCTTGTAGCATATACTTTTTGAAAAATGATAAGTTCATTCCAATGTTGGTTGTATATTGTTTTAAGTATTGCAATACTAGAATTAACATTAGTATTATAAACATTATTATCTATTAAATTTGTAAAACATATCTTCTTTTTTGTCATTGTACAATCTTTCTTACCAAGTGGCAACAAAAAGTGGGATATGAGTTTGGTTCAACTTAAGGAAGGATCCATTTCTGTCATTTTTGGCCTTGCTGTCTAACAAGTGGGGTATTCGTTGGGTTCCATTTTCTTGATGGGTAACAGCCTCAGTTTAATCTGCTTAATTAAGTGTCTGACAAGTGAGGTGTCTGACAAATGGGGCGCCCCCTGCCCGGGGACCATTATTTATCCATAACGTATAGTACAGACCGCAGCATGGATGTGTTCTCTATGTTGTCAAAAGTATAAACTATCCTGACACCTTGAAAATTCATGGACATAAATATCTTTCCAAGCCATTATACATTGAAGACCTTGACAGCCAAGACATTGTGTTCTTTATTTTAAGAATTAAGTCTCGTAATACCAATCCTTCATGTACCATTAACGAATGTATCGGCTGTACGTAGATTTATATTGTATATTGTATAAATGTAAATATGTATTGTACCTCTTATGCTGCAGGTCGCAGCCTGAGTGTAAATAAAGTTCAGTTCAGTTGTCAGAACGTCGACATATCCACTACACCGTAGTGAGGCATTACTCTGACCACCTGAGATAATGACACTGTTTGTTACCTTCCTACCTGTAACTACGTTTGATGTAAATCTATGTAATGTGAATATTAATATGTTGTTGTAAATATTCAAAACTGGAGTTAATAAAGAATATATGATTGCAGTTGATTACATTTGTAAGCGGTTGAGAAGCTGAAAGGCGCCAAACAACTAACTCACTCACTCACTTCATTCATTGTCTATATTACATGTACATACCCAGCCAGAACTCCCCGTTCAAGTTTCCAAAGCCGCTTTTATACGTCGCCCAGTCCTGATTGAAATCTTCAGACCCGTCCTGACGTCTTTGAAATACCTGCAATTGGACCAAAAACAGCCTTCAGGGATAATCTTCATTTATACGTCATAACTGGTGGTCAGGAATATGCCATGATATCCATAGACATTCCGTTAAATTTGTTTTCAGACCCTTGATTGATCAACGTCGGAGTTTGATAGTTAGTCTATCGCAAAGCTCGGTATTGCGATCTCAGTATAGAATTTACAGGATGGCTGTTCTGCTAATGGCATGAAGTTGTACATGTGTTAATGAAGAAGCATTTTGATAATAAACATGGGCATCTTCAGTGAGATCATTCTTATTCATGTACATGTAATGTGCTTTTAAAGCTATTTAAATAACGTTGCAAAGATATATGTCTTCCTGAAAGGTCATATGAAGTAGCCTGCTCTAAATATTTGCACACCTATTCATTATCCAAAAAATAAAATTGTTCATGCAAAGTATCCAAAAGTATCAAAGTCAAAGCAAATACTCAGATCTCTTTCCAAATTCAGATGTAAATGGAAAGTTCAAATAAATTCAATCAAAAAAGATCGAAATATGATAATTTATGTTTTGTGTTCCTATCGTGCCAACGTTATTGAAGAGTGATACCATGTACTTTTACAATGTCGTTGATATTCTGATCTACACAGCAGATATATCCCTCAATCCCATACTGTGTATGTCCCAGTTTGACAAAGTTTGTCAAGCCACTTAAAACCCAAAATGCTAACGGTATTCTGGTTACATTCAGTAACAAATTAAACATTGTATGATGCTCAAACTGTTGTATTGACCATGACATCGATGTGATGTAAAATACGATATACTGCCATTTATACTATTGGCCTCATGGGTACTCTTCGAAAACAATCTGTCTGCCTGTCTGTCTGTAATTTTGATAACTTCATCCTATTCACAAATATAAAGGAATATTGGTTGTCATATCTGGTAGAAGAAAAACTGTATTGAATTAGTTTGAATTTACACCATAAAGAAATAAATGTCTCTTAATATTTGTATTTTGCACTTTTAATGACGCTTAGTTTTAACATATAAATCAAAGCCCATGTTCTTTCATTGATTAAAATGAATACAGGCAGATGTAATTCTGCACTGTGCACAGCATTGTTTCAAGTATTCATTTATTTGTCAACAGAACTCATTGATCGATATTTTAAAGTTTCTTTAAACTTCGGAGCTATTTTACAGGAAATTGCCTTTCATGGAATTACTATCAATCACAAGCTTCCCTAATATTTCTTAATTGAAGGGAAACAAAATTTAGTCAATTAAAAGTATTTTCTCCTCCATAAAATTTCATATAATATGTTAACGTATGATCCGGTCCGGTAAATATCGACCGTGTTACCGAATAACGGGTTTAAAATATCGACGCTATCGGGAATCAATCGTGTGCTCTCAGAAACTTCTGATTCTTATATTACAAAAGTTTAACCATCTGTTCTCATCTTTACCAAACCCGCCAAAAAGCGTTATTGAAAGATCGCAGAAAGTATGTTTTAACTTAATATTAAAAATAAATTAGATAAGGTTAAAAGAGATCTTATGATGCGTTTGAACCCTGATAGAGTCCATATTTTTAAAATGTCATTCCTCAGAGTAATCAATCAGATTGATGTATAATTTAAACGTTAAATTGGGATTAATTCATATGTTCATGATGTTAAACCTAGAGCACGGGGGAATAACATTTCCAAATATTAGGTAGGTTATATCATCACAAAAATTAAAATGGGTAAAAAGATTAAGAGGCGATGAGCTATAATGAAAGAATATTTTTAACATCAACAAAAATTCAAAACCAAATTTTTACTCTTGGAAAGTGTCTTCATACAAACTAGATTGATTCCTTCTTCATCAATCCCCTTTTGAAAAAAAATTTTTTTAGACTGATCCGTATTTATATGTATGAGTAAAAAGTAAATTATAATGAAGACGAGGTACAATGTCAATCACTTTGGAACAACGATAACTTTTTAATTGATAAACATCCTTTTTTGTATTGCGATTCGAATAAGAAAGATATCATATTTGTGAATGATTTACTTCATGACGAAGGAAGACTGTTAACTTATGAACAATATTCCCCTAATTATTTTATCAAGATTTATTTTCTGATTTATGAATGGAAGAAAAGAGCTATAATGACATGTATACCATCCCTGAACATACATAAATAATTCTGCCAGCTTCTGATCTTGTACATGTTAACTATGTATGTATATATGAATTGTATGTTTACTTTGTAAAAATGGGTATGCCTGTATCATAGAATATGGAAAATTAAAAAAAATCATATTGGATCATGCATAACGAGTGGTACAAAAGAGTTACTTGGCCCTTGCCACCGATAGCGAAAGCTTTTTCCGGATCCCTTGCCATTGACTGAGCTTACGTCAGAACATGCGACAAAGGAGTTGTGTTCGAACCCTGATAGAGTCAATACTTTTACCACTTCATTCCTCAGAGCACGATTGATTTAAAAAAGACTGACGTATAATTATTTAAACGTTAAAATTGGATATATTTAGTTACAAAATCAACCGAATTCATTGATGTTTTACCCCGAAATAAAAAATGTTGATTTTTTTTTGTACAAGAAAATCGTAATGAGACCAGGACATAAACAACTTGAGAACCAACATCGATACGAAATCGTTATTAACTACAATTTGTTTCAATCGACCGAATCGACTCCCTCTTACAACGCATTGTTTAAGTTGAATAATTAATTGTTTGCTTGCGATAACAAGTAAGTAAATTGTTTACCAAAGCCATCTAGGCAAATGTTAAGTGACATCATCTTAGATCAGAAGTTGCTACTTGTTCCTTAGGTGGCACGATTAGACAAATAAACAGAAGAATTTACATTCTTTATACATGGACGAAATAAAATGGAAGATCTGCATAAAAAGATATTTATACAAATTGATGGTTGTCTTGATGTTGATTGTCAGAGTAGAAGGACTGAAATCACAGGAACTCGACTCTGAGGTTTGAAATAATAAAAATTCAAGAATGAACTTTTCACTTTTGCACTCATAAATCTTTTTTAAAGTTACAGAAAGTGGTGATTTTCATTCAAGGAAAACCAGAATGTCATAAATATAACTTGTTCACAGTTCAGTAGTTTACTTACATAACTAGAAACCAACAGTTTGCTGGTTCGAACCCTGTTACTGTGCGAGTTAATGATCAGACTGATCGTCACTAAAGTTTGAAAAGATTTATAAGACTTCAAAGATCTAATGAGGTCTACAGCAGAAATATTTAATACATCACAGATACACCTCATTTGTGGTCTTCCTGTAACAGATACACCTTATCCGATGTTCAGGCATATCTCAACATATTTTTAAACATGAAATAATTTTTAGATCTAGATCCTATGGTTTGATTCTATTATGGGCAATTGATGTTCTGAAATCCAATAAAGACAGAGAAAAACTGAAATTATCTGCAGAATATGATATATAAAACCCTGAAGTAGGAAACCAGGGCTTATAAGCACTTTTGAAACCTGAACCGCTTCGTAAAATAACTTAGTATATATTGTGCTCAGAAGCATGAACAGCACAGAAAATCCCATTGAAATAAGATAGAACCTTTCATTCGTTATTCTCTGAATTTCTAATCTGAGTTTTACCCTATAATGAAAAAGCAGGTGACTTATGTACTCCAGACACCCCCATTTTCCCACGGCAAGGTGAAAACGTATCAAGCAACTCCTCGTTTCGACCTTACCATCACAAGATAGAAAACCGGTGATCCGGAGCAGCGACACCTATCGTGATCATGAGATACCCTCCTTACCAGCTCTTTCAACAATAGCCAATGAAGTTGCCGTTTACATTCGGAACAAATTCAAAATACTAACGGACGATCGTTTTGAAAACTATCCGAGTGAAAATTAATTTTAAACTTCAGTCCGCATGGTTGTTTTCATGTTTTTGATGACCATCGAGAATGCAGAGAAAATAAACATTAATGTATCACTCAAATAAAGTGTTTCTCTCCCTTGTAAAACACATACAAAAGTATATTAACCAAATCAGTTCATTTAACAAGCTGTCTTCTGATTGGACTATTCTACTGCCGTGCAGACACCCCTGAACAACGTTTGCATGCATCAAAACGTTTAGATATTTCAAAGGGACATTTGATTGTTTGTAGCTATGGAAGGTGATAGGTGACATATCCAAGTATCATCTAATATAATGAACCAAACAATAATGAAAAAAGCAAGAAACCCTTCTCAGGATCAAAGGTGAAGCAACGGTAACCTGGCATACTCTATGTACAGAATGCCTACAAGACTGGGGTAATCCCGCTTGGAAATATCCTTTCTTCGTTATCCTTACCCTTAGCCTTTCCATAAAATAGCAAATAGCAAATTTCGTATGCATATTATAATCTTTTATGAACCAGTTAAAAGATAAACAAGTAAGGAAGAGTTCCGTCTTGATATACCCGTGGAAGAGCATAATCAAAAATGTCTTTCGTCTGCAGATTATCCTCACTTTATAAACCAGTTAAAACATGAACAAGTGAGGAAGAATTCCGTGGCTCAGCAGCTCCATTCTCTCCCCACAGAGGCAGATCAAGTCATGTTGATTTAGCCTCTGTTCTATTACGACGAGTTTGTGGGATAGAATAAGATATGCCTGATTGAAGGCAATTAAAATTAGTTGTGCTATCAGCGACGCTGTTCTTAAATCATCATTTTGGCTACTGAAACAAGGCAAAGGCAGTGTGATATGAACCACTCTTTCCATGCGAGAAGCGTTGCCATTTGATAAAGAAATTCAAACGTATTGAGATGAAAGTTTTTTTCCGCCAGGGGAAACTGCCGGAACCCACGGATTTCGGCGTAATAGAACAGAGGCTAAATCAACATGACTTGATCTGCCTCAGCGGGGAGAGAATGCAACAGCTCTTGAAGGAAGTCTCGTGGGAAAAGTTTTTGCTTTTTTTATTGCCAAAGGATGATGATTATTCATTACATAGCAAAGTTAGGAATAGATTAGTTAACATATGCTAACTGTATTATGGATGTCATAAGTAAATGAACCTACCGTCCAGCCTCCACCATCAGTGTCCATGTCACAGTAGACATCAACCGGATCTCTCCCACCGAGGTACACGGTGTACACTCCACTTCCTGCAGTCGGCGTGAGTTTCAGCACGTCAGAGCAGTCCCAGGAGTCTATGTTAAAAGAATACACTTGTATTAAGGGCCATGTACGACAAATATCGTTCTAGAAATACAGTGGTGATAGACGGGTTGGACAATGTCATCAATTTGATACAGGTTGGTCATATATAATACGTAAAGGATAGGGTTTGGTTGAAAATGTTAATATGAGGGTGAGGGTAAACCCTCAGCCATGACACAACAAAATAAACATCCACTGACATGAAGCCGCTCAAGTGGTAAAAGCGCTGCTTGACAACAAAGAATGCTAAATCCTAATTTGTTAAAAATTCAAAATTTGACAAATCCATTTTGTTTTTTTCATAATATCTACATGATATGAGTAATGTATAAAATATAAAATAAAAATATAAATTCTGTATAGAATCTCCCTGGGATATTCTAGGATGTCCCAGGGATATTTGAGAATGTTCTATAGGATGTCCCAGGCATAAGCGATGTGCCATTGAAAGTAGGTTTCCCCGAAAGAATAACCTCCAAAATGACACAATTATGACAGCTGAGATTTATAAGTTTATATCTTCCCTATCAATTTCAACAAGTAAACACAAAAATTTGATGCTATCAAGCCTCTTTACCTTCTTACCTAAACTGTAAAAAAATTGTTAGATGTGTATGAGGGATTCAAGGCTAAGCAAACCTAGCTTCAATACCAATCGTTAAAGTTTACTTAGACTTGGAGGGAATCGAAATCGGTGTAACTGCAAACCAACGATATTGCGATTTCGGCCATGGCGTGTTCACTATCCACTACATGTACCTGTCACATATCTCATTGAGAGGCGTGGGCGGTTAAAACTACAAGGTCGTTAATCGATTAGAAAAAAATGCACATTTATAAATGTATATAAACTTACCTACACTGTAGAAATTGAAACCCAAACCATTTAAAAAGAAATGATTTCATATTCAGGTTGCTGTTTGGTCTGTGTACCTACTTACCTACACTGTAGTACATGGCCTGTCCACTGGTCAGATGTCCGAGTGAGATGAGTCTGGAGTGGGCAGTACAGACGTCCTCCTGTGGGTTGTAGAAGAAGGCCAGACAATTGTCATCACGACCACAATCACTTGCACAGGCGGCTGATGACCTCACTCCATGCTTGGTCCAGAGGGACGACTGTGACGATTGTAGACTCACAGATTCATTTCTTAGATTGAAAGACTTATCTATTTTACAAGATGAGCTGTACGAAATTGCGCCAAGAAATGTAAATATTATCACGATGATGCCTTTGAATCTCATAATTGCCGATTGTACGAGAGAAAGAGAGAGAGAGCCAGAAGTTCGAATTCCTTTCTGTGTGTTACTGTTTGTATGTGTTACTGTCTTTGAATCATTTTACCAGCATTGATGACTATTTATCAATAAAATCAATGCTACACTCCATACAGAAGTTCAACTTTTATGGAGAAAGAATTGCTAATTACCTTTCAATTATTGGAATACAAAGCTTCAACATTTTAACGCACCAAGGATCATGTAAATAAACAATGCATCTTTTTAAATCATCTGAGAGTTTTAATAGACATGCTGTAATCATAACATTCATCATACCATGAAATTAAACAAATGCATTTACTTTAGAAAGTTTACTTAGGAATCAATATAAGGTTCCACAGTTCTGTTTCATAGTGATAGGTTGGATGCATGTAAACACGTTGTTACCTTTATACTGACTTTAGTAATATCTTTTTGACTTTATATGGAATGGAGAGGGGTATAAGAATGACACCTCTGCAATTCGGCACGTCAGCAATATTAGTCGTCATGACATGGGTGAATTTGTTCGTCACATCTCTCACAATCTTGTTAGGAATCCTACAAAAGGTTCTGATATATCGTTCCCTACCATTTTACAGCCTGAAATATCTTTTAAAATAAGTATCTGAAAAATGATTTATCGAACAAATTCATACAACAAATACACTAAAACAAACATATACAATCTCTCACAGAAAAAACGGTTCACTTCCTTTAGTAACGATTTTAAGCGTACAAATTCATACGATGTGATATCAGGTGCTTCTAGAAGTCCGTCCCTCTTCCTGATCTGAACAAGTATGCCCTACCGCATAGAGCAAAAATTAGTCATTGGCATTGATGAAAGAACGACCCTGGTAACTAAGCAATTGAACAATATTGCCCATCTCTTGCTATCAACAATACTCTTGTTTCGCGTATCACCCCCCTATGTCCGAAAGTATGGAGCCAAACGTAAGAAACGTGTAGGGAAGGAGCAAATTTGTTTGGGAACACAAAGTTTCTTGCACACACTGATAAATGAAACTCGACACGTTTTGATACCTATAACCCTGCAGATCTGACAACTTCTATGAAATGAAGGCCTAGGTGGTGGATGGCATTGCACAAATGTCATGACCAAGATAACATGACACATTCTCGGTCATGACATTTGTGATCTTGAACGTTCAAGTTATAATTTAGTGGCATTTAAATGCACAAAGGCTACCAAACTTCAATGGTTCCAGTATCAGATATTGCATCATATTTTACCTACCAATTCACGTCTATATAAAATGGGATACGTTGACAGCGACTTATGCTGTTATTGCTTGAAAGAAAAAGAGTCTATTGTTCACTTATTCTGGGAATGCAACAGTGTACGTCCCGTTTGGTATGAATTGAAAGACTGGTTGTTTACCGAAGCCCAGATAAATATAAGCATATCTTTGGAAACTGTGTTTCTTGGTTACACTCAAAGAAACAATTATCCTTTAAATATCATCATAATAATTATCAAAAACCTCATTTTTAATAGACGAGCACAGCACAAGAAACCAGACTTCAATGATATCAAACGGGAACTTGCCAAATACTATGAACTAACAAAATATGCAGCAACAATATCTTCTGATGTTAATAACTTCAACAAGTTTTGGTCAAGCTGTCATTTATTGTTCCGATAAACTCATGATATTCCTTTGATGTATGCGCAACTCTGTAAAATGCAACAAAAATAAAAAATTATTAAAAAAAAAAGATAACATGATGTTTTTTCAAGGTTACACGTCCTTCAACTTACAATGTTCCGGCGCTGTCTAGGGCTATGGGAGAGTCGTTGGGGAGGGTTGATCTCAGTCTGATGTTGGTTTTATCTTTCCAATCCATATCAGCAAGGTGACAGTAAGTCCTTCTATCCATGGGTTACATTTTATATTCTCATTCTGGCAAAGGACAAGCAGGGTTTTGGGGCTTAGCACCTTTTTTATACCAAGATTGATTTGTTTTAAATGACAATGAATCCTTATCCAACTTTTATTTAATAATTGTTTCTTACTTATGATATTGCGACTGTAATTACAGAATGTTTAGAAGAAGATATCATTTATTTACACAGAACTTGACGCAGAAAGATGTCTCAGCTTTGTTTATCATTGATTTGAAAAGTCATGAAACCTCCTTCTTCCATGTTAATTGTAACAGTATATATATATATATAGAGTGTAGCATTGATTGCATAATCAGTGATGTATTCAGAGAACCAGAGGCAGTTTAACATATAGGAGGTTCTGTCTCACCTTCTCACTATCAAGAGGTTATGAGTTTCAGGAGAATAATATCTTTATTTCTTGTCACGATTACGTGCAGCTCATCTTGTAAAATAGATAAATCCTTCAATCTTAGAAATGAATCTGTCAGTTTACAATCATCACAGTCGTCGCTCTGGAGCAAGCCTGGAGTTGGGTCATCAGCCGCCTGTGCAAGTGATTGTGGTCGTGATGACAATTGTCTGGCCTTCTTCTACAACCCACAGGAGGACGTCTGTACTGCCCACTCTGGACTCATCTCACTCGGACATCTGACCAGTGGACAGACCATGTACTACAGTGTAGGTAAGTAGGTACACAGACTTAAGGACCTACCCTACCCAGAAATAAAAATAGTTAGATTTTTCTGAAAATAAGCATGTTTGTTCAACTGAATGTGCTGATTTCAAAAATCAAATAAAAAAAGGGGGTCACCGTGCTCGTTTTTGAGTAAAATCGATTTAAAAAATGACATTTTTGTGAAAAAAGCCAAAAAATATCAAATTTTGTATTTGACCACAATTTTTGTGTAAGCATGAAATATCAAAAAATATTAATGCTTAAAGTTAGAAATGAAACAGTTGTACATGTTAAAAACAAAAATGTTTGATAAAAAAATCATTTTAATAAATTTTCAGGTTTTTTGTCACACGAAATCATATTTTTCACCCCAAAAAATAAATAGATTTTCTTAATAAATAACTTTTAAAAATTTAGATTTTTTTTAAATTCTCAATATATGAACTTGACAATATAAGAAACTGAAATTTGAAGAAAAAAATGGGGGTCACCGTCGAAAAATCGCGAACTTTTTCCTGTTGAAAATGAATATAGCGAGTGAAAAAATTGCCTACTGCAGCCGGAGCGAGTCTAGAATGCCGTCGGCTTTCCTTTACAAGCAACAGTTTGTTGACGGCTTGTGCAATATCGTTCAAAATTATATATTTTAATCTAAAAGACACACAAGTTAACCTCTTAATCTCTTTAATTTTCCACAAATTTATAAAAAAAACTAAAAAGAAGAACAAAGTATCCGGGGTATCATGCGACATTTGAAGTCAATGAGCAACGAATCAAGTGTGAACATTCGCATCATGGATTGCAATTTGCATTAAACATCACCCACTGCAATGAGCATGCATGCCTTTCCGTGTTCTTCACAAATCTATGAAATACCCGTTATATTCAAGTAATTTTCACTATCCAAATCTACCAAAGAAGCATTATTTCATGAGCACTGCAGACAAATCTGCATACGGACGATCGACGACACATGTAAACTTCCGCTTAGACTGTATTTCGTCCTTGACTACATTTTCGTTACTCTCATGTTTAGATCAACTTTGCAAAAATTACGGTGGATGTCAGTTTAATTCGCTAATAAAATGTTATTAACTTCTGAAACTTTTGTTTGGAAAATTGGAATAAAAACATATCTTTGTCTTGATAAGATTGGATCCCGCAGCAAGTCTAGTTGACATCAAACGTAGGTGGTCAACCACATCGTGGTTCAATCAGGTCACACACAAATTTCTACCTTCGAATCGACTATCGTCCAAAGAGTTTTTATGAGGCAAATATTCATAAAAATGGACTATATATATGTGATAATTTAATCTACAGGTTGCATACTTTGACATGTTGTAAACTTTATATAATATATTATTTAATCAATGGATATATGTTTCTATATTTTTCTTAGCTTACCGGTAGGTCTCAAGTTCCCAACAAAATAAATCAAAGAAGTCTATTTCAATTATATATTTTGTTTCAGCAAAAACTTTTAATATTTATGTAGCCTTGTATAATTGAACTCAGTGCCATATGCCATAATACATATCTATTCCTGAATATCAGCATGTTTCACATACCTTTAATTTTTTCACATGTATCCTTGTCATTAACTTTATTCACATTTGTCCTTTAAATTTCTAAAATAAGACTACTTATAGGTCTTAGCCAGGTAGCCATGATAGGGATTCAATTCAAATTAACTGCTGGCACTGTGGCACAATTAAAAAGATCATGGACCATGTTGCAGATGGAAAGTCTGTTAGATTATGTGTTTCAAGTTCCAGGAAAGTGCACAATGGGCAGGAACAATCACACCGCTGCTGCTGCATCATAATCTGCAATAATAAAAACATAGGATAAAAACATATTAATCACACCTTTTGTTATTCTTTTTTAAAATATTTTTAACACAATATATTAGTTTGATACACTTATGACAGTATGTAATAAGAAGAGATACTGCAGTTACAAATATGATTTTGAAACATTTGCTTTTCCAAAATATAGGTAAAAGGAAATAGAAACAGAAAACATGTTCTGAATCATAAAGCAATGCCACTTCCAATCAACGAGAAACATCTTTTCATGTGATTTATAAATTCAGAACTTATATTCCTTGGGAGAAACTGAAAATGTATTAACCTATTTATAACTATATCTGTAATCTTGAAAACTTAGATATAAACATTTGATCAGATCTAATTACATTTTGTTTCTTTCACACTGTGAGTTAATTTGGTATACTAGGTTGTTTTTTTAAATGGGTAATTGATAGACATATTGTAATGATGATAATGTTCATTGATATTAATTATACATACAATAAAATATCATGATAATTTTGGTAATATTGAAAATAAATCAACTTTTATCTCAGTTCTCTAGTGGGGGATAATGTATTTAATAATTATCTCAGTTCTCCAGTTGGGGATAATGTGTTTAATAATTAACTGCATAAAATTATTCTATCATTTTCATGTCACCTTTCCAACATAATTTGATTGCATTTCAATCTCTGAAGTTAATAATGACTTTAAATCATGAAATTGAAACATACTGAAAAAATATGAAATCAGAAAAAAATCAAAATGATAAATAGAAGATAATCACAACACACCATGCACATCAATTTTATAATTTATTTCTATAAACTGTAATATGAGAAATTTTGCTATCCCAAATCTGAAAATAAGACAGTTGAATTGGCATTAATCTGACATTGGCATCAATCTTAACTTTGGAGAAAAAAAGGAGACTGAGTGTTCTTTATTTTCAACATAAAATTGAGCTCTCAAGTCTTCTTATAGACTTGCATAAGCTTTAATGTTCATCCTTTATCTTATTTTCAAGTAGGGTCTAGCTGACAGACTAAATTGGCATCTCACCTGCTTAGACATGAAGTCTTTGTCTTTCCACAGAGGTAATTCCCTTCTGAATCCAAAAATTCACTTGTTGAGTTGTACAATAGCTCTCACATCTCCAAATTATATGTTCAGGAATCAGGATATATTTCACCTAAACATCATTTCCTCTGACTGCAAATCTGAAGAAAATCCAAACAAAAAACATAAGTTTTACTGAAGAATATTTAATATTAACCATCAATTTCATCTCCATGTTTTCAGATTTGTTTTTTGTTGAAAAATTAAAACAATTGAGTAAATTTATTTTGAGTGAGTCAGATTAAAATATACACAACTTGCTGCAGGCTTCACTAGTAGTTTAACACTGAGGCTATAGTTTTTTTTTTAAATGCTTTAAAATTCTTGAAAATCAAGTCTAGATCTTAGCTCAATATATACCCTAGGTGAGGCTGAGGCTCTAGCTTTCTCACATTTGTTTAAATTATCAAAATAAACGTAAATGAGTAATAAGTTTGAATTATTTTTATATTCATGGCTGAATGTTAGTCTATTTTCACCTCAAAAGTTATTTAGCAAGTATAGGCCTATAATTTGAAAGTTGCCTACCTGAAAAGTGCTGTGCTGCCATTATCGCTGCCACATAAGAAGTGTTGACTGTTGATCGAGGTAATTCCGGGCTGCACAGTCACAGGGGCGGATTTCCCTATTTCAAGTTGTTATGATTTCCGCACCGCAGTAAGAAAAACAACATGGTCAGCTGACTGTCGTCGTCGCGCTGCCTTTGCATTCACGATGGTTGGCAAAATATTTCGTTGCAAATTTTTGATTTTTCAATGAAACGAAGAAAACTTCGCTTTGATTTTTTTTATAAAATAAACAAAGTGGACCTTTCAAAATCTAAATTATCTTACAACTTACATAAATAATAGTTATCAGTATGCTTTTTATACGAGTTTGTAAATTTCAGCATTGTCGCAAATTTCTCATCGTATCGATGTGCGATGCGCACGGTTCTGCGCAGTAACAACGTTTTGATGCGAAGGGTATGTTCTTAACAGCAACCTGTATATGAAATCATTGATACACTTCGTTTCGTCTGCTCTTCCCATGCCTGTCCCATCCCATAAGGACACCAGGCCAGCACAACAACGTAGTCGAGTAGTTTTATACACCAATTCCATATGTTTCTAGATGTTAGATTTCTAATCAATTTTCTGTTTTGCTAACTTCATCCTAATCTCACTTAGCTAGAAAAGTCTCGGTTAGTAGGGAAACACCATTTACTCTTTAAATACTTGGTCTATAGAGATATAAATGCATATTGCATCATTCTGTTCCATACACGTCCTATTGTCGTACTGGTACCTCTAACTGATGAGTAGCTTATTTTCTACACTGTAGACAAGAAGATTTACAAACGGTATCCAACATTAGGAAAATGACCAAAAAATCTAACAAACACATGTCCTACCATGTGAAATACACGACAGTGTCACATTTACTGATAGCTTGTTATAGAAGTTCTATATTGATATTTGGGCTTTCATGCCTAATTAATGATTTTGTTTTGTTTTAACGTAGACTCCTGGGACTGCTCTGACGTGCTGAAACTCACGCCGACTGCAAGAAGTGGAGTGTACACCGTGTACCTCGGTGGGAGAGATCCGGTTGATGTCTACTGTGACATGGACACTGATGGGGGAGGCTGGACAGTAGGTTCATTTCAAACGAAAAGGAATATTCACCAAAGTAATCCAGAAAGTTATTTCCCGGTTACGCTTTGCTTTGTTAATGATAAACATGAAAGAATGAGCATTATTAAGTAAGAAATGAACTTTGCCATTCGGATTTACATGTAAGTGTCACATGTAAATGACAAAATGACAAAGACATAAGTAACTTATAAACCGAGCACCCAACCTGAATATCTAAAATGTTATTTTGCAGTTGTTTCAAAGACGAAAGGACGGGAACATGAACTTCATGATGGACTGGACTATGTACAAGGAGGGATTTGGGAACTTGGATGGCAGTTTTTGGCTAGGTATGAACTCGTCAATATGACTGTAAATGGTTCTCTGTCCAACATTTTACATGTACTAAAGTCGTCCAGTTCGCGCTGAAACATTCACTGCCTCGAAAATGTTTATGAACATTTTGGGGATGAATAGAAGTTTTAGAAAGAAAAAGGGAACAAATATTAGAAACCAATTGAATGTTTTTTATTATTATATATTTTGTCATGGTGAGACAAGTGCTAGCGTTATGTAAAATGTCGATTCTTAAGAACTGTTTTTTTCTAATGTTTTTTTCAAACAAAAACTGAAACCTATCACCATATCAACCAATGAGAACGGTTATTTATATCTAATTTTAAATATAAAGGATCCCAAAAACATCTATCTAAGATTTTTAAAACTCTCTTAAAGTGACAAATAATTTTATGAATAACGTTTTCTTAACAGGAAGCGTCTGTTGTTACTGAACATTTTAGTTTCAGAATTTGGATGCCAATGATTTTACTTTGGTAATAACTGTAAAGCAGACGCAAATGAAGTATTGGTTGATATGGATTGGTAGGTTTAGTACTACATTTATAAAATTATTCATACTTTACGCATAGGCGCATGGTTTTAACCTTTTAAAAGAAGTAGATGTAATAACTTTTACCATTTTAGGGATTATCTTTCAACTAAAGCGAGATAATTCGACATGAACTAGAAGATCGGATATTTTAGCTTCTATTAGCAATATAAAAATTATGAAACGTTCTCGGTCTAATCTTATTCGGATCCAATCTTTACTAGATTTCTAGCTGCTAGTTCAAAATGTGTTTACAGTTTAATGTCCAAAGCTTTTCAGACGTCATGCTATGGTCAGTGCATCATCTTTCAGGAAATAACAACATCCATCTTCTGACAACTGAACGCAACATGCAGCTGAGGATTGACATGCTAGATCAGGATGACCAATCAGGAATTGCCACGTATTCTACCTTCAGGGTGAATGATGAAAGTAGCAACTACAAACTGACTGTGTATGGCTATCAAGGGGACAGAGGTATTTCGTACTTGTGAAATGCTTATGTTCTGCATCAACTTGATGTAATGAGTGTTTTAAACAATGACATATGATATCATTTATATACTTTTTTAAATAAGTATTACCTATGAAATAATATTATCAAATACTAGACCACCAATTGAATTAAAGATGTAACATCAAGCAGATAAAAACAAACGTATATAATTGTGAGAAAATCACATCAATGATACAAGATGTGTATGTTATACACACCTGAGGTGGAATAAACCAAAAATTATAATCTAAAATGTCAAGCATATAACAATAAAAATGTTGATTATATCTTGCTGTTGTAATTGTAGCATCTGAAAAACCATCAAAACTGTGAGAAATCTTCAAACTTGTAGCAAAATGTTTATGTATATAATTTTTCTTTATAGGAGACTCTCTCTTGCGCCATAACGGTATGATGTTCAGCACAAAGGATCGGGACAACGATGCTAGCACCGAGGCCTGTGCTGTTTTGTATCCTGGGGGCTGGTGGTATGAACGTTGTCATTCTGCCTTCCTCAATGGCGTGTATGGGGACGAAAGGCACGGCCGAGGCATCAACTGGAAAACGTGGCATGGCCTAAAATATTCGTTGAAGTTCACCACCATGAAAGTGAGACCATTTTGAGAACACTTTATATTGCATTTTGGTGGAAAAACTCAATTTCTCTGAAACAGTGGATTTCATTCGTTTGGCTGCAATAATCAATATACAATAGCAGTAATGGAAGAATGAGGCGGAACCATTTTTCTTATGAAATGTAAGGTAGTAGCACTGCTGTTTCCCTTTTCCATCCTTGCAGGTTTCGCCATATTAGAGTATTGTTCACACTTTACCATCATCATATACAGCTGCGTACCTAAGTATGTTCATTGCTCTGTATATCCTAGCTCAAGGATCATGTAACTTGTAATGTCTTTACAGCATCGAAACATTTCAAAACCGAAACGGTTAAACAGGGAATTTCCCTTTAGAAGTTTAAAATAATTGTACGTTAACATATGTGTACGTAAACTTGTATATAGAATTTCCGCAAGCCATTTGAGCGACAAAGGGTTAAAAAGAACAGTTTACAATCTTTATCGTCATATACTCGGGGGCCTAAGGAACGATACCAAATTTTCAAAAGAGTACAAAGCAAAATTCTGTCGTAAATGAAATGTGACTACGAACCATTTTGATAGGCACATCAGTTCTGTAGAAGTTCTCACAGTTTCAAACATCAAAGTATTATACTTATAAATGTAAGACTTTTCAAATGCATTAGAGGTTCTAAAACAGCTTTTTTAATGTTCTATTTTGTCATAATCTTTGGAAATGGAATAAATAAATTATGAAATTAAATTTTT
Organism: Steromphala cineraria; assembly: GCA_916613615.1. Taxonomy (NCBI): domain Eukaryota; kingdom Metazoa; phylum Mollusca; class Gastropoda; order Trochida; family Trochidae; genus Steromphala; species Steromphala cineraria. Next base: position 12,867,332 of record OU744731.1, on the reverse strand, counting down.
TTATTAATTAAAGATCTTATCAATATAAATAAACTTGATTGAAATCATGCATTTTGTCTGTAAATTGGTTTGAAAATGAGTAAAAGCTTCATTCTCACTATCCTATCTCGCCTAGTTAAGGATATTTTTCAGCGGTCTTTTTCAATTGATGTTTTTCAAATGCGTTAACAGATATAGCTTTGAAATTAAAAACTTAGTTCAGTTAGCTCTTGAAGCCATGAAATAATCCTGTTTCAGCCATAACTAATACTTGCAGCTTAACCTATCATGCATTTTATATGGTATCGTTTCTTTTACCCTTGAGTGGTGTAAGGCCTCGTTTAAATGATTGATCGCCTGCCTTGAATAATCGCCGAGTATAAGGTCTTGTCTCGATTCCCTTGAATGATCGCCTGGTTTGATTAAGCAATGAATGTAAACTTTTGAACATCACATTTTCTTAATTTTGTGATTTTTTTCCTGGAGAGAAAGAGTCTCTTCTTAAATCAACGATATTTTTCAGTGAGTTTTATTTTCACAACTTGTCCGTTCGCCAATATTAGGTAAAATAATGTATCTCTGTGATATGTGGCTGGTCAAAGTCGAACCAAAGACGTGTTCATCATTTGTGGTAAATTAGAAAATTTAATTTGCTCCCTTCAGTAATCGATGAAACCTGTGTGTTGCCTGTGTTATGTCTCTTGTTAATAAATAACAAGCAATATTTTTTTAAATCCTCACCATTTTATCAAACACTGGGACAATATGGGCATTATGATCATTAAAGACCATTGTAAAGAACATGGGTTCATGGATAAAGACAAAATATAAAATAAGAAGGACAATACTTGATCATAATTAAACAGGAAACAAGTCTTGTTAAATGTATATCAATGTTTACCAAAGAAATGTATTGAATACTAAAAAAAGGTTAGTGTATGAGGAGCTAATTTTCAAACACGGCAAACTTACGATTTATGAAAAGTGGGAACAATCATTTAATGACCGAATTTGACTGGCACAACACTTTTAATTTCAATAGACATGGCCTTAAAGATGTTTAACTTCTTGATTTTAAATACAGATTAGTTTACAAATAGTCATATATTCTAAAAAAGGAAAATGAATCTCATTGATAATGAGTTATGTATTTTCTGCAAAGGTGTTTCTGCGAGTATATGTCATGTTTACTGGGAACGTTACTGTAACCTTTTCTATCATGCTTAGTCTATGTAATTATATGTTTTAATGTCAATATGCAAAAAAATATTCTATGTTACCATTTTAGAACAAATTAAAAAAAATATGGAGTTATTGGTTTCTCTTCTTTTTTTTGTTGCAATTACTGGCTACATTTAGCGATATACGTGGGTTTCATGTTTATAACAAAATATATGTCTTTATATATGTCGTTAATCTTTATAAATAGTGTAGACATTTGCCTAGACTTAGCTTAATTCATATATGAAGTAGAATTGTTAAGATTTGAAACGTGCAATTTGAATGCATCACGTGAGGAATTGATTAGCAACAATCTTGTTATTGCCTTTGAAATAATCACATAATATCGATTCCTCATTATTTGGAGCACTCGTTTTGACTTTGAATTATTAATTCATTCAATATAACTCAATAAAAGACGACAATACATACAAAGCGCTTAATTAAGAGCTACACGTAATGGAAACTTGCGGGAATGATGAGAGCTCTAGTTCGAGTATCATTAAATTCCATTTTAAAGGGACTGTCCTATCTGGTTGATTACATGGAGCAACACCTCATTATTTTTATCATTATTTTTGACTATGAATTATAAATTCGTTCGATATAACTCAACAAAGGCCCTTCTCATTAACTCTTATTATGAATTAGCCGGCAATACAAACAAAGCGCTTAATTAGAAGATTTGTGGGAGTTATGGGAGCTCTATAAATTGCGCATCATTAAAGTTACGTTTTAAATTGACTGTCCTATCAGGTTATTTTTCTTGGAAACGACATTTAAGTGGACGCAGTAATTCGTTATTTCTTTGTGAAATTGTTAAATTTTGTACAACTTAAAGTGTACTCTTACTACCATTTTTGAAAAAAAAGTGTGAAATAATCATATGTAAGTATAAACGAGGAATAATCTTGAATTTTGCGTCCACAAATATACCACGATAGGTCTGTTCCTTAAAATCACTGACTTCCAAACATTATATCATTACAGTCTTTCTGAATTAACATATATATTGATGAGTTCATCTTTTAGCAAATAAACATACCTCAAAGTCAGCTAACATAGAATATTTATAGTGAATGTGGAGATTTCCATTTTCGAATAATTGACAAAACCATCTTTTGGGGGAATTTGGAACTGGTCGAGACTTTCTCGATAAGAACTTCTTTATTGTGAAAATCACGAAGCTGACACACATTAATGATGAAGGAGTCAGTTTTTACTCTGAAACGTCGAGATTATCACAATAGATAGCTTTTTATCCAGTAATACTTGCTGTTGTTTCAGATTTTGATTTATGATTCTAAATCTACACGCGATGCGATAATTGGTCAATTGATCTTTCGATACACCGAGATAATTAGATTAAGTACCAAACCTTCTAATGGTTTATAGTTCAAAAACGTAAATATTTCATGAGATTCGTATTAGATCAATGGTATGTTAAGAACGGAATCGACCTTAGATACAAGTTCTCGTTGGGCATATTACTCAACCATTGTCTTCCTTCAGTTGAATTGAATATTTTACTTGTAAGAAAATTTAAGTTTCTAAAAGCAAATCGACATGATATTCAATGTGTGTGTTTTTTTCAAGAAAATCACTTCATGTCCAAATTCTCTCCTGATTTAAATTCAACTAAAATGCATGTCGAGTTGGAAGTGAATAGAATTTGTATAAACATTACTTAGATGTGTTGTTTGTAACTTCAACCGGCGACTTGTAAGAATAGATCTTTTTTAGCACTTCATTCATATCAAAAGGGACATGCTCTTAGTGCTGAACATGGCATTGCATTAAACCGTATTTCTTGACAAACTCATAATGATATTGCAATCACTGGGCTAGAATTTGACGATGTTCCCAGAACTTGAACATCAGCATTAAATTAAGAACTAAAGATTTCTGTCTTCAGGCCTTGGACAAAAGACACAATCAAAATGCTATCTACCTTTTAGGACCCCAAAGATCACAGAACAAGGAAATGTGACGTCCTTCCTAATAAATATTCAGTGAAAACTGTTTGGTTTAAATTCTATAAACTGATGCAGTTTGATTTTTGTACGATTGTCAGTGAAAAGGAATACTATCATTGTTTCGGGCGTGATGAACATGCAAGTTTAGACAGATGATATGAACAATCCAATATTCAATATATAAGATTAAACTCTGAATTAAGTACAACAAAGTAAACCTTGGAGAACATATATTGTTATACAGAAAAACAGTCATGTCATGATTAATGATCGACACAATATGACCAAAGTACAAATATATTTGGTTGACAACATGGCCTCGTGTCAAAGAGCTGTCTACAGGAAGCTTGTTAAAATGTGAACATTACCATAATGTATATTGTGTAACAAATGGATGAGATTGAATCACGTTCAGTCTGTGAAAGGTGATCCACAAGTAGCGTATCCAGAATCAATCGCCTTTGTAATATAAAAAATATCAAAAAGCATTTATTAATTAAATTTACAGAATTTCACTTTTGTAAAATAACTCAAATCTAGATTTTCATTCTGAAAATGTTTTGAATAATGCCTTCTGGAAGTTTATACTCCCATTCTGCAAACCAGTTAGTCCGGTGGCAGAGATAGATAAGCGTGCAATGTGGTATGTACAATGTTTCTAGTCGTCTGAGGTGTGCTCTTTAAGAATCTGAATGATGCCACTCTGTCATCATTGGGCAATTCTCGCAATATGCAAATTAGTCATTCACAAATTCACAAGTCATCAATTATATTATAGCAGGGGACTTTTCTAAAATCTAAGAATATTTACCTATTTTCTTTCTTATTATTTGCCAAAGTAAGACGCTGTTTGTGACAATGTCAGTCTACACCGATCAACCTAAAATTTATCTTAGTGGAACTTTTATATGGTCCACAAAACATGACCCTAACATCGTTCTGCTCTATAACTCACTAGCATGGGCTTCATACCACTGATAGGGAGTGTTCTTGTATAAAATGCTTGTATCAAATATTCATTGGTTATTGACACGTTTGAATTATAAACATCCATATAGCTGGATTTTCTGGATAATTACTTCTTGTTAAATAAAAGCGATAAATAGGTTGTTACAAACAAACAATGCTTTTCTCGTGTTCTCTTCTAAATGTTCCTCGAAGACTCTTCTTGAAAGAAATGGTGATATGTCGAAAAATACTTTTTGAAAAAACTTTAAACCCTTAAGTTGGACTTGTTTGATAGATATGAATTATACTTTAACTCTGACATATTCATACAACCTTTATTTATGATGAGTGCTGCACTGTTCAAAATACTCGAAAAAAGAAATTAAACATCAATACATACTATTTTTAGTAAAATCATGCATCTCTAATATACTTATAATATCATATATCATAGGTACATAGTAGGACTCTTCCTCAAAAGAACTCAAATTCATTGATGAGAAGGAAATTCAAATATTGTTATATCTGTGTTGTTGGAAGCAGTAATTACATCTTAAGAGAATGTTTGGAACTCCTACATTGTTTCAGGAAAAGCTACTGCCTTTCAGGAAAACATTCCTAACTACCTTTCAGGATGTGATCTACTTCTTGTTATGTTCTGACGTATATGTCTTGTCCTACATCATTCTCTGTTGTAATTCCAAAGCATTTATTTGGAAGTCATTCATTCAGTAAAGAAACTTTTCATAGAGGCGCTCCTTAGTTCATAGGAAATGATGTTAATTTAGTATTTTAGTGTGAGGGTGGTGTTCTACAGTTGAAAAATGTCAAACCTTACACGCTCATCATTCGTTGATTATTTTATTTACAGATTTCATGAAATGATCACAGGAATGTCCAGCGATTGAGATGAGAATGGGATGTCCGCACTCCACATGAGTGGGACAGAGACACGACTAAGCTTTGGTTCCTTTTATAAATATATACAAGTCGTATAATGGCATAATTCGGAAACTCAATCAATACCTTAACTCGATTTTATCTATACGAACATTAATTTCAAGGGTAGCGTTACACCTAACAGAATTAAGCAACGGAAACTTGCAGTTCCATTAACTATGACTTTTTGCATATGATTACATGTTATTTCTTTAGTATTATAAAAGAAATCAGTAATTAATCTAAATAATAATCTTCTAAATGAGTAACTGAGATATTTATTTCACAACAAACAATATCGATTTGTAGATATAAAGCAACTAGCGATTTCTGAATATTTTACGGTCGCTTTGTCATGTATTCACTCGTTCATTGGATATTTGTCACGATGAGTAGTAAAAATAGTATGATAAGAAAGTGTCTTTTTTTTAAAGCAAATGATGTCACCAGTGAGCTGATCTACAGAGTAAATCTACATAGATACTCCCTTTTGCGTAACCCGACTGGGAACATATTTTGGTTAATAACTCTCAATGACTCTGATTACTTCTATGACATGTCCTACCTTATTCGTGTAAGCACTTTTTCCACACAATCTAAATAATGCCTATGTGGGACCACGCATATGACATTGTTAAACATGTATTTCTATATTGTTTACAGACGTTATGTGATAATTATTTAACTGTTTATTTAACGAATCTTTGCAAGTGTTTGGAATGATAATGATGGTGATGATGATGATGTGTTAATGCGTTTTCTACTCGGAGGTTACCAAATGACTATGGTAAAAATATTGACACCAATATATGGATTAATGTATGAAAATAACATGTAAAGCACTTCGAGTTTGGAAACGATTACTCAACATGTACTTATTTACATTCATGTACATTTATATATATCAATATTTAAGTTTCATAGCATGTACTTTTCATGTTTGTTTGCCGTTTCATGTAATATCAACTTATCAAATCAAGTCATGCATTGTATATCTTCAATTATGGAGGAAATAAAGTAAATCTGGCCTCACCAATAAAAGGTAGGTGTATTAAAAAAGTATAGGTTCGATTTCTCTTGAGATCACCCTTCACAGACTGAACGTGATTCAATCTCATCCATTTGTTACACATTATACATTATGGTTCACACACGATAAATGTTCACATTTTAACAAGGTTCCTATAGAGAGCTCTTTGACACGAGGCCATGTTATCAACCAAATGTATTTGTACATGGGTCTATTGTATCGATTATTAATCTTGACATGATTGTTTTTGCGTATTACAATAAATGTTCTCCAAGTTTAATCTATTGAATATTGGATTGTTCATATCATCTGTCTAAAGATACATGTTCATAACGTCAGAAACTACCATATTATTCCTTCGCAATGACAATCGTACAAAAATCAAACTACCTCGCTTTATATTATTTAAACGAAACATCATATAGTTGTGAGTTTGTCAAAGATACGGTTTAATGCAATGCCATGTTCAGCGCTTCGAGAATGTCCCTGGTGTGGATGAAACGCTATAAAAGTACTATTCTTATATGTCGCGGGTGGAAGTTACAAACAACATATTTAAGTCACATTTGTACAGATTCTATTCACTTGAAACTCGACATGCATTTTAGTTGAAACAGAATTAGAGAATTTGGACAAGAATTTGTTTTCTTGAAAAAAAACACTCATTGAATATCATGTTGATTAGTTGTTAGAAACGAAACAATAAGTTTTATTGGATCCAGCAGCTGAAGGAAGACGATAAAATATTTGCTGTACTAACATTTATCGACACGTTTGGTTATTTTCACTGGCAATAACAAGTTCATATACTGTGCCAACTATATAAAGGGAAATGATGGAAATGTAAAAAACATCATTGTTTTTGGTTTCATATAAATCATAAAATCTTTTTCTTGCGTTTCTTTTTCATTATGGGCACTGCGCAAAACAAAATGGAAACAATGGTTAACATATATGCTTGTTGTTATTAATGAATAAGTATTGCAATAACTGACAGAAAATGTTCTGTTCTGGGAGAAAAGGCTGAGTAATAGGCATAACGAGAGCTTGTATCTAAGGTCGATTCCATTCTTAACGTACCATTGATCTAGTACGAAACTCATAAAAAATTCACGTTTTGAACCATAAACCACAAGAAGAATTTTTACTTAAATCTAATTATCTCGGTGTATCGAAAGATCAATTGACCAATTAACGCATCGCCTGTTGATTTAGAATTGTAAATCAAAATCTGAAACAACAGCAAGTATTACTGGATAACAACCTATTTATTTTGATAATTTCGACGTTTCAGAGGGAAAACTGATTTCTTCATCATTAATGTGTGTCAGCTTCGCGCTTTTCACAGTAAAGAAGTTGTTATCGAGAAATTATTGCTGTTGTTGTTGTTGATATCAATTACACATGCGCGAGAGGCTAGCGAGAGCCTACGAGATTTGTATCACCGGAAGTGAGTGTAAATAAAGTGAGCGTGAAGATAACATGTGTGCTGTCAGCTGTAGTGACGTTACGAGGCAAATTGAATGGTACAGGGCCATGAACAAATGGTAGCAGAACGTGGTTGAGAATTGACATTCCTTTACGGTAATATCCACATGTTTAACCAATTATTTTGACATTTACTGTGACTGTGAGGAAATTGAGGGCGAAGCACTTTGAAAGAATTTTGAACACGTGGTCAGACTCAGTGGCTGAAAACTTTAACTGTCAACATGCCAATAAAATTTAACCCACCACAATATAGGGCTGATAAGAGCTATGAACGATATAAACAAGAACTTTTAGCCTGGAATGAAGTAACTGAACTGCCAGCTAAGCAAAGGGGCACGGCAGTTGCACTCACTTTACCAGAAGATGACCCCGCATCAATTAGAGAGAAGGCATTTGACTTAATTGACCTGGAAACACTAAAATCAAACACCGGTTTGGATGCATTAATTGCCTTAATGGACAAATATTTAGGTAAAGATGACTTGGCTGACTCCTTAGAGAAATTTGAAAAATGTGAAGACTGTCGGAAGGAAAAAGATATGACCATGACAGAATACATAACTGCTTTTGAGCATTGCTACAATAAAATCAAGGAGAAGGAAATAACACTTCCATCTGAAGTTTTGGCTTTTAAATTATTGAGAAGAGCAATGTTGACTAAAGAAGACAAACTTTTAGTTTTGACTGGTGAGGATTTTTCTCAGAAAAATACTCTTTTTGACCAAGCAGCTGCTTCATTGAAGAAATTTTTAGGTGATGGTATGATAGCCAAACCTGAGAGTAGTGAAGCTTCAAGACCAATTAAAGTAGAGCCAACATTTTCAGTGGATGAGGTGTACACAGCAAATGGTGGTTATGGCAGTAAACCAAATAATTATAATTCTGGAAGAGGAAGGTGGGGTAATCAAGCCTTTAGAAACAGTCGTGGATATGGTCGTGGACAGTATAGCAACACTGGGGGCTTTTCAGCACGAGGAAGGGACCAGAGGGATATGAATCCTACTGGACGAGATGGTCGCACACTTAGGTGTTTGGCATGTCGTTCTTACAGACATTTAATTCGTAATTGTCAGCATAGCTTTGAAAACACAGCAATGATGGTAGAAGAGGTGGATCCAACTCAACATGAAAATATAGTGTTATACACAGGAGGTTTGAAAGATAGTATGAGAACTTTTAGTAAAGAAGCACAAAATGCTATAGTACTGGATTCTGCATGTTCGATCACTGTTTGTGGGAAGGAATGGATTGATACATACCTCATGACTTTGGACAAAGAACAGATGAAACAAGTGACATATCAGCCTGGGGAGAAAATCTTCAAGTTTGGAGGTGGTGAGAAACTCAAATCAGTCGGCTCATACACCATACCAATGTCAATAGCAGGTGTTGATGTAACTATGCACACAGATGTGGTCATGTCAGACATTCCATTGCTTTGGTCCAAAACTTCTATGAAGAAAGCGAGAGTGAAATTAGACCTTGAAAATGATTCGGCCGAAGTAATAGGACAGAAAGTATTGTTAAATGAAACTTCATCTGGCCATTATTGTTTGCCTCTTGGAAGCTCTGATGTACCTGAGGTAGAGGTGAATGTAGTCAAGTTAGATGACATGAATGAGGAAGAACAACACAAGACCTTGCTCAAACTTCATCGTCAGTTTGCGCATCCTGGGGAATTGAAACTAAAAAGTCTATTGAAAGATGCAGGTGTTTGGGATGAGAGCTTTCAGGGTATTCTTCATGACATTTATGAAAATTGTGATCTGTGCAAACGGTATGCTCCAACTCCTCCGAGGCCTGTAGTGGGTTTACCGATGGCAAAGCGCTTTAATGAGAAGGTCTCAATGGACTTGAAGCATTGGAACAAGGTCTACATTCTTCACATCGTAGATATGTGGTCAAGATTTACAGTTTCAGCATTTATCCCCTGAAAAACAACTCAAGACGTTTTGAACTGTTTATTGAAACACTGGATAGGAACATTTGGAGTCATGGAAGCAATTCTCACAGACAATGGCGGAGAATTCTATTCTGATGAAATGAGAGAGGTAGCAAGCATTTTAAATGTGGAAACTATGACAACAGGTGCTTACAGTCCTTTTCAGAATGGTCTGTGTGAGAGGGTACATGCAGTGACTGACATGATGTTGTTGAAACTTGAAGATCAGTATCCTGAGACACCACTGGATATTTTGTTATGTTGGACAAATATGGCGAAGAACAGTCTACAGATGTGGCATGGGTACAGTTCTTACCAATTAGTGTTTGGAAAAAATCCTAATCTTCCCAACATAATGTCAGATCAATTGCCAGCATTGGATAGAATGACCACAAGTGATGTATTTGCAAAGCATTTGAATGCTCTACACAGTGCAAGAAAGGCTTTTATTGAATCAGAATGCTGTGAGAGAATACGCCGTGCATTGAGACACAAGGTGAGGGCAGCAGAAGAGGTCTATGAAAATGGAGACAAAGTGTACTACAAGAGAGAAGGTTCAGAAAGGTGGTTTGGACCCGGCAAGGTTGTCTTTCAAGATGGGAGAGTTGTGTTTGTACGACATGGGGGCATTTACACGAGAGTGTCTATGAACAGACTGAGTAAAGCTGGAAAGCTGACCATACAGACAAATGAAGATGAAAACGAAACTAGAGAACACAACAGTCAGGAGGAATTTGCAATAGAAGAAAAAGAAAGTGATGACAATTCATCAGACAAGAGGAGTGAAAACACTGATGTGAGAACTGCTTTGAGGTCAGGTGACTTGATAGAATATAGGGAAAACAATGAAGATAATTGGACGACAGGAACTGTCTTGGGAAGAGCAGGTAAAGCAACAGGACAGTATAATAATTGGTTCAATATTAAAACAGCAGACAGCAATGGACATAGCAGAAATCGTGATGAATGTGAGTGGAGAAAAGTTGAAGAATGTGATGCAGTGATGATTCCAAAATCTGAACAAAACAATAAAGAATGTCAACAAGCAAAGAAAGAGGAGTTAGAAAAACTTTTGACTTTCAAAACCTACAAAGAAGTAAGAGATGATGGACAGAAAAGAATTTCTACTCGCTGGGTTGTCAGAGATCAAGGAAATGGGAAGATAAAAGCTCGTCTTGTAGCTAGGGGATTCGAGGAGGAAGGCCTTACAAGAAGAGATTCGTCAACAGTGAGCAAAACTGTATTAAAGGTCTTTCTGGCGATTGCCTCAAGTAAAGGTTGGTCAATCAGGACAACTGACATCAAATCTGCATTCCTTCAAGGAAGAAAGCTTGATAGAGACGTGTATTTGCAGCCTCCTATTGAAGCAGAAGTGACAGAAGGCAACATTTGGAAACTGGAACATTGTTTATATGGGATTGGTGATGCAGCGCGGCAGTTTTACTTCAGTGTTGTAGAAGAGCTGACAAAACTAGGATGTGAACAATCTCAATATGACCCAGCCTTATTCTATGTAAAACAGAAAGGTGATTTGAAAGGGATTGTTATCTCTCACGTAGATGACTTCTTGCATGCTGGCTTCTTAATGTTTGAGGACAAAGTTATGAAACCATTGAGAAAAAGATTTATTGCTGGAAAAATAGAAGAAAATTCTTTCAGATATGTAGGTTTTCACATTAAACAATACAACCAAGGAATTATCGTTTCCCAAGAAGATTATGTGACTGACATTGACAATGAAACCATTGCATCTGCTAGGGTACTGAAGAAAAATGAGTTGTTGACTCCGATGGAACAAACAAAATTCCGTGGAATGGTTGGAAGAATCAACTGGGCTGTTCAAGGTTCGAGGCCAGATGTAGCATTCGAAATGATTGACTTGAGTACAAAGTTGAATAAAGCAACAGTTGATGACTATCTTCGAGCAAACAAAGTCATAAAGAAGCTACAAGGTTGCTCATCTACGTTGTGCTTTCCAAACCTTGGTTCATATGAACAGTGGAAAATGGTCGCATACTCAGACGCATCCCTAGGGAACTTGAGTGATGGAGTAAGTAGTGTTGGGGCACATTTAGTTTTTCTTGTAAATTCAAGCAATCAATGTTGTCCGATATCATGGCAAGTTGTGAGGTCTACCATAGCAGCTGAAACCATGGCACTGTTGGAATCTGTTGAGGATTGTATTTTCTTACGAGCAGTAATTCAATCCATGTTGGACAGAAAGGAAGAGAACATTCCAATCGACGTCATCACTGACAACCGGAGTGTAGTGGAAGCCCTGCAGTCGACGAAGTTGGTTGATGACCGAAGGCTGAGGATAGATATGGCAGCTATCAAACAAGAACTTGTGAATGGAGATGTGAAGGTGTCTTGGTGTCCTGGAGAGAGGCAGCTTGCGGACGTGTTAACGAAGCGAGGGCCATCTGGAGTGAAATTGTGCCAAATTCTGCAGGGTGGAAAGCTGTGCATGTGATAAGTCATGTGATGTAAGATACGGGGCAGAATAATCCCCAGAAGCATGAAGGTAGTCTGCCTGATGACTGCTTCTTATTCCAATTGGCATTCAAGATAGTGTACATATTTCTAATTCAGACTTTTAAATATTTTTTAAATGCATTTATAATGAAAAAAAAAAAGTGGGGGAAATGAACATCACACTGAACTTTGATGGTAAAGCTGTATCTTCCAAGTTGAACTTTTTAAATGATAATTTTTGTGTATAAAAATTCTTAACTTAAAAAAAAAGAAAGGACAATTTTAATGAATGTTGATATCAATTACACATGCGCGAGAGGCTAGCGAGAGCCTACGAGATTTGTATCACCGGAAGTGAGTGTAAATAAAGTGAGCGTGAAGATAACATGTGTGCTGTCAGCTGTAGTGACGTTACGAGGCAAATTGAATGGTACAGGGCCATGAACAGTTGTCTCGACCACTTCCAAATTCCCCCCAAAGACGGTTTTGGCAATTACTCTAAAATGGCAATCTCCCACATTCACTGTAAATATCCAGTGTTGGCTGACTTTGAGGTACATTTATTTGCTAAAATATGAACTCCCTGTTCTCAATCCATATATATGGTTATTCAGAAAGATCGCATTTCTTCTTCAATAGATTATTTCCAACTTTTTTCAAAAATGGTTGTGAGAGTACAATTTAAGTTGTACTTGATTTAACAATTTCACGCAAAAATAACTAATTATACTGCGTGAACCTGATTGTCGTTTCCACAGGAAATAACCTTTTAAATGGAACTTAAATGATACTCGAACTAGAGCTCTCATCATTCCCACAAGGTTCCATTACGTGTATCTCTTAATTAAGCGCTTAGTATGTATTGCCGTCTTTTGTTGAGTTATATTGAATGGATTAATAATTCAAAGTCAAACGAGAGATACAAATAATGAGGTATCGATATACATGTGATGATTTCAATGGCAATAACAATATTGTTGCTTATCATCTCCTGAATTGATGCATCCAAATTGTACGTTTCAAATCTAAGCAATCCTACTTTACATATAAATAAAATTTAGTCTAGGCAAATGTCTACAATATTTATAAAGATTAACGTAATGACATATACATGACACCCACGCATCGCTAAATATAACCAGTAATTGCAAAAATATAAAAATAAGAAACCAATAACTCCATACTTTTTTTTTTTTAATTTGTTCCAAAATGGTAACATAGAATATATTTTTAAATATTGACATCAAAACATATAACTACATGTTCATAGACTAAGGAATATAGAAATGGTTAAAGCAATCATACATGTAGTTGGTTGTAGAATAATGGAAAGTTTGAATATTTTTGTTACATTATATTTTGAAAAAAAATCTTTCAACCACAAATATCTGTTATGTTTTGTTTTTGTTATGATCTTATTTTGAAATTATCTTTTTAATATTACATAAATCGATATATTTTTGCGGAGGTAATGGTTTGGGTCATTAATACATTTTTATGTTCTGTAACGAACCAAATCAAGTATTTCGAGATGTTTATCTTCCGTGGCAAATAGTAATTAACCCAAAAAATCATGGTTCGTAACGATCCCAGTAAACATGATAATTACTCACAGGAACACCATTGAAAAAGCTACATAACTCATTGTCCATTAGATTCATTTTCAACAGTTCCTTTGTAGTATATATTATAAGTTGTTTGCTTCTCACGAGGGTAATACGGTCTGATGTACCATCTTTGTAGAAATGTTGCCTGAGCCGCAAGGCGAGGGCTGACATTTCTACAAAGATGGTACATCAGACCGTATTACCCGAGGGAGAAGCATACAACGTATTTATCTTACCGTCATGTCAGAAGAAAAAATATCCATTTAAGTTTGACTGCCGTTAACGGATGAGCCATCACCGCATGAACGGCCTTGACCCTAAATGTAAACAAAATGGCGTCGCCCAACCCGACTGCAATGTTATGAATCGTGTTACGTAAAACTATTACACTTAACATGCTGAAAAACTATTTGATTTTAATCCTATATCATGTGCAAGTAATGCAATGTAGAATTTGGTTCCAAACAAAACTTAAAATGACGAGAAAATAATTAATAATCACGAAAACAGCTGATCGAACGTATGTAAACTCTGGACACCGCGTGCGTCATTTGGTAACGTCATCTTAATCCTATGCGACACCTCTTCTCGGAGAGGAGTTGTTGCTATGGCAGCGGGGTACATGAAATTTGTACACCGTGAGAGGTGAGACTCGCGGTGTACATAAGATAAAACGAGTCGATCGTCAACCAATCAAAAACGAGTATTTTACTGTAAGGTAAGATAATACCTTTTGTAAATATCTGTATTGAAAATCAAGAAGTGTAACATCTTTAAGGTCATGTCTTAAGAAATTAAATGTTTTGTGCTAGTCAAATTTACACTCATTTAATGAGGGTTCCCACCTTTCATAAAATGAAAGTTTGTCATGTTTGGAAATCAGCTTCTCAATCTTGAGCCTTTTGTAGAATTCAAGAGATTTCTTTGTTAAACATTGAAATACAAATCATAACAAGAAATGTCATTGTTTGTTTGAGAACACATTTCCAATTTTCAAGTGTGAAGAAGATAATTATGATCAAGTATTTGAAAATACACAATTGAGAACTCCATATTTCATGTCGTATCACTGTGCTGTTGTTTTGCTATATTTGAAAGTGATTCCAAACAACTTATAAACATCTCAAAACTAATCAGCGTGTTAGCTCAATTTTTGTTTCCCGCCAAACGTGTTTTCAAGTTCTTTACATAAGATTTGATTTTCTTTTGATGCCCTTTTATGTTAAATGATATGTCGGTTCTTTTTGCATATGCTGAAAATGTTATTATTTCGACAGAGTCACGAAACAACCATAAGTTCTTTAGACAACACACTCAGGTACACACGATGAACTGCACGTGCTTTCCAAGCGGGACACACGAGAGACGAGACACGTGGTCGCAGTGTACCCAGAGCTGTTGTCATGTATTGTACTGTGATGTGATGTGTTGTAATGTCTTGTGCTGTGCTTCGTGTAATTCTCGTTTTGGAACTATATTCTTATGGATTTTCGTTTTTTGGATATACTACACGGACAATGTGCGAACGTGTAAGTATGAATATGACATTAAAGTTATTTGTTACTTATTATCATCCGTGGATATACTCGACTCCATCATGAGTGTTCCAGGTCGGACATCTAAGCGTTTTTCAGTTGTTACGGTATTTTGTTTCATTCCTTTTTGTTTTCTCATTGAAACTCTTCTGTTTGGTATGGCAATGTTTTCAACAGTAGGCAATATTACACTCAATACTATGTACTATATAACTATTCCTTCGAATCATTTGGCAATATATTTCTTTTCATGTATATACCCGGTTGCTAATCAGAACCAATCAGAATATGACTAAGGTAAAAATAACATCTTTGAATTGCAGAGGTCTGAATAATAAGAAGAAAAGAAAAGAGATGTTTAGATTTTTGAAAAAGAAACGCTCCTCGATATACTGTTTGCAAGATGTTCATTTTACTAAAGAAATGGAAAAAACGGTAACTGAAGACTGGGGTTGTAAGAATTGTTATTTTAGTTCTTACAGCAGGAACTCGAGGGGTGTTGCTATACTTTTTTCTAAATACATAGATTATACCCTTGATAATGTTAGAAAATATTGTGATGGCAATAGTGTAATCGTAGAAATCACTTTAGACAAATATAAACTAGCGATCATCAATCTTTATGGCCCAAATGCTGACGACCCCAATTTCTATGATGAACTTGAAATAACCATTAAGACTCTTAACAGTGACCACATAATCATGTGTGGGGACTGGAATGTAGTACAAAACTATTATATCGATACGTTTAACTACAAACATCATAACAATCCAAATGCTAGAGATAGAATAATGAAGTTAAAAGACGAAATTGATTTAATTGATCCCTGGCGAGAGAGGTATCCAAATGACAAACGATATACATGGCGTCAACCTTCTCCTTTAAAACAGGCTAGACTCGATTACTTCCTTGTGTCGCACAATATGATCCCGTCTATAACTGATGTAGCAATAGAACCAAGCTTCATGTCCGATCACTCTCCAATATCAATGTCGTTTACACTGACAGAATTAGACAGGAGAAAAGGATTTTGGAAATTTAACAATTCTCTTTTAAGGGACAAAGACTATGTTGCACTTGTCAAAAGTACTATTTCGGAAACTATTTTGCAATATGAAAACCATGGCAACACAGATAGCGAATATACTATCGATGATCAGATGCTTTTTGAAGTATTATTGCTTCAAATAAGAGGTCAAACAATTAAATATTCATCATATAAAAAGAAGCAAAGAGAAAAAGATGAAACTGAACTTATATCTAAACTCAATCACGTTACAAAGGATATGGATCAAATGGATGACATTGAATTTAAATCTATAAAACTAAAAGAAATTGATGATTTAAACGAACAACTCGAAAATATTAATAAAATTAAAACGCAAGGACTCATGATTAGATCAAAGGTCAACAATTTAGCAAAATGCGAAAAACCAACAAAATATTTCCTTGGATTAGAATCTCGAAACTTTTTAAATAAGTCATTTTCATCTCCACGTTTTCCAGTTGATCCCTCGGCCGAACCTTTCGTCCCCATACACGCCATTGAGGAAGGCAGGATGACAACTAGCATACCACCAGCCCCCAGGATACATAACAGCACAGGCCCCGGTGTAGGCATCGTTGTCCCGATCCTTTGTGCTGAACATCATACCGTTATGGCCCGAGAAAGAGTCTCCTTTAAAAATATATTATATACATAAACATTTTGCAACAAGTTTCAAGATTTCTCACGGTTTTGATGGTTTTTTAGCTGTTACAATTACAACAGCAAGATATAATCAACATTTTTATTGTTATATGCTTGACATTTTAGATTATAATTCTTGGTTTTTGTTAAGTGCTTTCGACAAACTAACAAAAGATCAATATACCTGAGTATTCCACCTCAGGTGTGTATAACATACAAGTCTTGTATCATTGATGTGATTTTCTCACAATTCTATAAGTTTGTTTTTATCTGCTTGATGTTACATCTTTAATTCAATTGGTGGTCTAGCATTTGATATTATTATTTCATAGGTAATACTTATTTTAAAAAGTATATAAATTATATCATATGTCATTGCTTAAAAACACTCATTACATCAAGTTGGTGCAGAACATAAGCATTTCACAAGTGCGGAATTACCTATGTCCCCTTGATAGCCATTAAGAGTCAGTTTGTAGTTGCTACTTTCATCATCCACCCTGAAGGTTGAATACGTGGCAAATCATGATTGGTCATCCTGATCTAGCATGTCAATCTTCAGCTGCATGTTGCATTCAGTTGTTAGAAGATAAATGTTGTCATTTCCTGAAAGACGATGCACTCACCTTAGCATGACGTCTGAAAAGCTTTGGACATTAAACTGTAAACACATTTTGAACTAGCAGGTAGAAATCAAGTAAAGATGGGATGGCTTAAATTACAAAGAGAACGTTTCATAATTTTATATAGCTGATTAAAGCTAAAATATCAGATCTCCTAGTTCAGGTCGAATTATCTCGCTTTAGTTGAAAGATAATCCCTAAAATGGTAAACATTATGCCATCTACTTCTTTTTAAAGGTTAAAACCCCGCGCCTATGTCTTAAATTAGAATAATTTTATAAATGTAGTACTTAACCTACCAATCAATATCAACCAATACTACATTTGTGACAGCTTTACAGTATTTACCAAAGTAAAATCATTGGCATCCAAGTCACAAATACATTTTTTCTAAAACCAAAATGTTCCAAAACAACAGACGCTTCCTGTTAAGAAAACGTTATGTATATAATTATTTGTCACTTTAAGAGAGTTTTAAAAATCTTCAACAAATGTTTTGCGGATCCAATATATCTAAAATTAATCAAATGGTTGATAAGTAACCGTTCTCATTGGTTGATATGGTGATAGGCTTCAGTTTTTGTTTGAATAAAACATTAGGAAAAACCAGTCCGTAAGAATCAACATTTTAAATAATGCTAGCACTTGTCTCACCATGACAAAATATATAATAATAAAAAAAACATTCAATTGGTTTCTAATATTTGTTCCCCTTTTCTTTCTAAAACTTCTATTCATCGCCAACAGGTTCAGAAACATTTTGCCTGGCAGTGAGTGTTTCAGCGCGAACTGAACGACTTTATTACTTGTAAAATGCCGGACAGAGAGTCATTTACAGTGATACTGATGAGTTCATACCTAGCCAAAAACTGTCAGCCAAGTTCCCAAATCCCTTCTTGTACATAGTCCAGTCCATCACGAAGTTCGTGTTCCCGTCCTTTCATCTTTGAAATAACTGCAAAATAACATTTTGAATATTGAGTTTGGATGCTCGGTTATAAAGTTAGTTATGTCCATGTCATTTAGTCATTTGCTTGTGACACTTAAATCCGAATTGCAAAGCTCATTTCTGACTTAATAATGCTCATTCTTTCATGTTTATCATTAACAAAACAAAGCATAACCGGGAAATAACTTCGGTGAATATTCATTTTCGTTTAGAATGAACCTACTGTCCAGCCTCCCCCATGTCACAGTAGACCCGATCTCTCCCACCGAGGTACACGGTGTACACTCCACTTCCTGCAGTCGGCGTGAGTTTCAGCACATCAGAGCAGTCCAAGGAGTCTATGTTAAAACAAAACAAAATCATTAAATCACACATTTTCTCTAAACTATCATGTTATAGATAAGTTCCTCATTGTTAACATAAAGAAGGTTTCATGAGATCATAAGGTTGATTCATCTATACTTCCAACTGTTGAACTGATGGTATAAGAAGTTGTCCTAATTCTGGTTTGGTTTTTATTAAATGCAAATCAATTCACTATTAAAAAAACAAATACTGAAGATAATGTTGATCAATGTATTTTATAATTCCAATTCAGTCAAAATTGCCCATACCCTTTTCATTGACAGATCGGTAATCTGAGGATAAATGTAAACATCAACAGTTTGTCATCTTACAATAAATTGCACATGATAAGCTTTAAAAGCCAATTTAATAATGATCTTGATAACAAAAATGATGGACATAACATATGTCATATGTAGCAAAAAGAAATGGATACTACCAATATGAGTCTGATTATTTAAAACGACGTTAACACATGACATCCATTGGGAATAATATAAATGTTCAGTATTTACAAAAATAGTACACACTGTTATTACGCAGCTAGATGCACGAGTGCGTCATGGATACAAGGCCTAGTAAGCTAAACAAGCAAAATCAACTGTATCCCTGATAACAAAATGTTGAACATAGCAGAATATGTCAAATGTAAAAAAGGAAATTGGATACTACCAACATGAGTGGTATGCACACTGTCTAAGAAAACATTTTCACTCCTGAAACGTTTTACTCCATTTTCTCGGTCAAACAGAACATACCAACAGTTCACTTAAGCCATTCATGTGTGACGAATGATTGGTAAATAATGCAGTAAGTCATGTTTTTTTATACTTCAATGATAATTCTGAGGGGTATAGGGGGAAATCTGCTATATAGCCATATTTTCCCCCTTTCTGTAGAGGGGGGAAAACTGACTCTAAAGCGGAAAACGGGCTATATAACCATATTTCTCCGGGGGGAATTTGGCTATATAGCCAATTTTCCGGGGGGAAATTTGTCTAGGGGGGAAATCCTACTCTATGACACCGGAACATTGTAAGTTGAAGGACGTGTAACCTTGAAAAAACATCATGTTATCTTGGTTAGATATCATCACAATGACATCAACCACCTAGGCCTTCATTTCATAGAAGTTGTCAGACCTGCAGGGTTATAGGTGTCAAAACCTGTCGAGTTTCATTTATCAGTGTGTGCAAGAAACTTTGTGCTCCCAAACAAATTTGCTTCTTCCCTACAATTTTCTTACGTTTGGCTCCATACTTTCGGACATTGATACGCGAAACAAGAGTAAAGGTTTTTTGTTCAGATCAGGAAGAGGGACGAACTTCTAGAAGCACCTGATATCACATCGTATGAATTTGTACGCTTAAAATCGTTACTAAAGGAAGTGAACCGTTTTTTCTGTGAGAGATTGTATATGTTTGTTTTGGTGAATTTTTTGTATGAATTTCTTCGATAAATCTTTTTTCAGATACATATTTTAAAAGATATTTCAGGCTGTAAAATGGTAGGGAACGATATATCAGAACCTTTTGTAGGATTCCTGACAAGATAGTGAGAGGTGTGACGAAAGAAATCACCCATGCCATGGCGACTAATATTGCTGATGTGTTTGCATTCGTCAATTCATGCAGAATTGCAGAGGTGTCAATCTTGTACCCCACTTCACTCAAAATAAAGTCAATAAGATATTATTATCAGTAAAAAGGTAACGACATGTTCACATGTACATGCATCCAACCCATCGCTATGAAACAGAACTGTAGAACCTTATATTGATTCCAAAGTAAACTTTCTAAAGTAAATGCATTTGTTTAATTTTATGGAATGATGAATGTTATGACTACAGCATGTTTATTAAAACTCTCAGATGATTTATTTAAAAAGATACATTATTTATTTACATGAACCTTGGTGCGTTAAGATTTTGAAGCTTTGTAATCCAATAATTGAAAGGTAATTAGCAATTCGTTCTTCATATGAGTTGAAGTTCTGTATGGACTGTAGCATTGATTTTATTGATAATCTGTCATCAATGCTCGTAAAATGATTCAAAGACAGTGTCACATACAAACAGTAACACACAGAAAGGAATTCGAACTTCTGGCTCTCTCTCTCTCGTACAATCAGCAATTATGAGATTCAAAGGCATCAGTGTTATAATATTTACATTTCTTGGCGCGATTTCGTGCAGCTCATCTTGTAAAATAGATAAATCCTTCAATCGAAGAAATGAATCTGTGAGTCTTCAATCGTCACAGCCGTCCCTCTGGACCAAGCCTGGAGTTGGGTCATCAGCCGCCTGTGCAAGTGATTGTGGTCGTGATGACAATTGTCTGGCCTTCTTCTACAACCCACAGGAGGACGTCTGTACTGCCCACTCTGGACTCATCTCACTTGGACATCTGACCAGTGGACAGGCCATGTACTACAGTGTAGGTAAGTAGCTACACGGACTTAACAGCACCATTTATATGAAATCATTTCTTTTCACATGGTTTGGGTCTCAATTTCTAATTGTTACACTCCGTTTCGTCGGTCGTGCCCACGCCTGTCCCATCCCATAGGGACATCTTACCACCGTTTAGGCTATAGACAGCTAACTTCATCCTAATCTCACTTAGCTAGATAAGTCTCGTTTAGAAGGGAAACACCCTTTTACCCTTTATATGCTAGGTATATGGTCTTAAGAGATATAAATGCATATTTCTGTGCAATGCACGTCCTATCACTGTTGTATTGTTACCACTAACTGTTGAGTAGCTCATTTTCTACACTGTAGCTAAGAAGGTTTACAGACACATAAGGTTTACATTAGGAAAATGCCTTTTTTGTTGGGCGTTCTAGAAGTCTAGATAGTGAAGAAGATGAAGGCAATATTATGGATATACAACTTATTAGTATCTATGTCGAAAACTTGAATAAATAAGTTGTATATCAATAATATTACCTTCATCTTCTTCATTAGGAAAATGATCAAAATATCTCACAAAAGCATGACTTTGTCCTACCATGTGAAATAAACGCAAGTGTCATACTAACTAATAACTTGTTATAGAAGTTCTATATGGATAATTGGATTTTCGTGCCTAATTAATAATTTTGTTTTGTTTTAACAAAGACTTCTGGGACTGCTCTGACGTGCTGAAACTAGCGCCGACTGCAAGAAGTGGAGTGTACACCGTGTACCCCGGTGGGAGAGATCCGGTTGATGTCTACTGTGACATGGACACTGATGGGGGAGGCTGGACAGTAGGTTCATTTCAAACGAAAAGGAATATTCACCAAAGTAATCCAGAAAGTTATTTCCCGGTTACGCTTTGCTTTGTTAATGATAAACATGAAAGAATGAGCATTATTAAGTAAGAAATGAACTTTGCCATTCGGATTTACATGTAAGTGTCACATGTAAATGACAAAATGACAAAGACATAAGTAACTTATAAACCGAGCACCCAACCTGAATATCTAAAATGTTATTTTGCAGTTGTTTCAAAGACGAAAGGACGGGAACATGAACTTCATGATGGACTGGACTATGTACAAGGAGGGATTTGGGAACTTGGATGGCAGTTTTTGGCTAGGTATGAACTCGTCAATATGACTGTAAATGGTTCTCTGTCCAACATTTTACATGTACTAAAGTCGTCCAGTTCGCGCTGAAACATTCACTGCCTCGAAAATGTTTCTGAACATGTTGGCGATGAATAGAAGTTTTAGAAAGAAAAAGGGAACAAATATTAGAAACCAATTGAATGTTTTTTATTATTATATATTTTGTCATGGTGAGACAAGTGCTAGCGTTATGTAAAATGTCGATTCTTAAGGACTGTTTTTTTCTAATGTTTTTTTCAAACAAAAACTGAAACCTATCACCATATCAACCAATGAGAACGGTTATTTATATCTAATTTTAAATATAAAGGATCCCAAAAACATCTATCTAAGATTTTTAAAACTCTCTTAAAGTGACAAATAATTTTATGAATAACGTTTTCTTAACAGGAAGCGTCTGTTGTTACTGAACATTTTAGTTTAAGAATTTGGATGCCAATGATTTTACTTTGGTAATTACTGTAAAGCAGACGCAAATGAAGTATTGGTTGATAAGAATTAATAGGTTTAGTACTACATTTATAAAATTATTCATAGTTTACGCATAGGCGCATGGTTTTAACCTTTTAAAAGAAGTAGATGTAATAATTTTTACCATTTTAGGGATTATCTTTTAACTAAAGCGAGATAATTCGACATGAACTAGAAGATCAGATATTTTAGCTTCTATTGGCAATATAAAAATTATGAAACGTTCTCGGTCTAATTTTAGCAATCCAATCTTTACTAGATTTCTAGCTGCTAGTTCAAAATGTGTTTACAGTTTAATGTCCAAAGCTTTTCAGACGTCATGCTATGGTCAGTGCATCATCTTTCAGGAAATAACAACATTTATCTTCTGACAACTGAACGCAACATGCAGCTGAGGATTGACATGCTTGATCAGGATGACCAATCAGGAATTGCCACGTATTCTACCTTCAGGGTGGATAATGAAAATAGCAACTACACACTGACTGTGTATGGCTATCAAGGGGACAGAGGTATTTCGTACTTGTGAAATGCTTATGTTCTGCATCAACTTGATGTAATGAGTGTTTTAAACAATGACATATGATATCATTTATATACTTTTTTAAATAAGTATTACCTATGAAATAATATTATCAAATACTAGACCACCAATTGAATTAAAGATGTAACATCAAGCAGATAAAAGCAAACGTATATAATTGTGAGAAAATCACATCAATGATACAAGATGTGTATGTTATACACACCTGAGGTGGAATAAACCAAGAATTATAATCTAAAATGTCAAGCATATAACAATAAACATGTTGATTATATCTTGCTGTTGTAATTGTAGCATCTGAAAAACCATCAAAACTGTGAGAAATCTTCAAACTTGTTGCAAAATGTTTATGTATATAATGTATCTTTATAGGAGACTCTCTCTTGCGCCATAACGGTATGATGTTCAGCACAAAGGATCGCGACAACGATGCCTACACCGGGTCCTGTGCTGTTATGTATCCTGGGGGCTGGTGGTATGCTAGTTGTCATTCTGCCTTCCTCAATGGCGTGTATGGGGACGAAAGGCACGGCCGAGGCATCAACTGGAAAACGTGGCATGGCCGAGAATATTCGTTGAAGTTCACCACCATGAAAGTGAGACCATTTTGAGAACACTTAATATTGCATTTTGGTGGAAAAACTAAATTTCTCTGAAACATTGGATTTCATTCGTTTGGCTGCAATTTACATTGATACGGTAATGGAAGAATGAAGCGGAACTATGTTTCTGTTGTAAGGTAGTAGCACTGTTGTTTCCCTTTTCCATCCTTGCAGGTTTCGCCCTATTAGAGTATTGTTCACACATTACCATCATCATATACAGCTGCGTACCTAAGTATGTTCATTGCTTTGTGCATCCAAGCTCAAAGATCATGTAACTTGTAATGTCTTTACAGCATCGAAACATTTCAAAACCAAACCGGATAAACAGGGAATTTCCCTGCAGAAATTTAAAATTCTTGTACGACAACATATCTGTATGTAAAATTGTATATAGTATTTCGGCATGCCATTTCATAATCTTTAGAAATGGATAAATAAATTATGAAATTTAAAAACTTGATTAATTAAGATCTTATCAATGTAAATAAACTTGATTGAAATTATGCATTTTGTCTGTAAATTGGTTTAAAAATGAGCAAAAGGGCCATTTCTTTAGAAAATTTAATTGCCCCCTTCAGTAATCGATGAAACCTGTGTGTTGCCTGTGTTATGTCTCTTGTTAATAAATAACAAGCAATAAGTGCAAGAATCCTCACATTTTATCAAACACTGGGACAATATGGGCATAATGTCCATTAAAGACCATTGTAAAGAACATGGGTTCATGGATAAAGACACAATATAAAATAAGAGGGACAATACTTGATCATAATTAAACAGGAAACAAGTCTTGTTTACCAAAGAAATGTCTTTAATACTAAAATAAGGTTATTGTATGAGAAGCTTATTTTCAAACATGACAAACTTACGATTTATGAAAAGTGGGAACAATCATTTAATGACCGAATTTGACTGGCACAAAACTTTTAATTTCAATAGACATGGCCTTAAAGATGTTTAACTTCTTGATTTTCAATACAGATTTTTACAAATAGTAATATATTCTAAAAAAGGAAAATGAATCTCATTGATAATGAGTTATATATTTTCTGCAAAGGTGTTTCTGCGAGTATATGTCATGTTTACTGGGAACGTTACGAAACCATGATTTTTTGGGTTAATTGCTATTCCCGGCAGAAGATAAAGTTCTCGAAATACTTTATTTGGTTCGTTACACTACATAAAAATGTGCTGTTGTCCCAAACCATAATTATCTCCGCTAAACAATATCCATTTATGTAATATTAAAAAGATGATTCCAAAATTAGATCAATACAAAACCAGATATTTGTGGTTGAAATATTTATTTTCATAAGAAATAAAGAAACAGAAAAATTCAAAATTTAATTGTGGCCTTTCATTCCATTATTCAACAACCACCTACATGTACATGTATGACTGCTGTAACCTTTTCTATCTAGCTTAGTCTACGTAATTATATGTTTTAATGTCAATATGCAAAAAAATATTCTATGTTACCATTTTAGAACAGATTAAAAAAAATATGGAGTTTAGGTTTCTCTTCTTTTTTTTTTGCAATTACTGGCTACATTTAGCGATATACGTGGGTTTCATGTTTATAACAAAATATATGTCTTTATATATGTCGTTAATCTTTATAAATAGTGTAGACATTTGCCTAGACTTAGCTTTATTCATATATGAAGTAGCACTGTTGTTTCCCTTTTCCATCCTTGCAGGTTTCGCCATATTAGAGTATTGTTCACACATTACCATCATCATATACAGCTGCGTACCTAAGTATGTTCATTGCTTTGTGTATCCTAGCTCAAAGATCATGTAACTTGTAATGTCTTTACAACATCGAAACATTTCAAAACCGAAACGAATAAACAGGGAATTTCCCTGCAGAAGTTTAAAATCATTGTACGTTAACATGTCTGTATGTAAAATTGTATATAGTATTTCGGCATGCCATTAAAGCGACCAAGGGTAAAAAAAGAACAGTTTAAAAGCTTATTCGTCATATACTCAGGGTCAAAAGAACGATACCAAATTTTCAAAAGAGTACAAAACAAAATCCTGTCGTAAATAAAATGCGACTACGAACCATTTTGATAGAAGTACTCACAGTTGCAAACATCAAAGTATTATACTTATACACGAGGGGTATTAAAACAGATTTTTCAATGTTATATTTGGTCATAATCTTTGGAAATGAAATATATAAATATATTATGAAATTTAATAAATTGATTAATTAAAGATCTTATCAATGTAAATAAACGTGATTGAAATTATGCATTTTGTATGTAAATTGGTTTGAAAATGAACAAAAGGGCCATTCTCACTATCCTATATCGTCTACTTAATGAGATTTTTCAGCGACGTTTTTTTCAATTCATGTTTTTCAAATGTGTTAACAGTTATAGCTTTGAAATTAAAAACTGTACATCATATAAAGGTCGTCTCTCACAACGGTGGCCGCTCAAGTAATAAAGTCCCGATCTAACCTCTGCAGCAATACCAACACTTTTTGGGCTAGAAAGGGGGGAAAATATGTTGATGCAATAAAAGCTAGTTTAGTTAACATCGATGTCATTACACAAAAAATCTTTTTGCAAGCATCAGTCATGTACGTGTTCTAAACTAAAAACAATTGGATTTTGAACTTTCCCTGAGAAATCTTAATAGATCACATTCACTGATCTGAGTGGTTGAAAGACTTTATAAAAAAAATTTCTCGAGAGAAAGAGTCTCTTCTATACACACGGACTCAGTGAGTTTTATTTTTACGACTTGTCTGTTCGCTAAGATTAAGGAAAATAATAGAACTCTGTAATATTTGGCTGGTCAAAGTCGAACCAAAACCGTGTTTATCATTTGTGGTAAATTAGCAAATTTAATTGCTCTTCAATAATCGATAAAACCTGTGTTTTATGTCTCTTGTAACATAGAATATATAACATATATAGATAAATAACAAGCAATAATTTCAGGAGACCTCACCATTTTATCAAACACTGGGACAATATGGGCGTTATGACCATTAAAGCCCATTGTAAAGAACATGGGTTCATGGATAAAGACAAAATATAAAATAAGAGGGACAATACTTGATCATAATTATATTCCTATCTGAAAATTGGAAATGTGTTATCAAACAAAAATGAAACATTTCATGTTAAGATTTGTATATCAGTGTTTATCAAAGAAATATCTTAAATTCTACAAAAGCTCAACATTATTCTATGAGAAGCTGATTTGCAAACATGACAAACTTACGATTTATGAAAAGTGGGAACAATCATTTAATGAATTTAACTGGCACAACACTTTTAATTTCTATAGACATGGCCTTAAAGATGTTACACTTCTTGATTTTCAATACAGATTTTTACAAATAGATATATGCACTAAAAAGGAAAATGAATCTCATTGATAACGAGTTATGTAGTTTTTGCAATGGTGTTTCTGAGAGTATTTGTCATGTTTTCTAGGATCGTTATGAAACCATAATTTCTTTGGGTTAATTACTATTCCCTGCAGAAGATAAAATCCTCGAATACTTGATTTGGTTCGTTACACTATATAAAAATGTGTTGATGACCCAAACCATTATCTCCGCTAAACAATATCCATTTATGTAATATTAAAAAGATGATTCCAAAATTAGATCATTACAAAAACAGATATTTCATAAGAAATAATGAAACCGAAAAATTCAAAATGCAATGGTGGCCTTTCTTTCGATTATTAAACAACCAACTACATGTATGATTGCTGTAACCTTTTCTATATTGCTTAGTTTATGTAGTTATATGCTTTGATATCAATATGCAAAATTATATTCTATGTTACCATTTTGAAACAAATTAAAAAAATATGGAGTAATTGGTTTCTCTTTTTTTTATGTTTTGCAATTACTGGCTATATTTAGCGATACGTGGGTGTCATGTTTATAACAAAATATATGTCTTTATATATGTCGTTAATCTTTATAAATAGTGTAGACATTTGCCTAGACTTAGCTTTATTCATATATGAAGTAGAATTGTAAAGATTTGAAACGTACAATTTGGATGCATCACGTGAGGATATGATTAGCAACAATCTTGTTTTTGCCTTTGAAATCATCACATGCATATCGATTCCTCATTATTTGTATCTCTCGTTTTGACTTTGAATTATTAATTCATTCAATATTACTCAATAAAAGACGACAATACATACAAAGCACTTAATTAAGAGATACACGTAATGGAAATGATGAGAGCTCTAGTTCGAGTATCATTAAATTCCATTTTAAAGGGACTGTCCTATCTGGTAGATCATATGGATCAACACCTTATTATTTCTATCATTCTTTTTTACTACGAATTATAACTTCGTTCGATATAACTCAACGAAGGCCCTTCACGTTAACTCTTATTATGAATAAGCCGGCAATACAAAGAAAACGCTTAATCAGAAGGTGCGTGGGAATCGGATCTCTATCGTTTGCGTATGATTAAAGTTCCGTTTTAAATTGACTGTCCTATCGGGTTATTTTTCGTGGAAACGACATTTAAGTGGACGCAGTAATTCGTTATTTCTTTGTGAAATTGTTAAATTTTGTACAACTTAAAGTGTACTCTTACTACCATTTTTGAAAAAAGTGTGAAATAATCATATGTAAGTGTAAACGAAGAATGCTCTTGAATTTTGTTTTCACAAAATTACCACGATAGGTCTGTCCCTTTAAATCGCTGACTTCCAAACAATGTATCATTGCGGTCTTTCTGAATTAACATATATATGATTGATTAAAGGGGCAGTAGCACGTTTTTACGAGGAATATAAGGTGATGTCAGGAAAATGAAAATTAATGGTTCCAATTGAAAGACACTACATTGGACTCAATGGATCAGTAATAAATCAAATATATTATGTAAAGTTTAGAAATGCAATTCCATTTTCTTATACAAAATGAATTAAAGGTGTTCACACAAAATGGCCGCCTATGGATTTTAGGTGAATCTTCATATTTTGTCCTCTGACTATGGATAACTGGTTTGTGTTATGAGATTTTTGACACTATCAAAATAATACATTTATCATAAACATACAATTATCAGTGAAACTTTCAAAATATAAAATTATCAAAAAACGTGCTACTGCCCTTTTAAAGTGAGCTCATCTTTAAGCAAATAAACGCTTATCAAAGTCACGCCAACATGGAATATTTATAGTGATTGAGGGACATTTCCATTTTAGTAATCGCCAAAACCGTCTTTGGCGGGAATTTGGAAGTGGTCGAGACAACAACAGCGATATTTTCTCGATAACAACTGTGAAAAGCGCGAAGATGACACACGTTAATGATGAAGGAATCAGTTTTCCCTCTGAAACGTCGAGATTATCACAATAAAGTAGGTTGTTATTCAGTAATGCTTGCTGTTGTTTCAGATTTTGATTTATAATATTAATCTACACGCGATGCGTTAATTGGTCAATTGATCTTCCGATACACCGAGATAGTTAGATTTAAGTACAAATCCTTCTCGTGTTTAATGGTTAAAAAAACGTTAATTTTTCATGAGATTCGTACTAGATCAATGGAATGTTAAGAATGGAATCGACCTTAGATACAAGCTCTCGTTATGCATGTTACTCAACCTTTTCTACAAGAACATTTTCTGTTTGTTATTGCAATAACTAATCATTCATTATAACAAGCATATATGTTAACCATTGTTTCCATTTTGTTAAGCGCAGTGCCAATGAGGAAAGAAAAACACGAAAAGAAAATCGATATAGCAATTTATGTGAACCAAAATCAATGCTGTTTAACATTTCCATCATGTCCCCTCATATAGTTAGCAGAGTGAATGTAAACAATTCTACCATGACATTTCAAAATCCTCAAGTTTCATTGGTTTATTTCTATGGTCGAACCTACGTTCGACCACGATTTTTATGACGGCCGATTCACCGCGGTTTGATACACATTGCCATAGAAACGAACTTCATGACACGAGTGGACATAAGATAAGATAAGATAAGATAAGATAACACTTTATTACCCAGAAGGGAATTCTTCTTGAATCAAATAGAGCTCAGGGCATGAAATACATATGGACATTTATATAATAAGTTAAATATTAATAAAAAGTCTATTTACATAAAATACACATACACACACACATTCACATATATACACGTAAATTGAGGCCTTCAGGAATATAATAAGGAGCACAGTCAATGTTTATCTCACATTTTGTTGAGAAGTGAAACACTTGAAGGTACGAATGACTTTTAGTTCTGTTAGATCTGTGGAAAGGCATATTAAACCGTTTACCAGATGGCAAAAGTGAATATTCTGAGTGCAGGACATGTGATGGGTCTGAAATAATCTTTCGAGCGTGTGATAATACTTTGTCGTCATTTATACGCGTTCGGCTCCGAATGACATCAACTGGTATCGAATCTATATTAGACCACGAAAATTAAAAACACAGTAGGTTTATCTCCTAAATCACAAAAAGGTGTCGAAAAATATTAGTACAGCCACCAGAGGACGAATATTTCATTGTCTTCCTTCAGCTGGTGGATATTTTACTTGTAGGAAAATTTACGTTTCTAAAAACTAATCGACATGATATTCAAGGAGTGTTTTTTCAAGAAAATAATTTCTTGTCCAAATTCTCTCCTGATTTAAATGTTTTTAAACTAAAATGTATTTCGAGTTGGAAATGAATAGAATCTGTATAAACGTAACTGTAATATGTTGTTTGTAACTTCAACCGGCGACATGTAGAATAGTACTTTTATAGCGCTTCATGTACATGCATGACAATTCACAACGAGCTTGGGATGAGATGTGTTTTTAAGTTCATCATTAACACTGTAAGTGATTGGGAGATCTTTAAGATCTGATGGAAGTGAATTAGTCGAGGTTTTAATCAATGCCATCAGGGAAAGCAAACTCATAACTATATGAAGTTGCAATCACTGGGCTAGAATTTGACGATGTTCCGCAAACCTTGAACATCAGCATTTAATTTAGAACTACAGATATCTGTCTTCAGGCCTTGGACAAAAGACACAATCAAAATGTTATCTATGTTTGGGGACCCCAAAGATCACAGAACAAGGAATTGTGACCCCTTCCTAATAATTATTCGGTGAAAAACTGTTCGTTAAAAACTATAAACCGAGGCAGTTTGATTGTTGTACGATTGTCATTGAAAAGGAATACTATCGTTGTTTTGGACTTGATGTACATGCAAGTTTAGACAGATGATATGAACAATCCAATACTGTAAAATCATTATATTTCGCGGGGGCTTAATTTTCGCGCAATTCGCGCAAAAGTATTATGCGCGAATATTTAACCTCGCGAAAATATATACAGATATATATGACATGATCGTTGAAACACATTGAAACAATCACAGGCAGGTAAGATGGTTTGTATCTGCCAGCCGAGCCAGTCAAGCGAGACGATGTTTACATAGAAGCATCGATGTCATTTCAAAACAAATCTTGTAAAAAAAATTACTTTAGTCCAAATGTTGCTTTTAAATGAAAATATATTTAGAGAACTGATAAGGAAAATGCAAAATAATGTATCAATAAAAAGTATGCATGTACCGGGCTACAGGAAAGATTCAACACGTGTTAGCTGGCAATATCTATCGATAACATGTGTTTGTTTGTGACGATGTCCTACGAGATGAACCCTCGTGACAGAAGAGTAGTAAAATTTCACATAATGAAAAATTACAAGAAATTATGAACGAAGTACTCATCTAAGTATTTTCTGTGATTACTGATTTTGATATTGGTGTTTTAATTTAACAAAAACTTCAACTGCAAAGATAATTTTGTTAAAATATTAAGGCCTCATCTTTTTCATTTTTTAAGTAGGCATCCATTATCCTATACACCGGTTAGGTCATCTACAGCTTTGTCAATAAGCTTTTTAAGCTTGGCCAACTGATTGGTCGATTTCAACTAATGAGCCAATGGAAAGGCTTGTAACAAAAATATTATAGTTTTATTAGTTCATTAGTATTCAATATATTAGATTAAACTCTGAATTAAGTACAACAAAGTAAATCTTGGAGAACATATATTGTAATACGTAAAACAGTCATGTCATGATTAATGATCGACACAATATGACCCATGTACAAATATATTTGGTTGATAACATGGCCTCGTGTCAAAGAGTTGTCTACAGGAAGCTTGTTAAAATGTGAACATTTATCGTGTGTGAACCATAATGTATATTGTGTAACAAATGGACGAGATTGAATCACGTTCAGTCTGTGAAGGGTGATTTCAAGAGAAATCTAACCGTAGTGTATCCAGAATCAACCAACAGATCACAAGGCATTTAAAGTGACAGAATTTCACTTTTGTAAAATAACTCAAATCTAGATTTTCATTCTGAAAACGTTTTGAAGAATTCCTCTTGAAGTTTGTACTCTAATTCTGCAAACCAGTCATATACACTTACCTCATAAGTTTGTTTATGGGGTATTTTACGACTGCTTCTTTACATGTTTCCACTTTCACGTTATCAGTGAAATCAGAACGAGCTTGTTTGTTTGCGGTAAACATATGATATTAAAAAAATCGTTAAGGTTATGATGGAGTAAGAAGATTTGCTGTAGGGATTTATCCTCGGTAAAACAATCTTTTTAATCAGTATTTTAGACCAAAGGCCCCGCCCACCTTTCACTTCGAAATATTGTACATCATGCCTCACTTCGGATCTCGTTGCTATGGTTTTCTTTGTTATATCTGTAAGTGTATCGACCGATACACCTATACTTTTCTATGTTTTTACTGTAGGTGTATTGACCATACACCTCTACTTTTTTAATACACCTTCCTTTTATCAGAGACTCTAGATACAGATAATAGATACAGATTTATATAATGTCTCTGCTTTTATTGATGAAGAAAGATTAACTTTATTTCCTCCATAAATGAAGATATACAATGCATGACTTGACTTAGCTTAATAAGTTGATATTGCTTCTTTTAAACTTCTTTTAATGCAAACATGAGTCTTTATGGACGCATCCACACCAAACTTAATTCCCATAGTCTTTGGCATCTAGCTTATTTACATCCAAACTATAAATTTGCTATACAATTATGCATTAAAGTCTCATCACGAGGAAAAATATCTAAGGAATGCAATTTATGCAAATACCATACGAACGATTATGACTCATGATCATATACTCTTACATTGTGAACACCTAAATCCTAAACGAAATGCATTT